>CM060900.1:495732845-496932845 GCA_030762935.1 Hymenopus coronatus | reverse complement strand
TAACAAAACTCATCCAAATATTGACTGCAAATTCCACATCTTCAAAAAAAATAACATCTGCTTAACTCCACAAAATAGAGAAAAATTACTCTAATAATCTCAAGGACCCAAAACCTAAGAACATATGAGTATGAGTTTATCAAACCAGAATGTGATAGAATCCATAAAGGAAAAAAAAAAAATAATATATACATACTAGATTAAGGGAATACATAAAATACAAACAGGCCGATAAATCTACAGTTTCACACCATTTCTGGAGCACTAATCACAACACCACACCAAACTTTACACTCCTAAAATCTACAGAATACACAGCAGTTACTTGAAAAAAGATTTTTAATTATAACACACAAACACTGCTTAATGAATTCAGAATTGTTATCACTGCCGCCACCATCACCACTGCTGCCTCCAAACAAGGGACACCAACACCACTACCGTTACACACTCAGTACACAAAATGATTGGATCACTCAGTGACAGCTCATGACTAACTACATTATGCACTGTCCACTGTCACATGCACACTTATTCAGTGCATCCACTTCACTGCTTTGGTGTTCATCTCTCAGCAGACTGACTGTTTAAATGCACACCAGCCTTGTCGACCCCTCTTATACAGATAATCCCACAATTCAACTGCTCAAATTGGCAGAATTGTAGAGGGATCTGAGATAAACAGTTTTAAATAGGGAATCTACAAGCACAAAATGTAGCAAGGGTTAACACGTCACTGATCAATCAGCAGTGGACCATGACATGAATACCAAAAGCGTACACATAATGGCAATATCATGTGGGCACCGAGTTAAGATATTGAAGGAGTTGAAGATTCAAGCCTCCGTAGGTATCTTTATCTTTATGTTGTTCTCTTGTTTGCATTTTACAATAAGCCACTCATATTTTCCTGTTAATGTGATTTATTCATACTCACAAAAATATTAATGTAATGTATGATTAGCATCTAGGTGCAACAGAGAACATTTCAATAACATTTGCATTAAACACCTGAAGGCATATACTTCTTCATACACCTCAAACTACAGTGTATCATACATTGACATGTTATGTACATATATATTACAATTATTGTAGGCACAGTAGACAATTTCTGAAACAATATTATCATTGTGTCTAATGAAACAGAATGAACACCATTTCCTGAGTAAAACAAGTACCTACACAAAATAAATTAAGAACTATATGCTAGAGAAGAAAGTGTATTCTACCTCTTCATCCCTGCATGAAAGGCAAATACAAAAAGTCTTTGAGAAATAATACTATATGCAAAGTACAACAAGTTACAGAGGAACTATTCAATGTGATGATATGCAGCATCCCTGCAGAAATTGCACCTACAAAGGAATAAACCTTGGACGAACTAAACATGCAAACACCAACTCATGATAAATCCAGAAAAACGAGCACAAGCGAGCTCTGGTGGATTATAAAATATCTACAATATTATAAAGCTCCAGGGCCTGATAAAATACCAAACTTGGTACTCAACATTTCACTGATCAGGCTCTAAACTTCCTCGCAGAAATCTGCAATTATTGCCTGCAGGACGGTTACTTCCCCAGCCGTGGAAGAATGCAAATGTGTTAATGTTCCCGAAACCTGGTAGGGATCATTCGAACCCCCAAAATTACAGGCCCATTAGCTTATTGAAGACAACAAGCAAAGTAGCAGAAAAAGCTATATACTTAAACGCATAAACACCCATATTAAAAAACATAACATTCTTATAAATGAGCAATTTGGCTTCAGAGTCAAACATTCCAGCACACTACAACTCACTAGGATAATTGAACACATTACACGAGGCTACAATGAAAACAAACCCACCGGAATTATTTTTCTTGATACAGTATACCACCCAGGGCTCATTACCAAACTCAAGGCACTAAAATTCAATGACGCCCTCGTGAAACTTATAGCACACTACCTAACAAAATGAACCTTCTGCGTCACACTACATGAAAGTAGTTCCACTAGCCCCACATTGGCGCTGGAGTACCCCAGGGTAGTCTCCTAGGACCAGTTCTATTTAACCTCTACATTAATGACATTCCAAAAACAAATAACACACAGTTATTTATTTACGCTGGCTATTTCAGCACAATCTTGGAAGCCTGAAATGATAGCCCGCAGGCTACAAAATGCCCTCTCCGATCTAGAGCCGATGCTGACGAAGTGGCACTTAACAGTAAACACGTGGAAATCCCAAGCAGTATTATTCTCCACAAGGCCAAAACACACAAACAGAGCTGACACCCTTGAACTATATGACAACATAGCATGGTCCAGCACAGTAAAATACCTAGGAGTTACATTAGACTCCAAATTGACCTTCTCGTATCATGTGACCACAGTACACTGAAAGGCTAATGCCCAACTAGCACGCCTTTAACCCCTTCTAAACTGCCGGACAACTCTCGGAACCCAAATGTGTCTCACCCTTTATAAAACACAAATCCAGGGTGTGTTCACATGTACTGCCCCAAAATGGGGCCACTGCGCTAAGACGCACATGCAAAAACTGTAAACACTACAGAACAAGGCACTAAGAATAATAACAAAATCTCCCAGGACTTACTGCACAAAGACCTGCGCATAGACATTGTTGGACAATTCATAAAGCAATTAGCATATAACATGTACAAACAAGCCGAAAACCACAGCAGTCCCTTCATACATCAACAGGGCACATACACAACCGAAAGCAACAAACATAAGCGCCCCTTTCGCTCTTTGATCAAAATATGCCACTTAGCAAACACAACACCATCACTATTACAGAACTAAACAATCACCTCCTAAGCCTAGTTCCCAATTGATATCCCAACCAATGTCCCTACATGGCTCGGGAAAACAGCAACCTCCCTTAATCAAGTACCCAGGTACTCTAAAGGACAAGAGAATCTAACGTATATATGTGTTAATTAAAAAAATAAATAAATATATACATTTAAATAAAATTGTAAACCCCTATCCTCTATCCTATATATCCATATAACTGTACATAATACAATAGATAGCTATTGTACATATGTTTCAGGACGGGCAGCAACCGCTGTGACATGACAACGTAGCTCCTTCTCCAGCTGCAGCCACAACAAGGTAATGTTTTCCCACAGCTTATTTTAAGCATGATACGTTCCCCAATTATCCTACCCTCAGCATGTAACACCACCACTAACACATAGGTTCCAGGTCTGGGCCACTTACCAAGGCCTGTACCTAAACCCACTCTGCCTGCATACTGCCTTGTGTGTGGTATCTTTTCAGCAGTCCCCCACTAACATCAGGTTTGCTCCGGCGGTACCTGACTTCACCTTACCACCTTCCCACCCATCCTACTAGAGTAGTTAGTGCATGGAAGGGAAGGCGATGATGTAGATCCCTTTAGGATGATCGCCACTGGCTGGTGGAGGCGAGGCCAGCCAAAAAAAACTTGGACCCTGTCAAAAATTGCAGGAGTGCTGTGAACCACATTGCAAGCAGCTAGAGTTCATGCCAGTACTTGTTCATCTGCATCAACAGATATCTGGTAAACAAAGCTCCTAATTTGTAGCCATAATACAAAATCCAGAAGATTGAGATCCAGGTAAAATGCAGTGCCAATTTACAGAACCACCCCTTCCAAGCTACCTCCCATGAATTGAGACGGTCCCTCACTTCTACACCAGAAATACAGAGGCACTCGACTGTGTTAGAGCCACATATGGCATCAGATGTTCAGAGGAATGTCTTAACAAAAATACAGACAAAATGGGGGTCAGGAACTGCAGATAAATGTGACCATTTTACTGTCTCAGAAGTAGATATGGCCTAAATAGGTAATTTGACACAATGCCTGCTCATACACTAATGCTGAACCTGCATTGATGGATACTCTCTGTGACTGCATTTGGTTCAGAACATAGCTGTTCCTTTGGTTCAGAAGTAAACCATCTCTTGTGAATATGCCCTCATTTGCGAAGAGAACTGTGGAGAAAAAGTTGTGTGCAATCTGCTACTCCAAGACCCATCTACTAAATTCTAATTGGGAGCCAAAGCCTGCAGCTTAAGAAGATAAGGGTAGAGCATTTCTTCTTTTAGCACTCGAAACATGTTAGACTTTCTAACAGTCTTTTCTTGCTATTGCATGGCTGCTGGTTTAAGGTTCTGCCCAGACCCTGGTTCCTCAAAGGCTGATTACGGCATCATTGTCTTGCACTGGCATCAAGCCTGTGTACCATTAGGGATCCAGTTTCCTGCAAATATTGATATACATTCTGGAAGGTTGTCCTCTAGGGATGATGTCTCTGGAAATCTATCCTATACAGCTGTTCAGCTACATTACCTCTTGCTGCCCCATTAATCAAATGCATCTCAGCGAGCTCAGCAAATGAAAATACATTTGTCATAGTACAGAGCAGCCATAAGCAACCTGAAGCAGTGATACACAAAGCAGTTAGACTACTCGGTTTGATACTACTGTTGCCTTACACATGCACAGTGGTACCACATGACACCAAAGAGCACATGAGCTCAAAAGTTTGTAGTTTAGATTACACTGTACAACAAAATTTTAACTTTTTTCATGCCACGAAATGAAAATGTGTAACTTTTACTAATTCGGGTCCCCTAAATTTGAATTTGAAGTCAGAAATTCCCTATTACATACTGTTTTCTTTGGCAACCATATTTAATTTTTGGTTAAAATGTAATAGTTTTTTCATAAATGTAGTTATAAACTCAAAATTTTATTACATTCATCGTCAGCGTTCAAAAGTACCAATTTTATTGAAAGGTTGAGGTGATTACTGATAAAATGACAAATAGTTTTAAAAACTAAAAGTACACATAAATAACTTAACAAAAATTTTAAAAATTTACAATTTTAGAATGTTTTTCTGAAAGGCTTTCTTTTGTGGCTGGGCCTGGAACACTCAGAGATGAGAAACCAACAGTAGTCAGCAAGCATGTTAGGAGACAATTTTACTGCATATCGCCTTTCCATTTGGGATATTTGCTGATGAAATCTTTCTCCATGCTCATCGCTCACCATTCCCAGGTTCAGTGGAAGGAAGTTAAGTTCAGAGTGCAGGAATGAATTTTAAGGAACATATTGCACTCCATTACCTCATATTCCCTTAAAAATGTGTCCATAACTTTGATGTAATTATCTGCTCTGTAATTTCCCAGGAATTTTGAACATATGTCTTTGAATGCACACCACGCTACTTTTTCTGTTTCAGTGAGTTTTTCCTCGAAAATAGGATCCTGCTGGATTTTCCGAATTTGGGGACCAATGAAAATGCCCTCTTTTAATTTTCCTTCACTTAACCTGGGAAATTTGTCTCTTAAATACTGAAGACCATTCCCATTTTTGTTCATTGCTTTAACAAAATTGTTCATTAAGCCCAGCTTTATATGGAGCAGTGGTAATAGTGTTTTCTGAGAATCTACGAATAGGTGAAACTTTACATTTTTCTCATCTAGTACTAAAATTTGTCTCAAAGGCCACTCCATCTCTCTGTAATGATTAACTCGGTCCCGAGAATTCCACTCACACACACACACACACACACACACAAAAAAAAACAATATCTTGTTTATCCTGGTTACTATCCAGTAATAGACCAACAACTTTTAGGACTCCACACATTTTCCATTCGTAGTTATTATAACTTATTGCTCATAGGGGGATATCCATGTTTTTGTATGTTTCTTTCATATTTACACCATAAACCACTGGTACCAACTAACTTCATATACCCAAGGTTGCGGGTTCAAATCTGGCGGAGGATGATGGATTTTTTTCAGACGTAAAACTTAGCATGGCTTCCTTTGGAAGGGAAGTAAAGCCATTGGTCCCGTGCTGTAGATTTACGGCATGTAAAAAAACCTCAAGCCTGATAAAGAGGCCTCTAAGCAAAATAAAGCGATGATCCTTCACACCCAGTATATAATGGGATGCTGAGAACCACAGCAGTTAAGAGCGTCCATAAATAAAACTACATTGCTTTCTTTACCATCGTGTAGCAATACACCTTTTAGACTTGATTTTGAAAAGTCGTTAAATAAATGCCAATCATCAGGAATATGTTCTCTGCCTAGCTGATGCACTAGTTCCCTCACAATATTACAATACACAGGATCATCCTTTTTAGAAAAATATGTCGATAAGCTATGTTGACGCTTACGGTAAATTGATATATTGGTACCCAGGTTTAAAAGATTCCATTCATTTAGTCTAGATGCTAACAATTCAGAATGGGCTTGTGTGTGATTTAATTCTCTTACAAGATCATTTAGCATTGTCTGTGAAATTAGACAGGGTTTTTGGAATCCATGGATTCAGAATCAGAATCAAGAGTCTGGAATGAAAGAAGTAGTGAGACCAGCCTCAGGGGAGGAACTCCATCCTTTCTCTTGTGGGGTCAATTTTCCAGGTGGCATCTGGATAGACTGTACTCTTGTTTTTTGAGGAGAAACCAGAAATTTGGTTAAACAGAAGTAGCAGTATAAATGGTGGGCCTTCTGTTCTGTGCCACTTAACCAGCCTCTCAAATTATAAGAACATCTGCTACAACAATATTTAAGAGCAAAACTTTTGTCCTTATCTACTTTAGAGTTAAAGTACAATTCATATGCTTTCCTAATCATAGGATTAATATGTTCCAGGTTCTCCATTCTGTGATTTTGTACTGTTGGCTCTCCAACAGGCTTCTGATCCCTAGGAATCCGCTTGTGTAAGTCCTAGGGTTCTGGCAGTCCTAAATGCAGGAAAAATGTATGTGTGTCTATGAGGGCCTGCTGAAAAGTAGTGCCTCCAAATTTTTTATTCTGTTCACAATATCTGTGGAGGTCATGCATATTACTTGGTCATCCTTCTCGCTTCGCTAACACAAGTTACAACCCTCTGGCGCTAGAGGGCTCTGATTTGTAGTATGAAACATGGCAGTGTGTAACACAACTATGTCCGTGCATCAGAAACACGTGCTGTAATTGAGTTTCTAACTGCAGAAAACGTGCCTCCAATTGAAATCCATAGAAGAATGAAAGCTGTGTATGGTGACGAGTGCATCGATAGCAGTAATGTGCATCAGTGGGCTGTTCGTGTACGTAATGACGGCTCTAACCTCAATGTCTGTGACAGGGCCTGGAGTGGACAACCGCTTATAGCAACCGATGAGACTCATCGGAATCACTCATCAGAGAAAATCGTAGGATAAAACAAACACAGCTTGCAGATCAAGTGTGGCATATCATGCCAGCACAAGCCCTAACTGCAGAATTGCAATACAGAAAATTGTTTTCACGGTGGGTACCTGTAATGCTCAACCCTGACATGAAATAGAGGAAATTGGACATCTGCCAACATTTTCTTTTACATTTTGAACATGAGGGTGATGGGTTTCTTAACAGTGTGACAGGTGATGAAAGCTGGGTGCACCATTAAGACCCCGAAAGCAAGAGAGCATCAATGGAGTAAAGCCACCTAAAAAGTTCAAAACCATATCATCAGCAGACAAAGCCATGCTCTCAACATTCTGGAATGTTCAAGGTGTGTAGCATATGGAATTCATGCCTAAAGTCACCACCATAAACTCTGCTAGGCATTGCAGGACCCTCCGCAAATTGAAAGCACGTATTCGAAAAGTTTGTCTCCACATGGAGCACCATCTCCTTCAGCATGACAATGCAAAGACCACATACAAGTGCTGCAACATCTGCAAGAATTGAACGCCTTGGGTTCACTGTCATCGATCATCCTCCATACAGTCCCGACTTGGTCCCATTGGATTTTCATCTGTTTCCTAAACTTAAAGAACACCTTTGAGGTGTTCACTTTGATACTGATGAAGCAGTGCAAGCAGAGGTGAGGATATGGCTCCGTCAGCAAGGTCAAACATTCTACAGTGATGGTATATACACAAACTGGTCTCTAGGGAGAAATGTGTTCGTTACCAGGGATTATGTTGAGAAATAAAAATTTAGACATGAAGAATAAAGATGTAGAATGGTAATACAGTTTGCTTTATTCCAAACGATTTTAGGGTGTTTCTGGAAAAAATCGGAGGCATTATTTTTCAGCATGCCCTCATATAGTGTGACTATACCTTGTTGGCTGTAATGTGCATATGTGAGAGGATTGCTTCGAAAATCATAGCTGATTGTTTACATGCACATGTGGTTTCCTTTCATTAGCCAATGCATTAATGGACAAGTGTGTAGTTAGCAAGTACTTAACATCAAAGCTCCGATTGTTGCATCTGTGTGTGAGTTTGTAATACCTGTGGTGGTCTGTACACATGACACTAAAGACTACTTCTGGAAGTATTATGCCACATGATTGACAGGTATAAAAAGAATAGAATGAGCACACATGAGTCAATTTCTACAGGAAGTTTGGAGCATGCAGTCATAGCTATCGCAGCGAGTGTCAAAAGAAAACTAAATGACAGAATTGTTGCAAAAGCATCTTATAAAGACATTTATTTGAAAACAGATTTTTAATCGTAATCAGTTGAAAGAAATAAAGAGTTTTATTTCTGAACAATACAGAGCAGTTTTGTTATAATATGTTTACATATTACTAATACTGTTTAATTCTAATAAATTCAAGATGAAGTTTGAAAAATTATAGGAAAGTTTTCAATCAAGCTCAAAATAAAAATAAACAGCAACACTCCTTTATGTAAAATAATTTGGAAAATGCAATATTAACTTCACTAATTTCTTTAATCTTTCTTTCATACAAATTACCACTAATAAATAAATCCAGAAACACCACTTTCTGTTAGGCACATGCCCTGGTTGGACACAACTGATCGAACAGGACCTAATAGACCTGCACTATCTTTGTGGTTAAATGACAGTATTTATTTTATATTTCTTTAAAATTTCCTTTTTATTTTCTCTACCTAGTACATAAGTAAAGAAGGTACTGCACTCCAACCAAAAATCCAATACCCAGATTTCACCAGAAATCCACGTTTTAGGGTCACCTTTATAAAAAACATATTTTGTGTGTGTTTGTGTGTGTGTGTGTGTGTGTGTGTGTGTGTGTGTATGCGCGCGTGCATATACGCGTGTAAAATACCAAACTTGGTATTTAAATTTAGTAATCTTCTATGGATGGTGCTTACAAAGCAGGAGAACTGGGTTCGATTCCCGGTACCAGCATGGGGAGCTTTCCCCCACTAGGAGACCTAGACTGGGGTGCACTCAGCCTTGTGAAGTCCCTCATGACAGGCCAATTCAGGAGCTACTTGATTGAGAAGTAACGGCTCCAGATAGAAAAGACTGCATCAACCGGCTGGGAGGGACTCGAGGCATTGATCACATTTCCCCTCCAGCACTGCATACCATTCATGTTGCCTTCGGGCCGAGATGGGGGATGCAATGACTGGTTGGTAGGCCAAAATCCCTTGTGGACTATTGTGCTATGGAGTTACATTATCTTTCAAGGATGTGACACAAAGATTTTGAGGAAAATGCCCCCACCCCAAAAAACCCTTTACATGGAAAATATAATGAAAATTTTTATTTTCTCAAAAGTGGCTCTAATGATTTTGATTAAAATATTATATATTCAAGATATTTACATGACAATAAAACACATAGTATGAATTTTCTGAGAATCGCCTCTGAAGAGCTCATGAATTTTGCTGAATTTCGCATAGCTGATAAACTGTAAGAGACAGACAAAAACTTACTTTACAAAAAAGTACCACTTGTTAAAAGACACACTTTATGTTATATACATTTTTTTCATGGAGTTGACCATTTTTTTGGATATTTCTTGTTATTGGATTCAGTTTTAAAATACTTAAACTTTTCTTTTATGAGAATTTGTCCACTCCTGGCAATGTAAAGAAATGGATTTCAACCACATGGCAACCATTTTAAAAGATTTGACTATCACTTTAGCCTAGTGTATTGCCTTTTTTCCCTTCTACTTACAAGAAGGTAAGTAAAAATACAATTTCTGCTATATTTATCTCAATTAGCATGAAGTAAATAGAAGAGTAAGCATTTTAACAATAATTTGTTGCAGATATATAGAGAAAGTCATATGAATGGAACACATCACACTTTTTCTATGTCTTAATTTTATTTGGGTTAAACATACATATTATTTTACAACATAAAACTACTTAAATATAATATGAATATAGTATACAGTATAATGTATATTTAAAAACATGTAAAGAAAATACATTGACATTTAAGATGTACAGCTTGTATCTAATTTGAAATGTTCTGTCAACCAGAATCATCATCTACTTCTTCCATGTTTTCACCATGTAAGAAGCTATTGCATATCATTTTGGCACATTTGTTCAGACAGAATAGAGTGTTGCATTTCCCACATTCATATTTAGTTTTGTTCTTTTTGTCCTTATTGCAGAGTTCAATCATTTCCTTTTCAGTGTGAATGGTAGTGTATTTGGCAAGTCATCTTGTTGTGGATTTTTCAGGTTTATATGTTGTCAGTAGGCCCTTCAAATCACTGGATAGTTTTAATACAATTGCTTTCCTTTGTAACTGTTCCCAGAGCAAAGCTAAGGCCAGAGTTTCCAGATACTCCTTGCCAAATAGAATATTGTTTTGGTTTTTAAGGAAAATAAACCTAGAATGAAAACCTGCAAACTCACAAGAGGGTAAGAATATAAAAACAAAATGCCAACAATATCCTATGAGAGTAAGTGTGCAGATTTTGATTGATCTGGGTGACATAACTGCTGACTAGCCATTCTTGCAGCCAAACAAATAAACAGATAAGTTTGCCACTGCATTAGATAATCACGTAAGGTATAATGTTAGATATCCTAGCCAGGCAATTGCTTATATGCTTTCATTCGAAAATTATAACATTTAAATAATGCTTAGGGTCTCTCACAGTGACCAATGAAACGTTAAGAAAACAGTATATTATATGCCCTGAAGAGATAAGTTTTATAATTTTGAATTATTTCATAATTAAGTAGCTGCTTACCTATGCCACTGCCATGTTCTGAACGAAACTCAATTTCAGAGTGGAATGTCATGTTATCTAGTTCATCATCAAGTTCTGTCCCTTTGCCCTCATCAGGTACACTCAAATCAGCTGGATGTTCAGGCTATAATAATCAGAACACACAATCAACTTACAAGAAGAAAAATGTTAGAAAAACATGTCACATCAATCCAAAACTATGAAGATAAGTTTTGTTTTGGTACAGGGAACTTGAAGCACAACAATATAGATTTTGTTTCTAAAATTCATTTTTATATATTTACAGAATTGAAGACTAAGGCTGAATACATGAAACTAAAATAAGACTGTTCTAGGAATGTCCATAGTGCAAACCTGTAGCAAGGGTTATTCCTGTATAGCTAATGTAGCTTACTCCTCGGGCAGAAAACTTGAGGAATGTTATTCCAAAACATATTTAGTGACGAAAACATAATTTTACAGGGAAGATTTTTAGAGAAAAGTTCAAATACATTTACACAAAAATTTAATCAGTAACTCAGTATCAAAAAGATCACAAACCACATTTTGAACCAAATAAATGAACATAACACAGTTCGAACCAACTTGAATACATGGTGGCTGCAGCAGTGGGTGTTTAAGAGCACTTAACTGCTAGGTTATTAGCATCTTTATAAAACAAATCATTGCAAAGGACAGAGATAAAAACAATATATGATTTATCATAAATAATAGCTAAACTTAGATATAAAATCCAGTGTAAAAAACTATCCATGGCAAAATCTGAGATAGATGAATTTATAATCTATATCAAACTTTGGAGCAAAAGATAGTATAAGTATAACTAAAACTAAATCCACATTGCAGAAGTCACTTTGGGTAAAAATTTAAAAACCTTATCTACTCCTCAGGTATCATTCGCCAGGACCTCTGCAAGACTGGCAGAGTTACTCATACATGTGCTAGAGGAGCACATATTAGCAACACATGACAGACCACAAATACATTATACCCATAGTATTCATTACAAAACCTATTCAAATTCACTTTTTAAATTGTTAATGAAGCAGCTACTCAAAAGCTTTCGGTAAATAATTGAAAAATAAAAATTCTAAATTTTGGGGCCCGAATTGGGTTCACATAATCTAGATAATAGAAATTCATGAGACAAGTTATGTTAAGTTTTTTTTAAACCAGCTTCTCTATGAAGATAGTCAACAGGGATAATGAAGAAGGTAAACTATCTCTTAATTGGAGGCTTATTCAAAGCAGGAAGAAAGAAATCAACATCCTGCTCTTCTTTCTAATTTTTACAGGATCTAGTAGTCAAAAGATTCTGAATCTCTCTTTTTTCCAAAGCAGCTAAGATTTGAAATTAAGTTATCAGAAATGGCTCTGCATTTTGCAAGCATGATGAAATCAAATTAAATAACTCAGAAGTTTGAGACAAGTGAATTTTTAATCAATGTGATAGTTGAAAATGAGTCCAAATAGTAACACTCACCTCACTTATATGTAATTATGTTCAAAACATATGTTTCAAGGGCAATGAAACATTTTGAACATAATTACATATAAGTGAGGTGAGTGTTACTATTCCGACTCATTTTCAACTATCATGATGATGAAATCATTTTAGGGATCATCATCCTTAAATGTAGGCTCCATTTTCAAATTATTTACAAACCCCTGCCATATGATTTTACCCTCTTAAAATTCTCTCCATTTCTTTTATAGCACTTTCTTCAAAGCTGATGATAACTATTTGTAATTTATGATATCCAAGCTCTAGCTCAGAAAATTTACTGTTCCCACCCCCTGTACTTCTAAGGCATAACAATGTCTGTCTGCACCATTTCTATTAATCAGCAGAAAGAAAACTGTCCTCCCACAGGGAAGATTAGGTGAGATAGAAATATAGGGGAGGTGAGCTTTCCATAATAACCAGCATGTAATCACACCCCACACCCATCCAATACAAGTCTAACTGTAGAAACAGATTTATTGAAGTTGTATCCCTCAAGAAAAAAGGTTACAGACTGCCTCCGTGGTCGAGTGGTCAGCGAGCTGACTTCTCACCCGGAGGTCCCGGGTTCGATTCCCGGCTGGGGCATGGAATTTTTCTTTAACCAGAATTATTCCCTAACCCCCCCACAGAGTCTGGAAGTATGTATGCGAGAGTGAACGTGTGCATGTTTGAGGAAATAAAATGATTTAAACCCAACGAAAACCTACAGATGAGTTGTTTCTAATTTGAAGCCCCCGATATGACCTTAGATGTTAAAGGGGGCTATATAAATGAAACAAACAAACAAACAAAAAGAGAAAAAAAAAAAGAAAGAAAAAAAAAAATGCGGAAGCTATTTCACTGATCCCTCTACAAGCTTATGTTTCAACGTAGGTATAGAATTCAGGGAGCTTTAAGTCAAGGTCTGTTACACAAAGTGCATAGAAAGAAATCTGTCAGTTGAGTGTAATTCCACAGTTTGGGCTGCATTTGCTAATAATCAAAACAAAACAAGGAGTAACATCTACATTTAAATTTCCTTCTTTGTGATTGCAGGGAGCCACAAAATCTGTAAGTATTAGCATATCTGTGAATAAGAATACTGTCCACAAATATTGCAGTGGCTGGCCTTGTAGCTCAGTTTGTAAGAGCACCTGCTTGCTGTTCAAGGGGTCCCGGGTTCAATTCCAGTTAAGGGGTAGGAATATTTCTCTAGCCCAGATTATTCTCTATCCTCGCCAGAGTCTAGAGCAGTCACAGCCAAATCGCTTGCCGCGGTGCATGTGCTAGGCTACAAGCACCGTGCTGCCTCAGTTCGTGCTTCGCAGTGGTAGCAGTCAGTTTGTCTTCCTGAGCAGTGGCGGTCCGTACTTCAGTGTCAGTTTGATATGGAAGGGCACTCATTAAAGCGAAGGGCACCCACACCGACACATTATTTCAATCCCGAATGGGAAGCAGAGTACTTCTTCATGGAATGTAGCAGTTGTGCTATTTGTTTAATTCGCCAGTCCAAGTGCTGAAACGATTTAATCCTCAGCGAATTTTAATACATTAAATGCTAATGATTATTCTGCCCTAGAAAAAGAAGAATGCACTGCAGCGATACAAAAGCTCAGAGAAAAGATCGCATCACAAGAAGAGGAACAACAAGAAGGGGATGGCGGAATGGCGGAATGGCAGAAACCTCGGTTTATGTGAGTTACGAAATAGCACTAGAAATTGCCAGGTCTTTTAGTAGTTTTTCTGATGGTCCACTTATTAAACGATGTATGCTTATAGCTGCAAGTAAATTCACCCCTGTCAGTGTTCACCAGTTCGAGAGTGTCAATCTGTCACCTCATACTATTTCATGCAGAATTCAACATCTGGTGGACAACATTTACGCACCACTTATTGAAAAAACAAGAGAATTCGTTGCATTCTCCATTGCCATTGATGAGAGCACTGACTTATCAAGTATGGCTCAATTATATATTTTTATTCATGGAATAAAGGAAAATTTGGAAGTTGTGGAAGAAATGCTAAATCTGATGCCAATAAAAGGCACAACAACAGGATCAGACATTCTGAGTTGTGTAGTAGAAGTTGTGGACAATATAGGGATTCCTTGGGACACACTCATATCAGTAGCCATCGATGGTGTCCCAGCTATGTTGGGTGTGCACAACAGATTTGTGGCCCTCCTGAAAAATAAACTAGAAAAAGAGATAACAGCAGTTTATTGCATAGTTCATCAGGAAAACTTATGTGCCAAAATACTGAATGTAAACAATGTAATCAGTCTGGTTGTGAAGATTGTAAACAAACTGAGGTCCCACGGTCTATAACACAGACAATTTAGAAGCTTCTTAGAAGATTTGGAGCATGAGTATTGTGATATACCACATCATACAGAAATTAGGTGGCTCAGTCAAAGCAAGATTTTAAGCAGATTCTTTGAATTATTGAATGAGATATGCTTGTTCATGGAAATGTGCAGAGAACCTATTGAAGAGCTCACAAATGTTAAGTGGAAATGTGATCTTGCATTTATGGCCAATATAAGTGAACATTGGTCGTCTCCTTAGCATGGTGGTACCAAGCAGGAGACCTGGGTTCAATCCCCGGTACCGGCATGGGGATTTTTCCCCCGCTGGGAGACCTGGCCCAGGGTGCACTCAGCCTCGCAAGGTCCCTGGGGGGCCAATTGAGGAGCTACTTGATGGAGAAGTAGCGGTTCCAGGTCATGAGGACCGCAAAAACTGGCCTGGGGGAACTCGAGGCGCTGACCATGTCTCACCCTCCAATTCTGCACCCCATCTATGACATCTGTAGTGGACCGAGATGGGGGACGCAGCGGCCGGGCGGTAGGCCAAGGTTCCCCGTGAGCTGTCGTGCCATGGAGTTATATTATAAGTGAACATTTGAATACTTTGAATGTTTCACTTCAAGGGAAAAACAAATTAAGCACAGATGTTCTGTACCATTGCAGCTTTTAAAAAATATGCTCTCATTATGGGAACGTCAGCTGTCAAATGGTGCTCCTTGACATTTTCCCTGGTTGGAAAGTGTGATCCATGATTGTGATTCCCTAGTAAAGGAATGTTAGGTTGATGCTCTGCACATGCTTTCTCGTGCATTTGATGAAAGATTTCATGATCTCATGGGCTTAAAAATGGATTTTGATTTATTCCCTACACCATTTAGCATGAGTATTGATGCTATTCCCAAAGATGTTCAACTGGAGCTTATCACCTTGAAATGTGACATTGAGTTAGCTGACAGTTACAGAAACAGAGGAAGTTTGCTAGATTTCTACAGGAGATTTCCTAAATCAAGATTCCCTCGATTACACAGGCGTGCGGCATCTATGATTGCAACATTGGTTCGACCTATGTATGTGATTCCTTATTTTCAGCTATGAAAAAAATTAAAAACCCTCAGAGAGCCAACATCAATGATCATAACTTGAAGTGTGCATTAAGGGTCCAGAGTTGTGTTTCAGTGTCTCCAAATGTGGCAAATATTGTGAAAGCCAAAAGATGTCAGAAGGCAAGAGTGTCTACCAAAAACTGAATGTATAAACTTCTTAATTCAAATGTGTATATTCATTTACTTTGAAGTATTCTGTGTAATATTATCACTGTATAGTAAATATTATTGTGTTATTTTTAATTTTTCAGTTGTTTCAGGATCAAAATTGTGCTAATTTCCACAGGGAACTGTTTCGTTCTCATAGTTAAAAATATTGCTTTTACATGCCATCATTTGGTTGTATAGGATTGAAAGCTATAATAATTGTACTGGTATTGGGTTATTTCATCTATAATTTAATAACAAGTTCCAGAGAGATATTAACCCACGTATTATACAGTTTTTGAATTGTTCCTGCATTGCTACCCTGTCCTTAAATATTTAATGGTAACGCAAGTGTAGATTATGGAATGCCACTATGCAAAATAGTGATTGGCATATCGATCCTAGCACTCGCCAGCAATGACCAGGCATGCCGGCACCATGCGAACTGTATAGGCACACCATGCATGTCAGTTGGCAGTCCCTGGTCTAGAGGTATGAATGTTTGTGTGAACTAGTAATAAAAATTAAAGATGAATAGAAACCTATTGATTTCAGTACACGAGTTAACACCATTGCCAAAAGGTAACATGTTCCACAGACAAAAGAACCTTGCAGTTAAAGGCAGGGTTAATTCATACCTCTAGACCAGGGACTGCCAACTGACATGCATGGTGTGCCTATACAGTTTGCATGGTGCCGGCATGCCTGGTCATTGCTGGCGAGTGCTAGGGGAGATATGCCAATCACGATTTTGCGTGGTGGCGTTCCATAATCTACACTTGCGTTACCATTTTTTTTTTTTTTGTTAAATATTGCAGTATGTGTGTGCTAAACACAACTCATAGCACTGCATTAACTTAATATAACACTGGCATTTTAAGATAATAGCAAGAAACAAGATCTTTGCTTGTATTTGCTCCTTTTATTTTGAGAAGCATCTTTTTTCTTGCACCAATTAGCCTTGAACTGATTGGTACAGATCACTCCATATTAATTTGAATGCTATAATCCCCATTTAAGAAGGTGGGATTTAGGTGGTTAAAACAAGTCTGTAAACACTGTAAACATTAAGGAAATCGAGGAGGAATTAAATAAATTTTGAATTGATGAGCTTTCAGCAGTTAATACGATTTCAGTGTGTCTAATGAATATCAGAAATAAAAATTAGTTACTTTTTAGTTACATTGTGCCAGTACAGAAGGAGTGTTCTAAATGTGCTATTGGCCAAGAAACTGTTTCTACGTACATTTGCATTATTTTGCAATGCATATAATTCCATTATTCTTTAAGAGTCTTCTTTTGCAGTCATGCAAAAACATAAGAACAATGGCATTACTTAGATACTTTATAACGAGTATGCTCAATGGAAATAAAGCACTTTTAAAAGGAATTTAAAAACAAAAAATTATATACACAAATATGGAATAATATGAAGTTTGAAACAGAAAAGGAAGTGAAAAAAACAAGGGCTTTTCCCTAAATTTCTCAACACTAAATCATGAAATTGAGTACCACACCATATTAGTAGAATTATAAGCAAATTTGTACTTTAGGGAGCTTAAGCTTTTATGCTTTTAGACTATGTGGAAATAAATTAACCATGGTAGTAGCAGCACATAGGAGAAAGAATTGATTTTATGGTGTGAGCCGACCAAAGAATTTCTGCCTTTGTTACACTGCACTAACTCAGTATATTGCCAGTAGGGCTACCTGCACTTGCAAGAGGCTTCACTTGTATAGTTTATATTTTTTGAAGACAATAAAACAAAAAATTCAGTTTTGTTGAGTTTAACCCATCACATTGAACTGCAACTTAATTTGCACACCTCATGCAATACTATGGGATAGGATTATGATTACCTCATGGTTGTGACCCCCAGTTACCAGGGGAGAGTAGCACATAAGCTCTTGGGGACCTCTGTGATTTGCATGACCCTAGGGAAGGAAGGACAAACAAAGAGACTCTAAGGGCAACCACATCAGGAAAATGGCACTTGCAAGTATGAGCAAGGTCCTCCTGGTGTCAGAGGATTAAATGCCTCCATCACCATCGGGACCAATCCAGAACCCTAGAGCCCCTGAACAGATCCTAGCCCAAAAGCAGCTGAAGGCAGGTTGCGATACCACGACAATGCCAGGTAAACCTCTTCAATGTGCAAGACTATGCTTGTTACAACCCACTGAATACCGTCACCTAGTGCTTCAATACAGAGACAAATGACACATGATGGACAGGAAATTTGGGGAATGTAATGATACTTCCCAGGATTCACCTGCCCACCCAGGAAATGACTCAAGAACCCATGAGTCAGAAAGGTCAGCCATAGAAATCAAACCATGACATCCCAAATGCACATGTTACTATGGTACCACCTCATTCGGTGATGCATTGGGATAATGCAATGTGTTTTTTTTCTGCAGCATATATATATATATATATATATTTTTTTTTTTTAATGTTAAAAAAGCCATTACATACAGTGAAGCTATCAATTTTGTTCAAATCTGGACATCTATTTCTAACACGTGCTCCACTTGGTCATGGTGTAGATGGAGTACCCTTAACACTTCTAACACGTAATCCACTTCGTCATGGTGTAGATGGAGTACCCTGGACACGTGTCCAGGGTACTCCATCTACACCATGACCAAGTGGAGCACGTGTTAGAAATAGATGTCCAGATTTGAACAAAATACATATATATTTTTGGCTTTCTGATATCAGAAACTTTTCTCTTGTACAATTTAGGCTCAATTTATGTATGTTATTTCCAGTCTCACAACACGAGCAATGTGACCCAAAAATACATTGTAAAGAGCAGTATATATATATATATATCCCCCTCTCTCCCTCCCCACCCTCCACCATCCTCTCTCCTTCCCTCCCTCTCTCCAGTCCTTGCTATTGTGCCGCTTCCCTTCTGAGAGGGCATGATTTCATTTATTCACAAAATAATCCCTATTGCGCAACTCAAAATCCAAAAACTCATACATCAATCCACTACATGATCTTAAGGTCTGTGTTTGGTATGCTGTCAGTGTGACTAAAATTGGAATAACTGGCCCCATTTTCTTTCACAAAACAATAATTGTTTCACAGTAACATGCCTTAATTTGGAGCAGTTTTTCCCTGAGCTTATGAATGGAAAGTACATGCAAGGTAATTTCAACAAGATGGGCTACTTTCAATGCAACCAATGGTATTGGTGGCAGTGAGAACAATGTGAGGAGGAGACCTGCTCAACTCCAGACCTCATACTCTGCCCCAAACAGGGCATATAACATTGGTGGAACCACCTCTCAGTTTATCCTTAGTCTTAACTTTGTGGTTTGGTTGGACCCAAGATGTCCTCCTGAAGTCCCTGCTTGTACTTCCTGCAGGGCTGAGGAAGATTCAACTGTTCTCTCTCTGGGCCTTCCCACCAGCCAGCTCCCAAACTCTAAAAAGACACCATCCTTGGTCTTCAGTGAGTCTCACTAGGCCCAGTAGGACTGATACACACTACTCCTGGTTGTGATGTTTTCCCAGCTTGTGTAGCTCCAGTCTCCATTTCTCTCATAAGCATTCCAAAGTTTGCATCCACCAGATTCTCCATCCTAAGGCCTTCACTTTCCCATCCATCTGCATGCACTGGCAAAATCACATAGAGAGCTCCTCCTCCTCCCCCTCCTCCTCTTAGTACAGGCCCTTCTTGACCAGGTATTTGCATAGAGTGGCTCCTTTATATCTGATATTCTGATGTGCAGATGTACCTCCTGGAGTCTCTAGACCCAATGAGCCAACCAGGTGAGGACAGAGTGGTCAGTCCTCAGGCGGAATAGCTGACCATACAGGTACTTCAGAAACTGTTCCAGCACTTTTACTCCAGGAGCTCCCGCTAAGTAATGCTGTAATTTTCTTCCGCCCTGGAGAACATATTCTGTATTAGGCTAGTACCCACTCCTGCCTATTCAGTACTTGCAATAATATGCTCCAATACCTCTGTCACTGGCATCATCAGTGTCCACTAAGAAATCCCTACCCGGTTGTGGAAGACCTAAGTCAGGCTCACTGCAGAGTTCTGACTTAAGCCTCTTAACTCTCTGGAATGTACCCTCAGCCTCTTCTATTCATATCTAAGGATTATGTTTTTCCTTCAAACGAGATAGGATAATCTCGGTTGGAGAAACTGCAGACAACCCAGCAGTATTAGCTGCATTGACCCAGGAAAGATGTGCAATTCTGGTTTATCTTTTGGGAGAAATCTTTTCTCACATCCTGAGCCTTCTACAGGTCCCTGGCAACCCCAGTTGATGAGACTATGTGGCCCAAGTAGTTAACCTCCTTGCAGAAGTGTCTGTATATTTTGCATTCCACTTCAGGTTAACTGCCTGCCGTCTCTGCAATATCTTAGGTTCATGGGATGCTTTTCATAGTTGCTGCCATTGATAACGGTTTTTGCAAGGTGCCATCGTGGTACGTTATCTCAAATTAATCTGAGATCTCCATGTAGCTTACCAGAAAAAATACCAGTCAGAACTTAGTGTTCTACCAGAATATTACAATCGTCTCCTTAGCGCATTGGTAGCGCGGCTGCTTACCATTCGGGAGACATGTTCCGGGGTGCACCCAGCCTCATGAGGTCCCTGAGGGGCCACTTGAGGAGCTACTTGATGGAGAATAAGTACCTCCAGGTCATGAGGACAGTATTAACCAGTTGAGACGCTAGCCAGGCCTCACCCTCCAATACTGCATCCCGTCCACGACATCTGCCATGGACCGAGATGGGAGACGCAGCGGCCGACTGGTAGGCCAAGGTTCCTTGTGAGCTACCATGCCATGGAGTTGTTATTACCAGCATGTTACTATGGTAGCTGAGTTGTTAAAAGCAACCAGACAGAAACCAGGAGGTCGGTGGTTTAAGTTCCGGTTATGGCATTGAATTTTTCAGTCTAATTCTATCTTTTCAACCCTACCCTACTCATGACTTATATGAAGAATAATTATCAGTTTGCAAATTGTTCGCGACAGCATAGCATCAATTTGATTCTCTTTTATGCCCGTTAATATTCTCAAAGAAGCTAATTATTTGAAAAATCCTTGCATTATTAGCATTAATGGGAAGTGTTACACTCATTTGCGCTGATATTCTACATATTTGGGAAATTGATGATAAACGATATTCGCCATTTTATCCGATGCATTTTCGCACTCAACAATTGCTCAATAAGTTCCCATTTAATTCAAAAAAGGAATTTAGGAATGAACTTGCACTAAAAAAAATGTGCATCTAATTGCATGCATATTACATGTGCTCTTATGTTGCCGCGATCCTAATGATGTCACTCCAATCTGTCCCTGCTTATCAATAATTTGCAGCCAAAAAGAAAAAAAAAAAATGGCATTCTGTGCTGATAACATAGCCATTTTATGACTAAATCAAGCATTTTCATAGCCATCTTATAGCCACAAATAATTGTAACTCGAACCTAAACTAAAAAGCATAATTTCATCCATACTTTTGCCTATGCAAAGGTAAAGAATGGTTACATAGAATCCCCGGTACTTGTGTAGCTGTATTGTGTTCCTATCATGACTCACAGCGTGTCTTCAAAATGTATACCTACATTATCTAATTAGAAAATACATATTATCATCCAGATAATATGGCCATTATATGAATTTGTTAACTTGCGAAAATTCACCACTGTTATTCCCAACTACTTGAAAACACAACTGTTTTGTGTTAATTAACCTAATGTTATTAACCTAATGTTCTAAACCTACAGTTTCACAAGTCAAAGCCCCTGATATGACCATTGATGTTAAAGGATAGGGGGGGGGGGGCTATACAAATGAAACAATAAAAAAAAACTGTTTTGTACTAATCCAACGGTTGCACTTCATGTATTTTGTTTTCTCTGAGAGAGAGAGGGAGGGAGGGAGGGAGGGAGGGAGGGAGAGAGGGAGAGAGAGAGAGGGAGGAACTAAACTTACGTATATTTATGTCTAAATCTAACCTTGTTACGAGGACCGACTTGTTGAATTCGACCAACATTCTTAAAAACTTCAAACCAAGGTTGCCAGATTGGGTGAAAATCCGCGAATTGGGCTACTAAATTAATGACTTGGGACCGATTTTTAATTGGGGCAATTTGCGAATTTGTGGGCTATATCTTTAATCATGAAAATACTTTCAATTTATTCCTGTATAGGTTATGTTGTTTCACAAATTAAATAATTAATTAAAAGATATAGTTATAGTATATTCGTTTAGTCACTGCTATAAAAATAGTGCTAGTTGTAAAATACCTGCAATCTGCAATCACAGTAGAGAAACTAGAAGCTATACTGTTTTCCTTTCCCCCCCCTTTTTTTGTTTTTACCGCAGTCACACGATTTCAAGAGAACTTTTTGAGTCAATGGAGCAAATCTATGCAAATACACCTTAATATTTCATGTAGTGGTGTTGATGTTTAAATCAACACATTGTTACTGTAAGTACAGTTAAAACACAGTGCTTATAGTCATATGAGTAAATAATACTATTAATAATGGGTAGGTGGGGAAAACGTGATAAAAACAATAACGAGAGCTCACGTTCCTGCTTTGCGAGATGTCTCAGGTTCAATTCACGGCTGGAGTTGAGAATTTTTCTCTAGCCAAAAGAATTTCCTATCTTCCCCAAAGTCTGGAAATTTGCATGAGAGTGTGAATGTGTGTGTAATCTAATTAATAAAATCCAAATAGAAACAGAAATCCAATGATAAGATATGCATTACCAATTGGCAGTATGTTCCATAGGAAACTGCTGCATACATGACTGTGCAGTTAAATGAAACATTAATAAAATGGAAGTTGGTTTGTGAACTTGGAAGTAAATAACTGGCTTTAGAAGCTTCCCAAATGATAACACTTGGGGGGGGGGGGGGGGGGACTGAAGAGCCGATTAGTCTGACCTTAAGGAACAAGCACCCCCAAAAATAAAATTACCAGCAATAGTCCCCACACCAAATCTTAGATGTTTATCAGCCCCCTACAAAGAAAACATCACTGTGAAATAAATTGGACGACTTCAAAATAAATGTTATGATTATTAAAATAATTCCAGTGATATTATGTGAAATAAATCTGGCAAGCCTGCTTCAAACATTAAAAGGCGCACATATTTTCCAACGCATGTAAAAGTTTGAAATGCTCTTTGTGGTACACATTTCAGCCAATCAGTTTGATTTTTCCACTGGAGAACCTAAATATTATAATAAACAGAAATCATTGTATTAATTTTCTAAATAAGTAAAATTAATTATGTATTTGTATTAACAAACCTAATGAATACTCAAAAATAATGAAAAAAAGTATGAAAGAATAATTTATCATACCTTTTCCTACCATAATATTTAATTAATTTGATACTCATTCAATAATTTTAAAATGATATTTCTGGAAAGTAAATATGCAGTTTATTCACAGAAGTTGAAAACTGAACTGCAAGGAGTATTTTTTGATAGAGCAGTAATGAAAAAAAAAAAAAACTTTTTTCTCAAAAACTACTTTGTGCATACGTCTCAAAATTTCAGAATTAGTTACACATAATACAGGTATGTGGTAATGCAACTGCTTAGGAAATGTTGAATTTGAAGTTTTCACAGAGTTGTCCACTTAAAGCAATAAAGCCACTAGTAACTGCAAAAAGGCAAATTCGTTATTTTCTGTCATTTTACAAAAAACCAATTTTAATGCTTTTTCAGCCTTTTTTTATATAGTTTACACGTAAATTTTTAAATTAAAAACACTATAAAACAAAAAAGGAGAATGATTAAATATAAGACAATAAAATTGATGGGTCAGGTAAATATTGTTAATCACATTCATTCATTTCCAAATTTACACACTTTGAAATCTGTATAGGAAAGCGGGGAACGAGAGGATCCAAAGTCAAGAATTTTTCCTGAAAAGTAGGCTAGAGTCATTTTATTCTCTCTCTCGCTCTCTCTCCCCCCCCCTCTCTCTCTCTCTCTCTCTCTCAATTCCAGACTCTAAGGGAGGTTCTTGAATATAGAAAAATGTCCACCCTCTGACCGGGAATCGAACCCGGGATCCTTCGCTAAGCAGATAGGTGCTCTACTGACTGACCTATGGGGCCAGTCTTATAGTGTGTATGGTTATTCTCAGAGACCTGAAGTTTGGGTATTGTAAATAATTTAAAAAGGTGGGCAAAGGCATTATGAATAGATAAAATAGGCAATAACAAGCAATATAGAAAAACCTTGTTTGATGTTGCAATTGCGTTTGAGTTAAGGATTCGAATACAGCATGCCGGGTTCTCATTTGAAAATGTCCTGAATGCAGTATTCGAATTGCTATAGGATAGGTGTGTATTTTGTTCAAATCTGGACATCTATTTCTAACACGTGCTCCACTTGGTAATGGTGTAGATGGAGTACCCTGGACGCGCATCCAGGGTACTCCATCTACACCATGACCAAGTGCATTACGTGTTAGAAATATCCAGGGTACTCCATCTACACCATGACCAAGTGGATTATGTGTTAGAAATGGCCAGGGTACTCCACCTACACCATGACCAAGTGGATTACGTGTTAGAAATGTCCAGGGTACTCCATCTACACCATGACCAAGTGCATTACGTGTTAGAAATATCCAGGGTACTCCATCTACACCATGACCAAGTGGATTATGTGTTAGAAATGGCCAGGGTACTCCACCTACACCATGACCAAGTGGATTACGTGTTAGAAATGTCCAGGGTACTCCATCTACACCATGACCAAGTGGAGCACGTGTTAGAAATGTCCAGGGTACTCCATCTACAACATGACCAAGTGGATTACATGTTAGAAATACCCAGGGTAGTCCATCTACACCATGACCAAGTGGAGCACGTGTTAGAAATACCCAGGGTACTCCATCTACACCATGACCAAGTGGAGCACGTATTAGAAATAGATGTCCAGATTTGAACAAAAATGATAGGAATACACTAGGCTAAAACGATAGTCAAATCTTGTAAAAGCTGGTTGCCATATGGTTGAAATCCGTTTCTATGCAGGGCCAGGAGTTTACAGCTTTTCGTGTAAGAAAAGTTTAATAAGTATTTTGAATCTGAAACAAGTAACAAGGAATATCTAAGAAATAGTCCATTTAACGAAAAAATGTATATGACATAAATTGTGAGTTTTAACGTGATCTACATTTGTGTTGCAAGTTTTTTTCTGTCTCTTACGGTTAACCAGTTACGGAAAACGCATCCAGAATAAAGAGGTCTTTAGAGGCTATTCCCAGAAAATTCAAAATATACATTTTATTGTCCATATACATATCTTTAATATGCGGTATTTTAATCAAAATCGTTAAAGCCGTTTTTGAGAAAATCAACATTTTCGAAAATCTTTCCATGTAAACGGTAGTTTGGGGTGGGGGGGTTTTCTCAAAATCTTCGTGTCACATACCTGGAAGATACTAAACTTAAATACCAAGTTTGGTATTTTACCGACTTTTCGGTTTTGAGTTGTGTTCAGACACAGGGACACACACATGCTTGGACCATTTTCTAAAAATACTTTTTTTTGGATACAGGAGACTCTAAAACGTGTATTTCCGATGAAATCTCAGTATCGAATTTTTTGGTGGAATGCAATACCTGCTCTATACAACACCAAGTATATGTAGAGAAAGTAAAAACTTGTATTCTCTCATACGGGAATTTGTAAAACACACACACACACACACACACACACACACACACACAATGTATTCCCTTATTCCCCTTATGCTTACAAGGAAGCAAGTAATATGACCATTTCTGCTAATGTTTATCTCGATTAGCATGATGCAGGTAAAGGAATAATATTTTGTAAATATAGCTTGTTATCAGATCAGGTAGAGAAAATAATGTGAATGTAACGTATCACACTTTTTTGGTTAGGTTACTTAGGTGTATCGCCAAGTATTAAAATTGCCAAACAGAAATTAATAGACAAGACGATAAAAATAATTTCAGAGATCGGAGCTTCTGCAGTATATCTTATATGTTAAAGCTTCTCCAATTTAAAAGCGAATCTGTACGCTTTAAATACTTGTGACTAAAGCACCGCAGTTTTATGTTGCCCTTTCCCGCCTTCTTAGAAGTATACATGCTATTATTAAAAGTTGCCTACATGCACGTTTAATTTACTTCAGTAAGCGCCACAGTGAATGTAATGGCACCAAAAGCATAGTTCATATTCTCTTTACAGGCAACGATGAATATTGCCGTATAAAGAGATAACTGTAGGTAAGGGTTTTAATAATAGCTTGTGTTTACTGGTCGGAGCATACCTAAAGCAACAGTGAGTGCCGGAGCTAAAAGTGGTATCATTATTGTTCTTTTTGTTTCAGTTTTCATTTTGGCATTGTTGTGCAACATGTCGATATTCAGTGTTTCATTATGCAGCAAATTGCAGCTACATTAATACTTTCGCATCCGAGGTATTTTCTAACTGTAAAATTCTTTTGCGAAAACAAATATTGTAACAAATGTTTATATTGATTCAACAATTATTTACAAATAAACAATAATTTCACTCAATATAAGACAGTCCGTCGCACTCCGTGGTGTAATGGTTACCATGCTAACTTCATATGCCCAAGGTCGCGGGTTCAAACCCGGCGGTGGACGATGACTTTTTTCAGGTGTAATAATCCTTAGCATGGCTTCCTTCGGAACGAAATTAAATCCGTTGGTACCGTGTCGTAGATTTCCGTCACGTAAAAGAACCTAAGCCTGATAGAGCCCTGAGCCCAATTTAGAATGGGGCGCTGAGAACTCAGTAGTTAGACCACGCAAAATGTCGATGTATACGATTCTTGGACATTCTCGAGATATTTCGTAATTTGAATGCTGTATTCAGGACATTAAAAAGTACAGATTCGCTTTTAAATTGGAGAAGCTTTAACATATATACTGCAGAAGCTCCGATCTCTGAAATTATTTTTATCCTCTTGCCCATTTATTTCTGTTTGAAAATTTTAATACTTGGCGATATACCTAAGTGACCAAACCAAAAAAGTGTGATGCGTTCCATTCACATGACTTTCTCTACCTGATCTACAAACAAGCTACATTTACACAATATTATTCCTTTACCTGCATCATGCTAATCGAGATAAACATTAGCAGAAATGGTCATATTACTTGCTTCCTTGTAAGCATAAGGGGAATAAGGGAATACATTGTGTGTGTGTGTGTGTGTGTGTGTGTGTGTGTGTGTGTGTGTGTGTGTGTGTGTGTGTGTGTGCGCGCGCGCGCGTGACAAGAGTTGACAAATTCCCGTATGAGAAAATACAAGTTTTTACTTTCTCTACACGTACTATATGTACTTAGTGTACAGAGCAGGTATTGCATTCCACCAAAAAATTTGATACCGATATTTCACCGGAAATACACATTTTAGAGTCTCCTGTATCCAAAAAAAGTATTTTTAGAAAAAGGTCCACGCGTGTGTGTCCCTGTGTCTGAACACAACTCAAAACCGAAAAGTCGGTAAAATACCAAACTTGGTATTTAAGTTTAGTATCTTTCCGGTATGTGACACGAAGATTTTGAGAACCCCCCCACCCCAAACTACCGTTTACATGGAAAAAATTTCGAAAAAGTTGATTTTCTCAAAAACGGCTTTAACGATTTTGATTAAAATATCGTATATCAAAGATATTTATAAGGGCAATAAAATGTATATTTTGAATTTTCTGGGAATAGCCTCTAAAGACCTCTTTATTCTGGATGCCTTTTGAGTAACTGGTAAACCGTAAGAGACAGACAAAAAGTTACAACACAACAAATGTAGATCACGTTAAAACACACAATTTATGTCATATACATTTTTTCGTTAAATTGACTATTTCTTAGATATTCTTTGTTACTTGTTTCAGATTCAAAATACTTATTAAACTTTTCTTACACGAAAAGTTCCATAGAAACGGATTTCAACCATATGGCAACCAGCTTTTACAAGATTTGACTATCGTTTTAGCGTAGTGTATTCCCTTACTTTTCTTCTACTTAGAAGGAAGCAAGTAATTAAGACAAGTTCTGTCGTTTATCTCGATTATCATAAAGTAGATAGAAGAATGTGTTTTTTAAAAATAATGTGTTACGGTGATGTAGAGAAAGTCATGTGATTGGAACACATCAGATTTTTTAAAGCTGAAACTAATAACAAGGAATATCCCAAAAACGGCAAACCTCAGGAATAAAAATGTATATAACCTAAATTACGTATTTGAACGAGCTCTACATTTTTTGTGGTAAGTTTTTGTCTATCGCTTACGGTTTACCAGTTGTGTAAAATTCCACAAATTTAATCCAGAATAAACATGTCTTCAGAGGTTATTCCCAGAAAATTGAAGATATACATTTTATTTGTCATGTAAATATCTTAAATGTAAGCGATTTTAATCAAAATCGTTAAAGCCATTTTTGAGAAAATCAGTATTTCGATTTTTTTTTTTTTTTTTTTTTTTTTTTCCCCATGTAAAGGGTAGTTGGGAGTGAGAGGGATTTTCTAGAAAATCTTGTCGCATCCTTTGAAGATACCAAACTTAAATACCAAGTGTGGTATTTAACGGTCTTTTCGTTTTGAGCTATTCTGCCCCCCCTCCCCCCCCCACACACACACACACACACACACACTTTTTCCAAAAATGTTTTTTTTTAGTTCAGGGGGACCCAAAACATGTATTTCCGGTGAAATCTCAGTATTGAATTTTTGGGTACAGTGCAATTCCTTCTCTATGCACTATGCACCTAGTAAGTGTAGAAAAAGTAAAAACACATATCAAGTTTTCAATTATCCTGGTTATTAAATATGCTTTGTTCAGATAATATTTGCAAGATAACGTGATCTACATACTATATTGAGCTTGTCCTTCCTAATACTAAAGGAATAGTGCATACAATTATAATTTTGCAGCAAAGTTCACGATTTGATAGTGTAAAAAGTTGAAGTTAATTTCCTTGTTAAATTTCGTCTACTAATGTCATCCTTTTTTTTTTTTTTTTTTTTTAATATAATACAATTAAAGTGGAGCAACAACATAAACTAACAAAATCAGTTTTAAAGTTTACAGTGCAGAATTTCGGAATAAATTTAAGGACATATATTTGCTTCCTGGCTCTCTTTCTCCTTGTGTGAAAACCAAACACCACCTACCGCATGCCAAATAAAACCCGTAATATGCTGCAAGCCAAATCTTAAGATTTCATTTCCATATATCTACAGCGTTTTAGTGAATACTGGAAGAGAAACACGTAATTTAGGCTATTTAGCCGTAAAAAGTGACAGATTTACATTTCTTATTTCTAAGATGAGGTGAATTATTATAGATGCGATCTGGTTTCAATTGTGGGTGTGATCAAATTATATCATAATGTGAATTTTATCTGAAAGTGCATGCTCAAACGAACGGGCAAAGTACTGAATAGCTGTGACTTCACTATCGATGACATCATGCACCAGGCCAAAGCAAGCAAAAAAGCAAAGCAAGCGAGAAAGATGCGGGAAGAGGACCCCCCCCCCCCTGAACTGAATTGTTGACATTGAGACTGCACGAGAGTTTGAGATTGGTGAATAAAGAAACAGATAAAGCAGCGCGTGTCGGTTGTTAATTGTCAGTAGACTGCTCTAAAACAGGACTTCTTGTTGTTGTTAATGATTGAATTAGGAAGAACCAGAAATTCCATAAATTATTAAGTGTGTTTGGCGAGCAATGCATTAACAGTAATTCATATTTCATATCATATGCAATGTAGTTGATGGTGGTGAACTTCTCACAGGTTAAGGTGACCATACATTTTTCGATGTTTTCGGGGAAACGTTTTCTAAAAATGCTATAGGTCACATCCATACAGAAAATAGTATCTTAAAATAATAAAAAAATAATAATGATAGCAGTACTTCATTGAAGTCTCATCCTTCTAAGGCCCTAAACTCTGTCAGCTTTGTCACATTTACGTTAACGAGGATTAAAGAAATTACTTTAAGTATGTAATGCACTGATGTACTCTAATTCTGAGAACAATATAAGCTTTGAATAGGAATAATATAATTTTTACTGTACCTTATTTACACTGAAGAGCTTGTCGTAGAGGCGTGATATTTTTCTGAACAGAATATTTATTTTGGGATCCCAATATTTCAAGCAAGCTTTTCATTAAACACTTCACACGTTAAGTTATAGTTTGTTTTCACTGTTCGAATAGCTAGCACTGTGCTCACATTAAACCGAGATCTCTTCCGACCCGACGTAATTCCTATTCTAAAATACCCATTCTACGGATGCATTACTGCCAGGTAAGCCCATAAAAAGTTCAATCATTGTCATGGAGTGCATTTTCTATTCAAGTGCATGAACACCTCACGGCAATTTCTGCCAGATGACTTCTCTCTCAACCATTCACATTCTTCTTTCGATACAATACCCCGCAAATAACTAAATTCATCAAATAGTTCATCACGATTGACAATTACAATTTCTCGACACTTCGAAAGTATCTGTTCAGCAGCATTATAAAAACTGTCCCTTAAGGTACATAACCAGGAGAAGGCGGCCTAAATGTGACAACTCCTCATTGTGATTATTCCAAGAATGCAAATAAGATAAAGCAGTATCATAATATTCTTTAGATATTTTGAAATAGCTTTCCATTTTCATTTCACAATGTTCTACTAGATGTGTTAGCAAATTCTTTACCATTATGGAGTAAACTATTCATCGTAATGTTATTAAGCGGTTTTGCACAGCTAGTGCGGATTTTTGCGCATTTGTCATCACCTTCAGTCACTTTAATTGTTCATGGAAGAGTGAAGCGTGAGAATGAGCAACGCTAAGCCATGATTCAGTCAGTGGCGGCCGGTCAGATGCCCTCCCTACAACAATTTCAGGCAATAATTTCTCCTTTATATTATTAGGTAACATGCTATAATCTATAACGCATTTCATATAGATTTAAACCTACTATGCATACTGGACAGTTGTAGTGAAGATGGCTGTCGGAAATAGTAACCGGCCGCGTTTTTCAGACACAAGCGATTTTGTGGTCATTCTATGCGCACGCGCAGAAGAATCCAATGCTTTCAGATGCAGTTAATTTGTTGGTGCGGGTTTCGTGGGGCTGAGAGAGGAAGGTTCTCTTATGACACGAAAGCCTCTGTGGTCATTTGCCGCGCATGCGCAAAGAGAAAATAAGAACCGACAATAAGCAAAAGTTAAAGTTTGAGTCAAATCCCTGACAAAAATATTTAGCCAAAGATATTTTCACGTGTAAGAGTAAATTATAAGAAACATTTCTTAAGTTTGAATGTCTTCTTAATTGAAAACAAAGTTGATCTATAAACCTCCCGAACGAAACATACACAAAAAAGCTTATGTGGTAAAAATGTACAATGTTGGTACTTGGTATTCTCTGCTCCCTGCCAAGCAGACGACAAGGTACGCTGGTGCGCCAATGCTCAATGCGTACAAGCAGTGAGTTGTGTAATTACCCTAAGTTTACTAGGAAATGGATTCACGATACAGTTGAAGCTTCACTTGAAAACTGGAAAAGGTCAAATAACCAAAATTATTGAAAAAATGGAGGTGAACAAACAGTAAAGTGGACCTTGCTTGCGAGAGGTGATTAGTGGCTAGTGTTTTGAGAATGAGTGCTGAGTAAGAGTAAACTGATAAGTGTGAAACAGTGCCTTGAATGTATTTAACGTGTTATGAAACATAATCCGAAGGCGCAGGAGAATAATTTGGTGAAATTAACTGTAGAATGATATGCCGATTTATCAGTTGCTAGCATTCAAAGAAACCGCAGTGTTAAAACTCGCCTTAAGAGGGAAAATCCTAAACACTGTTAGGCGATAGTTTGTAAAGTTTACATTTGCTTATAAGGAAAATGCTTAAGACACTAATACTACGATCGCGATCTACTTTACTTTAAGGGCAGATTCCATAATTTTCTGAGAGAAAAGCGAGCTTCGTTGGTGAAAAGAAACATCGTGAACGTTTTAATTGACATACATAAGCTATTAAAGTTGTGTATTGAAGATTGGAATCTTTAACTCAAGTGCATCAGCTGTTATTACGAGCTATGCATCAATGTACAGCAGGATCACCTCTCTGAAAATGTTGTTGACATACAAACGGTGAAGGTGGCGGTTCGTGCTCAAATTTCTCGTAACATGTCGCATTCAGTTTCTAATTTCAATCAAAGAGTTATGGAAGTATTTTTTCAAGCAAAGGATGGAAGGATGGATTTCAGCTTCAAACAGAAAGATTAATGCTAATACATAGGATGGAAGGATGGATTTCAGCTACAAACAGAAAGCTTAATGCTAATACATATTTAGCATTTCATTTCTTCTGATATCTTTTACTATCCACTAATTTTAGTCTGTCGTCATCCGTAATCTAGGATAACATGCTAGCCTATGGTTCTTAAGGTCGCGGGTTCAAACCCGGCTGATTTTTTTCAGGCGTAAAAATCCCTTCCTTTATAGGGGAATTAAAGTCGTTGCTACCGTGTCGTAGATTTACGGCACGTAAAAAACCCTCAAACCTGATAAAGAGGCCTCTGAGCAGTATTAAGCGGTGTTTCGCGCCAAAAATAGAATGCGACGTTTAGAATTGTAGCAGTTAAAGAGCGTCAATACATAACATTCAATTTAGTTTTAATTTTAGTCAATCTTAAAATTGTGCCCTAGCAGATAATTTGACACGAGCCGCCACAGGACTCAAGTCTCACCGTTTTCGAAGTACTGTTTCAGTACTTTAGGGCTCTGTGATTCTAACACGAACAAAGATTTCAGTGACGGATACAGTTTCAATATTCTTTCCCAAGGTTGGAAGAAATAACAATCACCTTACATTAAGCATAACCAAGTATTTGCTAGAACTCTTGTCCAACCAAACCGCAGAAATTTTTCAAACGTTCGATACGCACCGTATAGAAGTGCAAATACCCAAATATTTTCGTAACAAGCACTTCGATATCTATAGGCATAGAATCAAACGCTGTTTATGCGCAATTGTGTATATGTGCATTGCAGCAAGACCTATATGCTTTCTATTCAACTCAGACTTAATTTTAGCTATTACATTCTCTTTACCCTTTCTCAGCAACCCTCCAAAGTTGAGAGTATTGTCTGCTGATAGTCCTACCACCTTTTTGCCTAAGTCAAAATTATCAATTGCTGCCAATGCTTATGCCAATTATCGGAAGTTTCTCCTGGGATTTCATTGAAAGTAAGAACTTTGTTCCTAATTAGGGTTTCTAAGTCATAAGCAGTCCGAACGTGGCCTAGTAGTTAGACCACTCGCCTCTCACCTAGACGGCCCGGGTTTGATCCCAAGCGACCGCATGTGAGATTTGTGAGGCAGGGGCGGGTTTTCTCCGGGTCCTCCGGTTTCCCCCGCCATCGCATTCCACCTGTGCTCCATCTTTATTTCATTTATCACCAGTGTCATGCTTGCGGTGCCACAAATAGTAAAAGCGGGCGTTAAACGCCACCAAAAAGAAGTCATAAGCTCGGTAATAACACTCTTAAATTCGGAGTAGCTGTACAAATTAACGATTAGATGAATTTTAAGACACAGTTACGAAGTTGACAAATTTAAGGTCACTTTTTTAGTTCATGGGGCAAATACATTGTAATGGATTCACACTTTTCTTGCGCAGCTAAAATGTTTCGTTGCATTTTTTTTTTTTTCCGTGGTGTTGTCGTGCAATCCATACAACGATAGCTATGGTTGTGAAGTATAGTGTGTTAGTACCTACGGTTCTTCGTAAAGAGCTAAGTTATATGCACTTTTAGACGGTTATTGTTTACGAAAGTAATTCCATACACTTCCGGACTGATATTTACTTGGTAGCGGATTTTTTTGTTTTTTATTTATTTATTTAGATGATCAGTTATTGATGTCCTCCCACCACTACCTATTAAAAGTTGGAACTAAACACGAACATTTCACTCTTCTTAATTAAACTTGTATATGTGGAGATTCCGCTGTGAACGTTAAGCTTTCTTGAAAATATTTTGCAACGTTCCAATTCCTTTATCAGACTTCACATACAAACAAAACTGACACATGAGTATAATAGTGCTAATCAGTAATTACAAATAAGTTGTCTTCATTGTTCACTGACCATTGTTGAGGACCGGCTAGGCGATAACTGCTACCGCCGCGCTAGGTAATACTTATATAATAATATATACCTATTGCCAACGTCAGTAAAATGAACTTTACGAATATCAGCACATGTAGAAATTCAATATATATTATTATTAATAAGTATTATATCGGTATATTAATTTGTGTATACAACCATAATACTGAGGATTTTGATTTGAAAATGAAAAAAAAAAAAAAATAAATAAAATAAAATAAAAAAATAGTTAAATAAATTGAGTATAGGCGCTATTTTACTGCTGAGGTTCTCAGTTTCCCCATTTTATATTGGATGTGAAATACCGCTTATTTTTCCTCACAGGCCCCTTTATCAGCTTGAGGTTATTTTGCGTGTCGAAAAACTACGACACAGGACCAACGTTACTTCCCTTCCGAAGCCATGCTAAGGATTTTTTGCCCGAAAAAAACAACAAGCCCTCAACCAGTTTTGAACCCACGACATAACCGCGACCTTAGGCTAGCATGCTACCCCTAGCCCACGGAGAACGACTTTGAAAAGCGGCAGAAAATTATTCCCGACTCAAAGAAATTACTTTTGACAATGCAGAGAATTAGTTAGCAAAGTTGGGAAATCTCTGCTATTTCACTGAAAATAAAACTCAATCTACATGCATATATTTATAAGCTGCACTATTTCTAGCAATAAAATGCCCTTTTGACATTCACTTTTGCAACTTTTCATCACCAACAATTGGCAACACACATGATACGTCATCAGTTCGTGTTGGCCATTCAGAAGTAGTAGTTTGATTGCGAGGGCAATTCGAGACTTCTTCTTTGTGTAGTAAACAATACATAACCATGAAATACAATAAGTATACTACTGACCAACGACGCTTTATGTATGAAGCATACATGACAACAGGCTCATATGCTGAAGCGCATAGGATTTTCAACTTTGTCTATCCCGAAAATGCTATGCGAAGGGCCGATACAATCCGTGCCGTTGTTCTGAAGGTGCAGGCAACTGGATGCTTTGATAAGTTGAAACGCAAATATCGTATTCTTACGGAAGAAAAAATAGAATACATAAAAGAAGCAAGAGAAAAGGATCCCAAAATCACCATAAAGCAGCTGGCCATCAACACTGATATGTCATGTAAATGTGTTCGGCGAGCAGTGAAAATCATAAGAGAAATGACCGAAACAGCAATTAATTATCAACCTGAAACTTCTGAACCAATGTGATGGTTTTATATTTTTATAAAAAGTTTATGTACACTGCAAATCTATAAGAAATATTTCAGCAAGACTCCACTACTGTTTACTAGATTCCCATAGATCCAGGAAACAAGAGAAAATGCCACATCTACTTATTTTCATGCAGTTGGCAGAAATATATGAGATCAATTCATCAACTTATATAATGCAGGTTAGTGGTAATAGTTACTATCCATTTTAAGGAGACGTATGCAGATTTTTAGACTGTCCATTTAAATATGGTAGCACGCTGGTTCACGCCCACTTAGATTTTCTTTAAATGTAGTTTTTCCATAACATGGAATTTTTCAAACTTGGATGAAGTTTCCCTCAAAATGCAGAAACCTATTTTAATGAAAATTTTACTACAGTTGCTGAAGCATGTATTCTATAAATGCACTCCATTATGACTTAAAACAACTAAACTATATATATATATATTTTTTTTTTTTTTTTTTTTTTTGTAAAATGCTTTTCTACTTTTGAACATAGACATAGTTAAGTAAATTTGTTAAGAATTATAAGAAATTACATATTCCTCTAAAATATTCAGGCAATATGCTTGAACATTGTTGAGGTAAAGTGTACCACAAGTATTAGTTATGACTATACTACTTATAATATACATAATCAATCCATTATGACCTTTTATGCAGCATTTTTTAATGCAGTAGATTTTTATTAGCAGTCAAATTACAATGAACTACTGAATATTTGTGCCATGTTTAGTTTTATCCGAGTGGTAGAAGCTTAGAATTAATTTAAACTTATTTATTGAAATAAACTGTATCAGAACCCACACCCCTTAAATTATTTTATGCTTTCAGCAAATAATAATAATATTAATAAATTATAACCATCCATTATTATTATTATTATTATTATTATTATTATTATTATTGACATGTATAATTGAAAATCTGAAAACCCTAGCTAATAATGCTAGTTCTTTGAAATTTATACCTCAGATGTAATATAATAAAAATAAGTTATGGTGCAAATTTCATTCATTTTAATTAAATGTCTTGGAAATTATGGTCAAATTTGTTTATGTTTTGTCACGTCACTAAAAACACCCCTTGCAACAGAAATTTAAAATGTTTGTCTAATATTTTAAACTAGGGTCACAATACATCTACTTTTTAAAATTACCCTTGGTTTCTCTCTCCTGTAGTTTTGGCTCCAAGCATTTTTAAAGTTATGAATGTGATATTTTTGTCATAAAAATATAATTTTTGTATTAGAAAATTGAAAACATATGCTTAAATACATCTGGCAGTACAATCTAGGGCAATTCTTAAACATTTTAGCTCTGAGAACATATACCGTAAGTTTTATTTGAGTAACAGACAAACTGCTCTGCAAAGAGCATTTTACAGAAACAAAAATGCTGAAAGTATCAATAGCGAGAAGAAAAGGAAAGACCCACCAGGTAGGTACATGAACAATCAGGTTTCCTTTTCCTCTACTCTGCTGCAGTCTTTTCTGTCCGTTTCTTCTTACATTGCTACTAAGCTTCTGCATAACTTCGTTTTTTAGTTAACATGATGCAAATTAGATCTTGCTAAACTGAACTTTTTCTTGCAGAGTCCATATTCACATGTAATGCTTTGCTATAGCTCCAGTAACTTAAGGCATTTAAAAATGGCGCATGTTGGCCAATTATTTAATTTTTGTATTCAGGGATGTTTAGATTATTTTATGGAATTGAAACTTAACAAATAGATATTTTGTGTTTTTCATGAAATTTCAGTCAAACTAACTTAACCTTAACTAATGCATGCAAAAGCCAGAGCTGACATCTGCTTCCTCACAAACATTAAAATTTTGTGAGTAAATATATTAACCATACCAGCAACTAGTGTGGCAAATTAATGGTAATTTTCCAATTTAAAATGAACAAAAGACTATTTGAAAAACTCCTCAAGGTAGAATACGTAAAAGCTGAAAAACCCCTGCGTGCTAAACAACAGTCCATGACAAGCTTACGGGATGACGACAACCTATTGGTAACAAAAATTAAGGAATTAAGCTACATTACAAAAGCTGCATTAAAATTTTTAACATGGCAAACTGAAACATTACTGATGCTTATTATTCGTGTAGAAACCTTTCATTGTTTTATTTAGCTTTGGATAATGTATTAATTGCCTCGCGCAAATTGAAAGTCACACTTTACCACCACCCCCAACCCCCCGATTTCTCACACACACCCACCCACCCACCCACACACCCACCCACCCACCCACACACCCACACCCCCACCCACACCCACCCACCCCCACCCCCACACCCACACCCACACCCACACACACACACACACACAATGGCCACACACTGTGGCCAAGTGGTTAGACCATTCACCTCTTACCAAGGCAGCCTGTGTTCGATTCCAGGCGACCGCATGTGGGATTTGTCGTGGACAAAGCAGCACAGGGGCAGGTTTTCTCCTTGTTCTCCAGTTCCCCATGCCATCGCATTCCACTGGTGGTCCATCTTCATTCTATGTATCATTAGTGTTAGCATCTGCAGTGTTGTTAGTAGTAAAAGAGGGCACTAAGCACTATAAAAAACATGCATGTGCACACACTGCACATCCCCTCTTTCTGTTTGGCTGATGAAGTTCTTAGTTCATAATGGGATATAAGTATTGGTAGTGTTCAGTGTCTGTGAAGCGTAATGCATACACTGATGTTATTGAGGTAACAGCGTTATAAATCATGGCCCATGTGGAGTCTGTCTTTGTTTTTAAATTCTTTTGGCATTTTAATGACTTTTAGGTAGTTGTGCTTTCTCATTTATAGTTATGAGATATTTTTTAAGTTTAATTGCATTTTGGCTTTTTTATTGTTAAATAAATAATATTTTGCTGTTTTTTCTCTTAATTTCCACAATTTTATGCCCATATTTTACCACTTATATTGGATTACTATGTCTACAAATGTGATGAATCTCCTTCTCTCTCTGTTATTTGTTGAACATGTATATGGTGAGATATTGCATAGATTTGTGAACAGTAAATTTGGGTAGGAATAAGAAGAAAATAACCACATAAAGAAATATGACAGATTAAGATTGAGGTGAAAGGTGTGTGGAGCTGCCGTGTATTCTCTGGTGACATGTTGGTTGTGATCCTGGTACCTCCATATTCCAGATTTGGGTAATGTTGCCAACTAAGGGTCTGTTTACTGCACAATGTCGCAAATTCATACCAACTTTAGCAATTGAAAAAGTGCTGTAGAAATGAGTAGACAGTGCAAAGGGAATGCAACCAGTTAATAGCCGCTAGACAGCAGTAGTAGCATGATTATTTGTTAACAAATGGCATTAGTGGTGTCTTATTTTTCTTCCTCATCCATGCTAAGTGAAAGCATCGGTCATGAAGTCAATGACGAAAGTTAAGTGTCAATCAAATATATTTTTATGTATTAAATATCATTGTCTTGGTCACATCATTTAAATAAAGAAGCAAAAATGTACATGTTTCAAATATAAAGTATTTTTTGCTGTCAAAATTCTTTAAAGTTAACAAGTTATTAAATATGCACATTAACGAACAATCCTTCTTGGAATCTGAAAATGGAGGGTAAAAGATGTTACCCAGATAAACCTTACCCCTTTTAGATTAACCTACCTTTTGCAGATATTGAGGTTTAGTGGTAGATGACCTCACTAAAAGTAATTTCATAAGTACATGAAGGTACTCCCATCGCATCACACTGCAATTGCAATGCTCTTAATACATTTGATCAATTAACATTTTGGGTTAAATGGAGAAGTTGAAAACACAAAGCTACCATCAAATAAAAACTTGTCAATTGCTTTGTTTCTTTTTAACAAAAACATGGAGGCGTTAGTAGTAAAAAATAATAATAAAATTAATAATAATAAATAGTAATTATTTATTATTTTATATTACCATTTATTATTGTTATTATTATTATTATTATTATTATTATTATTATTATTATTATTATTATTATTGTTATTATTATTGTTATTATTATTATTATTATTATTATTAGTTTTATTGTTATTATTATTATTATTATTTTGTATGTTTATTTGTTTCTCAGCCTCCCTATTGATGCGCTGCCTTCGCACCGTTCCTAATTTATCCTTAATGAAGTTCATTGCCTATTTCAGCATTTGCCCGCAACACTATGGAAGCGATGTCATTACTGTTATTATGCCAACAGCGCTCTTGCTTTGCCACACAGTTAATTGCATATTTCATCGTTTCCAGACTAACCTATGGGTGTGCTGCCTTCCCTCCTTTTAATAATACCAACTATATATGATCCATTACGCAGAAGATTGCGCTTTTTAGATGCAAAGGTTGCTTGACTGCCTGACATTGTGCGGCCAATAGCCTCTTAGTCTGCAACATTATCCAGACTTGTTCTAGGGGATTGACTACCCTTTTATTTCCGAGTTTTTATTATCATCCAAGTTGGATTTCACCAAGGGTGATTCAGGCTGAGAGGTTTAAGAGCAGAGAGCTGGTGCATTTTTGTCCTTGATAATATTTCCTTTACTGGCAGTCAATGCCATATAAGCCGACTGTCTGCAGAGAAATAAACAATGTCAGAATAAAGTATTATACAAGCCAGTTAGACACCAGCACACATTAACTCTAAGTTGAACCCACAGCTAATCTCATCCAATCACTACACACTGTCCTGCCCACCACTGTCAAACACCACAATTCATGCAGTTCCAACTCGTGTTCTTAATCTTAGCATTATTATACTATTCGTAACATAATTTTGTTTTTGCTAGCATGTAACATAACACATTTCCCATTATGCTATGCAAAGTAATTATTGTTGCGTCTGTCCATATCTCCCTTTAAAGATAGGAAATTGGAAAGAGGAGAACTGATCTTGCATATTCGTTTGTAAATGACAGATTCTCCTAATTTCATTAGTAGTTTGTTGGAAAGTTCATTCGTCTAAAAAGGTAAGCCTCTCTTGCCATTAGCAGGGTGCACAATATCTAGCTATTCTGAGGTACCTGCCAGCCTTTGTCCCACCCGTAGGAACATACTGTAAAGTTAACCCAAACTAAGGCCTAGAAATGTGCATATTTTAAAATTGCTATGTATGCTTTTAAAAATTTAAACATATGAGGAAAGTAGCCATCCATTTTGCAAATATTGAAAACCTGTCATCAATGTGTTTACACCTTATGTAACTTAATTTTATTTATAAAATAATCATTTTGATTAAATATTTTAAAAAAGACTTTGTAAATAAATGTGGAAAGGTATCCACATACTTGCATTCTAAAAAGTGGCTTAAATCCATTGCATAGTGGTGAGGTTAGAACAAATCTGACGATCTCTACATTCTACTGCATTCGTCTTATACCTAAAAAGAAATTTGTAAATGTGTAATGAAAGTTTATCTCCAATAATATGAAGCAAGCAGAATAATAAACTGTTTTAGAATGAGTAAATAGAGACAGCCATGTGGATGAAACATAATCCTTTATTAGCATTACAGGAGCATACGCTGATATGGATCTTAATCATTTGATTTATATTTGAATACATTTATGATGATATAGGGAAAATAAACCATCAGTATAGTCCATTGTATACAAGGTGTGGCAGAAAAGAAACTGGACGGTTGTTGCTTCATCGAGTACAAGAGAAGAGTGGAACACTGGCCTTGGGACACTCCCTGACATGCGTACAAACTTTCACGCTGTTGTGGTGGTTAGTCTGTCAGCTCCATCAGAATTATGCTACACACTAGAACAATGTGTTCACATCAAAGTCCTCCCTACACTTAGGAAACCTGACACAGAAACTTATGAATTATTTATATATATATATTATTTCAAAAACAATATACCATCGGGAACTTTTATTATTCACTTCATCAGAAAAAGTATCGTTTACAAATGTGTTTACATTTTGTTACTATTGTAAACAGAAACGATCAGACACACTTCCAAATATTCAATAGTAAAATTGTGTAGTCGATCGCTCAAAACATTTTTATAAGCAGAAAAGGACGACCTACAGCAACTGAGGTCACTGGACAGTATTTGAATTTGGGTGCTATGCACATTGGCACTTATTGTTTCCGGTCCCATTTATAAAACTATCAACTTGACTGAAAAGTTCAAACCCTGGTATAAAATGTTTAAGTTTCCTCAGGCATACCTTCAGCAAGGAGGAGTTCACTTGACTGATTTTATTCATTACCTGAATTGCAAAATAATTTTCTGAATACTGCGAATCCTAAAATCCTTTCTTGCACTGACAAACTGTCAAAGCCTCTGCACTAACGAAGTAGATTGCCACTTCTTTGACGGCCTCGAAATGTTCGTTGTAAAGCAACACAGCTTCAACCCATGTACCATACGAGTTACCACTGTTTCGGGAGGTAAAGGTGTATTTTATAGTTTTTCTCTGTAAGCCTTGATGCAGGCAGGTGCCATAAGAAACATTTTCTTTGTTGATGAAATCAGTTTGTTTACATTCCCAAACTTGGTTTGTACTTCTTCAGCGAGGCGATGCACTCCGTGAGCGAAGCACGTCTCGTGAATCATATTTGTGTTAAATACTTCGGTGGCTATTCCAGCTTTGGTCTTGTAGGGAGCAGCATCTCCTTTCATCTGCAGAAGATTCTGGAAATATCTTTCTAATGCCCTCATTCACAAATCTGGCGACCGTAGAATAATTTACATTTTGTAATTCCTTGCAGGCCACCAAATACGAAGGCGGCTTTTGCTTTAACGTACCAATAATTAAATTAACAATGCAACGACCACAATTTTCATTAGTTTCATCAGCTAAATTCCAAATGACTTTATCCTTTTTCATTGCATATTTGTTCCAGAACATGTACATAAATTGTCGGCATGTAATTCTGGCACAATGTTGATTCATCTGATATAATTATGCTGATTTAAGCAATATTTGCACAGAAAACCTTTGAGAATAGGGTGTGCAAGTTTGTGAAGGGGCATATTGTTTGCAATAAATGCTTCACATAGATCCATGTTAAAGCATTTTTTTTTTTAGGTTAAATCACTGCTGCTGTTAAAAGATGCTTTAATGGGCCTTTCTTTTACATTCCTTGCAATATGAAGACTTGTCTTGACATATTTAAAACTTTTTTGTGCACAAAATGTTTTTCTCACAAACTCGACAGTATGACTTATTTCCTTAATGACTAAATGTTCCAGGATGGTCAGCTATACAGGAAATGGCATTTGTTTTTTTGGGTGGCATGGTGCTCCGACCGTTACACACTATCTGTTCAACTTTGTACAAATAAATAGAAAACAAAACTGAAACAATGGACAAGCGACAAACAATGTGAAAATGAAACTGGAGCTTTATTTAAGGACGTCCTTTAACTGCTGTGGTTCTCAGTGTCACATTCTATACTGGACAGGAAAAACAGCTTAGTTTTGCTCAGAGGTCTCTTCATCAGATATGAGGTTCTCCAGCTTGCAATAAATCTACGACATATGACCAGCTGCTTTATTTCCTTTCTGACGGAAGCCATGCTAAGGATTTTTATGCCCAAATAAAATCCATCATCCTCCTGCTGGGTTTGAACCCACCGTCACTATAAAGACTAAGTGACCAGCCATGCATTGGAGGCATTAAATTCTACCTCTAACCCTAGAGCTTCAAGAAAAATTGTAGTCTTTTCGACATATATCGTGCTTGAAACAATGACACCTTCTGCTCGTTTTTGGCTGAACCATTCTAAAAGAGTAGCATCTAAGTCATTTAATGTAGATCTCTTCATGCTTTTTTGTACAGATGGCTCAGAATTAGAATGACAGTACCTGACAAAATTCTGTATATTCTGCTTATTGTTTTTAATGACCTGAACATTCTGCATTGGAATCCCATATTCAGCACTTAGTTTTGTAACAGTTTCCACCTTCTCAAATCTTTCAATTAATTCTAATACTTCTTTTAATGTCAACATACATTTTTTTTTTTTTTTTCATTTCTCCATCTCTTTTACAAATTTATTTTAACTTGCTTCGTTGAGATTTACATGCTGATTAACATCAGAAAAACTGAACTTGTTTTAAATTTGCATGGAACAGGCAGACCGATAACAATGGAAATGGTACCTTGTTATCATGGGGTAATCATTTACACAATGGAAATGACACTTATTGTCATGCAGCAGGTCCTTTATTACTGTTTTATACAGAAAAACAATTACAATAACTTTTTTTTTTTGGGGGTGCATGGATAATCTGGACACGAATAATCAGGCGTATACTGCAGTTATTTCCCAATAAAAATTTGTAGCAGAATTGGAAGTTATTATCTCAAAAGTCATACCAGATGGTGGGTGAATGTAGGAAATATTTAGGTCAGGGTTTATAGTATAAGAATTAATTGAATTTTCTCTTTCCAAGACGAGTGGGAACTTTGGGAGAGGGGAATAAAGCATTAAAAAATAACTCACCCCAGCCAAAATTTGTTCTCAGGATCTCTAGATTATGAGGCGCACACATTATCCTGCATCAAGGAAATAGGTTAATAACCATTATATGTTTGTTTACATTTACACCCACAATTTAAATCTTAAATCTCCAGCTTCACTTTCTACACCAAAATTTACTGGAATGTATTTTGGAGACTACTGTCTCCATCAACAGCCTAGACTCACTGCCATGCTTCCTCTTATGGCTTACAGTTTGGGCTACACGCACTATGCAATGAAATCATTTTCATATCGCATCTCTTTTTCCTATGTCTTCCAATTTAACATATTTTAATTTACTCTAATTAGACTATTTCTTTTCTAATTCAGAAGGTTTTAATATTTTAAAACTAATTTTGAATCTTAATAAAACACAATTACAGGGAAAAATGTATTTTTTCAGTTGTAGATTATATTTCTATACACATTTTAGTCCCTGTTCACCAACAATGGCAGATGACTGTAAATCACCATAAATATTAAGTGTGTCAGCTGTGTCTGCCACTGTTACCCACTATTATGTAAGTATGTGATGTTTTAAATGAAGTCAACAACCAAAAATCAAGAAAATGAAAATTGGCATCCTTCAATGGTGTATACAATAGCAGCATCCTGTTTAATCAACTTAAAACTGCCAAATCTAACAAAAATGTTCTTCCTCCCTGCTCCTCCATCACAGAATACTGCAAGTATCTGGTTTTCCTGGTGATTATGGCCCTTTCTGATTTAGCTCAAGGTTAGGACGTGTCACAATAGAAGAATAGGTTAGGTCATTGATAAAGTTAGTGACGAGTTAAGAGCTAGATAACTTGGACATGTTCACAGCAAATGCTTTGTTCTGAACCTAATTACATTTTGTGAATCCCTTCGGAAAACATAGTATATTCTGGGAGTATTTAAACCTCCTCTACCAGTATGACTATTTCCTGTGGTATTGTAATTTGTGTATACACTATTGACACTTTAATAAATTTCGCTATGAGTTTGCAAATATAAACTATAAAATCTATCCTTCCGAGTGTACTTCTCGACGGCATGCAATTTCACCATTTAAAGAGAAGTTAAACACTGCATCTTCAGACTCAAATTCCAAATCTGTGACATAAATCTAATGACTAGCTGGCATAAATTTCCTATGTTCAACTTTATACAAATTATTTCTACTTCTTACTGGCTGCATACAAAGTATAACACAATTTAAATTTCATCTTAACTTGAAAAGCCTATTTCAGTTTGAAAAAATAATATATATCATAATGAACATTAGGAAAAATATATTTTATCAGTGTACTATCACCTTGCTTACTTCTAGACTACAAATCCAGTGTTGTTACTATAGTAAAGTTTTACTTCTTGGCATCACTTTGTGGATTTTAGTTTGTGAATATAAAATTAGTTTATTAGTATCTATGGAAAGATATTCAGGGCTATTCTATGTCATAACAGCAACACCTTGCTGAGTGGAAGAAAATTATTGTTAATGATGCAAGGATGATACTACCACTACTCCTGGCTGAAATATGGATTTAATTTTAGCTTGTTTGTTTTTATTCATCAAGTCTGAAATGAGCAAAACTCACAAAAGTTTATATACAATCACATCAAATGCATGTAACTCAACACACACTCATCATCTCCCCTTGCCCATACATTTGATATAACAGAAGAAAGAAGTTTTAACCTCCACCTATACCATACACTTCTAATTTAATGCCTTTACCCCTTCAGATTTTATGGGGAAAGAGTACATAAGAATAACCTCATCTTCCTCCAGCTCCCCCCTTCCTCTTTCACCTCCTCATATGGAGGGCCTACACTCCCTAGGACTTACAAGCCAATGTCGGGGGTCAGATGCCTTTTTCTTGAGAGGCAGACAGTCTGTGGATTAAATGGTGTGTCCAGGGATCAGCATAATGCCTGATATGAACATGAAGTATGTGGTGATATGAAATGTAAGCAAAATGGATGATAGGAAAGGTGATGGAGGAGTGGATGGATTGAATGGCAGGGGAAACCAAAGGATCCAGAGGAAACATGCCCAGACACCATTTCAGATAACATAAACCATACAGAAAAATTAATGAAAACATTTGTAACAATTTTATTCCATGTAAGATGGGTTGGAGACAAAAATAATGATAACGGCGATGATGATGGTGGACTGAGTTGGTGGTGGTAATTGATTATGCTTATGTATGTGTGTATATGACCTTGTTTAATTTCTTTTGAAGAAAAAGAAAACAAAAAGCTTTTTAGTTTAGAATATAAAGTATGCAACGAAAATACATCTATTTATATACAATGAACAACTTTTAAGAAGAGAAAACCAAAAATTTGTAAATGTTTCATTATTAATACCAAATGTAAAATAAGTTGACTATCATAAAGCAGGACTACTTTGATTTTGGAGTTAAGAGTTTCTATGAACAGTAACAGAAAACTTTCAAATTCTGTTTTTTTTTAAATGATCTTATGTAGTGATGACTTTCAATGCTAATAGTGCTGTTTAAACCCATAGATAACACTAGAATGTTTGCAAAATTTATTATGTACAGAGTTTTTAGTCTACTTTCACGTATAATATCGCTGTTATTTTTCCACTAAAAAACAACATATTGACAAAATTGCTTAACATACCACATTCAAATAAAATAAATTCTAATAAAAGACCTACAGGTTTGCACTGATATTAGTCTTCATTTAATATGTATATTTTAATCTTTAAGATAATCTGAAATGTATAGAAATTACGACCAGTTCTTTATTAAAACCCTATCACTCAGAAATTGGAGTTATTTTGACCAGCAGCCAAAGTTACTCATGCCGGTCCAAGTATCCCCTGTTAACAATAAGAATGATTGTTACCCCTTTGCTAGGTTCATATTGAGGAAACACAAACCTAAACCAGGATCAAGGCAAATAACGACTACACTTAAGAAGATGTGCAAGCAGCATGGAGCAGTTTGAGAACCAGGAGGCTACTCAAAGTAGTAGAAATGTTTAAGTTTGGCAAAAGAACATTATTGTACAGTAAAATACACGAGAAACAATGCAAAAATTAGGTAGATCAAGTGTTTATACTGTTGTAGAGGAAGATGTATGTAAGATGGTGATTTGATAAGTCTGGTAAAAAAGCAAGAAAAACTGTTATTTATATGGTAATACAGCCCAATTCATACACTTTCAACAGTAAGAACAATGTTTGATTCCATAAAACACTACTATTATGCTAGTAACAATAACCCATAGGACAAATTATACGAGGGCCGTTCAGAAAGTAGCCTCCGATCGGTCACAGTGCAGGTAGTGGGGGGAGTAGCGACGTCATCTGTGCATTCACGCACTCAGCAGGTCAGTCGGCATCAAGCCGTGGTCGAGTGAAAGTCGTACCTGCGCTAGTTTAGTGTTTGTGGCCGTTTGAAATGTGTACTGCAATAGAAAACCCCGCCAAATGTGAAGTGCGTGCTGTTATAAGGTTTTTTACAGCCAAAGGATATTCTGCAGCAGCTATTCATCGTGAGCTTTGTGCCGTGTACGGACCAAGAGTTATGAGTGAAGGAGTGGTCCGTGAATGGGTACGTTTATTTAAAAGTGGACGAGAAAACGTTCATGATGAAGAGAGGAGTGGTAGACCATCATTGGTCATGGACGAACTCGTTCAGACAGTTGATGCAACAGTTCGTGAAAACCGACGTTTCACAATGTCGGAGTTGTCTACTGATTTTCCACAGATTTCTAAGACTCTTTTGTACGAGATAGTGACAGCAAGATTGGGTTACCGTAAGTTCTGTGCACGATGGGTGCCCAAAATTCTTACCGACCACCACAAAACTCAAAGAATGGCCTCTGCATTAGACTTTCTGTCACGTTATGAGGCCGAAGGTGAACCATTGTTAAACAGAATCGTGACCGGGGACAAAACCTGGATTAAGTACGTGAACCCTGAGGCAAAAGAACAATCAAAGATGTGGGCACATTCAAATTCGCCTACCAAACCAATAAAAGCCCGGCAAGATTTTTCTGCCCGAAAATTGATGGCAACGGTGTTTTGGGATGCAAAAGGGGTGTTGTTGGTTGAATTCATGGAACGTGGGACGACCATTAATCAAGACGTGTACTGTGAAACACTAAAACAATTACGACGGGCTATACAGAACAAACGCCGTGGTATGCTGACTTCCGGTATCGTTTTTTTGCACGATAACGCCCGTCCTCACTCTGCTCGCAGAACAACAGCCCTTCTTGAGTCCTTCAAGTGGGACGTTGTCAACCATCCACCTTACAGCCCAGATCTGGCGCCAAGCGATTATCACCTCTTCATGCATATGAAGAAATGGCTCGGGTCCCAGCGGTTTGATGACGACGAAGAGCTCAAAGATGCGGTCACAGGCTGGCTCCAGGCACAAGCGGGTGATTTTTATGCAGAAGGAATTTCAAAGCTTGTGAACAGATACGATAAGTGCCTCAATCGTTATGGAAACTATGTAGAAAAATAGTGCAAAGATGTAGTTGTAAGATGTATATATTAAAATATTTTTATTTAACTTGGTGAATTTCTTGCAATCAACCGGAGGCTACTTTCTGAACGGCCCTCGTACAAACAATGACTAAATTATTTAATGAAACATAAGAATAGTCTGCATGGATCTCAAAATATTGTTAAAATGTTATGAACACAGTTGTGCTAAAAAAAGGAAATTGTATTAGATATGTATACTATATTTTCTTAAATACTTTTTTCATCAACCTACTTTTACAACCTAAAATGCCATCAAGTTATTACCATACTTGTGTTATGCAAAAATGCTATTTAAGACAATTATTTCACATTTTTGCTCTCAATAGGCTTTAATGAAAGGAACTTACAAAGTAGACATATATATTCTTACTTTTAATAAAAATAAACTTAAAAGTCATACAGTTTGAACTTATTCTTAAAAATAACCCATTAACTATCTTGTGATAAACATTTATTTCTATTCATTCCAGAAGATCTCCATGCTTTTTAACTTTTACTATTTATCACTATTTGGTATCATTGTTTGCTTACTTGCAAGTCATATAGCACACTTCAGATGTTGAGCACTAAGCCTACTTCTTTGTTTACACTTGCTCATCTTCATTAACATAAACAGCTGTTCACAATGATACTGGATCCAAACTACATGTTTAAAATATTTGCACTATGTTTGTGCAATCTACAGAATGTCTCTTGTGAAAAACGAATATAAAAGTAATTTAAATCTGTTTTGTTTTAGAAACTTATACTTCATTTCAGTATAACGGCATAAGTCTATTAGTTCTAACTACAATTCTGGTTTAATAGTCTGTCTGTCTGATTGGATGGCAAGATGAACTAATTTTTTACAAATAAAACTTTTTGATGTGGTTTAACATTGTATTACAAATTAAACACTTTACACTATTATCTTGAGCTGTAATAAAACATATTTTCTCCAAGCATGGTTGAAGCTAGTTGGTGTTGATGACCTATGCTTTGATGCACTGTAACTACCCCATGGGACTGAACATGACTCTCTGCTGCAATGAGAGGGGGTACTAATGATTTCAACATTTTCTTCTTTGCTTCTCTTTTGGCCTCCCCCAATTTGCTTACATTCAAATCACAATTCATCCATAGCCACCTTCAGAAGGCACTCAATAGGCTGGAGTGACAGCTCACAAATGTTTCAAGGCATAAACACTCCAAAGAGTCAAGTGATAATATTCATAAAGTAAAGAAATCACTTATTACCATGACAATTCAGCTCCACTATTAAAGTGCCAATGGAATGACCGAGATTAGGCAATTTCAACCAATCGTGGTCATCTGACTGGAGCGATATTGTCAAAAAATTTTATCACAGCTGAAGTTCATTTCTTTGAAATCTTGTCTCATGTGACATTCACATGTTTAATCTCCTGTGTTGGTTATTGATAAGAAGGTGACAATCCAGGCAGTCAACCTTCACTTTTAATAACTGTCAGTTCCACATTTGTAATTTCAATTAATTCAGTTAAAATGTTTATTTAAAGTTTCTAACAGAAAAGTAACATAAATCAACTCCGGAAGAAAGCCAATGTCAAATTAGGCATTAATAGACATGCCATATGCACTAATAGACAAAAGTAACACCTAAATCTCAAACTGGATTGCACCAGTGGATGTCCTACCCAAGGAACTAAAACTGCAAACAATAGAAGAGTTTGTTCAACTATCATTTGACATTTACAAAAGATTCACAGCACATCACATTTCGGCAACTACACCACAGAAACGAACATAAGTGGCCACTCTCAACTTCAACCTAATACTATTCAGGGACACGTTACAATCCAACATACAAGTCTTCTTAGACAATGTCCTACAAAAACACAAACACCACAAATCAGTTGAGAGACAATGTCATACTGGCATGCTGTCACAGTAGCTCAATGATTAGAGCAACTGCATGGAGAACTGTGTTCAAATCCCGGCTGTGGCATTGAATTTTTCAGCTGGTTCTAGTAATAAAAAACGTTGCCTAGTGTAAAATAAATATAGGAGGAGCATTACCAAAATAAATATAATACTAATACTAATAATAATTGCCTATGAATAGTTGGTGAATACTATGATAATTTACCTGGATACTAAAGCTGCCATTAAGGTGTATTCTGCAGGGAGATATACCGGTTGGTTGAATGAGTAAAAAAACATGAATCAGTTGGGAGACTAAATGTCATACCAGCTTGTTGCCACAGTGGCTCAAAGGTTAGAGCAACTACACAGAGAATACGAGAACTGTGTTCAATTTCCCGGCTGTAGCATTGAATTTTTCAGCTGATTCTGATGATGATACTACTACTACTACTACTACTACTACTAATAATAATAATAATAATCCAAGTAAGCATTTGTAAGTAATTAAACAACAATACAAACTACATAGGTCATCTCCTTAGCGCTGTGGTAGCACAGCTGCTTACCAAGCACGAGACCTGGATTGATTCCTGGTACTGGCGTGGAGATTTTTTCCCTGCTGGGAGATCTGGTCTGGAGTGCACTCAGCCTTGTGAGGTTCCTGGGGGGCTGGAGAAATAGCTTCTCCAGGTCATGAGGACCACATTAACTGGCCAGGGAGGGAGGGGGTTTCGAGGCTCCGACCACGTCTCACCCTCCAATACTGTGCCCCATCCATGACATCTGTCATGGACCAAGATGGGGGATGCAGCGGCCGGGCAGTAGGCCAAGGTTCCTTGTGAGCTGTGTGCCATGGAGTTATTATTTATGAACTACATGAAGTAGATCCATAGTCACTACATCAATGTCCTTTTCTAGACTTTACACTAATTGCATCACATGATTATTCACCCGGGATTGATAAAGGCCATATCTCATGTGTAATCCCTAGGACTCACAATTTGCGACCTTCACTTTCAATGCATGGCAGCAGCTCGCCTTTCATCCTACCAGCTGGATTGCCATGTAGGACCTGGCAAACACCTATGCATGCTCTTAGTAACTCCAAACATACTGCAGGGCATGGCACAGCACAGCACAGCATGTGCATGGGGAGGTGATTTGTTCCTGGTGATTATCACCATTGGAAGCAGCAGGTAGTGTATGAAAACATAGAAAACAATAAGACTGGTCTTGATTCAAGGATTTCCTAAAAATTTGTCATTGAGTGCTTAAGGAGGTAGTAATTATGCCAGATTCATTTGTGGATGTATTACTTTTTATTCTTGGAAGTATCTTTTTCTCTTAAAATGCATTTACTCATAATGCTTAATATTCACCAGTTGCAGCCAATTGAAAATAAGGTGAACAAAATGCTACTTTAGTTGATTAGATAATCTTTTAGCCTATGAGTTGTAGTTTCTATTTCATAATCTTAAGAGCCTTAATTTTTAAGGTTCTGAAAATCTTATGTTGCCCACCGATTGTCATTTCTGTAATGTTTGACATTTTCAGTTGCACATATCTCAATTCATCATTTTTGTGCAAGTGCCTTACCTTTAAAAAATACAGCAATTGTACTTACCACAGAGTTTTTTTCCCAGTTAGGTGTACAAAAATAAAATTCTGGATGTGAAGGAACTGGCCTAAAGGCAACCATGAGAATCTGCATGAATTTAGCTTTGATGTGCTTGTGAAGGCGATCCAGTTCCTGACATGGAGCATGTGTGTGAAGTAGTGAAAGAGGAAATCTGGGCTCCAAGTCTGGGGACTGCTCTACTGCAGCTGAAGAGTCAGTGTCTACAGACTCTAGGGTTTCAGCTAGTGCTTCAGAGGAAGCATCAACTGGCAAAGCCATAGCATCCTGATCTCGAATTTGTGGACTGCTACCAGCACTTCTAAGTTTCAGCTCATCTACTCTGGCCTTCATTCGGAAATCTTTCAGATGACCACATACAGTCTATAAAAAGACATGAAACAAAATTGTTCTAGATAAGCAAATATAAATTCTGTGCTCTCTCTTTCATGAACAAGTATCAATCCAGGCTTTTATGATCTTCACAATGAAACACTACAAGACTTTATGGGTTTGCAGATTGTGATAAAAAGTTTTCTCACAGACAATATAACAATATGAATGTCATGCCCCACCAAGATCCATACATTAATCTAACTCTCAAACCATAGCATACCACAAATCTTCTGGTTTAGTACATGGAGCAGTTCCAGTTATGGAATCGTTCCTTCTAGAATTGTTAATTTTTATCATCTTTCAAAAACTAGTTGATTAAATTAAAAGTTGTTACCCAGTTTAAACACACTAACTTTGAATTTGGGAACTCGTGAAACAAATATTTTTGATGTCATTTGCCAATTCCTTAATATGTAAAGTATTTCCTTCTGAGGAGATTTTGTACTTTGCCTTATTGAACTATCAAAAATTTGAAAGGTTTTGAGTAGATCTGAAAGTCAACCCTGTATGTAAGGTAGTATGGACAATTGCAGTACTTAAAACTCAGGTTCACAGCTGAATCTTATCATTGGAGAAAAGAATTTATATATTAAGAGAAAAGCATTACAGCTTTTTTGAAGAAATATATCCAGCCATATATACACACATTTTAGTACAGTTAGACAAGTATAATTTACTGGCAAGTGTTGAAGATAGATCATTTTGGTGAAGAAAAAATAACTGGTCTTTTTTATAGTAAAGCACAAAGTTAATCAAGCAATTATTTTATGTCAAAACACTATAAGCCTCCTCTCCTTGGTGCCTCTATAGAACATGTTTCAAGTGCTCTTGCTCATATCTTAAGCCAGCAATAATTGCTGGGGGCTCATCGGAAGATCTCTGAGGTGACTGGTTTATGAAGTTAAGATTTTTCTCCTGCATAACGTCAAAATACCCAAGATTTACTTTCTACATTTTTTTAATAAAGATTTTGTCCCATATGGCTAGTTACATTGCTCCCTGAACACTTTTTATCTTAAGGCTTTCCTCCCAAAAATGATGTGCTTACAGCAGACATTAGTTTTACGTTCCTTGGTTTACTGAAGTGCTCCTGAAGCCTAATGTCCAAGTTTCACTTTGTTCAATGCTAGTTTTGTTACATTATTTACCATTCACACCATAAATGCCTTTATTATTTGTTTCATGTGGGCTTTGTTCTCTCTCTGGGAATTTTAACAGGTTTATAATGCTGAATATGTTCTGTGGTGCTAGTGTCATCTTGAATTCGTTGGAACATTTGAAAAGCATACACATAGCTTGGGGATGAATTGTGTATTTTTACAGGTTGATTGTTTTTCTGAAAGAAAGAAAAACAAGGAGAGGAAAAAAAAAAGAGAATAGAGCATACAGCCATATGTCAAATTAGAATAAAATTGCTTCAAATCCAAAATGCTTGCCTGAAGAGAAGCTTTAATAAACATGCGACTGAATTAATTAAGAAATTCATTTTACTCACATTAATTTACACAAGTGATAGCAATTTAAATATATATGTGCTAGAAACTCTCTTTTTTATGCCATTTTCATTAATATTCTCTTATCTACAAGCAATTATGTAAACAAACTAAATAGTAAAATACATGCCTTTTAAGATCTGCAACAAAGTTAAAATTTTAACTGAAACATTAATAGCATGGCAATTAATAGGACTATGTTATTAATTGGACTTGTGTGTTCAATAAATAGCAGCATGTGCATGGAATCATGCTGATATAATGCACAGCAGTTTGTGTTGGTAAGGAAATACTTGAAACAGCTCTGTCATACCCGCAGTTTCCATCCCTAAACTAGATTCTCCTGGGATTGGTGTGAATCATCGCAAAGTATGCCTTCCAGCCATTTAGGTGAAATGTTACCATAATCCTGCCCTTTCACCATTCACCTAGATTCTGCGAGAATATTTAGGAAAATTGAGGGAGAAATTCAAGCTGTTAAGTAAGATGATAGAATTGAGATATAAATTTATAAAGTAGTTAAATAGTGGGATGGAGTATTTCATTTTGTAGATAACTCTGGGATGTGCATATGGAGCCCTTATTTAGATGGATGTTGAAGTTATTACATTGTAAATTTTAGATTTAGTCTTTAGTAATTTTAATAATGAAAAGTTTCTGTTATTTTGGTAGTATTTGTATATTTATGAAATTGTGTTAATGGTAAGAATGCATATTCAATTCAAATATTCAAAGGACTAGAGGCAGAGATGAGGAGGGGGGAGAGAAAGTGTGCACACATGTGTGTCAGACTTGAATTGAAACCAATAAAGAGATTAGTGTACCCCAGGCTAATGATCATAAGGAGTTTCTGTTAACATTAAGAAAAATACTGTAGCAAACAAGAAGAATTGGCACATTTCCAAGCACACAACTCAAAAAGCCAAAAAAGGAAAATGTTAAGAAAAATTAAAGAACACATTAAACTCTCCATTGTGGTGCATGGATAACTTTATGAAATTACAATTAATGTGTATTTGTATTATTGATTTAGTGTGATGTCAGAAACATATATAGAACTAATATAAATTTATTCATACAAGTTTCCTTTTCTTCTGAGTAGCTTTTCTGTGGCTCACTATGGAAAACACAGTATTTAATAATGTGTGCACAGTTTATCTACTCCTGCCCACGCGTGCTAGCTTAGCAACACACACATCATCTTGTTCTGGCATGAGAGGAGGTAGTGTTTACCTTTTCCAGCCCTCCCCAACATACTGAACAGTGCTATCAGAATCTAACATTGCTATACCTATAGAACATGAAATCCTGTAGATGCATGCATTGAATAAAACAATACTTATGTTGGAGATACATTAGGAGTTCGTAAAGTGTGAACTTTCCTGCTATATTTCCATCCTAGCTTAATACAATGAATGTTTTATAGAAACACTCAATAGGGAGAATAATTCCTTTCTAATAAGAGGTTTGTTCAATAAGTCCTTAGGAAAAGATAACAAAATAATTATTTTTGGTAGATTTCTTTTACTTACTTTTTTTTTTTTATTATTTTTCAACATAATCTCCTTTTAGCTCGCTACACTTTTCCCAGCACATCTTTAACTATTTTAAGCCTTCCAAAATGTAGGATTTTGGAAGGTCCTCAAAATAAGCATCTGTTTGGGAGATGACCTCTTTGTTAGATATGAGTAGTTTTCCACCAAGCCCCTTTATCAAGTTTGGAAATAAAACAAAGCGACTGGGGGCCAAATCTGGTTAATACTGTGGATGTTGTAGTAACTCGAACCTTAATTCTACAATTTTCACCATCGAAACTGTGCAGCTGTGCACCCTTGCATTGTCTTGATGGAAGAGAATCTTTTACTTTGCCAGATAAGGCAATTTTTTCTCGATTTCTCTATTCAACTGGTGCAGTAACAATGCATAAAAAATTTCAACTTATCATTCTTCGTTTCTGCAAGTAATGAATGTAGATAATTCCATGTGCATCCCAAAATACTGAGGCTATCAGCTTGTCTGCAGATTTCACCACCTTTGCCTTCTTCAGAGCCGATTTGCCTTTAAAAATCCACAATTTTAACTGTACTTTTGTCTCTGAAGTGTAGTAATATATTCATGTTTCATCCACAGTCATGTGGCAATGCAGAAATTCTCACGGCTGTGACGGAAAAGTGCCAAACCAGCTTCTGAATTGATCATACAATTGCATTTATTCTCCAGTGAGAACAACATGGCATCTATCTTGCCAAGACGTTTGTCAGATCTAATTTTTGGTGCAAAATTGAGAACACTGTACCTTATGATATGCCTGTGGCCTCTACTATTTTGCGAACTTTGATTCCTCGATTACTTAAAACCATATCCTGTATTTTGTCAATAATCTCAGAGGAAGTCACTTCTACTGAACATACAGAACAATGTTCATCATTTCTGGATGTATGGCCACGTTTAAATTCATTTATTCAATTGAAAATTGTTGCAAATGCAAGAGTAGATGTGCCATGAACTTCACCCAACTAGGCTTATATCACTTTTGGTGTTAAGCCTTTTAAACAGAAATATTTAATCAGCACACAAAACTCATTTTTTTCCATCTTTCTAAAGAAGCACAAGATTGCTGATTCAAGCACCTATGCTAACAAAACCCTGTGATGGATATAGCTAGTAAGAGACTACAGTTACTAAATACAAACTTTTTTCTATGCTACAAGTGTAATTTCTTGGATTTTTAAGGACTTATTGAATGCCCTTCATACCTTTTGGATGCATTTTCAGTGTTTTTAAATACTTCTCAAATTTGCATGATTCAAGGTTTTATTTTTCTCCCAGATTTCCACATTTTGTGCATTTTTTGACACGTTTACACATTTTCAACAATGTTAGATGTTTCAAGCTTACTTTAATACAAACATTTCAATATTTAAAATGGTTACATTCTTGAATGTTTTCGAACCTGTTATTTGATTCCATACAGCCTCAAACAATTTCTTTGCAGTGATGGAGACACGGAAAGAAAATTCATTATTAAACACACAACAATTAAAGGTGGATCAAATTTGGGAATAAATAATTATTTTATAATGAAAAAAAAAAACTCTAGCCAATTTGTGTTCTGTTAAAAACATATATTTTGAACAGTTCTAAGCACAAAGATATCACAGGTATTAATAATAATAATAGTAGTAGTAGTGGTAGTAATAATAATAATAATAATAATAATAATAATAATAATAATAACAGTAATAGCAATAATAATAATAATAATAATAATAATAATAGTAATAGCAATAATAATAATAATAATAGTAATAACAACAACAAAACCTACAAACCAGCAAACATTTGCAATAATCTCAAACTGTTTTTAAAATTTTTCAGCATATTTTAAGGAATAACCCCAATGAAAACCTTTCATACATTCCAAAGTGTAAAACTTAACTCTAACAGTAATAAGCATTAGTATGTTATATTGTAAGGCCATGCATGAAATAATGCTTTCCCTGCTGCCAGTCAACATTATAAGAAACAGATTCCCCAGTCCCAGTGCTCTAAATCTTTCACTTCTGATGGCAGTTGGTATAAGCCAGGTTTTTCTTGACCTACCCAGCATTGAGGGAAACTGTCTGAGCATAGGTTGGACCATATGAAACCTATCTGCCGGAGTAGACAGGTGAAGGTAGAAATAATTGCAGAAATGCACACCTCTAATACAGAGAGGCCTACCTACTCCACTCTCCTGTGTCACTCTGATTAATGAATATTAAACACTGATAAGCAATATCTCATGTTGAGAAATACTGTACATTTGTGATGGTGCCACTTTGTTAGTAACCCCATAAGGTAGGTAGGATACATGCTGGGAGGCCAGGGATTTTGGGAGCCTGACAGGATTAATACAAAGCCTTACCAGAACATTGGATGTATAAATAATAAGATGTATGAGTTTATGTTATGCTCTACTACCCATGTATCATTACTTTACTATTGTTGTATGAGGTGAAATTTGTTTTGATAAAAGGGAGTCACAACTCAAAGCATTGTGGTGCTCTGATACTTGTACCAAAAAAAAAAAAAAAAAAAAAAAAAAAAAAAAAAAAAAAAAAAAAAAAAAAAAACATTTTAAGCTTGTGCCAATATGAAGAAGAAAGGCCAACTAGCTTCACTCCCACTCCCCTTCTTCATAAAAAGAAAAAGAAATGGAAAGAAATTACCTCCTTGGACTAGACCACTTCCCCATTCTTTTAGCTCCAGTTTTAAACTTCAATTTTGGCTGGCATAATATGCGGGCTGGTTTTTTTTTTTTCTTTCTTTTTTTTTTTTTTTTTTTTTTCCTTTTCAACTTCCGATAGGCTATAAATAAAAGACAAGTTCATAGAAAACAATTATTTTATTACTAAACGTTTTGTATACTTATGGTTACTCTTCAACATAATCACCAAAAAGATTGAGACATTTATCATACCTGTGCAAAAGCTTTGCAATACCCGGGATAGAGAGAAAAAAAAAAACGCCCTCATAATACTGTTACATTAAAAGATTATAATCCACTTTTAAACATATATGTATAGTGAAAGAGATATTGTCTGCACTCCTGTCTCCAAAACAAATCTGTAACAGGGAAGTATTTTGATTCAATGGCTGGATTCAATACCTCAACTTACATTCTTTATTTCTATTTCAGTTGTAACAAAATCTGTAACAGGCAAGTATCCTGTTTCAACAGCTGGATTCAATACTTACATTCTCTATTTACTATTTCAGTTGTAACAAACTACTTATGACTCCAACAAACAGCTCCTTATTTCTTCCACTGATTACAAATGAAAATCTGTTCATAATAGTAACTGTCTTTCTTCAATGCTTCCGCAAGAATTCTACAATATAGTTTCTTTTAAGCATTGGTTGGGCAGTGGCAGCTACTACTGCTTGCTGTGAATTTCCAATCCAAACTTATTCAACTGCTGCTAACTATGCATTCCCAGTTGAAAAACTTAACTGAACAAAACATCCCCCTGGAAACCTTGGCTGTTGGCCTGCTAGTCGTAATGGATCTTCATCTGGTCATTTGCTATCTGGATGTGCTGACATGTCAAGAAGCCAGTTTATGAGATTCTCCATGAAATTAACTGTTGGTTGTTCTGCTCTAGGAGAACTTCCAAACATCAGGTCACGTGGTAGATACAGCACCCTGCCAAAGACCAAACTGGCTGGTGTGAGCCCAGTGGTGTCCTGGGTTGAACAGCATTAAGCCGGCAAGAAAAGTGTCTCCCCCACATCCCAGTCTCTCTGATGATTGGCCACAACTTTCCTGAAATGTTCTTCTAGAATCTTTGTGTGTGCTCAACCATGTTGTCTGACTGTAGATGGAGAGAAGTTATGGTCATCTTGTGCACTCCAAGTTGCTTCACTGATTCTCTCATCAGGTTGGACTTACAGTTTGTGCCCTATGATAACTTATATAGACAACAAACCAGTTCTACCACCCGGCAGTTCATGATGGTCTTGGCCTTCTTGTTATGGATGCCATAAGCCTCTGGACACTTGGTGAAGTAATCCATGACGCCAACAGATACTTGTCCTGGTCTGACACAGGGAATGACCCAGCTACATCAATAGCTATGCATTCAAAAGGTGTTCCCACATTATACTGCTGCACATGACTTTGGCTCCTGGTCTGTAGGATGCCAACTTGCATCACACACACATGGTATTGGTGACATTAGCTCTCAGTGTCTGCCCACAGTCTCAGCCAGTAGAAGTTTTTCAGAGCTTGTTAATGGTACGGTTGGGTCCCAATGTCCTCCTGCAGTTCCAGCATGTACTTCCTCTAGGACTTCCACAGCCTTACTCCAAGGGAGGATCAGACACTCTCTCTAAGACTTCCCATTAGGTGACTCCCATACTCTGAACAGTATTCCTACCTTGGTTTTCAATATGACCAATTGGGCCCACATGACTTTTATTTACACATTACTCATGGTGCAATGTCTTCTTAGCTAGGTCTAACCCCTGCCTCCACTTCTCTCAGGAGTGACCCCAAGTCAGCATCCACCAGCTGCTCCCTCCTCAGGCCTGTGCTATCCATCCAACGGCAGACACTGCTAAAACGATGCAGACAGCTGTGGCCACTCTTTCTCGTCAACCTTGGTGCAGTGAACACACTCCTCTGGACAGTGTCATCATGATATAGCATCTGAAGTGTTGTGGCTCCTTTCTTTCCAATGTTCTGATGTAAAGTTGTACTCTCGAAGCCTCTGGACCCAACAGGTTGTCTGGCTTTCCAAGTTCTTGAAGCTGAATAGCCAGCAGGGCCCCCCCCGGTCAGTCCTCAGATAAAATGGCCGACCATACAGATTCTTGTGGAAGAACTCCAACACATTCACTACTGCCAGGAGCTCTCATTAGGCAGCACAATAGTTCTTTTCTACCTTGAAGTGTGTCTTGCTGTAGTAGGATATTACCCACCCTGGACCTGCGATAGAGTACCTATTATGTAAGAATTGCTGGTGTTAGTGTCCACAATAAAGTCAGTACCAGGTTGTGGAAATCCTAAAATAGGCAGAGTGCTGCCATAAGTGCCTGAAATGTATTTTTATGCCTCTTCTGACCATGAGTAAGAATGGTGCTCTTCCATCAGATGAATGAGGGGTTTTGTAGTTTGGAGAGGCCTCTGATGAAGCGGTGGTACTAGCTGCATTGGCCCAGGAGACTTTGCAACCCTCTTTTGTTTTTTGGGCAAGACCAATCTCTCACTGCTCGAGCCTTCTCTGGGTCTGTGGCCACTCCAGATGGTGAGACTAAGTGGCCCTAGTAGTTCACCACCTTGCAGAACAGTTGGTACTACTATGTGTTCAACTTCAGTTTAGCTGCCTGCAGCCTTTGCAGCTCTTGGACAGCTTCTCGAGATGATCTTCAAAGTTGTGGCCTAAAATGATGTCATTTAGGTACAGCAGGCTGGCGTCGTAAATCCACTCTCATCACTGATTCCATTAGGTGAATGGCACATTGCAGAGGCCAAAGCACTCAACCGTAGCTTGCCAAAGCCCTTGGCCAGTCAAGAATGTGGTGTTCTCCCTATCTTTGGGATCTAGGGTCACTCCTAATATCCCAATTTCAAGTCCAAAGTTGGGAACCACCAGGCAACAGTAGGTGTGTCCAGGGTGTCATCAGTCTAGGAAAAAGGGAAAATCCTTTCTGATGACTGCATTCAGCTTCCTACAGTCCATGCAGAAGCATAACTCACTGTTCTTTTTCTTCACCAAGACTACAAGGGAGCACCAAGGGCTGTTAGCCACAATGATTCCCCTAGATTTCATGTCTTCCAGTATATCCTGAATCTCTGCCTGTTTTGCCAGAGGAACATGTCTTGGTGGTTGCTGGATAGGTCAGGCATCTATGTTGTCTATGTTATGGTGACCTCAGTCAGTGTGGTCATTATCGCCATTCCCATCGCTGAAGACACTGATATTGGCTAAGTACATGCCAGACCCTCTCCAGTTATGAAGCAGTCAGATGCTTGGCCACCCTCTTCAGCAAGTCTTTCAGCCGGGGCCCCAATTCCTGTGACAGTGATGGTTGGTCGGATCCGTCACACCTGCTCAGGCTCGCACTTTCCTAACTCTGTCCTGGCCTGGATGTCCTATTGGTGTCCAATGGTTTCAGCAATCTCACGGGCACTTTCTCCCGACAAGGTAGCAATGCATGACCCATTCAATGGTATTTTTCAGTCCAAAACCAGGTTCTTTGACCATTTGCCCTCCTGGTGCACCTTCACCTTCAGCACGCTTCTTAAGTGCACAACTACAATGTCTCTCAGGATCACCCTGCAAATCTGCGGATGTATGTGGGGGATCCAGAACAACACATCATCTCTGGCGAGTCACAAGATCTTCTGGATGATGTCAACTGCTACCTCGTGGCTGGCTCCTGAGGGCTTCCATCCCAGTATCACATCCTGGACCACCATCATAACAAGTACCCACAGCTCAATTCACAGTCGTCATCTTGATTCTCTCCTCCATTACAGATTGCACCTCGGTTCTCATCTTCTACATTCCGGATTCCATCTACTCTTCCGTCATCTTTTCCATTCCTAATTTCATTTCATCCATTTCAAGTTGCATTTTGGTGTTCCATTTTCTCCAAGCCGAGTTGTATTTTTTCCGTTCCCAATTTCATTTCGTCCTTTCCAATTTTCATGTTCTTTATTTCCTCAAGTAAAGTTTTCATGATCTCCTCCATCGTGATGTTTATTCCCGTTCCTGTCACCAGTGGAACAAAAACTCTATTGCTCCAACAAACAATTTTATATTTCTTCCACAGAATGTCCATTATGTGGGGAAATGGCAAATGACACATTTTGTTTTAGATTGTTAAGAGACATTACGAAGTGACCAATGGGTACCAGGTAGGTGGTCACGGTTACTGAGAGAAATAATTAAAATGAGAAATAGGAAATCTAAGAACACAGATGAGATTAGAAAGTTGGGTGAATTATTAGGAAAGACCAAAGAGAAATATAAGAGAGGAATTTTAAAATCCTAACTTCATAGGTTGGAAGGATGCCTATCAGGAAAATTGGTATTTTTAATTATAAGGGAGTTAACAATTAGGAAGATAGTGAATCTGGTGTATAATATATTAATAACCACAGTTTTTACTTATATTTGCACCAGAGGCAACTCTCATGTATGTATACAGGTTTTTTACCAGAAAGGAAGAGGTAGTATATGCATATGTAATAGGGATAAGCTGTTTAGTAATTTCAGTGATGTATGTTGGAAGTGAAATAAATAAATTCATTCATTCATATTTCTTCCACTGATTACAAATGAAAATCTGCTCACATATAAATGTTTTTATTTGATGCTTCCGCAGCAACTCTGTCGTACAATTTCTTTTCGATGTTCGCTGTGGCGCCGGCAGCTACTACTGCTTGCTAAAGTTTCCCATCGAAAAAGACTTAAATGTTGTTCACTAAACATTCCCAGTTGAAAAACTGAACTCTTTGCAAGACGCGTTCTCATTTTTATACCTGCTGGTCCCGTGGCAGGAAACTTCCAGAAGCAGCCATACATGCAAACCACCGCAGGTGTCACAAACTCATTCAGGTGTAACAATGCATGGCTTTGATGTCAAAGAACTTGCAGGCAGCACGTGTGTCCACTCACACAGGTATTAAAATCACAGCTTCGATGTCACATGAACTTGCCAACAGCACACGTTTCCACTCACACAGGTAACAAACAATCACAGCTTCGATATCACAAGAACTCGCTGACAGCACAAATGTCCACTAATGCAGATGTAACAATACATGACAACAATCAGCTATGATTTCTGAAGTGGTGATTATGGCTGCAGGGTGTAGTTGCAATATTATGCTATGAGTCTAGTTGTGACGTGAATCTGCAGTTGAACAATCAGTATTCAACATAGGACTACTCAGGCATATCATACCATCCCAGATTTCATAAACACCACATGGAGTACAAAATTTAACTAGCATAGTCATAAAATAATTTACTTTTATAATTAATTTAGATTATTTCTGCATCACTTACCACAACAAGCTAGACACATTACTTTTTCTTAAAATAAAACCTAGTAATTTTTTATATAAAACTAGTTCAATTGTAAAATTTTAAAAAAATGTATACTAAACAAAAGGAACACATTCAATTACTATGAAAGTGATGTTTTTGAGAATCAGAATGAATACTGCTTAAATCACTTTGGTTAAAATGTTTCACTTTAATAAGAATTTGAAGTTCTGAATCTTAAGAAAATACAATAAATCTTAACAATTTCCATCCTGCTATGGTTCTGTTTCAAATTTGTGGCAAACAATACGATCACATTTGTTCACTAACAAAGAAGGTTAAATTATATTTTAAAACTTTTTAAGGTCCATTATTTGTATTTCTGATTGTGATAGAATAGCCCATAAATAGCTTTATATTCTTATTGTTGCAGACATCTTCAGCCCTGCGCAGTGAAATTCTGGCAAGATTACAACATATTAAGAATTAAACAATACAAGAGGTCTACAGAAGAAGAGCTAAGATTTGCACCATTTACTCCAACAAGTTTGAAGAAAAGACAATAAAGGCTGTAACCTAAAGCAGTGTACATTTGTTTGTTTGCATTTGTGTTTATAATATTTGGTTGTTTTTTAGTTTGGTTACATTTGTTTGTTTGCTTTTGTGTTTATAATATTTGGTTTTTTTTTTAGTTTGGTTACAATGTTGATGTAATGCTTTATGTAATTACTAAAAGTTCACATTTTTGATTCAAACTTATATGTTAGCATGTTATTTTGTAGAAATATATGGCACCAATTGTGATTTTGCCCTTATTAATGTATAACAACATAGTATATTAGCTTCCATATTAGGTCCTGCTCTATCTGCAGAAATGAGGGAACAATACTGTGAAAACAAAAATACACTTAATCCAAAAACTGCCATAAACCTTGTCGTATAAGTACTAATGTAAGCTGTGCTTACACATATTAAGAAAGTTTACCTACTTAAATTACAATTCAGCTCACCATTTTACAGAAGATGTGTCTGTCAGCTTGCTCTATTTTGATCAGGTATTTGTAACAAAATTTTACTTTCTTAATAAAAATAACCCATTTACATTTCACAAAATCTATTTTACTATTCTGTTGTATTTTCCCCACAAACACACCAGTAAGATCCCAACCCTACTGAAATGATACTTCATGGACTTCTGTTTTAAAGATCCACATTCAGTTTTTCATATCACATTTCTTAATTTATAAAGCATTAATTTGTTATATAGCAAGGAATCTTTTTGTGGTTCAAAGTAATCTAGCAAATTCTCTGCCAATTTAAGAGCTGATGAAAGATACACCTGCCTGGGATGAACCGTCGTCATCATCATCGTCATCATATTTGTCTTGCTCCACGTATGCATAAAACCTTTTAAGTCAACACCATGTGACTTGGTAGTGTCTGATCAACCACAAATGTTTATGTTTTTTGTTACAGCTGGTACAATTTTTAATGCTGAACCTAAGGTTATGTATCTCTGTTCCATTGATATTCTGACATAGACAAAGGAAGTCACTTTTTAAGAGTAAATGGGGAGGGGACGAACAATGGAAGTACCATAAAAGTTTGCTCTTTGAGAGTTATTGCATAGCTCTTAGCACTTCACAGTCTACCCAAACACTTTGAGATGTACAGAAACCACTTTGCAATGCAAACTATAAAAATTGGTAATGGAATTAAAATAGAAATCCCAAAATAGCCACAGACAATCTACAAAGTGGTTAATCCATCTGTGGATAATCAAAAGTGTACTGTATATACTGATCAACACCTACTAGCAGTATAATTTGTTTCCTCTGTGGTATTTCCCTTTTCTCTTGTGACTTTGGCCACCTAACCATTTTAAGGGGAGACTAAATGGTGAAAATTGCCCAAAAAATCTTTTTTTTTTTAGTTTTTTGTGCTGTGTTATAATTTGGAATTTCCGCTTTAATTTGATATATAGATAATAGTTGTAAGCTAATTCCTTGTATTTTAAACAATTTTTCAAAATGAGCTTACAGCCGCCAAATGTTAAATTTGCTAAATTAATGAATTTTTTCTCAGGAACTATTTAAGCTATCATGATGAAATTTATATGGGACATAGATGCATATGTGATAAGTTTACTGAACTATGTGATTAGTCCATCACGTTGTTTCTTAAGGAAAACACTTTTTTCTTGATAATGCAAAACATTTTTGGAAATTTTTCAATAATTTTATTAAAACTTATCTAACCATCTTATTGATATAATCCTAGTTCCACAGCAGCATCAATGTGTTGTTATCATCATCTTAAAATGACATTGAGCTAGCTAATATACTTTATAAGAAAACAGATTATTTATATTGAAAGTGGGTGTAAACACAGTTACCATCATGGCAGAACTCGGCAGCTGAGGATGACAAAAGCAGTAAAACATCATGACTAAGCAGGCCCAATATGCAAGATGGAGAGCCAGGCTTCAACAGGAGGACACTTAAGAGTATCAGGATTACATACTAGGTCGATTCTAGGAGGATTCTGTATGTTGCTTCAAATGTATACAAGTTTGTTTCTAAATTTTTATTTAAACTGCATTTTTTCTAGTTAACGTTTTTTTGAGAAACTATATTAGCTCAATGAAATTTTAGGATGATAAAAACAATGCATTGGCGATACTATGGGACTAGGATTATTTTAATACAATGGTTAGTTAATTTTTGAGCAAATAATTACTGAAAATGTTCCAAAATGTTTGCCTATTGTCAAGAAAAAAATGATACCTTTCTTAAGAAACAAATGATGCAATAATCTTAGTTCAGTAAACTTACAACATAGATATCTATGTCTTATAAACATTCATCATGATAGCTTAAATAGTTTGAGATAAAGGTTCATTAAATTAGTAAATTTAACATTGGCGGGATAGGGCTTCTAATCTCCCATTAACACTACTACTAAGGATGGCAAATGAGAGAGCAAATGTCCAGAAGCCCATAAACTACTTGATAACATAGGGAAGAAATATGCCCTATGAGTCTCATATTATACCAGTAGTCTGATGTCTGCCCTAGTAAACACTAGGATCAATGCAAATGATAGCTCTGAGAATTTATGGAAGCTTATAAAGTCACGAGACAGTTTAGTATGAGATCTATTGGAATTGAGGACTGTGGGTTGATTTAACAACACTACTAACTTAATATTTCATGAACATGTTTCAGGAATGGGACTTGTTCCCATCTTCATTATATGTCTGGCTTATTTTGTTTTCTTTTCTGTTTCGAGGTTACTGTGAAACTGTCGAGTGTAGAGTCCTCTGGCAACAGGTGATACATTTCCAGAGATTGATGTAAGGCAGCAGTTCAAATTTCATGTGTTTTATTTTTTTTTAACACCAATTTTTCCCAGGTGCCCAGCTCATTATTTTTTTTGCAGAGTTCAAGATTTATATTGAGAGTGATGTGATTGCAAGACCAAAAATGATGAGCTACAGTGTTTTTCTGTATGTTTAGATATATGCATCTTATGTTCTCTTCAAGTCTGATTTCTAAGTCTCCCCCTCCCCCCAGTATCTTTTAATTTGCTGCATAGTAGCAGTAGTATTTCCATTATTATAAACCATTGGGATAATGTGGTTGTCTTTTTGTCCAGATTCTTCTGTTCTCAGAAGAACAAGCACTTATCTATACATCAGATGGTTTAGAACTTAATGTAGCTGTCATTTTTAATCTAGTTTTCTGTGTGTTTGTTTTTAATGTATCCAAATATTAGTATATATTGAACATTGATTCTCACCATTTTTATGTCTAGGAAGGATAGGCATCCTTTTCATTTTCTATAGCGAATTTAATTGATCTGTTCTCTAGGTTTAGCAGCTTTAAAGCATCTTAATTAAGTTTTGTGAGAGTTTGGCAAATATACCATCAAAATGATGGGGAGGAAGATATGCACATGCACACACGCTTAGAGTTATAAACTAGTGCAAGTTTCTATGGGAATAGAAGAATACCATATCATTCAGAAAACAATGGATATGGAAAAACTATCGTAAATAAGAAACTCTGAAAAGCAAAAGCACATTAAGCACAACAAGAAGTGCAATTTCAGAAAAGTTACATACCTCCCATGGATATCACAAAATTTAAAAAAAGGAATGTTCAAAAAAAAAATTACTACCTTAGCTCCTCAGAATTACAGCATACAATATGTACTACACAGTAAATTAAAAGACTCCTTCCCTAGACAGCGTATGGTGATAGATCAAATGTGTAATGCTTAGTGCTCTCTAGTGATTGTATAAAATTATATGGAGCTGATAAGCACTGACTCCAATGGCACAAATGATTAACAGAATATGCATGTATAGCCACTGTTAATGATGAAAGTATACTTTTAATTGTCCATGCTAAGTGAGTATGAACCGAGCACCAAATTATTGAAGTCAAAACCTTTTTCAATAAAACAGTAAAAAAAAAAAAAAAAAAAAAAGTTGCACTGAACAGGAAAACATCTCAGAATTTTGAAATGCTAAAGATCATGTAGGAATAATGCCTGTATCATGATACTTGACACTTATTAACATGACATAATTTAAAAGTTTGGCAATTTCAAACTTTTCCTTCCTGTTACATTAAGTCTGATATCACATAGTAATTAAAACCATCGGCATTAAGCAGTAGCATTAAGAAATAAAAGAACTACTAATCAAGAGTCATTCCCATTACATAAAGTGGATGCTTACTAGGCCTTAGGTTTAGCAGCATTTCTTAACTTCACGTTATGTCATTTATTATACATATATAAAGCAAAACATGAAAAAGTACTATTAAAAAAATGCAAATCTCTTTAAAACATATCATTTGTTCCAAGTAACCTCTTTTATGTTATAAGCCATTTTAAAGAGATCCATTAATTGTTCAATAATTTATCCTTCTTTTAAGGTCCCTTCAATATTCAGTCACATCTTGCAAGTGCATGCAAAGAATACACATTTAAAGGCCAGCATAAAACATTTGTGACCCTCCATGGTGTAGTAGTTACCATGCCTCTAAAACCCAAGATTGCAGGTTCAAACTTGGCGGAGGGTGATGGATTTTTTTGGATGCAAAAATCCTTAGCATAGCTTACTTCGGAAGGGAAGTAAAACTGGTGGTTGTGTGTAATGTTTAATTGCACATAAAAGAAGCTGATATCTTGAAAGAAGAAGGTTCCTGGGCAAAATTTTCTGTCATTTTGCATTCACAAGTCATGACTCCATCCCACAGTGCCATCCGTTGGCAACAAGCTAATCTGTCGCCATGGTGCGTAGTGGTGAACTCACGAATTAGAAATTCAAATTTGTTCATGGAAACATCATAATGATGCCCTGCTTCACCCAGGAAATACTAATACTATTATAAAGCACTCAGTTCTTAAACATTTGACTATCCATATTCCATTTATATCTATAACAAAATGTGTAATCAACTATTTCTGCAAAGTTTTATCACAATTAAAATGAAACACAAAAATAAGTTTTCATATAAAACATTGTGCTTAGCCAACATTAACGACAGAAAATAGAGAAAGACATGTGAAGGCAACACATCCATTCTTTTTATTTTTATTTATTTTGCACCTCATTAGCACCCTTATTATAAAAAAGAATATTTTGGGGTTCAGATAGCCCATTGTACATGTTAGTATCAATTATTCATTCAAAATAAAAAATTAGCAGACAATTCTGGGTCACAGTTTTATTTTAATTGCACAGTGTGGATCTGAACAATCCATGCTGACCAGAAGCTTCCAAGTAAAACATGTCAAATTCCTATTTAGTACAAAGCATTATTATTTATTTGGATGCATTTTTTCTAGGTGGAACTAATAATTATTACACATTTGGTCTGTCTTCCCTAGCAATAAGAGGACTAGATTCTTAGGATCAATTGGGATGAATATTACTTAGTGAACACCGGCAGAACAAAAATAAACTTGGAAACTGGGCTTAAAGCACACGTCATGGGATGCATAAATCTCGAACATACAGAAATCTGCAGCACATCATTATTTGTTTTCCAATCTCAAAATCATATCCAATATAAATCTCTAAAATCTGCAAAAAACTAATGACCTGGACACCTGGGAAAAGATCTGCATCCTAAAGCACAAGAACCATCTCATAAATTTTCAACTGTCACCTCTAGAAACTCATCACTCTGTCATTAGATGGCTCTAAACGTTAGACACTTTCACAGCAACCTCCAAAGAGAAAACAAAACAAGTCAGACTATGCTGATGATGGGAATAAGCCCCCTTTTCAAAGTGCATTCAAGTAGGTGCAAATAGTGATGTTAGTGTCCCATACCACCAACTCTTCAATTTCAATTGATCATCACATTAGTGTTGCCTGCTAGTCTGAATATGTCGAACCCTTGCACTTATGTTAACAGGAAATATGAATTTAAAGTGTTATGTAGTGCCAACAAACCTGAAGCACAGCCCTACTTGCATGAACAGCTGCATAGCATTCATCAGTTCACCAACAGACCAGTTAACATTTTTGGGTGGGAAGATTTTTGAGAATGGAACATACAGCAATAGAATTGGTGACAGAGGTAACGTGGTCCACCATCTGGTCCAAATCTAAAAGGGGGGCTTTGAAGATGACTGTGCAATCCCAGTTCAAACTGACTCAATACGGTTCATTCTCTCCTGTTTTACAGCTATCGATGACAGACAGAAATTTCCACAAAAAGTGAACATTCTTGCAATGTCCATTGCAACCAGGTATCGCATTCCAAGGCTTTGAGGTAGTGTCTATGTTAATTTCAGTAACACCTGTGACAATGAGAGCAGCTGCTTAAAGGAGCCAGCCAAATTCCTACAACAATCAGCTATAATATAAATGTATAATTTTGAAACTGCTTACAGTGAAGGCATAATCAAGTTGAATTAATTAAAGTGGAACTGTTAACACACACTTCACTTCACTTTTATTGAGCAGGACAATTGTTTCGCGGACCATTGCCTGCATCCTCAGCTGTTGAACCACTACTGCTTGGGTTTGGATTCCAAGTTGTGGTTGTGGTGACATCTGTTGGGCAGGCGATGAGACTTGTTAAGCAATCCTTAGGGGAGAACTCCATGTTCATCAATGTGTGGCAGTATTTATGAATGTAGATTTTTTCCCATGCTGATAATTGAAACGGATTCGAAAGTTCTTTCAATAGTTTGATGTTCGGATTGATTTCGTGGTGTGCTTCCCAAAAGTGATGTGCTAATGCAGATTTGTCCGGCTGTTTTGACTTGATCTGTCTTCTGTGTTCTTTATTGTGTGTTTCAAGGTTTCTTATTGTCTTTCCAATATATTTCCTGTTGCAGTCTTGACATTCAATGGCATATATTCCTGATTTTTTCTCCATGGGTATTTTGTCCTTCAGAAAGGAGCCCAAGAGGTTTTTTAAGCTGTATTTATTAATCGGTTCTTGAACTTGTTGTGGAGTTGTGGGTTTTATGTGGTTTTGTGAAATTTGGGAGGTTTGTCTTTATGGGTTAAGGTGGGAATTTCTGTGTTTCTGTCTTTTGTATTTATTGATCTTTTTGATGATGGTGGAGATATTGAAACCATTGTCCACTACTGTGCTCAGAATGTGTATATATTCTTTTTTATATTCAGTGGGATTGAGTGGGACATTAACTAGTCTGAAAGCTAGACTATTGAACACTGCAAATTGGTGTGGAATGGGGTTGAAGCTATTTCTTTTTATGTAGTTGTTGGTGTGTGTAGTTTTCCTGTGTATTTCAAATTCTATTTTGTTATTCTTTTTGAATATTTAGATCTAGAAATGGGACGCAGTCATCATTTTCTCTTTCTTTGGTAAATTTTATTTTGGGTTCCTGTAGGTTGAGGAGTTTTAAGGAGTCTTGTGCTAGTTTTCCTGGGATTATGGCGAAAATGTTGTCTACATATCTGTACCAAATTTTGAAAATTTGTGGAAAGGCTTTGGTAATGTGTGTTTCGAATGCACCCATTAACAGTTCTGCCAAGAATGGGGAAAGTGAGTTTCCCATAGCTAGGCCTGTGACTTATTGATATATGTGGCTGTTAAAGGTGAAAGCTGACCGTTTTATGCATAGGTTGGCGAGTTTGATCAAGTCTTCTATTTCTGTAATGTGTAGGTCTGTGGCGTGTAGCCATTTTCTGAGAAGTTCTGGGAGTTTTTCTTTGGGAATGCTAGGAAATAATGATTTACATCAAAAGATACTATTTCGTCTCCTTTGGATATAGTGATGTCTTTTATTTTTCCTATTAGTTCTAGTGAATTTCTTAGACTTAAGTTGTTGAACTTGGGTAGTGAGTTGAATTTATTGTTTAGCCATTTTGCTAGTTCATATGTGGGAGAGCTTATATTGTTGATGATGGGTCTCATGCTGTTGTCTGCTTTCTGAATTTTGGGGAGGGCATACAGTCCTGGAAGAGTGGATTCTTTGGGCTTATTTTTCGTTTTTGGTTGTTTTTAACTGTGGCAACTTCTTTGAGAGTTTTCTTGAGGTCATCTGTGTATGTTTTTAGTGGATTCTTCTGTGAAGGTGAATAATCAAAACCTCCCAAATTTCACAAAATCACATACAACCCACAAGTTCAAGAAAGTATTCAAGAAATTCAACATCAAACCAGCACCGATTAATAAATACAGTTTAAAAAACCTCCTGGGCTCCTCTCTGAAGGACAAAATACCCATGGAGAAAAAATCAGGAATATATGCCATTGAATGTCAAGACTGTAACAGGAAATACATTGGAAAGACAATAAAAAACCTTGAAACACACAATAAAGAACACAGAAGACAGATCAAGTCAAAACAGCCAAATAAATCTGCGGCAGCACATCACTTTTGGGAAGCACACCACGAAATCAATCCAAACATCAAACTATTGAAAGAACTTTCGAATCCGTTTCAATTATCAGCATGGGAAAAAATCTACATTCATAAATACCGCCACACATTGATGAACATGGAGTTCTCCCCTAAGGATTGCTTAACAAGTCTCATCGCCTGCCCAACAGATGTCACCACAACCAACACATCCACAACCACAACTTGGAATCCAAACCCAAGCAGTAGTGGTTCAACAGCTGAGGATGCAGGCAACAGTCTGCGAAGCAATTGTCCTGCTCAATAAAAGTAAGTGAAGTGTGTGTTAACAGTACCACTTTAATTAATTCAATCAGCTATAAGCTTTCCAAAGCAAACTGTTAACACACATTTATGGGCCAACAGGGTGTCACATTAGAAAAACAAAGACAAGCAAGAAGGCATTGAAGAGGGGTATGGAGGCTAAAAGATCTAAGGAACAGTATTCCACAGAATCAATGACCTATAATTTCAGACCTGTAAATGGCGAGGTTATTTTTATCAAAAAGCTATGTTATTTTCAAACAATTTATTTGGCCATTTATTAATATATATGGTATTCCTTTTTGTGCACCCATTACACTTGGCTTGCAAAAACTTACAGAATGTACAGGTAAGTTTCACTCACATTTATCTGCATATCAATCAGAATACTCTTTTAATATAATAAAAATTTTACTCAGGAGTCCACATTTGCACATGAAAACATACGAGTCATTTCAGATCAAGTGATCCAATTTTTAATTAAAAATTTACCTTAGGTTTTTATATTTTGATGAAATTTGGCATATCAATACAGACATGAACCAAGTGTTAATCTTAAATTTCACAATTTTCACTCATCCCATTTTCAATGTACAGTGGTTTGAAATTTTAAAAAAATGTGAGATTTTGATCTTGCACGTAGAATTCATTTCCTCTAGCCAGGAAGAAGATATTTCTCTGAAATAAAAACAGTTTTGCTCAGTTTTTTACAGGCTTTCATTTGATATTTAACATGATTAGATTTGTGAAAGCTTACATTTTACATTGCTGGTCCAAAAATTCAAAATTTGATATCAAAAAAGGACTAAAAATATTCAAAAAAAAAATATACTTTCTTCTCTAATGTCTAAATGTCATTCATTGAAATTTTGAAGTTGAGTTCTAAATGGTATACCACAGCTTATGGCAAAGGTGCCTGCGATGGCTTGGGAGGGACAGTCAAACATCTTGGAGCCAGGGCAAGCCTTCAGAGACCTTATGAGAGACCAAATAATGACACCTCTCAACTTTTCAACTGGAAATATTTAAGTCTTCCTTTAATTGAATTAATTTTTTGCACAAATCTGGAACACTTTGAAGTATAAAAATGCTTGAAATCTCGCTTTTCAGAAGCAAAAATGATTCAGGGAACACACAGACATCATTGCTTCATTCCATCACCATGTCAAGTGAAATTGTTACAAAAATGTACTCGCTGAGTAATAAAACGTATGCACATAGATAGACAGACTGATAGACAGGCAGTTTATTCATCCTGTGAATCATAAATGTGTACATAGGTACTGTTATGTAGGACAAATCCGATAAATTAACAGAAAAATTAATTGGAATTACTTGAATTTATTTATAATGGATTCATTAGTACAGCACAATTAAAAATGAAAGCCAAAAACAATATTTGAAATGATTAAATTGAAGTACTAAGAAATTTTATCTCTTGCTTACAATGTAAAATGACATGGGCCTTAAATAGAATATAAAGTATAGAGATTTTTGCAGAGTTGGCAAATAAGATTATCAGAAAGTTTCAAGGAATTCTTTAACTGTGTAGAAGCAGTGGTGAAGCAAGTATGCCAGTACTTCCTTTTTAAATGCTGCCATTTTGCACATGGTTTTGTTTGTTAGAGGTAACTTATTGAAAAACCTTATTCCTATGTTTATCACGCTGTTTTTATGGGCACTGGTGTTACTTCTTTGCACATGAATATCGGTTCTCTGTCAAGTGCTGTGTTTATGAATTAGATTGTCAAAACAATAATAGCCACTTCCATTGTTTAGGTTTAATTTTGTAAACAATAAAATTTCAAAAAATGAAAATGCATGGAAGAGGTAAGATTTTGAATTTTGTAAATAGTGGTTTGTATGAGGATCTTAAATTGGCTCCTGCCATCATGTGTAGAAGTCATTTTTGTATTATAAACAGTGACCTACAATGAGGTGAGTTACCCCATAGAGTTATACCATATTTCAGGATAGTATGAATGCATGCAAAATACACATTCCTGAGTGTGTGTATACTAACTGTGCCAATTGTCTAAAGTTATAGCACAATGTGGACATTGTTTTATTTAGTTCTATGTGTTTGTTCCATTTTGAATTACCTTGAATCCAAAGACTGAGAAATTTCTTATATGCCATGAATGTGGAAAAAATGGCATGTTATTTATGGTCGCTCTTTAAGTACTGTGGTTCCCAGCGTCCCATTCTAAAGTCGGCATGAAAGACCACTTAATTTTGCTCAGAGGCCTCTCTATCAGGCTTGAGGTTCTTTTACGTGCCGTAAATCTACGACATGGGACCCAGGGCTTTACTTCCCTTCCGAAGGAAGCCATACTAAGGATTTTTACACCCGAAAAAATCCATCATCCTCCGCTGGGTTTGAACCTGCGACCTTGGTTATATGAAGTTAGCATGGTAACCATTACACCACGGAGGATGATACCGTGAAATTGGAGATGTGCCCTTATGTGTCTATCCATGTATTGAGATGTACCATTCAAAAAGGAGCCTTTAAAGGTAAGACTTTATTTATTCTAGAATTTATTTAAATTTATTATAAAAGACAAAAATTGAAATAATTAGGGTTAAATAAGCATTAAATGCATGCATGCACAGAACATCATATCAGTTCTCCTGCATTTTAAAATTGACGTCATATCACGTCCATATCCACGAAAAGGTTAATATTGACTTATCTGGTGTAAATATTTCATCATACAATGTTTTTTTAAATTTTAGTATATTTTAATATATCAGTAATGAACAATTCTATACAAAATGAAAGAGAAACATATAAACAAAAACAGATATTAAGGTTATTAGTAGAGAATGCAAAAGAATTTCCAATGTGTACCAGAAAATCAAAATCCATAAAATGTAACATCCTAATGAGGTCTCAAATTCAAAAATTAGAATGATCTTAAAACATCAAAGAAGATATTTTTTTAAACCAAATTTTGGATTTTGGGGCCATTATTTTAAAATGTTTACTTTCACAAATCAATTCATGTTACATATCAAATGATAGCTTGTTGAATTCTGAGCAAAATGGTTTTTATTTTGTTTGAATATCCCAATTTCAGCCTGAGAAAATAACTATGTAATCTTGCAAATGACAAAATCTGCATTTTTTTTAATTCTTTAATTCTGATAATACAAAAAATTAGAAAAGCGAAAAATATAAAATTTTAATTCAAAATCTTCTCGGGCTTCTAACCAGGTAAAAACTTCACTTGATACCAACGTTTCGAAGAAGTGCATCTTCCTCGTCTTCAGGGTGAACTGATGGATTGAGCTTGCGAAGACTGGTATTTATAAGAGCTGGAATGAAGCTAACATCTGATTGGTTCGCGTGATATTATGGCCTGATATTTAAGATGACTGAGACATGGGCACGGACTTCGTAGAAAACTATTTATAGCATTTATACAGCTAATGTTTTGTGTTTGAGCACGCACCTGCTAGAAAATAAGCCTTGGAAGACTGCAGATGATTAGGTGTTAAGGCTCTTTAACATCAGTGTCCATGCTGAACTTAGAGATTTAGATTATTTGTTTCAGATGAGATGGCTAAAGCTTCTTTTACTCTCCTTTCCCAGTAGTTTGAACACTTTGCCACTATCTTGGTGTTGGTAAAGTAAGCTCTGGGGCTTTGTTCTATACAGTGTTCAGCCAGTCCAGATTTTTCGGGTTGCCTAAGCCTTATTGATCTTTGGTGTTCAGAAACGCATGTGGCAATAGTGCATCCTGTTTGGCCAATGAACGCTGCGCTGCATTCGCAAGGATTTGGTAGACACCAGGTACTCTTAAGAGCTAAATTATCTTTAACTGGTCTGACCAAATTTTTTATTTTAGGTGGTGGCTTATGGATGGTTTTGACATATTTGTAGAGTAGTCTACTAATCTTTCCCGAAAATTGCTGGTAAACGGTATATAGGCTATGGCGGCTGGCTTGTCTTTTTGTTGAGTGTTCTTGCTGGGGTTTCTTTTTCGTCCGGCTCTTTTCAGCACAGATGTGATGTCCTTGGCTGAATATCCATTTTGTTGGAGTGTGAATTTTAGGTGTTGAAATTCCGTTTGCAGATTATCTGGGTCTGATACAGAAACTGCTCTATGTGCCAATGTGTTGAGAATGCCCATTCGTTATGACTTATGGTGGAAGCTGTTTGCATTGAGATAAAGATCCGTGTGTGTAGGTTTTCGGTAGACAGCATGAACAAGAGTTCCGTCCGCTTTTCTGGTAACCAGAATGTCCAGAAATGGGAGGGAAGCGTTTTTCTCAATTTCCAATTTCCATTGTGAACTATATTTGTGATCTGAGGCTATTTAAGTGTGCAAGAAAATCTGAAAGAGTGTAATTTGGCCAAGAACACTCAACAAAAAAGACAAACCAGCCGCCATAGCCTATATAGCATTTACCAGCAATTTTTTCGGGAAAGATTAGTAGACTACTCTACAAACAAAACGTCAAAACCATCCATAAGCCACCACCTAAAATCAAAAAATTGGTCAGGCCAGTTAAAGAAAATTTAGCTCTAAGAGTACCTGGTGTCTACCACATTCCTTGCAAATGCAGCGCAGTGTACATTGGCCAAACAGGACGCACTATTGCCACACGCGTTTCTGAACACCAAAGATCAATAAGGCTTATTCAACCCGAAAAATCTGGACTGGCTGAACACTGTATAGAACAAAGGCACAGAGCTAACTTTACCAACACCAAGATTGTGGCAAAGTGTCCAAACTACTGGGAAAGGAGAGCAAAAGAAGCTTTAGCCATCTCATCTGAAACAAATAATCTAAATCGCGATTCTGGCCTACAACTAAGTTCAGCATGAACACCGATGTTAAAGAGCCTTAACACCTAATCCTCTTCCTGCAGTCTTCCAAGGCTTATTTTCTAGCAGGTGCATGCTCAAACACAAAACATTAGCCGTATAACTGCTATAAATAGTTTTCTACGAAGTCCGTGCCCATGTCTCAGTCATCTTAAATACCAGGCGATAATATCACGCGAACCAATCAGATGTTAGCTTCATTCCAGCTCTTATAAATACCAGTCTCCGCAAGCTCAATCCATCAGTTCACTCTGAAGACGAGGAAGATGCACTTCTTCAAAACGTTGGTATCAAGCAAAGTTTTTACCTGGTTAGAAGCCCGAGAAGATTTTGAATTAATACATCGCCAGGAAAGCTTCAGTTCTTATTTTATTATAAAATTTTAGTTTTGAGTTCCTCACATAGAGTACTAAACATGTGCTGAGTATCAAATAAAAAGAAATGATAAGCTATATTGCATTGAATCACTTGACATGACACCCATAGTAGCTGCATAGATTTCTCAGCAAAGTCTGATTTCGAAATATAGTTGTCGTCACAATGCTTATGTCAAATTCACAACTTCAGCTATGTCTAAAAACACAGTCCTTCATTTCAATATAACCTGAATTTAACTTATGCTGACCCAGTTCCTTGAAAAAAGGAAATTTTCTGATGTCTGTCTGGAAACATGGATTTAATTATTTCAGCAAGATACTTTTGGAATGTAACACTTCAAGCTTTTTTTAAAATGCCCCTTTCTGGATCTTGTGATATCAGTAGATGGGTTTTACTAAAATTTTTGAAGCAAGTTGCTCAAAGAAGGTTTTAACAGCAGCTGTCTGTTTTTTGCTAAGAGATGCAAGTGTATCTGTTGTGGTATGAAAATTATGCCCTGCTCTATAGTTTTGAATTGTATGTTCAATTTTCCCAATTCAACATAAAGACGAGCAGTTGGATAGTTTGATCGTTCTAGTTTGGTTACCAGTTCGATAAGGCACTGAAAATGGCTTGAGAACGAACTCAGAGATACAGAGTATTACATGCCACAGCTGGCAATATCTTTCATTCTTCTGAACTCAACAATATTTGGCATATTATCTGCCAAATATTCACACTTGTGAACCACTAATTCCAGCAAGTAACCACTGACATTGGGGACGTTGCAACAGTTTTCTCTGTCTTCTTATTGAGAAAGGTGGAATAAAAATGTTTTCTTTTCTGGTGTTCAGAAACAAAACTCTTTGCCTTTGTCACTACATCATTCAACTGAGGTAATTGTTAAAGATAAATATTCCCAAGAGGGCATGGTTTATGAGTCCAGCATTGAAGGTGTAATAAATGGTGTCCTAAAACTAATTTTATACCCTCAACACATTAGTTCACTTCCCCATAATCTATAATGTATTCCTTAATGGAATCAAGGATTATCCTAATGTAGTTGGTAGCATTTGCAGACTCAAGAAAATGTACGACAGCAACCACTAGTTCAGAAGTAGAATTGCACAACAAAACTGCAAAAACACATTGTGCTATCCTCTCTATGATTTTATAAAAAAAAAAAATGTCTATTTTCTTTTCTTTCACCTTCAGTGTAACTTTTGTGTTTCAGATGCTAGTTGTCTCTGCTATGTATCTCTCTTTCATAGTTCTTGCATGTTTCAGATCTTCACCTCCTGAAGAGAATATTAGAAAAAATAAAATGCTGTAAATATCTAAAACTACGGGTAATCAAAATTAACTTTCACAAGATTCCTCAACTTTATCAAACAAAACAAAAGCAAATTTTTAAGTAAAATACTGAAATTACCACCTTGTAACTATTTTTATTAAACTGTGAACATTCATAAAACTATTTTCATTTTACATAATATAGTGAACTGGAAATGGAGAAAAACAATAATTGGGCAAAAATTCCCCACATATACACGGTTTGTGTCAAAATAATGGTTACTGCATTATGAAATCCAATTTTGTAATTTATAACAATGACGATCACTAATTTGGGTTAAAACTACCTTTATCAAACTAATACAAAATTATTAAAAAATTGCATTTCATAATTGCATTTGGAGCAACCATTACTTTCATGCAAACCACTTTATAGGGGTGAATTGCCGTTCACTTCCAGTAGTGACATACACATTCAATATGAATCACCTTTGAACATTTAAAATGATTGTTATGTTATGTTGAATACCATGATTATATACAGTACGTGTGATAATAATACTACATTTTTCCAATGAACATAGGTTAGAAATGGTTCAGTTCATTTAGATATGATCTTACACATTTCCAAACTCAATCCGGCCATCATAAAGAATAGAGGTCCTGTATGTTGTATGCTATTACAGTAAGATCTTTTAATATCTCCCCCGCCTCCCTCTCTCTCACTTCGAATTTTGTTCCTGCCAAACTCAACAATTTGGAAGAACCATGTGGGTATGGCACTCCGATTTGTTGTGATATCCCTTAATCCAATACTATTTATATACAGTAGACAAATGTAGTGGATGTTAAATTCAAACCAATGTGAATACTTGTTTTAATGGACTTTTCAGTGGACTCAAGCATTTCTTAATATATTGACTAAGCATGCTGTTAAAAATGTGCTTAGATGTGTATTCATAAGAGAGCACTACCTAAAGGTATACCAACCTTCACAATTTATTTGTTTATCCTCTTAAGTTTGAGTCTTCCAGCTTTTCCATGGGAATATTTGCTTTCATGAAAACTTCTGCAGTCTCTCCCAAATATGCTAGTTGCATTTTTTTTTCTTTAGTGGCTAAAACATCGCAGCAACTGATGCCTGACACTTTGTCCCATCTGCTTTGCTTGAAGAAGCTTCAGGCTTTTTCACTTTGAATATGCTTAATGGACATATTTCATTTTTCCCAAGAAACTGTACAATTACACGTTTTGCACAATAGCCTCTTGTTATCGCTTGCATATAATCCATCACTCGCAAATTCTCTCTCTCAAAATTTTATATTTACACTGGGTTTTGGCATGTTCAGGTAATTACAACACAACAGGTCTACAAAACAGGCTAAAGCAAAATGAAGAAGGAAAATTTTTAAATGCATTTGTTGAATTACACCTGCTCTGTGATTTGAACATGCAGCACAGATTTACTAACACACAGGAGTGGCTGGAACAATTAATTCCTTCCTACATCACGCTTCCTATTGTCAAAACATGACTGTTGGTATCCATCCAAGCATGTCATGAGATTGATATACATTATTTACAATCAATTTAGCATGTTCACAAAAATTTGTGATATTTTTTAAATGCTGAATTTGCATTATTCTTAGAAATGGGCTAAATTTGCATTATTCTTTGAAAAATACCAAACTTGCATAAAAATTTTCATCAACTTTATGAAAATTTTGCATGTACCTACCTACCTATCTATAATGTGGTGGAAATGTAGATCTGGAATATATAATATATAAATAATAAAAGAATTGAAATTTGGAGAAAAATACATCAATAAGAAATGGTTTATGGTTGATAGAAATATGGCTATAAGTAAAATGCTGTATACTGATGGTAAGAATATAAAACAATACTTAAATGAAGCGGAAAATAAATGAATTGGGACAATAAAGTAAATTAAGAAATTATTGCAAAACATGAGTATGACTGGTAAAGAGTCATGGCTGAACACCAGTCATGTTCACTTGCACATAATTTAGCACAAAAAAATAAATAAAATAAAAAAAGTAAAGCAATGCCTAAAATTACATAAGGGTGTAATGGATAGTGAAAATTGGTTTGGGGAGTTGAAAAATTGCTATAAGAGGATATTTGGCCATCAGGTTAAAACGATAGTAGTAGATTTTGGAAAGAAGTGAGACAAAGGGTGAAATATGAAGAAAAGCGAAAGAACTGGGCTAGTTTTGAGAACAAATGCTTTTTAGCTGAAGTGGCATGATCAGTTTGGAAGAGTGGGTTATGCATGGATGTGAACACCATTATTTCTAAAAGGAGTTAGAAATAATTTTACAGAAAGGTGTAGTGTGTGAGAAAGGAAGGCATGTTCCATTGCCTATTAGTGTATGAAATGGTTAAAAAAAATGGAGGGATGGTATATGAAATAAAAGCTTGGATAAACTACAGGATGATATAGTAACAACTTAAAAAAATGGAGGGATGGTATGTGAAATAAAAGCTGGGATAAACTTCAGGATGATATAGTAAGAACTAAACTGCTACCACACCCACACCTACACCCACACATACAGAGTTTAAGGTAGGGGAGAACCACACTTTAATTGTGCTCAAAATTATAGTATAAAAGGTATTTGTAAATTCTTTCAAATTCAAAAAATCATGTACATATAAATATTGAACTAGGATGATTTTTTAAAGAAAAATAGCTTTTAAAATAGCATTTTGGTGTTTGAAAAGACTAATTACCACATAAATGGATGATAACACACCCTCTTACCAAGGTATAATACATATAATATTTTCCAGATTTTCACAAAATAATTCATGAAAGAGAAAGAAAAATCTAATCGATCAGTGTGAAGTGTTTATCTTCACAATGACTCAATTGTGCTCTGAGAAAATAATATATATATCTAATTCTAAACCATATTAATACCACATTCCTCTGAAACTGCTATTGCTTTCGAACCATGAATAACACTGGTGCATGTAAACAACAGGAAAACAAGGAGTCCAGAAGAGAACTACCTAAAACTGCCCTACTAGCAGCAAATTCTGCTTATGCTCACTATGATCAAATCCAGTTATCTTAAAGGGATGCACTGGCCTATCAATTAATATACTCTACCAACTGTTATTCTTTCTGGATGATGATTAATGAGTACTATTAAATTAGAAACATTAATGCAAGTGTATCACAATAAAAATATTGAAAGGCTTTCTAATAAATTATTAGAAGGTGAAGGAAGCATGATGTGAACACACGCTATTGCAGCATAATAAAAGTTATGGCAGAAGGGGGAATAAAAGCTTAAATAAAATAGAAATAATATTTACGTAGATGCTTACAAAGAGCAATTGCATGCACTTTGATATTTAGAAAGGTCAATCACCAAATAAATCTGATAAAACACACCACCTTACCAAGGTGAAAAACGAATCCTCTAAAAGGTACACTGCTTCATGCTATTCCATATGAAATTTACAAGCCATGATGTTCAAGCTGTCAACACTATTTGCACTTATAAACAAACACTTCCATTTGAAAATGTGTCATTGAATACATTCCCAATAGTTAAATTATTTGTTGAGTAAAGTTTGTTCAGTGCTTTAAGTAGGTTCTTGATTTTTGAGTAAGTGGTAGCTGATAACAATAAATATTCTAATTTTTAGGAAGCGTAGTCTAACCTCAAATTTGAACCCCACCTCCAAAGATATGCTTCTGAAATACTTGGTATATATTTTACACACCTAGGAAATTCTGTATACCTGGCTGCAACTTTAATTATATAAAATCAAATGACAATGTTTCCATTTTATAAAATAATATTGAAAAGTAGACTTCCTATGAATAGTCATTTCATTATTTAGAAGGATGTGATGCTCTCAATAGTTCAGAAGCCCTATATAATGTGGTTATTGATCAATACTATAGTGTGTCCATTAAGTCATGATGCACTTTTGACCCATCACTGGGAAGCATTGGAATATCTGAAATCTGCACCAAATTAAAGGCAAACTCTCCACATTTTCACAGTACGATGTGCAAGCGTGTGTGCATGCAGGTGATGATACACCACCATAAACTGCATAGCAGCGGATCAACTCTTGCCAGTTGAGATGTGGAGAGTACAGAGGAAAGTTCAGTGTTTCCTGTGGCTTGACAAATGCGAATCCATGATCAAAATGTAACATGAATATCATCACATGTACAATGAAGTGCCAACACATTAGAAATAACATTACTCAGGGGGGGGGGGGGGGGGGATAAGCAATTAAAGGATACCGGCAGTTTGTTGGACATAACTCATTCTGGTAGGCTATCAGTAGGTGATGTGTCTGTGGAGGCTATACAGGAGAGCTACGTAAGAAGCTCTAAAAATCTGTGCAAGCATGTCCTCAACACCTTTGCAAGACTACAGTTCATAAAAGGTTAAAGGAATGTACTTTTTCAGGTTACAAGTTTCAGCTGTTGCATGCTATACAATTAGCGGGTAAACCCAAACAATTCACATTTGCTACAGATATGCTTCATGAGATCAACAATGATAAATAATTTCTGCAGAAAATTGTGTTTAACAAAGAGGTGTGGACAGGTTCCCATCATAACATGTGCATATGGGCTGTTGCAACTCCCTGTGCCTGTGTTGAGCAAAAACATAACACCCCTAAAGTGAACATGTGGTATGGCCTGATGCAGTGATAGGCCCATTTTTCTTTGCAGAGCAGATTGTGATGGCAAAACTCTACCTTGATATGTCGGAATTGTATGCAGTGTCACAATTTCCAGGTGTTATCTTTCAACACGGTGGCACTATCAATATTATTTGAGAGTTTCTGGGTACAACACTCCCCCAGTGGAGGATAAGCAGAGGCTCTGTCATGCCATGGCCATGATGAACCCCTAGATCTGACACCCTTGGACTTTTACTTGTGGAGTTATGTGAAGCAACATCTGTACAGTGAACGTATCAATGGCATTAATATATTAGAATCAGTTGTAAAATTCAATGCCACAGCCAGGAATTTGAACATGGTTCTCTTGCACTCTGTGCAGTTGCTCTAACCATTGAGCTATGGTTCTAGTATACTAATTGTGCCCCCAGTGTACCTTTCAATATATATAAGAGGAGCATTACCATTATAATAATGGCATTAATAATATAAAACAGAGAATCACAGACTTTATTAACTCTTGTTACATCAAATGTCCTTAAATGTGTGTGGGCAGAACTTGAATTTGTTTGGATGTGTGTAGGACAACAAATGGAAGCCACATAGATTGTACTGAATAGGTATGAAGTTTTCCTTTAATTTTATGCAGACTTCATATTCCCATCTTATTTTGTTGATTTCCTGTGACCAGTCAAAAGTGCACCATGATGTTACAGCCACACTGTATCTGCAGGCATTGATTTGTGAGCTGTGTATAATTGTTTTAAAGCCTTAACCAAGGAAACATTCTAATCATTCTACCAACCAACCAACCAAAACGTTCTTTCCATTGGAAACAAAATAAAAATATTACAATTATCTCTTGCTGCATTATAATTGGTATTTACTTCTGATTTGTCTTCTCACAGCATTTTGAGCAATTTTCCTACATGTTTAGACTTATAACATAGCATTAAGAGCATCTGTTAGAGGCCTCCTGTTTTGCATCTGAACTGTGTTGCCAAACGTAAGAACATGGCTTGTGAATTCCAGAGGGTGATGGTTATGTGCATCAGCTATTCCATATTGTTAGTCTTTAAGAGCATTACACAATGCTTCAAGTACCTTGATGAAATCTGTGATATCGATTTCTATAAGTGCTTCTTCGCATTCATCCACGGCTGCCTGAACATCTTGAGCTTCAATTGAGTAGTTCAGGTGTAGCGATTTGAACACTGTGTATACAAAAACTTTGCAGTATGCCAGGCTCACTTGCGCACAGAGCTGGCTCAAGCAAGGCACTTCTGTGGATGAATGAACATAAGTGAAATTTAAAAGTCAGTGCCTGAAGTAAGAATAACTGTTAAAGGTTCCAACAAAAATGAAGATAATGTATTGTTATAAATGCTTTATAGTACTAAATTTTTAGTTTTGTAACTGTCACACAATTTGAACATAACAAACAGAAACATTAACATGACAAAACTTTGAATAGGAACATCTGCTTCAGCTATCATGGCTTCACATTATAACAATGTTGATTCCCAAATCAGCAATAACTTTACATTCCTCAGAACTTTGTCTCTCTTTTCTTATTCACAATTGCTAATTTCTCTGTGTAGTATCTTATTCATTCAAGCTTACCTAAAAAACTGCATATGTGTAAATAAAAGATTTAATTAGTTACAAAAATTAAAACTCACAACATTTTAACTGATTTTTTAAAGGTTTAGACCTTTATTATTTAAATAATATTAAAACTGTAATATTTATCCAAGAATGCTGAGCACTCTCAGCTTTATTGCTGATCCTAATTGCATAAATTAATATCACCTTTGCTAAATTATTAGACTTGGTTTAAACAAACATACTGCTTTGAACTTTAGTTTATTTAAACTAATAAATAATAATAATAATAATAATATTAATAATAATAATAATAAAACAAAGCCCAAATCATTTTTAACAGATGCAAAAACATTGGATTACTTATGTTTACAGTTAAACTCATATAGGTATTCTTCTGACAAATACACAAAAAGCAAACAAACCAAAGATAATTTTAATTACCCAAGGATGCTGATTACAGAAGCTTTATCAATGATCAAGTATAGAACAAACAGAAAACTTGTATATTGGTAGAAGGGGTATGAATATCATCCTCTTAGAAGCTCATTCTATCTGCAAACATAAATAAATTACCTCAGTTTAGTTTATGAATTCTTCAGCAAAAAAAATAAACTTTTGGAACTTTGTTGCATTACACACATGGAGGAGTCAGGCAACTCTTATTGAAGTAAATGACAGAACACCAACTAATATACAATTTTTGTTAATTTCACTTTCTTTCTTGAGCACCTCATTTTGCCACAATTTAACTTTTCCGCTATCACAAACTATAATGAGCACAGAAGTTCCAACATTGCAACAGAGACCCTAACAATTGACCACATACAAGTTGCATTATTTGTGGTTCTCTCTCATCTGCTTACTATAACATGTTCATAGTTCAATTTAAAGATAATTATTAACACACTTGATGGTATTGCAATCTGGTGAATGGAAAATTCTTGGGAAACCATGGATGTAATACACTGATAATTCTGCAAGGACCTTGGTTTATCAAATGTATCTATAAAGGAAATTCCTGAGATGGAAATTGGGAAAGTTGCAAGAAAAGATTTGGTGGAGAGATGATGCAAAATCAGGATAAAGCTATGGATTTCACATTGGAAATGGAAAATTATGGTTATCTACCCTTTTTTGCATTTAAAGATAATAAAGGTAAATTGAATTTTGTGATTTACAGAAAATTAGCATTCTGATAATTACCTGAACAATAAGAACTTCAATAGTTGATAAATATACCCCTCAGAAGATGAATTTAATAGAGAATATCAACACATTATCCACACTTGATCTAATGAACTATTCTAATACTAAGAACTATAGCTTTCCTGGCGACATGTTAATTCAAGATCTTCTCGGGCTTCTAGCCAGGTAAAAACTTGGCTTGACACCAACGTTTCGAAGAAGTGCATCTTCCTCGTCTTCAGGGTGAACTGATGGTTTGAGCTTGCGGAGACTGGTATTTATAAGAGCTGGGATGAAGCTAACATCTGATTGGTTCGCGAGATATTATGGCCTGGTATTTAAGATGACTGAGACATGGACACGTGCCCATGTCTCAGTCATCTTAAATACCAGGCCATAATATCTCGCGAACCAATCAGATGTTAGCTTCATCCCAGCTCTTATAAATACCAGTCTCCGCAAGCTCAAACCATCAGTTCACCCTGAAGACGAGGAAGATGCACTTCTTCGAAACGTTGGTGTCAAGCCAAGTTTTTACCTGGCTAGAAGCCCGAGAAGATCTTGAATTATTCTAATACTGATTTTAAAATAAAAGATTGAGAAATTTAAAAACCAAAGAGCTCTTAAGGTGGTTTCCACTCTAAGGGGAAAAAAAAAAAAAAAATACATATATTTTTTAAAAAATGACTTATCCTCGCTGGGAAATAAAATATTCACAAAAATTTTTATGGAACTTGATATTATTTTATACCTCAAAAACAGTACTACATAAAAAATTTGATAAGTTTTCTAAAAAGGATAAAATTAAAAAAAAAAAAAAAAAAAAAAATTCTGGTATTTATCAGCTAAATTGTTTGGATTGTGATTGTGTTTATATTGGCAAAATGAAGTGTTTAGAAACTAGAGTTACAGACCACTTTTGACAAATTATATACAAACAGACTCATAAGTCAGCAGTAGTGGATCATTTTTGGTCCTTTAACCATTAAATAAATCCAGAAGTTAAATTATTAAAATGTTTGAATGAACCCATGGATTTGATGGTTTGGGATAAACATACATTTTGAAGACTAGAGATTGCATCAAGAACTTTTATGTACCTCCAAAAGTTTCTGTCACCAAATTTGCTCTACCTCCAGTAGTTTGCAATATATTACAGAATAATCCATCACCCTAGCAGCAGTAACAGTAAACTGGAATGTGCACTCCAGCCACAGGAAGCTGAAGAATATCCGAACATATTTTAGAAGATAAGTGGTGTCATAAAATATTTCATGGCTAAGACTATTTGGGATGCTTCACTGTTACTAGCATCAGTTTCTAAAAATTAGTAAGCATTTTATTGAAAACATATGAAACCCATAGTTTTGTACCAAACATCAACATTGCTGCATTTTAAAATATTTTCCTACACCTACAAAAAGCACAAAAATATTCATAAACTTTGTCACTGTACTCATTGAAATGTATCTTAGGTTTAAAGAATGTCATTATCAATGTATTCATTGACAGCTTAAAGGATGATCTTTATACCCCTCTTCAACCAGTATAAATGCTTCATTTTAGTCGTGACAGTAAAGTACATATATAAGTGGTTAAAGCATCAGTGTTACAATGGGCCATTGTCACAAAGTCGCCAAAGATCAAACAAGATTTTGTTTAGTGAAAATACATTTTTAGAAGTGAAGTGTGTGTAAAAGTCAATCACGTTAGTCAATCTGTAAAATTATATTGTACATCTGTACCCTCTGTAGTTGTTCTTTATGTACAAATGCACATACCATTGTTATCTGTAGTATACTTTTTTATCAATTTTGCAGCACTTAAAAATTTATCTTTTGCAGACATTAAATAAGAAATCAATGGGGATAAATGAAACTAGCTATGGCCAATATTCTTTGCATTAAATGAACCTTGATTGTAAGTTATCTTTAGTGTGGTCTTGCATGCAGATACTTGTAGCATTGGTGCGGGAAAAGTTCATTATCAACACCTGGCATACTACCAGGCAGCTCATCATTGAGCAGATAACAAACCTAAAGTTTGCTGTTACAGCTTTAACAGTTTTAATTTTGTTCTGATGAATAGAGAACCTATGGGAGAGAAAGCCAAGACACAGTATCCCCCCGCTATGAATTTTCACTACAAAAATGTTTAGTTCAATCTATGACATCAATTTGACAATGACTCCTTGTAAGTTTAACAAAATATTCCTAAAAAAAAAGCACACATCAGTTTTGAAGTTATAAACAGACATCACTGAATATTTCAAACCTTAAGCATGTTTTTTCTTTCTTTCTTTTGTTCTTTAAAGACATAGTAGCATACTCCAACAGGAAATGCTGACTATACAGCGTAACTCAGTTTTAAGAAACAAAAGAAAACGGAAAATTAATGTAACATGTACTTGCCTCATAGCATTATTATAACACAACCTACAAACATTTGTACTAGTAACCTATGTAACATGTACTTGCCTCATAGCATTATTATAACACAACCTACAAACATTTGTACTAGTAACCTTAAATCCACTTCAAAACTATACATTGCTTTTACTGAGACAAGAGATGTACAAAAGTAAGCCAAGGTCACATGGTATGTGGAGTTACTAATCCTACCATCATTCTACTGTAGCATGTTGAATAACTGACTAACTAGTTGTACATGATAAGCAAGCTAGTACAAGTGAAGGAACTATTGATAAAGGCATTCCAGATTGTAATATATATTTGTGATTTTATAAACACATCATAGGCCTTTCTCCAGTTTCCACTTGTATACATAACCTGATCCTTACTTTTTCTTTATAGCTCTATTTTAGAAACAGTTACATTAACATAACATAGCTGAATATAAGTTTCTGTAATAAAATAAACAAAGTGTAAGTGAATACAGTTGCCTGTAAACATGAACAGTCCAATCAGGCTTTTAAAAATAAGCTTAAAATCCACATAAAGAACCTCTTTTGTGTACACAATTTTGCTGTTAAGGCAGAAGTTAGTTTTAGAGTATGCCAATTATAACTTATGTCTACAATTTTAATCACAATCTATTTGTTACAGTCTACAGTTTTAATCACAATCTACTTTTTACATAAAAACTTACATAGTTGAAAACAATATATTTAACAAATAACACTTTGTGTCTTGTACCAGCTATAATGCTCAGACTGATTTGACACCCATTGTGTTCTTTCATAACATGCTTAAGGTTTGATGTGCTATAGCACAAGCAAAATACTTGCATATTAAAATCTCAAAACATAATGCTTGCATTTTAACACATTATTACATTAGGATACTTGGTACTTCCTCAGTGTGTTAATAACTGTAAGAAAGAAATGTACTTACAATAGAAATAATCAAGATCAAATTACTGTATTCACTAACTAAATGGGTGCAAAAGCAGGTTAATAATTACCAAAGACCAAGAAGAAGTCAACCTTTCAAATACCAATAAAACAAATCTTCAGTACAACACAGAAATAAAATAGCAATACAGTCATCTCACACAGTTATACCATCTGCAAGATCTCCTATCTAAAGTGCCAATTATTATAACAATTTTGTTATAAAATGGCATGTTTTCAATAAGCTGTCATAAAATTACAAAATTTGTATCTCATTTCATATGGTTCCTTGAGGTTAGCCTAACTCAGAGCATGGTTTGCTGTTCTGCAATAGATTGAATCATGCAACTTTTCTTAAAAAGTATATGTTTAGCCAATTTTTTGTGAGAACCCACCCATGCAATTCCTCATTTAAGGTCAAACCTTTATGCTATTAGTAAGTAATCTATATGTATTATTTGATGTTGAAAGTTTTAAATCCTCAAAAGAACTCATTTTCATTCTAATAAATCCAAATTTTGGATTATTAGCACACTGATTTAGCACTTTGCATCACTATTACAGTCTGCTTATTTTTCTAATTAAAGAACTTTCTTTGTCTTAACTGTTTTCAGCCTTTTAATGTATTCTGCTTAGTTAATGTCTCTAATTAAAGCACTTCCTTTGGCATAACTTTGTTTTCAGTCTTAAATGTGCCCTGTTCAATTGTATACCTTCCTTTATTTCTAATTAATGCTTAACTTTCTTTCCAGCCTTTTAATGTACCCTGCTTAATTATTGTATTCCTTCCTCTTTTCGTTAAAGTTAACCTTCTTTGGCTTAACTATGTACTCAGTCCATTTTTGTATTCCTTCCATTTAGCTTTCAATTAATGCATCCAGCACCAAAACCTAAAAGCAACTCTTGTACAACTGAGAACATTGAATCTTGATAGTATATTTACTCCTAATGTTGAACCAGCACATAAATGAGAAAACAAACCTGAGGTTGTGCTGCTGCATGCTGGCACAAATAACATTGGTTATAGGGTAAGTGCGGAAGATATCATGGGCGATATATTGGACTTGGTCAATGCTATCAGATCCCAAGTACCAGATGTGAAAATTATAGTAAGTGGTGTCCTGCGTAGACGGAATGTTGGGATTAGAAGAACAATGAGAATTAATCGGAAGCTCAACTGGTTATGTGATGTAAAAAACTGTGTAATGCTAGACGGTAATTTTTGGTTGTATGACAATGATTTTGGTAAAGATGGGATCCACCTGAATCGAAGAGGTTCTTTCAAGTTTGGCAACCTACTCACTGATGTAATAACTTCAGTTTTGCAGGAAAATTAGAAACCAAAGTGGTGGATGAAATAGTAAATATAAATTCAGTGCAGTCAGCAAGTTATGAGATACCTCTCTCCTGTTCAAATGACATTAATCAGATTATGCTGCAAAATATACAATGCATGAAAAATAAATTTATAGATCTCGACCTAATGTTAAACCAGGAATATACAGATGTAGATATAGTATGTATGACGGAACACTGGCTCAAAGATGATGAATGTGCATTGCATACAATTCCTAATTATTGCATGGTAAATGCATACTGTAGGTTAGATCATAAAAATGGGGGTGTAGGTATTATTCTAAGATCTGATCTGCAATACAAAAATATTAATCATACATCATATTTAAATGAAGAAATCAATTTTGAACATGTTGTATGTGAAATCATATACCCTAATTTTAAATTCCTGGTCATCTGTATATATATAGATCCCCTGATGGTAATATTGATACATTCTTAGATAAGCTTGATATGATGTTGGGTATCTTACAAAATATAAAGCTTCCTATAATATTGTGTGGAGATTTTAATATAGATTTTTTACTTGATTACCCTCTAAGAATGATACTCATGGTTACTGACTCCTATAACCTCAAGGTACTAATACAAAATGCAACGCGTATCACTAGCTCTTCAAAAACATGCTTAGATCAGGTCTTTGCCAGCTGCAATTTTTCTTATAGTACAATCAATAACAATGCAGGAATCTCTGATCATAACTCAATATTTGTAAGCCCAGAACTACCGGAGATGAGTAATAAAATTTCATCTAAGGAAAACAAAACCATTTACAAGCGGGTATTTAATGAGCAAAATATAGACTATTTTAAGCATCTTTTAAGTATAGAGTCTTGGGATACGTTAGATAATAATTGCATTAACAAAAAAGCAGCAGATTTTTTTAACATAATCTCCCATTAAAGAAAGTGAGACCCTACTCTAATTTCTCGTCTAATTGTAAAAGTTGGCTAACAAAAGGAATTATTTTATCATGTAAAAGAAAGAGGATGCTTAGGGAAGTTAATAAAATGACAGAGGATCCCAAATTTAAAGAATATTTTAAAAAGTACCGTAACACTTTATATAAAGTTGTAATTGCAGCAAAGAAATTACATAATGACAATTATATTAATAGTCACCGGAATAAGGGCAAGGCTATTTGGAACATAGTAAAAAAAGAAACTAATAGTAAACAAAAAAAATGATAAAATAACATTAACTGTGAATAACAACACAATAGTAAATAAAAAAATCATCACTGACACATTTAATAATTACTTTGCAGTAGTGGCTAAGAATTTAACTAAAACCATGCCTCCACTATCTGATAATATAACCTCACCACAGATTATAAATAATTATGCCTCACTTTATTTATTTCCAACTACAGAAAAAGAAATAGAACAAACTATTAATAGTCTAAAAAATAAAAAATGTAGTGGATATGACGATATACCTGATGCTCTCGTAACGGAATGTGGAACTTATTTACTCAAACCATTATCAGATATCTGCAATATATCCCATACTACCGGCTGCTTTCCGGATGTTTTCAAAATTGCTAAAATTGTGCCCATTTATAAGAAAGGTAATAAAACCTGTGTTGAAAATTATAGACCCATTTCTTTACTCTGTGTGTTTGCTAAAATACTCGAAAAAATAATGTACAATAGATTAGTACCCTTTTTATTAAAGTACAATATAACATCTGAATCACAGTTTGGATTTCAAAAGGGTAAGTCAGTAAATATGGCTATTTTCTCCTTTTTAGAAGAAATATTTAGTGCAAAAGACAAGAATGAACATGTCTTAGGGTTGTTTGTCGATCTATCTAAGGCATTCGACACAGTAAACCACAACATTTTATTAAATAAGCTTGAAAATTATGGCATTGAGGAGTTGCTAACGACTGGTTTAGATCATACCTTACAAATAGAGCCCATTTAGTCGAAATTGATGGTATTCGGTCAAATTTACAAATAGCTGAGTGTGGCGTACCACAAGACTCCATATTAGGGCCAGTTCTCTTCCTTATTTATATAAATGACTTACCATTACACATGACTCCCGTTAATACTATTCTTTTTGCAGATGATGCAAACTTTGTGTTCAAAAGTCATTGCCAAAATTTGCTACAACGGACTATACATGACTCAATGTCAAAATTGTGTAACTGGTTAAATTATAATAAATTATTGTTAAATGTTAATAAATCAAGCTACTTAAATTTTGAAAAGTATCCAAACCTCACAAATCAATTCCAAATACTTGTAGAAAATAGCCCAATAAGTCACCAACATTCTACTAAATTCCTTGGTATTACAATTGACAACACATGAACATGGAAAGATCACATTCTCATTCTTAGCAATAAATTGAATCGTTTAACTTACGCAATAAGAGTGTTAAGAAAAGTTTGTAGTAAAGAGGTAATGAGAGTGGTATACTTTGGATATATACATTCAATAATTTCATTTGGAATACTCTTTTGGGGGAACTCTACCCAATCAAATATAGTATTTAAAATACAAAAGAAAATATTAAGAATAATGAATCAGGAACCACCCCATGCTCCAAGTAAACCTATCTTTGAAGAGCTTAACATACTCCCTCTACCATGTATATATATTCTAGAAACAGTCTCCTTCATTCATAATAATATGCAATGTTTTAAGAGAAACAAGGATTATCATGCCCATAATACCCGAACAGCTGAAGCAAGACATCTACAGTGTCATCGACTTAATAAAACTCTCAATAGTGTATCCCACAAAGGAATAATTTTATATAATAAGATATGCAAATCTTTAAAAGCTGTGCCAGGAAAATTCTTTAAATCTAAAATGTATAAATGGTTATCAAAACACAAATTTTATAGCATAAATGAATTTCTTAACTTAGATATTTAACTACTTAACTGTATTCCGTCACACCTGTATATTGTATATTTATATTTCTTGTAATAATTAGTTTGTAAGTCTTGACGAAGCCATATGTACAAATTGTATATCCTCGGTGAATAAAAAATTGAATTGAATTGAAAATGACTTAGTCCTTATTGGTTTAAAATAAATCCCAACACACTAATTATGAACAAAAAGCATTTCTAGGTAAAGAAAGAAAATGGAAGAGTAAAGAAAATCTCAGCTTGAGTACTGAGAGGTGAATACCTAGGTGTGTCATTAATGTAAACTAGAGGGCATGAAGATAAGTTATAAGATACCATTTTTTTTAAAAAATGCCTCTTGCTGTATGCCCTGTGGTCTATTGTTTGAGAAACTTTAATCAACAATTTTTCATATATCCTCATTTTATTATATGCCATATGGTTTATTGTCTGCGAAACTTTTAATCGGTATTTAGAATTTTTCATCTACCTTCATTTAATTACATGCCCTATCATTTGTAACAAAATAAGTGAAAGCAAATATTTCAATCCCTTCCATACAATGCAAAATGCTTAGTTCTATATGAAGTTTTTATTGGGATGTAACAGGCAAATTATTATTCCGCATAATTGACTAATAGTGCAAATTGAAAACAAAATTGCTCTGTAAAATGTTAAAAATGACCTTAATACCCAAGAAGTGCTTTAGATAACAGTTATGCAAAAGCGGTGTTAGTAAAATAGAGATTTAATGACTAGGAATAGTAGAGCAAGAACTGAGATTGTGCATAACACAGCTTTAATCATGGATACCTTTTTAAACTGCTCTTCAGTTTTCATTTTCATGACATTGCCACAATAACCATTATAGCAGATATTTTCTCAACTTAACTCTTACTCCAGTCATTAGAAATACTCTTGATTGGAATTTACATTTAGAAAGACAGGTACAGTAAAACCCCATTTTAACAAGCCTGCTTTTAACAAAAATCTGTTTTTAGCAAACGTTTTTGGAAGTCCCACTAAATGTCTCATAATTGTAATGTTATTTAAACTCAGCTTTTACGAATCCTACATTAATGAAAAGCTCATTTTTAGGGAAAATATTTTTCTTGAATTTTTTATCATGCAGCTTCTTCTGCATAATAGTGCATTAAGACTTTCAGAATGCATATAATGGGCAACATAATGCTTTTTTGGATGCTTTCAAATTCATTAGCCTCCATGCTCCACTTTGTGTTCCGCCTTAGTTCGCATTATGTAAACTGCAAAAGTTCACAACTCTGTAATCACATTTTTAAACCTGTCAACTTCCAAGTCTCTGACTTCCAAGTTCTATTTGATTTCCATTTCTATTTTAAAGTTCACCACGAGGCATTTTAAATTTTGTTGTCTTTGTGATGGTGATTTACATGTATTTCCCATTTGAAAAAATGGCTGCTAAAAGAAAGAAGCTTCTCCTCCATGACAAGACTACAAAACTTGAAGACATAACATGCAACAGTGCAGTTTCTTTTACCAATGTGGCACAAAAATGAAATCAACTGGAGTTTTATTTATGGATGCTCTTGAACTGCTTAGGCTCTCAGCATCCCACTCTATACTGAGCTTGAAGCACCACTTAATTTCACTCAGAGGCCTCTTTTTTCAGGCTTGAGGTTCTTTTATGTGCTGTAAATCTACAACATGGGACCAACAGCTTTACTTCCCTTCTGAAGCAAGCCATGCTAAAGATTTTTACACCCAAAAAAATCAATCATCCTCCACCGGGTTTGAACCTACGACCTTAGGTATATGAAGTTAGCATGGTAACCATTACACCATAGAGGGCAACAATAAGGCATAGAAATTTGATTTGGCTTCTTCCGCATTACATGGAGGAATTAAACAGAAAGATGCTCTTCTGGCCGTGGAATTATAGTGCAGTTCCACAGAGAAGAAACAAAAGAATTTTTGTAGTTCTCCATTCAAATAAATAAATTTAATGAACTGGTTTAAGACCAGAAGAAGTGACAATGTTCCTATTGACAAACATCCTAAAAGAAAAAGCTTGCCAAATTTACATGTGGACAACATTTTTATTTCAAATGGTTGGCTTGATCATTTCAAGAAGCAGCTTAGCTTTTCATGGCAAAGCATGAAAGTGTAGATGTTAGTGATGATTCCATTGAGTTTTGGGAAAACGAGAGCCTGACTAGTCTCCTCTGTGGCTACAATGTGAAGGACATTTCAATGTGGGTGAAATGGGAAATGTTCTCCAACTTGCTACCCAACAAGACTTATGCAGTTCACAGTGAAAAATGTCATGGCAGGAAGAAAAGCAATGAAATGTTCACAGTTCTGCTATGCACGAATAGTGAGGGAACTGATAAGTTACCTCTAATCATAGGAAAATTAAAAAACCTGAGCTGTTTCAAAAACAATCATGTGCTTCTGTGCAAATATTATTTTCCAACAAGTTCATGAATGACTTTGGAAATATTTGTTAAATATTTACGAAGCCTGGACAACAAAATGGGATCTGGGCATAAAATATTACTCTGTTGATAAGACAGGGTGCAGCTCATCTATTAGACATGTCATTCTTACAGAATATAAAACTGATCTTTTTGCCAGCAAACTGTACCGACTACCTGCAACCTTTAGACCTGGGAATTATTCATTCTGTTAAAGCACAGCAGTAGTAGTAGTAGTAGTAGTAGTAGTAGTAGTAGTAGTAGTAGTAGTAGTAGTAGTAGTAGTAGTAGTAGTAGTAGTAGTAGTATTAGTAGTATTAGTAGTATTAGTAGTAATAGTAGTAGTAGTAGTAGTATTAGTAGTAATAGTAGTAGTAGTAGTAGTAGTATGGCTTTAGGGCGCACAACTGCATTGGTTATTAGCGCCCTAGAGTAGTTAAAATTGCCAAAAGTTAAAAGGCATAAAAACCACTAAAACAGAATTACCACACAAGGGTTAAAACTTGAGAATAAAAAGGCTACCTAAGCCAGATTAAAAGCAAGGTACTAAAAAAAAAAAAAAAACAAGCCGGGAAAGGATAAAACCAAGATAAAAATTTAAACCCTACTGTACATCCCGCAGCGGCAGAGAAAATTAAAAAGTCCGGCACAAGATACAGGATTGTCGCCAAGAAGGGTGGGGATGTCAGTAGGCAGACATAGGGACGCACGCAGCACAGTATAAAGGTGGCACTCCAATAAAAAATGGCGCACCGTCAAAGGCTCGTTACACGAAGCACATTGCGGTGCGGCTTCCCCACGTAAAAGGTACTCATGGCTAAAACGGCAGTGTCCAATACGCAGTTGCACTAAAATCACTTCATCGCGGCGAGATGCACGCGAAGTAGTAGTCCAGGGGACAGGAAGGGACTTGACCTCTCTGAGTTTGTTCCCACGCACCCCGGAGCATTCCGCGAACCAGCGCGAAAGAATGGCCCGGCGCAGGAGGACACGAGCATCATTGGGAGGAACAGTGGAGCTAAAAACAGTGGGATTTAAAATCGCAGACTTGGCAGTTGCGTCCGCTTGCTCATTCCCGCTCACACCTACGTGACCAGGAACCCAAACAAACGACACGCTGACGCCAGCATCAGCGAGCGAATGCAGGCGATCCTGAATACGGTGTATCAAAGGATGGTATGGATACAGCTCACGCAGGCCCTGTAGTGCACTGAGGGAATCGCTACACATAACAAACTGCCTAAAATCCTGTCCCCCGGATAAAAACTAGAGCTTGATAAATACTGAAAAGTTCGGCGGTAAAAATTGAACACTGCCACAATAGGTAAAACGCGTAACTCCGCGAATTAAAAACAAAAGCACATCCCCCACCACGGTCATCCTTTGAACCATCCGTGAAAATAAAACAATGGTTGGGAAATTCGGCCTGCAACTCTAAAAAAGCGGAGCGGAAGGCCGAGGGTGGAGTAACTGATTTCGTTATGGATGCCAACCGTAGGTGGACCGGGGTGTCGCAGCGTAACCAAGGAGGAGATGAACATTCCCCCAGTGACAGCAGAGCCGGTAGCTGAACATCCAACAGGCGAAGCAATTCACGAAAGCGAACCCCGGCAAGAAGCAAGGCCAGCGCACTAACAGCATATTGACGGTCAAGAGACTCGTCAAAGAATAGCTTGAAAGACGGGTGATCCGGCATTGCATGGAGGCGGAGGGCATAGCTGCAAAGAAGGACCTCACGCCTATAGCACAGCGGAGGTTCAGCAGCCTCAGCAGACAAACTAAAACACTGGGCTCGTGGGAAACGCACCCAGTGCCAGGCGAATCCCTCGATGGTGAACGGTGTTTAAACGACGTAAAACTGAACGACATGCCGAAGAGTACACAATGCACCCGTAATCAAGCTTAGAGCGAACAAGCGAACGATATAGCTGTAATAGCACAGTGCGATCTGCTTCCCAGGATGTGCCACATAAAACACGTAAAATATTAAGTGCTCGATCACATCGAGCCCTCAACGAAGAAATATGAGACGACCAGCTAAGCTTCCTGTCAAACACTAGGCCAAGAAACTTCACAGTTTCGGCGAAGGGCAGCGGTACCGGCCCAAGGTGTAGGGAAGGCACTGCGTAACGTTTCCGACGCCAGAAGTTGACACAAACGGTTTTCTCGGCAGAAAAACGGAAACCATTCGCAACGCTCCAACTATGCAGACAGTCGAGACAAGCCTGAAGGCGACGCTCCAAAAGGCATGTGCGCCGAGAGTTGCAATAAATTGCAAAGTCGTCAACAAATGAGGATGAGGAAATCCAGGCAGGAAGACAATCAGCGATAGGATTGATGGCGATGGCGAAGAGGGTGCAACTGAGAACCGAACCTTGAGGTACTCCATTCTCCTGACTAAATACGCGGGAGCATACAGAACCAACACGTACACGAAATACCCGCTTCTCCATAAACTCGCGGAGGAACACTGGAAGGCGGCCACGGCAGCCCCACTTATGCAACGTACGCAATAAGCCAGCCCTCCACCAGGTGTCTTATGCTTTCTCGAGATCGAAAAATATGGCCACAGTTTAGCACTTGCGCAGAAATCCATTCACGATATGAATCGAGAGGGAGACTGGGTGGTCAGTCGAAGAGCGGTATCGGCGAAAGCCGCACTGGATATTGCAAAGGAGTTTCTCAGACTCGAGCCACCATCGTAACCGCCCATTGATCATGCGCTCCATCACCTTACAAGCTGCACTGGTGAGGGAGATAGGACGGTAACTGGAAGGAAGTCTACGATCCTTTCCCGGTTTTAAAATGGGAACAACCGTGGCTTCACGCCAAGCCGCAGGAAACACACCATCTTGTCAAACACGGTTATATAGGCTCAGGAGATAGAGTTTACCATCAGAAGAGAGGTGCTGCAGCATGGCAATGTGGATACCATCGGGTCCTGGAGCGGAATGCCGAGAAGATGCTAGTGAGGCATCCAGCTCTCGCATGCTAAAAGATGTGTTATAGCACTCAGTGTCAGAGGACCGGAAAGAGAGACTCTGAGACTCCACCTCCGTCTTAATGACACCGAACGCCGGGTGATAATTGGCGGAACTGGACACATTTGCGAATGTGCTGCCTAGGACGTCTGACACAGCAACCGGATCAACTACGGTGTCGGTGCCCACGAGTAGCCCCGGTATGGAGGTACCAGTCTGCTTACCGGCAACACGGCGGAGCTTCTCCCACACAACGGATGAAGGTGTTGTGCGGTTAAAGGTAGATACAAACGAATTCCATGAAGATCTTTTGCTATCTTGAATAATTCGGCGTGCCCGTGCGCGTGTTTGTTTAAAAATGATCAAGTGCTCCAGCGCAGGGTGATGGCAAAATACCCTAAGAGCCCTCCTACGAGCACGAATGGCATCGCGGCACTCAGCAGTCCACCAAGGGACCGGTAAGCGTTTAGGTCGGGAAGATGTCCGGGGCATGGCTTACTCTGCGGCAGAGAGTATAACACAGTTAAAGTGCTCAAGCATATGGTCAACCGTGTGGAACTGACGGTCGCCAAACACAGCCAGAGAGGAAAAGAGCGCCCAGTTAGACTTAGACAGCTGCCAAGTGCTAGCACGCGATGAGGAAATGTGGTGTGAAAGCATGGTGAGGACACAAGGAAAATGATCGCTGGAATGAGTGTCAGATGCTACGTTCCATTGGAAGCAGTGAACAAGCTGTGCTGAACAAACAGAAAGGTCCAGGTGGGAAAGCGTGGCAGAAGAATCGGAAATGAAAGTAGGTTCACCGGTGTTCAGAACACAGAGACTATTTTGATCGAAAAGGTGAGCAAGAACGGTCCCCCGCGCGCAGGCCCTATGAGAACCCCATAGGGGATGGTGGGCATTAAAATCACAAAATCACCCAGCAGAAGAAAAGGTGCTGGGAGCTGTGACAAGAGATGGAGCATGTCAGCGGCGCAGAGGATAGATGAAGGCGGAACGTAAACATTACATACGGTAAAGCAGAAACCAGGAAGGGTAAGTCGGGTAGCAACAGCTTGTAAGGTGATGGAGCGAGACTGGCTGACCGCAGATGTCATTGCGCGTGAGGATCATAACACCCCCATGAGCAGGAGAGCCCTCCTCCGGTGTAACGTCAAACCGCATGGGAAGGTATTGGTGCAGGGCAAATGCATCATGGGGGCGAAGCTTTGTCTCCTGCAAACACAGAATCAGAGGGTTATAGGACCGTAGTAACAGCTGCAATTCGGCCCTATGGGTACGGACACCGCGGATATTCCACGTCAGGAGAGTCATGGGGCACAGTTAGAGGCGTGAAATGTTACCGAATAATCATAATATGAGTTTGCAGCTGGGATGCAAACGAAGGGTGGAAACGAAGTAGATGGAGTTAAGGTGGGCGTTTCTTGTGCTTTGCACTCTTTGGACCCACAAGAGTATAGCCACCTTCGTCGGCGCTATCCGCTGATGTTCGGGATGCGGAAGATCCCCTACGGCTCGTAGAACGAGAACGGGACTTGGAAGGTTTATCAGTGGCCTTGAGTTTCTTGCGACTGCGCTCATGAGGAGCAGCGACAGATGGTGTCGGTCTCACTAGCGGCTTACGTGCAGGTTCGGGAGAAATAGAACTTGTGGCAGTGGGTGGTGTGAATGTTGAAGACTGCGAGGTTGTTGTGGTCGGCGTCTGTTCTGTTTGAGTACACGCGTCGGCTACAGGCACGGTTTGTAGTGCCACTGAGGAAACAGGAGTGCGGCGGAGCGCTGAGGCATAGCCTGAGATGGTCGCAGGCTGCAGATTTTGGAAGCGACGCCTGGATTCCAGAAATGTCAGGCGTTCCTTAACTCGCAGCTCCTGGATGGCCTTTTCCTCGAGAAAACGTGGACATTGCCGGGAGCTAGATGGATGCTTCCCTATCTCGAGCACAAGCAGTTTCTCCGTGGGCACCTTGTCCGCAACGTTCACAGGTAGCGTCGAAGGTGCACCGAACTTGCGTGTGACCGAACCGTTGGCACCGAAAACAGCGCATTGGGTTTGGCACATATGGTCGCACAGAGACGCGTTCATATCCACAATATAGGGTCTCGGGTATTGTGGTGCCCTTAAAAGTCAGAAATACCGTACGCAGTGCCACTGATTCACCATCTCGTTTGCCGAGGAGACGGTATGCTTGGCATACACCCTGGTCAGATAAATTAGTGACTACATCTGCTTCGGAAAGACCGTCTAAACAAGAGGTAGTTACTACACCTCTACAGGTGTTCAAAGTATTGTGGGGGGCCACCTTTATGGCGTAGGAACCCAACAAGCTGGCCTTCTTGAGTTTCTTGGACTGGTCTTCCGTCTTCGTTTCAATCAAAAGCGTACCGTCTCGCGTTCGGGTGCCATTGGTCACTTTACCGCATATCCTGTCAATCTCGCGTTGTATGTAAAACGGACTGATATCTCGCATAGTTTTCTTTTCACATGCCAAGGTCACAACTATAAAGCGGTCAAAAGAAGAGGTTTTGCGCGGAGATAGCATTATGGAAAGACCCCCTTCCGGAACCGTCGGCGTCAGCCTGCCATCCGGGGGTAGAGAGAAAAGACACCAAAATACTTTCCGGTCTGTGCCGCCTGGTAGACCCCTACCAGACCGATCTCAAGGAATACCTCAGAAGGAGTTACCCTTCAGCCACCACTGCTGGTCCATACGGGTAAGCCCTTCACCATGTACAACCCGGCTTTAAGCCCCTATCACAGGCTCCTGTGGCTCCCCACTTTAGACCATGCTGCGTAATAAAGCAGACATGGATTCAGGGGACTTGTGGTTGATTACACCGGGTTTTCCGTTAGCGGTAACACGACCGGTCTGTAATTCTAAACCAACGAGCAGTGCTCGTCGGGAAATTAAAACGGACCGGGCCCCCAAGGAAGCTACATGGGTGTACATAATGGTATGGAGGGTCTCCGCACCTGAGGCTTACACATAGGGGCAGTAAGAAGGGTCCACTCAACCTTCACGCCTGAGACCTCCGAAGAGCACCCATGTTGGAAGCCGCGCTGGAACCGTGGGACAGGAACCACGGAGATAGAATAAAGATCCCTGTTGGTGAGGCAGGAGTTAATAAATCTAAAGCCTTAATACTAACATGTAAAGAATAAGCCTAGAAGGGGAAGAAGATGAGGCGAGTAAATTCGCTCTCACAAAACAAACAAATATGCACACAAACACAAAACGTGGCTCAGTCGGTGGCGATGATGATGATGAGATGGCGGCGAGTGGCTCGGGAACCCCCGGGTGCGCCAAACCTGTACCTACCGTAGTAGGCCCCTGGGGGGGGTTAAAGCACAGTACAGGAAAACTCTGGTGCCATGAGCCATATCTGACAAAGAATGCAAGATATACATTTAATATACTACAGGCTATGCATATGTTTGAGGCTGCATGCAGTTACTTACACCATACAGCATTGCTTTGGGAAAGCTGGATTTGGTTCTTGCACCAAATGTCTTCAACGAGAATAATTATACTGAAGAAGTCTGTATGAAGAAAGAGCAGGAGATGCTACAGAGGGTCACAAGCATAACCTTTGAAGAGTTTGTAAGTTGTGACGACAGTGTCCTTACCTCAGAAGTATCTGTGGACGTTGTTGAGGTATGCAATGAGACAATTAAGAAGCCAGGAGAAGAGGATGAAGAGGAATTAGCCATACCAACATTTGCAGCAGCAGTGGAAGGATTGGATGTTACAAGACAGTACCTATGCTCCTTCCCTATTGATGAGGGGCTACTCAGCAGCATTAATCACAGTGAACACAGGATTCTAGGTGCCAGATACAGGCGTTGGAGAAAATAGAGTACTCTGCTGGATTTCTTTAAGAGATGAAGGTCAGTAGCTTTATTGTCTTGTTCTTTTATCAGGTAATACTATAGAATCAGCCTGTTTCATATCTAATGATAAATATGTAAATTCGATATCCACTTTCAGTTTGTTTGTTGCAGATTATGCGCAAATGGCTGAACCATGAAGTGTCTGCATTTTGTTCATTGTAATCTTTAAATTCCTTCCTTAGTATTACATGTATACATAATAATATAAAATTTCTGAAAATAAAAGTTTTGCCATTACAATACTTAAAAACATGATGTGTATATTATATCTGGCAACTGAATGTAACCCCCATTTAAGGAAAAAATTCAAATTCCCCCCAAGATTTGTTAAATGGGGGTTTACTGTATTGCTGTGTTGTGCAATTTTGAAGCTGAAAAATGAAATATATTTTTTATTGGTCAAGAATATTCTAACAAAGCAACTTGTTATTTCTTTTAGAGAATGTCTCACTATCTGTTATGTGCTGAGAATATACACATCATCTAGAAGGTGTATATTGTCACTTGTGTGGCATTTTTGGAAACACCATAAAGTCTGAAAACACTAAAAAGTATCACAAAACAGAGTTAAGAACTTGAGAAAATATTTACATATGAAAAACAGGATTCAATTTTGAAATCCCACCCAGTGACCTACTGATGCAGAGGTTTGTCCAATCACCACCATGGACAAGGTCAACTACCATGATGGACAATGATGGCAGTCAAGTGGGAATTGACAGCAGAAGCACATAGCTTCAGAAACACGTCTTCCATTTAAAGACTAACAACTGATGTAATCTTATAAAAATTGACTCATTAATTAAATTCAATGTATATTATAAGTCTTCTATTTAAAGAATAGCAAGTGATATAGTCTTACAAAAATTGACTCACTAATTAAATCAATGCATATTGTCAGTTTAATGATTTTCTGTAAGTCAAGTCTCTTTAATAAGAATGTAACAAAAATGTTCCTTTACTGCCAACCAATAAACCCTAGGTCATATAACTAAATCAGAACACATGAATAATTTTGAATACCTACTGATGCAACTTGCATCCACCAATTGATAAAACAGCTGACAATCGACATACAGGATTTGCTAGAACCAGATAATGGACTGGAAATGTACTGGACATGAGCATTTTAACATTCCACTACTATGATACATCACTGTTTCTTATATCAGCTGCAAGATTCTGTGCTATCAACTGTACACATGCATTAAGGGACACTAGGACTGAAATGTTACATAAAACAGTCATTTAGTATATATATATATATATTTATTTATTTTTCAGTTGTATTTCTTTCCCAATAATAGTATTTTTTAGCCTGTGAACTAATTTTTTCCATTTCAAGGTTCAATTTTAAGCTTCACAGCCATGTTCTAAATTATATTTTGTCTGTTCAGTATAGCAATCATTTTGAGACAAGTGGATTATTCTTAAAGCTGTACCTTTACATATTCAAAAAGCTTGATATGCCCACCAGTTAGTGAAAATTCTCACTTACATTTAAGAATAAATTTATAAACTTACAGTGCAATGTGAATTATGAGTTATGTGGGTTAATTTTAAAGGTATTTGTTAGAAACGGTTTTCCTAACCTTTTGCCCCAATACGGTGGTAAAGCTTAGTACAATCAAGTGGAAACCTAATTTAATTCTGCAGCCATTTTCATTGTCTCAAATGGCAGCCATGTTAATTCTTATTAGCTGTTATGATCCAGTTACTGATCTAGAGAACATGAGAAATCCTGATACTGCATGATCATCATGTCTCATAGAAGAAATACAAGCCAATTTCTAGTGGTGATGTTTTAATAAGCTTTTTAAATGTGTACGTGAACATGGAGGATTGTACTGATTCATTAGGGCACAAACAAAAGATGCTCACACAGAAATTAGTTAAAAATGAGGAGATAATATTAGCTGTGATTGAGTGATACTTTCAATACACCGTGGTTGGCAAATACATTGCAAGAGAGTGGTAAGTAGTAGCAATATGTGAGCAGCAGCTGATACCATAGACAGAAGCAATATTTCAGTCACCAAAATATTGGAAAACTCCACCAATAAACTGATCATTTCTACAAACATTTAGAGAAATTTAACGGTTTGTATCCCTTGTAAGTATCTGCCATTTGAAGAAATTGCACACTTTAGTGTTTTCATTGACAATGAGGTTATTTAATTTTATAGACATAAATATGAGGGCTTGCCAGTTCCGTAAGCCCGATTTGCAATAAGAGGGTATAAATGAGAGCATGGACATATGCTGTGGGCTAAACAGTAAATTTGTGAAGAAGGAATTTCTTTCACATTTATAAAAACAAAGAATTTATTCCTAATCTGCTAGCTCTTAGTCTATTAGTCTATTATTAAGGCATAAAATACGAGGGCCATTCAGAAAGTAGCCTCTGATCGGTCACAGTGCGGGTAGTGGGGGGAGTAGCGACGCCATCTGTGCATTCACGCACTCAGCAGGTCAGTCGGCATCAAGCCGTGGTCGAGTGAAAGTCGTACCTGCGCTAGTTTAGTGTTTGTGGCCGTTTGAAATGTGTACTGCAATAGAAAACCCCGCCAAATGTGAAGTGCGTGCTGTTATAAGGTTTTTTTACAGCCAAAGGATATTCTGCAGCAGCTATTCATCGTGAGCTTTGTGCCGTGTACGGACTAAGAGTTATGAGTGAAGGAGTGGTCCGTGAATGGGTACGTTTATTTAAAAGTGGACGAGAAAACGTTCATGATGAAGAGAGGAGTGGTAGACCATCATTGGTCACAGATGAACTCGTTCAGACAGTTGATGCAAAAGTTCGTGAAAACCGACGTTTCACAATGTCGGAGTTGTCTACTGATTTTCCACAGATTTCTAAGACTCTCTTGTACGAGATAGTGACAGCAAGATTGGGTTACCGTAAGTTCTGTGCACGATGGGTGCCCAAAATTCTTACCGACCACCACAAAACTCAAAGAATGGCCTCTGCATTAGACTTTCTGTCACGTTATGAGGCCGAAGGTGAACCATTGTTAAACAGAATCGTGACCGGGGACGAAACCTGGATTAAGTACGTGAACCCTGAGGCAAAAGAACAATCAAAGATGTGGGCACATTCAAATTCGCCTACCAAACCAATAAAAGCCCGGCAAGATTTTTCTGCCCGAAAATTGATGGCAACGGTGTTTTGGGATGCAAAAGGGGTGTTGTTGGTTGAATTCATGGAACGTGGGACGACCATTAATCAAGACGTGTACTGTGAAACACTAAAACAATTACGACGGGCTATACAGAACAAACGCCGTGGTATGCTGACTTCCGGTATCGTTTTTTTTGCACGATAACGCCCGTCCTCACTCTGCTCGCAGAACAACAGCCCTTCTTGAGTCCTTCAAGTGGGACGTTGTCAACCATCCACCTTACAGCCCAGATCTGGCGCCAAGCGATTATCACCTCTTCATGCATATGAAGAAATGGCTCGGGTCCCAGCGGTTTGATGACGACGAAGAGCTCAAAGATGCGGTCACAGGCTGGCTCCAGGCACAAGCGGGTGATTTTTATGCAGAAGGAATTTCAAAGCTTGTGAACAGATACGATAAGTGCCTTAATCGTTATGGAAACTATGTAGAAAAATAGTGCAAAGATGTAGTTGTAAGATGTATATATTAAAATATTTTTATTTAACTTGGTGAATTTCTTGCAATCAACCGGAGGCTACTTTCTGAACGGCCCTCGTAGGTTCCTTGTGATAAAACTTGACTGTGCATATTTTCTCAGGCGGGAGCAACAATTCCGACCAACATGGTAAATTGAGCATATGGGCAGAAAGAGAAAAGAAGGGAGAAGTCGCCACAAAAAATCTCTAAAGTCTTTTCTTCCTATGCAAACCCTAGCTGACGAGTCCCGAGTACAGCCAAAGCAAACTAATATGTGTCATACAGCCAGTCTACAGATCTATTTTTGTAAGTTGGGGTCTTGACAGGTTAGCAGCCAAATTCCAAACTAAGTGCTATGTTGCCAATATGAGCAACATGTGATCACCTGACATATGCATGCAACAAGATGTAATAAATTGAACAATCCACAAAGAGACAGCAAAACAGAGTGATTTATTATATTTATGAAAAAAATAATAATTCAACAAAACTTGTTCTAAGAAATACTCCGGAGAGCTAAAATAAAGAAATGAAGAAAGAAAAAAAAGTTGTCAATTACTTTCAAATTATCTTGCATGTGCTTTGAAGTAGGCAACCATAATTACACTTCACCTTTGGTTTTTTTCTTGTCTACAAATTAAAATAAGGTAAACAAGTTAATGGGTAGGAGGAATACAAAGAAACCAAATCAATTAGCTGTAGATTTCTAATATATGCTGCCAAATTATTTTGTGTGTTTACAAAAATTGAGAGCTGCTAAGGCAATATATCTCTGCCTCAGTTTGCCTTCTTGGATAAATAATTTTCAAGCTGCAGAAACCATGATACAAATAATGCAGATGTAAAATAAGTGAGAACAGCAAAAACAAAATATGGTAACTGTAAGCTGAAGGTAAGGAGCATTGAGCATGTGGTAATATAGTATCAGCTACTCTGGTTCTGTTACTATAGCAATGCTGCTGCTCTCACTTGTACTCCCAATTTTGTTGCTTCTGTTAGACCCCAACTTACAAAAACAGAGCTATAGTGATTTTTGTTACTGCAGACAGTCAGTCTGATTATTTTTTCATTTTATTTATTTAAATGTAACTCACCAACTCATTTGCTAGTTAGCTAACTACTGACACCACCACTGCCACTAACACAACCACCACCTTTATTATTAATGATGTGTATTAAATTTCATTGAAATGATTTACATTGATAAGGATAACTTTCACTATTTTCTGAACCATATTTAATTTGTCAAGTGAAAAAAGAATAGCTAGCCCAGAGCTTGGTTGCAGAATACACCTCTACACGAGTGGCATATTAAGGCATATTTGGGGAGTTCTGACACACATGTGAATGATATGTCTTCCTAAAACAAGAGATACATCTGTCCAATAAAGCAAATCATTCCAAAATTTTGAAAGGTTTCCCAATATTTTCATAAGAAGTAATGAAGCCAAACCAAAATTATGAAATGATTTTGACTATTTGTTTTAAAATCTAGCCTGCCCTTTATATTGTAAATAAATTCAAACTCCCACTACAATCCAGCTCGTAATCTTGCTGTCGATGAGGCTATATGTTTCAAAGGGAGGTTTTATTTGAAGCACTACATGCCCAACAAACCAATCAAAAGGGGAATAAAAGTATACAGAATTGCACACAGTAGGAACTGCTATTTCCTCAATTGTAAAGTGTACCCGTGACAGAAAGAAAAATAAAAACAGTGAACTTGGAAGCAGGTTTTTTAAATACGTATATAGATTGTACAGTCCAATGGTGTGATACAGAGCAGTTGTTTCTTGGCCTGCCCATAGATAGTTCGCTCACACTGCAATGCATGTGGCACACTTACATGTGGTCTACTGCTGGCCATAAAACAACTGTTCTGTTACTGATATTGAGGACATTTGTGATAGTCATGTATGCTATTTGTAAGTATTATTTGAGTTGATTGTAATGCTTTTACATCACTTACATTTAATAATTAAGGATATGTTTCGGAAGCTCTGTTGCTTCCATTATCAACTTTCCCTTGACTATCGGTGTCATGGTTTGTAGGTGCTCTGAAAGATGGGTTCACCTCTGGTGGTGGATTTAAGGATCTTTGGATGAGCATGTCTCTGGGCAGGTTTTCAAAGTTTATTAAATTGTTCCTATTTTTCCAGATGTGGATATTCTCCCAGGTTTCTAATTTCCAACTGTTTTTTACATGTTTTATTAAATTTGGTGTTTTTTCTATGTTGTGCTGTTCTCTCCAAAAATGCCATGCTATTGCCGATTTATCTTCCTGTTTTAATTTTATGTTCCTGAAGTGTTCCTTGTTCCTAGTTGCCAAATTTTTCTTTGTTTTCCCTAAGTGCAATTTATCACAGTCCAAGCAGTTTATCTGGTATATACCGGTTCTGTTATCTGTTGGAATTATATCTTTGATATTTGAATGCAGGAGGTTTTTAATAAAAAGTTACTTGTAGGTGCTAGGATAATATTCTGTTCTTTGAAAACTGTCTTGAACTTGTTGAAAAACACCAGGTAGTATGTAAATTTCCTGAAGTGGAGTCTGTTTTTGTGGTGAGGGTGCTGGTATCTTTGTTTTGGCTAGTTATTTGCTAAAAACCATTTGCTTCTGCTATTTCAATTCACTGGTGTGCTCTGCCATGTCCATTGGTATGGTAAGTAATCTGTGCACGAGACTACTAATTACTTCAAGATCCTGCCAAGAGACATGCTCATCCAGAGATTCTTAAATCCACCACCAGAGGCAACCCTATCCATCACAACACCTGCAAATCACGACACCAGTAGTTGAGGGAAAGTTGATAAGGAAACAACAGAGCTTCCAAAACATGTCCTTAATTATAAAATGTAAGTGATGTAAAAGTGTTACAATCAACTCAAATAATACTTATATATACAAATGTTCTGTATTTACTTTTGATAAAAGTTTTAGTTCTACTACACAGATGAAAATTCTATTAGAAAAGAAAGCACACACCTGTGGTACCACCTATAGAGCGACAAAAAATTGACTAAAAGAAGAGTGTAAACATAAGTAGCTGAAACTGTAATGGGGTGAATAACATACACTCAAAATGAAGGTGTGTCTGCCATTATATGACACAGTAAACACATTTTGTTATTCTCAATAAACATGCATCCAAGTACACATTATGGTGGAGAGAAAGTGCATTAAAGAAAATGTAAACATTCTCTGCACGAACAGTCATAAATTATTTGTATGAAATGGGAGGTATTGATGACTTAGCAGATTGACATTATGAACTGGGTTGGCCTTTAAGAAACTATCTAGTCCACTTTTTTGTAGATGCAAGAATTGTACGTAGTAGTTAAAATATAAAAAAAATATAGTTTATAAAAAACTGAGATCTTTTAGAATGTATCACCAGTGTCCCTTAAAGAAAATGTTCATGCTTAATTTATATGATGGAATAAAAATTTCACTTTGATATTCATCAGTAAACACCGGAAGGAATACAAATATTTAAGAGCTTCTATATTTCAAATTTTTACCTGGTATGTCTTCAGAATCCTCCGATTTTGGTTCAGGACTAGAATGTTTAGTTGGTATGTGCACTTCAATGACGGTATCTCCTACCGCTTGGTCAGACTCCTCATCTCTATCAGTTTCCATGTTCTCCCTTGTTGCAGTCTTTGAGCTCATAATGCCATCACGTAAAGAAGATTGTGTACTGTCTCCTGTGCCTTCCACTTTGAATGTGTGGTCCAAGTATATATCCTTGATCCCTTTATTCCCATTTTCAAAATGTGTATCATGAGATACTATCAAATCCATTAGTATATTCATTGGACAGTCATAGATGTATATTGGAAGTGTTATGGAGCCATATTTTGATATGTGTTTTCTGTTATCTTGGTTAGTGCTTGGAGATGTGTTCTGAAGTGGAGGTGTTGATTCAAGCTGATATACACCACCTGGTTTCCTACTTTCTCCTATATCTAGTGCCACATCTCTAAGTCTTAAGGATGGACCCACAAACATGTGCTTTAGTTTTATTTTGGAATCCATTGAACCAGTGCGAACGCGATCTAATCCTAAATTAGCCTCTCTAGGGGCCAAGCTGTGTTTTGTAACTGTATCCCAAGAACTGGCTCTCATTCGGAATGGAGCATCACTTAGAAATTCAAATTGATCAAATGACAGTGGAGAGCAAGAATCAGACTGCAAATGACTGGCTAGGGGGAGTTTGTTAAATATGCAGGATGTATCACAGGAGGAACTGCGAGACAGCACAATATTGTTTTGTTCTGGTTGAATTCCAGCTCTCACATCTTCTATTGGAGATTCTCCCTGTCTTGTCAATTTAACTGACCCAGGATGGATGTTTTCTAAGGAATGACCGGGTAGCATTAGTGATTTGAGATCAATGTAACTGGCAGGCAAAAATGCAAGTGCCACATGTGTGTTACTAATTCCTTTAAGAAAACAACGCCATTTTGGCATTGGTATGGGACCATGGAGAACTTTGTCACACATGGTAGCTTCTGATGTGATGCTGTTAGCATGAGGGCTCACTGGGATGCGAACCAGATCTGGAAAAGAAAATGTTACATTGTTAGTAGTATTTACTTCAAGATGTAAAATCTTCTTTCAACATAAAAGGTAACATAGCTATGCAAATCAAGATCATAAAATTCATTTACATTCCAAAATACTATATTTTTAATCTAACTTGTTAAAGGATGCTGTATTTTTACTTTTGATAGGATATATGTACATTATACATAGTAGGTAGAGAAGATGGTGTGTTCCACCCAAAAATTTGATACTGAGATTTCATTGGAAGTACACATTTTGAGACTCCCTGAATTAAAAAAAAACAAAAACAAACAAAAAAAACAAAAAAAAAAAAAAAAAAACATTTTTAGAAAAAGATTCGCAGGACATGTGTGTGTGTGTGCATGTCTGTGGACAGCATAACTCAAAAACAAAAAGACATGTAAATACCAAACTTGGTATTTGATTTTAGTATCCTCCAAAGATGAGACATGAAGATTTTCAGGAAATCCCCCCCCATCCCAAACTATCCTTTACATAATACATTTTTAAAAAAAAATTATTTTTTAAAAAATGGCTAATGATTTTTATTAAAATGCATTACGAGCGTGGTTTGATAAGTCTGGTAAATTTCCATGAAAGAATGCAATATTTTTGTTGCAGCTTCATGGTTGGTAAGCTTGATTATTCAAAGGATTGTATAAAAACTTTCAATAACGTAAAATGTGCAATTCATTGCTCATAGCCATCTGAAGAGTTGAATGTGTTAACTGCAATTGAAAATGGAGAAAACAGAGTTTTGTGCTGGTATTAAACATGTTCATTTGGAGTGTCACACAAATCAAAAGAGAATTGACTGGAGTTTTGATTTGTGCAGACTCTGCGCCATCACTGAAGAGCATTTACTTTTGGATTAATAAACTTATACGTGTCAGACAAACACCGAAGACAAATTGAGCTTCGGTCATCCAATTGTCACCACACAGGAAACCATTGGCAAAATCCATGATATGGCAATGCAAGACTGAGATTGGTGAGACTGTAGGCATCTCAGCTGAGTATGTAATATCCCTCATGGAGAATTGGCTATGAAGAAGCTGTGTGCAAGGTGCCACGATAGCTCACAATTGACAAAAACTCATCCAAAACAACAATTCAACACAATGGCTGGCGACGTTTAAGCGCAACCTGCAAGACTTTTTGCACTTGTGACTTTTAATAAAACTTTGAATCATCATTACACACAGAGTCAAAACCCCAATCAAAACAATGGACAAAGACTGGTGAAAATGCACTGATGAAAACTGATTACTTGGAAAAAGGGAGAATCATAACTGAAGCCTATTATGCTCCATTGGTTTGAAACCTGCATGGCTGAAAAAAATACCAAAGTTGGTATGCAAAAAGGTGTTCTTTCACTAGGATAATGTACCATCCCACACATCAGTGATAACAATGGCAAAAAGGCATGTATTGGACTTTGAATTGATTCCTCATTTACCCTATTCACCAGAGACTTTTTCCTGTTCCCTAACTTGAAAGTTTGGCTTGATGGGAAGACATTTTCTTCAAATAAGAAAGCGATAAGTCACAGTCAATGAGTATTTTGCAGAGATTGGCATATTCTTTGATGGGATGAAAAAGCTGGAGGTTAGCTGGACCAAGTATATATCCCTCATAAAAGACTGACGAGAAGTAAGGCGAGTTATTTATGAAACAAACATTAACAGTTTTTCTTGCTTTTTTTTTTTCACCAGAGTTAACAAACCACCTTCATATATTAAAGATGTTCACATGGTAAATAAAATGGATATCCTGAATTTCTTGGAATTAACACCTGAAGTCCTCCATTCTGAACGACTTATGCATAACTGGTGAACTTTTTTTTTTTTTAAGCTAGCCAATCCAGAGGTTCTTTGTTAATGGTTTCAGTTTTAAAATACTTATAATTTTCTCAAACAGGAAGTCATCCTGCATTTCATTTCTCTTTAGTTTTTAGAGAAAGCCAATTTCAATGGCAGTGGCATAGAGACAGCTTTTAAAAGTTTTGATTGTTCCTTTATCTGTACTAAGCAATAAGACCATTTCTAATAATGTTTATCTTGATTAGTATTATATAGTTAAAAGAATAATCTTTTGTAAAATATAGTTTGTTTACAGAATAGAGAAAAGCAAATGAATGGAACATATCAGATTTTTAATGGATTTTTTTCCCCAGGAATTGTTGGAATTCTGCTCTTTAGTAAATATGTAGTAATATTGCAGCTGTGAAAAATGAACTAAATCTAACAACTCTTATTTATTGATATGGATAGGATACTAATTTAAATAAGATTTAAAAGATAAATTTAAATTTCCTTAACTGACTAAAATGACTGAGGAAATGGTAAATAACCACCTAAACAACTTCAGAGAAAATAAGAGCACTTGTGCAGAACAAGGTAGACTCCATAAGCACCACTCTATGAACCGAGAAATATTAAGATTAAACCAAGATGTTAAAGTTGCAATGGATAAAAGATTTAATACACTTGCTGTCTTTGTTGATTTTAAATGAGCAATCTGGAGCAAAGTTACAGATAAAAGCTGAAACATGTGGAACCTAATGGCAAAATCCTTACATAGATCCATCTTTTCTTCAGTCTATATTATGTTCTGCCATAGTTATGTTGACTTCAAAATTCAATAATAGAAATGAGGTCATCACAGGGCTCTGTCACAAGTCCCTTTATATTTAATGTGATCTATGACTTGGCACCCTTACTTGCAGAGCTTGAAGGTGTTCGAATAGTTTTATTCACTAATGACCTGATGATCTGGATCTCTCTTCCAAAGGAAAATAGCTCTCTAAAAAGATGAGCAAGGCCTTAAATATATTCTCCCAAATTGGTTAAGAGGAATTGAGAAAAAAACATTACATCAAATTAAATGGAAAGAATTTTTAGTCGCTTTTCGTAACACAAAACATTACTTGGTAATTACTTACTGGGACTGGGATAATGATACCTTTATAACTGCTAGAGATTTTCTTTTTGTTCTCAAAGATTTCGCATTTAATTTTTTACTTTATGTTTTTAAAAATTTATTTTCATTAACAATAATTCTTTTTGAAATTCTGCAAACAAAATCAAATGACATTTAACTTTACAACTTTGCAAAAGCACCTTAATTTTGTTTACATCTTGTTATGTACCTCTTTATATATTTTCCCTTCACCAATCCCTTTGATGTACTATAACTTTTAAGTCATGCTCACAACAAATTAATGATTTAAATATAAAGTTTACCTGCTGGGTTGATTAACTGAGGAAGTTTTGGAATAGGTAGTGAATATCCACAACCACTTCGTTTTCTCTCATATAACAACTGCAGGAATGCAAGTGAATCCTCTAAGGTGAGCTGTATCTCTTCATTACAGTTTTGCTTTAGTTGCTCAAACATGAGTTCTATGAGCAGTTTGTTTGGAGCACCCACAACTAAATTGGTTTGTTCTTCAATATTCAGATCTGTAAAACAAATACTTCAATGTTACTTATATCTTCTCTCATATATAAACTACAATATTTTATTACCACTATTTTCCCTGTATCTTGAAATAATTTCTCACACTGCCGCTACCCTATTATGGACAAAGAGCTTTTTATTTTTATTATTCTTAGGATCACAACACCAAAGAAAAAAATCTTGAGAGAATGCAATTCGAAGCATTGCCTTTTCTTGAATAGTTCACTTCATTGTGTATAAATAACACAACCAACACAAATTTATCATTTCCTCTGATTCTACAAGCTCAGACAAACCCTTGGAAAACAGAAATACTAATATAACACAACCAAGTACTGAGTGAGTCAAAAACCTCCAAAGGGGCTGAGCAGTGTTTTCCCACTGGGCATGTGGACACACGATTCTGCACTGCTGCTGTAAACAAGGTCACGCTTCTGACTCAACTTTGCTCTGCTCTGGAAGTGCAGTAGCGAGTTGACAGTGATATGGTGTAGTTCAGTTATTACAGGTGATTTATTTATTTTGTCCTGCACTTAAGTCACAAAGAGTATTATGGCTCAGCATATGTTTTCTACTGCACTGCATGCGTTCATTTATGATTTGTATGTGTTAACTCAGTCAGCTCACCAAGTGAAAGAATGATTTGCAGAAAGATTTCCTAGTGTAAAAGTTCCAGGCCGTATAACAACCCATGAACTTTACAATAAATTTCATGCCTCAGGAAGTATTCAGGCTAAGAAATCTAAAAAATCCTGTATGGTTCTTATCAAAGCAACATTAGATGGCATTGGTCATAGTTTGCAGGCATTTCTTATGGCTCTGTGTGAATTGCTAATAAATTGCTGAAGTTAAAACCATATAAAATAACTGTAGCAAATGCTCTCCAACCAGGTGATCCTATAATTCATTGCACATTTTGTGACTGGGCTCTTCATAGTGTATATAATGGCAAAATACACCCACATTTAATATTTTTTTATGGAGAGGCTTGGTTTAACCTTCATGGATAGGTGTGTACACAAAATAATTGCTACTGGAGCTCTGAGAAACTTAATATTGTTCATAAAGTACCCCTTCATGATGAAAGTATTGGTGTATGCTGCACTATTATCGGAGAAAGGGTTAAAGGGCCATTATTTTTTTTTTAGTCAACAGTTGACACCTGTACATATGTGAATACAACTCTGCCCATTATTTTTAGAGAATTAACAGACAGTGATTTTGCCTTCTTTCAACAAGACTCTGCAGCAGCTCACATGGCCAATTTTTTGATGAGAACAATTGAAAGTGTGCTTAGAACAGAATTATTAGTAGAGATTTGTGGTCCCCTTGGTCCCCTGACCTAAGCCCTGTGATTTCTATGTCTGGGTAACTTCAACATAAAGTAAACAAGACAAACCCCACACTCTGAAAGAATTCAAACGAATATCTGCCAGGAAATCGCCAGCGTTTCTCAAGGTGAACTATGGCGAGTGATGGATGGTTTCCTAAAGAGGTGCCAAAAAGTATGGACAGCGACAGTGGCCAATTTCAGCATCTCCTTTCATAAAGTTGGTAAGTAAAGCCTTTAAAAGTAGTTTTAAAAAATGTTATATGGTTTCACTCGCACCTTTTTAATACAGTGGCAGACAGCAACAAGTGTCTAGGATGCAAGCACCTAAAGCACTGTGCAGCCAGTTCATAATTTTTATGACTCTCATTATTACATCACACTCTTCAAGAAAATGGGGGGGAAAATAACTACCTGGATTCCCTCACACTGTGAAATAGGAGGAAATGAAAAATCTGACTTTGCAGCCAAGAAAAACACTACATGTAGAACAAACATTAACCAAATTTCAATGCCCCACAAAGATCTTATTTCAGTCATTAACAACAAAATAAAGGAACAATGTTTCAATAATTGGATTGAGAAGCTCCCTAGTCAATTTTATATTGCATGTTTCAACTACCGGACAGATTGGAAAGAAGAGATCAGGTTAAAATTACTCATCTAAGAATTGGTCATAAAAGTTAACATATAACTACATACCTTCAAGACAGGAGCCTCCTACATGTAATACATGTAAATGCCTTCTAACAGTGAAACACATCATGGATCATTCACAACATAATTCAGTTTGAAAGAAACATTGCATACCAAATTAACTATCCAAAGCATTAAATAAAAAAAAGTGTATTTCAGCAGTGAAAAACTACCTTACAAACATCTCTGTATATGATTATTATAATTCCAAAAGTTATACAAACTTCTATTTATTATATGTAGCAATTGTGTCTAATGTTATGACCTTCAATCAATGTATTTAAAAATGTTAAGATGAAATGAGGAGCATCATTTCAAAATGCAATAAGTCTGTAAATAGCAATTTTACAGGAAAGCTAAAAATGAAATAACTCCTAAAGTAAACAATAATTTTGAAATGTAATTATGCTATCATGCTTTAAAAAAAATGAGTGAGTAATAAATATGATGTTGAATGTCAAAAATCAGAGTCTTGATGTGCAGCTATAATCACGTGTTAAAATGTGAAAAATTTTGGACATCTTATTTTCCACTGAATAAATGGACACAGATTTTTTAACCATTCTACCATATAAACAATGGTAAATTCAGTAAATTATTTTATTGCAAAATTTTAGCTCTTACATACCACTGCAATTTACAATTACACATTTTGCTGCTCTTAAAGTGTTGCCTAGGACAATGTAACTTTTTCGACTGTCTGAAACAGCACAAACTTGAAATAAAGTTAATATGATAATTATGCATGTTAGACATAGACATGCAGAAAATCCTTACTTATAAGGCCATATTTTGTTTGTAATAATGTGTTATAACACTGTTATATTTTTGTGAACCCAAGGGAAAAAGTTGAAGCGTGATCTGAGCATACTTAGAACTTCTAACAATTGTAATTAATAGTTATCAAAGTGAAAAAAATAATGATAAACAATGATGAACTTTGACACAACTCTCAAATTGAATTAAAGCCATGTTCTTCTTCCAAACAATCAGTCTTCATTCTCACTTCCTTCCTCCATTTGTGCACCATCTTCATCCTCAATTAATAACTATAACAACTCCATGGCACGATAGCTCACAAGGAACCTTGGCCTACCACCCAGCCACTGCGTCCCCCATCTTGGTCCATGACAGATATCATGTATGGGGTGCAGTATTGGAGGGTGAGATGTGGTCAGCACCTCAACCCCCCCAGCTGGTTGATGCGGTCCTCATGACCTGAAGCCGCTACTTCTCCATCAAGTAGCTCCTCAATTGGGCCCCCAGGGACCTCACGAGGCTGAGTGCACTCTGGACCAGGTCTTCCAGCAGGAGGAAAATCCCCTCGCCGGTACTGAGAAAAGAACCCAGGTCTCCCGCTTGGTAAGCAGCCATGCTGCCACGCATTATTCATCCTGAATTAACTGTGCATAAAAATTTATCTCATTATCATCATACCAATCTTCACCAAAACGTTTTAAAAGATTCTTAAAATCATTCTTTTTTCCAATTTGATGGGCTGTTCTAAAGGTAGAATAGGAGGATCTGCTAATTGTTCCACTGCTATTCCTCATTTAAGCATAGAGACAAAATTCTTGGATTCATCATTTAGTCTATATTCATTTCTATTTTCACACAAACATACAATTTATACCCCTTCAGTTTCTTGTATAACATTGCTCTTTTCATTTCCCTTATATCATCTGTTTTTTTTTTTTTTTTTTTTTTTTTTTTTTTTTTTTTTTTTTAAGAAATTGCAAAACATCTTGAAATTATACACATACCAGTCCTTACCCAGTTGGCAGACAGTACAAACCTTAAAATATGTTTCAATATGCTTCTCTGAAGTAATATATCAGACTGTTTTCAAGGATCCTTTTCCAAAACTCCAAACATGCAGTCTATAGATAAGAAGCAACATCCTCTCATGGGAAACATTATGCATATTGTCTTCAAATATGCCTGGAGACCTTTTCAAACGCTACCAACAGAGTGTGTGGACCACAAGGACATTTCTGTTTTGGCCAGCACAGCCATCAAAGAAGATCCTTAATTTGGTTACTCCGTATTCAAATTGCCGTTTCCTTAGAAAAGCAGAAGCTCCATAACCCTCTGGTTTTCCATCCAGCAATAAAATGCAGGTGATTTATTCTCTGTATCAGTAATGTATAGAGCACAGAATATTAATTGGCAAGAATAATAGACTTTGTCTATAGCAAGCTTAGGCAATGTCTGCACATGCTGCAAATTGAAGCATAAAGACATAGTAGATGAGTCTTTTACTGTCATCATTTTGGGGAACAGCTTTATTTTAGTTAGTGCACAGTAAGTTCAGCTTGTAACTCGTTCCTTCTATGGGAATTTTCAATCACTTGCAGTTCATATCTTGTTCTACTACAGTAACTGCAAACATTCACAGCTGGTTCACCAAACCCAACTTAAATTTATTAGAAAAAATGATGTGGAAAAACCACTTATTTACTTTTAGTTATTCAGCTTGCTTGCATTTAACTCTGAAGGAAGGTAGGGTCGCCTGCTTTTTGTCTTGAATAATGACTTTCTCCAACTTTTAGCTTGGATAACAAGTTAATTACCAATTCCTTCTTCCACACCTGATGTTTGGCTGTTTGATCACCTCCCATTCTTTTCATTAATAGTTTATCTACTATTATACAAGCTGCTATGCTGCTTACTCTTGTTGTGCCAATACCAAAAAGAGCTCAAAAGAACTTAAAACAAAATGGAATAGTTTCATTGTTTACTCTAAATTGATATCTAATAACCATTGAGTTAGTTTTATCTGATTTTCTCAGTCTGCGTTATTTGGGAGATGATACAGACATCATCTTGTGCTTTGTTTCTGTGGTTATACACTAATTTTCTTGTTATGGTAAGGTGATAGACAGGAATTGTGTAGCATTTAAATCTGTCCTCTCTGTGTGCATGGAGACTCAAAACTCTAGCAAGTTAGGATCTTTATTAGAATACCTGGAACACACCAATGAATGTGGGCCGCGCCGTGGCCGAGTGGTTAGACCACTCGACTCTCACCTAGACGGCCGGGGTTCAATCCCAAGCGACCGCATGTGAGATTTGTGGTGGACAAAACGGCGCTGGGGCGGGTTTTCTCCGGGTACTCCGGTTTCCCCCGCCATCGCATTCCACCGGTGCTCCATCATCATTCATGTATCATCAGTGTCACCGCCTGCGGTGCCATTAGTAGTTAAAGCGGGCGTTAAACACTACCAAAAAAAAAAAAAAAAAACCAATGAATGTTGTATTAAAAGCTACATTAACCGCAAAGTAGCTCTGAATACATTTCAGTTCCTGTGTTTTCGTAAAACAATACCAATAATTATACCAATTATAAAATCTAAATAGTGTTTACCTTTATAACTAGAAGAATTTTCTGGGCCACTGAAAATTTCATTGCAGTCGTGAAAGAAACATCTGGACCTGAAAACTCCAGCAGACCATGGCTTCTCAGCCCAGAAAATTCTTCTAGTTATAATTTGGACTCCGGCCATGAAAACTTATGACTACTGAGTGTTTACCTTTCTTCTTGTTTGTTTTGTTGTACTCTTTTGCCCCTTTCTCACCTACTACCACCATATTCATGGACACAACACCACAAAATTCTTACAAAGCTCACAATGACAAAAGACAGTTGTAGACAGTGCAATCTGGTCAAACAATGTGCTACAATGAAAAACAGATGTTTCTGTCATGCATTGACAAAAGGGCTGGAAATTCTTTCGCACGAGTTTGACAATGTGCGTAAGAAAGTTGACACTTTGCAGTTTCATTCAGTCGAGGCAGTGGACTTATCACATTTTTTCTCCAAACCCACAATTTCATTCTTGACTTTAATGGGTTAAGAACATGATATGAAGCACACAGAGACTTAAACATGATAAAGAGTAAAAATTTGCTTTAAACTAATTTTTGATCGTGAGTGGACCTATCATGTATTAAAACGATACTCCTCAAATACCCTTTGGTTCTCAATATTATAATCCTGTGTGTTTAATGTGGTTACAATATAACCATAAAGCTATGCAGCCTTAAAGAAAGAAAATTAAAAAATAATTTTTATATGTCTAAATAACACACCTCAAATGCATAAAATATGACAGCATAGCTTTTAGACAAATATAGTATAGCTGCAGTGGTATTGTAAATGAGGGTGACCTTACTTCTTACTTATATGCAATATATCTGAAAAAATAATATTACTTTTAAAAAAAAATAAAAATGTTGACAAAATTCTGTTAAAACAAAATCTAACCTACACCAGTACATAGTAAATAAGTTCAGAGCATCCTCTGATGATGCTTTCACTTCTATATGTATGATAAGAAGTGTTAGTCTAACAAGTCTTTCTTCACTATATGAATTCTGCAAGTTAAGTCCCCAAAGAGCAGAAACTCCTTTCTGAACTAGCTGCTGTATGGCAAGAGTACAAGATGGAAGGTGACAATCATGGACAAAGGTGGACTGCATGGTTTTTGTGGGAGGAAGTCAAAACAGCAGATATTCATGAATGTTTAACTGCAGTTTGTGGCCAAGAAACTCCTGCACAGAAGACTGTTTAGAACTGGATAGCTGGCTTCGCAAGTGGAAGGGAATCTACAAGCAAGAATGTGAGCACTGGTCATCCTATCAACATTGCAATCTCCAAGCAACATTGAGGTTGTGTCTGAATTGATTATGACTGATAGGCGTATAACCTTGGGCGAATTGGAATCACAGGCATGGCTTGGCAGCACAACCCAGAACACCATTATCCATGACAATTTGGATATGAAAAAGATGTATGCACATTAGGTTCCACAGAACTTGACACCAGCCTAAAAGAGTTGAAGTCTGTCGTTGAATATTGGAAACAAACTGTGATAGTCTATATTTTTTGGAGAAACTGGTGATGAATCATGGTGCCACTACCTTACACCTGAGAAGAAAATCCAATCCATGCAATGGAACATCCTGGGAGTCTCCAGCCCAAGAAATGTCAGGCTGTTCCATCGCACGTAAGCAGATGATCACCATCTTTTGGAACACTTGTGGCATACCGCTAATAGACTGGCTTTCACAAGGAACAACTGTCAACAACAGGGTGTAATGTGACACACTTACACAAATTAAGATGCAGGATTCATCAACATGTAGGAGCACATACCACACGCTCACAAAATATAGAAAAAGAGAAAATGTACATAATATTATTAGCTTATAGAAAGCTAGGGAAAATAATTGTAAATATTCCAGAGTAGAAATGTGCATAAAGGCAAGTTGTAACTAGGTAATTGGGCAAGGCGAGCTAGCAAAATTCCAGGTATAAGTTCACCAAACACCACCTGCTAATGAGCACAGGGTTTAGGCTAAAGGATGCATGATAGAAAAGAACAGACATATAAAGAAATGAGACAGGAATAGTGACTTGTCTTCCAAGTAGCACAGGGAGCTGGAAAAACAGACAAAGAAAGCATAATGTTAAAGTGGTAATTCCAAACTGGATATTTCTAAACACATCATGTGCACACTATGACGTCAGAACTTGGCACAATTTATTCTCATAACTTGTGAGGTGATGCTAACTCAAAACCAATAAGAGATGCTGTTACATTTTATGGCGCGAAAGTTGGCATCACCCAGGTTTACTATATAAGGCAGATCTCTTACTCCGAAGTACTTACTCGCTTGAGCTTGTGTTCATGTCACATTAAGTTGTGTGCACGTGGTGGGAGAGCGATGTGTAGAGGGTTAGTTTAAGCTCCTCATTAGTATACAAATGGTGGGATGGTATTTATTTTAACGCATTTGTAAGGAACAAGCTAGCCACCCATTTAAAATCTGTATTACAACAAATTAATGGTGTAAGGGAACATGCAGTGTTTTTAATATATTAGCCTGAACCACAAACCCCTGAGATTAGTGTAATTAGGAAATTAGGAGTGGAATCTTCATCAACACCGGAGCTGAAGACAATGCAGGTACGAGATACTGATCCTGCGGCAAACAGTGAAAGGGAAAGTGGTCGAAAGGAGTCTTCCTCCAGCATGACAATGCAAGGCCGCACACCAGCAATGAGACAACAGCAAAGTTGACATCACTGAGGTTCTTTGTTGTGCCACACCCACCATATTCACCAGATCTCACTCCATTATGATGCTCTATTTGACAGCAAGAAAGATGCTCTGTGAGGGTAAAGTTTTGACAACAATGAGGAATTGGAGGCAGCTGTCCACAAGTGGGTTGCATATTACCCCCCAAACAATGGTTCCATGACACAATTGCAAAGTTGATAGGAAGGTGACAGTAGTATATTGCATTGGTGGAGAGTATATTGAGAGATCCCATTACATTGATTCATGTTCATTAATAAATACGGTTCAAAAAATTACTATTGTAAATCATTTTTGAATGTAGATAGTTTGAAATACATTTGTTTTCATAAAGCTTCCATGATTCTGTACGCATGTTCTGATCAGTTAACAAAATTACATCCTATGGATTACATTTAATGAAGAAATTCTTTCACACTCTTAACAAAATGACAAGCGCGCTTCCATACAACTAACTGGTTGATAATTGACAAGCTTTAGTGGAGGCATTTTTACCAGGTTTCTCGTGTGTGTTACAGGCTTGAAAAAAGTTTTATAAAAATAGGGAAAGATACTCTATCCAACATGTTTTACATTAGAGTTGGGTCTGTCTTTAGGATTTCATTTGTGTCAAAGCAATAGTTTAGGTTTTCTCTCAGTAAAGAGAAAACATAAGCGCTTTTTGAAAAACCTCGGAGAAGTTTGTAGCATCTTCAACACCACCACTGCAATTTTTAATAGATGCAACTGCCCATAATTTTCATAAGCGGAAATTTAGTACATAATTCACACAATGGATCTAACCTGCCTGAGGGTAGTTCTCCTTTAGCACAGTTCATACTCCTTTGTAATTTCCACTCATATTACTCATGCCATCATAGGGTTGTCTGCAAAGATAGTTTAAATCTATGCCTCAAAAAGGTTAGTACATGCACATGTGCGCACACCTACAACATTGCAATCTGTGGATCAAATTTTGAGAATAGACTCAGCGATCCAACCCTAGAATGTACATCATGTCAGAAATTCTTTCAAGTATTCTTGACAGTTATTAATACACTTAAAAAAAATTACCTCTGACATTGAATTTTTTAGAGTTGTCAACTGCATGATGTACAATTACATGTCCATTTCCAAAATCCAACTTTCACAATATGCTTCCTTAAAATATTCATGTTTCTTAAATTTACAACAGTACATTAATTATTGCCTGTATCTTTTGATTGAATAAAATTCTCCTGTGTATAGAAGGTGTGAGTAATAAGATAAATTTTTAATTATGATCTAAACATTTCTAATTCTTATGTAATTCCTTTACAGAAGATGCAAGTGAATTAAATAAAACCATACCATTGTAACAAAACTTGTTTTGAAATAACTACAAATTATTTGTTTGTCTATATAAATCCTGTTTGTGTCTGGTCTCTTTGTTATACTCACATTTTTTGTAAACTTTTCTGGTTGTCTATTTCAAATAACAATACAGCTAGAGTATATTCACATGCTAATAGTTATATTGCAAATATTTCCAATGGTGGTTTGCAGTGAGTTGATTTTTGTGCCCCTGCAATTATTATTACCTTTTATTTTTATTTTGCATAATAAATACTTTAGTGGCATCCAACAAATTTTCCAGAATATTCTTCCATAGATCATCAATGAATGAAATTAAGTATGATAAACTGTTTTTAGAATGCTCCTATTTAAAAGCTGAATTATTGATCTGATTGAAAAATATGCAGAGTTCAGTTTGGGCAAGACATGATCAATATATTGTTTCCAATTCATATTATAAGGACCCAACATCTGCTGAAGCCAAATCTTGTATTTGTAACTGGGACAAACTTTAACAAATTTTCAGAAACATCAAATTCTCCCTCTTTTTACACAATGTAATAAACATACAAATTGCTCAATAGCCAAATCAGACGTTTTGTTAACTAAGGCTGAGAAGCATTTTGCTTACATTACCCACTATTTTCTCAATGATGAGGCAGTTTTAGGAAATGTAAGAGACAAGTGGACAAGAATTCTAAAGAGGAACTCAGCAGATTGGATAGAACTTAGAACTGAAGTCAGTGTAGTAGCTCTACCCATACATACAACCTAGGGTTTAAAGTATGGGGGAGATAGCAGTAAGACACTAGAATTAATTTTTTTTTTTTATTAAAAAAAAGATGGAAATATATCATTCATTCATACTAAGTTCTCAACAAGAGAACTTGGAAGCCGATATATTGAGTTTCAGTGAACATTATTTTTAAATGTTCCTTTAGCACTTCATCTCACTGGCAAACCTAAATCTGAATGAGCAAAAATTCTCTTTATTTTCACCTGCATCAATAATTAATTTTGAGTCTCTATGTACCTTTAGATTAACATTTTGGACCCTACAAAGCATAACTGTTTCCATTCTGTGTCCAATCCTTGCATATGCTGTCAAGAATTTCTACAATGTTTAGAATTTTATCACTACTCACAGATAAAAGAATCTGCTGCTGTAGTACTACAGCAATAATTACAATAAGAGTTTAATTACACAATGTAAACATGTAAGTGCATCCTTCTAATTTATGAAGGAGTTTGACACACATTTGCTTGCTTTTGTTTTCCCCCTCAACCCCCACAAAACACATGTGCAACAAAGAGATACTAGGTTTATGAATTTAGTTGCAATGAAGGAATCACATTTCAGCACAAATCCTCTTTAGCTTGTTCTGATAAGGATTTATCAAAGCCATAAAATACCTCCTGACAATCAACTTGTCATTCTATTGTACGAGGGCTGATCAACAAAGACTGACTGATTTTTTTCCTGTAGCTTCCATGATAGTTTCACATCTGTAACATAAATATTTGAAAAGAGTGGGTTTTTATGTATAATGTCGGTAGGCAGCAGCACTCTCGTATCAGTGGGTCGGTAGTAATGCTCTATTTTGTAGAGCCTACATGCATTTTGTATACCAGGCATTGGAGGCGACACGAGAGGAGCAGTACAGCGCAATCAAATTCTGTTTTTGTTTAAACCTTACAGCCACCGAAACTTATGAAAAGCTGAAGCAAGCATACAATGAAGATGCACTACCTCGTGCTACAGTGTTTAGGTGGATCAAGGACTTCAAAGAAGGCCGACGTGTCAGTGTTAAGCAAGGTAGTCCTGGTGTTTTGGCTTCTGCTGTGACTGAAGTCAAAATCAACACAGCTGCTGTGATTGTCCGAGAGGATCGGCGTATAACATTATGTAACCTCAGTGAAGTGTTGAGAATTTCATATGGCGGTGTGTTTACAATCATACACGACCATCACCATATGACCCGAGTTTGTACTCGTTGGGTGCCACGTCTGTTGACTCCCGAACAAAAGGCTGTGCGAATGGAGACAAGCCATGAGGTGCTGAGTCTCTTTGCTGATGGAAGGGATGCATTTTTTAAATTGATTATCATTGGCGATGAGTCATGGCTGCATCATTATGATCCTGAAGGAAAACAAGTGTGGAAATCGCCAGGTTCTCCAACACCAAAAAAGACAAAAGTTATTCCATCAGCAGGGAAAGTGACAGCGATCACAATTTTTGACTGTAATGGAATGATCTACCAGCATGCAGTTCCCCCTTACACTACTGTTACAGCAGCATACTACACATCAGTATTGGCTATACTGAGGAAGCACATTGCCAAGAAACGACCAGAGCTTTCTCGGACTGGGTGGCGACTTCATCATGACAATGCATGGCCACACGTCGCAAATCAAGTCATGCAGTTTCTGGCTCGATTCAACATTACCTGTGTACCACATCCACCTTATAGCCCGATCTTGCACCCTGTGACCTTTTTTTATTCCCATCATTAAAGGTAGAGCTTAGGAGTATTCGATTTGAGAACTCTGAAGCAGCGCTCAAGGAAAGTGAGGTAATTCTGAAGGACCAGACAAAGAATGGCCTGCAGCACATGTTCAAGGACTGGCAGGGATGCTATAAAAAGTGCATTAAAGTAGGAGGGGACTACTTTGATAAAGATCATGTAAATTGGAGTAATAAACATCTGTGAAAAAAAATCAGTCTCAGTCTTTGTTCATCAGCCCTCGTAAATTAACTTTTGTTAGCCCTATACCCTAAAGTGATTGAGGCTGAAATGTTCCTCGTGGTCTATATGCTCTTGCTTTACATGTGTGTTTGATAGTGGAACAGAACCTGGTTGAAGCCTGACAAAGTATGATTGCTTAGTAAGCATTTCTGCACATGCATGAACATAAAGAAACACTAATGCTGATACAAGGCACACATATTCATAGTCAAATGTTAGAAGTTTCCTGATAGTTCAGATTAGTTTGAGGCAATGGCTTCTTTATTTTGTGTATCCCATAAATATCTAATAAATGCAGATATTTTATAAATTTTGGATGAAAGCACTGATAGCAATCTCGGACAATTTTCATCCAAAGAAAAGAGGATCAGGATGAAGACACTGTTTGCACACACAGCACATCAAACGACTTGCAAATGAGCAAAGATGAGGGCATCAGTAACAGCTATGACTTTGCAAACTACTTTTTTTTTTTGAGTGAGCAAGTGATCGAGTGAGCGTGTGCGCTCATTCATTCTGCATGACTTTCACAAACCAACCAGAATGTACAGCTCCGAACCCTAGAGAGTCAACCTTCATTAAAAGCTTAATGCATCAACTTGTAGGAACAGTTCATCTAGCAGGAAAAGAAGTTTGTCTACCAGAACAGCTAGTCTCTTTCATCGCTTAGAGAACACCTCAAGTCATGCAAAGATATGCACATTGTTTAGTGAGAAAAACAGAAGAACTTCATATGGAAGGGGTAAACTGGCAATTTATTGCACACAGTGTGATTTTCTGTTGTGTTGTGTGGGATGTTTTTTGGAGTACCATTAGCAACAAAATATGTAAGTGCAAACTTAGAAAAATTGGCCAACGCATACTTGAGACATTTAGGAATATATAGACTCACTTGTACCTTTTTAAGTTTACTTTGTATGAATTTCTTTTCATGGAAGAATATAGTTGCATCTATAGATGACTGGATTTGAATGCCCATTTTAAAAATGCAGCATTCCTGGACATGCACTAATGCTTTAAATGGGAGTGGCTAACGGTTAAGGAGGTACAAATAACAGGCCACATTAGATGGTAGCCAAGATATGTAACATACTAATGCAATATGGAATAAATTAACTTAATTTGCAAAAGAAAATTTTTCATGCTGAAAAATATCCTTTGCATTTCTACCTCTTGATTTGTTCACAGTTTGATTATTGCTAGCTGATGTCTGGATTTAAGGACATCCAATGTAATGAAAGTAAATCCTTTTTGGCACTATAAAAATCAACTACTTATGACAAGAACAGCTGAAAAGAAAAATCAACTACAAACAACCTACTCTGAGTCTAACATTTATCAAAGTGTTACATTTATATATATATATATATATATATATATATATATATATATATATATATATATATAAAAGAAAAAGTATTTAATCTTATCAATAGCTCTACACTACTGCAAGAATTAATTTGATTACTCACCCTGAATGAACAAAGAGTACAATAACTCTGCTTGTTGACTTTTAGGTAAAATGTTTAATAGATTAAAGGTAAATGGAATGTAATGTATTCTCTGCTCTGCCAAAGTCACTATATGGGGACTGTGTCTGCTACAAAAACAAGAAATACATCCCATGTATTAAAATGTACTACATAGACATTAAAAATAATTAAAAGTTCTCAGAGATAGAAGTGTTGATTAAAACATGATAAATACTTAGCAAATATGGGTATTAACATCTGCAAGATAAAATACTTTGAAATTGATAGCATTACAAATTTTGCTTTTTATTTTTTATATTATACTTGTAATAAGATAAAAAATGAAATACCAATGCTTACACACATTTGCCTTGCATTTAATTGTGAGGTTGGCATTTATAAATTTCAAAGTACTTAAATCTTCTAGATATTAATTCAGAACTTTATTTTTACTCACCCCCAAAAATTTATGACCTTCATAATTAAATAATTCATGACTGCACAGCAATGAACTGGTGCAACGATCTCCACTCCAAACTCAAAATACTGTACAAAATTTGTTAACACCAAAAACTCCATAAAGTCACAGGCAAAAGTAAAAAAGGGTGGAGGGAGGGAGGGAGGGAGGGAGGGACAGACAGATGCCAGTACTCCCAAAATGGTTAAAGAAGATGGGATTTAACTTGCCTTTGTAAATGCAAATGACAGAAAAAATTAATTGATACTTTTACAGTTAACTCTATGACATTTTTGTTATATTCAGAACCTCTAGCCAAATGTTACTGCTTTTTTGTTTAGAAAAATCCATAATTTGTTTTCTTTTTATCCTTAAAATATACCCTGTGCCAGAGCCTACCATGTGTCACAATGCAATTGTTTCCACACCATTGTTACTTATTTCAAGAACTTTTAAGAAGTGCAAAAGTTCAATATGTACAAAAAAAAAAAAAAAAAAAAAAAAAAAAAAAAAAAAAAAAAAAAAAAAGAATAAACATTACATTTTGTGTAGGGCAACATAAAGAAACTATAATATTTTACTATTTCATTATTCAAGCCAGTTTTAGGATAGCAACAATAAGAAATAAGAATTAAAATAAGTTATAGTTGTGCTCCATTTAACAAGTTTTACCCTGATTGAGTGCTTAATAAGAAGAGTCCCAAACAATAATAAACATTTAAAGAAACAGAATGATAATGTATGTTATTTGTATATTTTGAAAAGACTTTTGATGCAATCCGCCAGGAAATACTGTGATCTAAATTGAACAGAAAGAGAAGAGACTGAACAGGATCTTATGGGTAATACAAATAATATATTATGCTCTTAATCAATTTTGTATAAAGATTTCAAATAACAAAGCTACTGAAATTATTTCAAACAATAAAGAATTAAGACAAGGATATAAGCTAGGCCATTTAATACTATCTTGCTTATTGGTGGTACTTTCGAGACAATTAATATGATTAGCAAACACATTCAAATGATGAACAAGATAGAAATGCGTGTTTACCATTTCCTGATCATGTTGAAGCAAGAACTCTAACCATTGTATGATTAGCACAACAGCTGATGTTTTTTTTTTATAAAATGGAATTTAAGTGTTATCAATATTCATGGTATTTGAGGTGGTCAACGACCCAAGGAAAGAAATAGTAAATAAATTTGATTTAGGCAAAATATTCAATGGTAATGATGAATAGAAAGAATAACAGAAACATGTAGATAAAGGAAACACAGGAAAAGGATTCATCAATGAGTAACTTGGATTAATAAAATCAACAAAATGTTGGATATGATTTGTTTGGAAAAAATCTGGAGAGTAAGAGAATCATAAGAAAATAGCTTCTGAAGGAACTGAATTATGGATCAAAGACAATGAAAGCAAAATAAATTTGCTGGTTGTAATTACTCGGGTGTGATTTCTTATCTAAACTTCTAACACATACAAAAATCAATTAAGGGAACACTTTGTCAAATAATCAACAATTCTGCACATTCCATGGATTTCTTTATTGTTATTATAATTAAAATATATTCTTTTTATATGCTAGCAGTGTCAGAAAATGTGTATACATATTACATTCAACCTATTTAGTAGAAAATTGCTTTTCTTTCAAATAAATTGCCTGTTCCCCTAAGAAATGTCTCACATTTGAACCACTGCTATACAGGAAAAATATTCAAGGTTATATTATTTTCACCTCTCTTAGGATATTAAACATTTAAAAAATATATATTACTTACCATCAGTTATTGCTTTATTTTTGGTGACACACATTGTAATGAAATAAGGTTTCATTATAAGAAATAAAAAACTTAATTTAATTACAAGAAACATCAATTAGATTATACAATTTTAAACAAGAAAGAAGTTAAAACATCTTCCAAACATGCTAAGTCTTTCAAAAGTGACATCTTGGAGAATAAGATCATATTATTTATTAAAATAAGAACTGAAGCTTTCCTGGCGACGTGTTAATTCAAAATCTTCTCGGGCTTCTAGCCAGGTAAAATCTTGGCTTGACACCAACGTTTCGAAGAAGTGCATCTTCCTCGTCTTCAGGGTGAACTGATGGTTTGAGCTTGCGGAGACTGGTACTTATACGAGCTGGGATGAAGCTAACATCTGATTGGTTCGCATGATATTATGGCCTGGTATTTAAGATGACTGAGACATGGGCACGGACTTCGTAGAAAACTATTTATAGCAGTTATTCGGCTAATGTTTTGTGTTTGAGCACGCACCTGCTAGAAAATAAGTCTTGGAAGACTGCAGGTAGAGGATTAGGTATTAAGGCTCTTTAACATTGGTGTCCATGCTGAACTTAATTGTAGGCCAGAATCGCGATTTAGATTATTTGTTTCAGATGAGATGGCTACAGCTTCTTTTACTCTCCTTTCCCAGTAGTTCGAACACTTTGCCTCTATCTTAGTGTTGGTAAAGTTAGCTCTGTGGCTCTGTTCTATACAGTGTTCAGCCAGTCCAGATTTTTCGGGTTGCATAAGCCTTATTGATCTTTGGTGTTCAGAAATGCGGGTGGCAATAGTGCGTCCTGTTTGGCCAATGTACGCTGCGCTGCATTCGCAAGGAATGTGGTAGACACCAGGTACTCTGAGAGCTAAATTATCTTTAACTGGCCTGACCAAATTTTTTGATTTTAGGTGGTGGCTTATGGATGGTTTTGACATTATATTTGTAGAGTAGTCTACTAATCTTTCCCGAAAAATTGCCGGTAAACGATATATAGGCTATGGCAGCTGGCTTGTCTTTTTGTTGAGTGTTCTTGCTGGGGTTTCTTTTTTGTCCGGCTCTTTTCAGCGCAGATGTGATGTCCTTGGCTGAATATCCATTTTGTTGGAGTGTGAATTTTAGGTGTTGAAATTCCGTTTGCAGATTATCTGGGTCTGATACAGAAACTGCTCTATGTGCCAATGTGTTGAGAATGCCCATTCGTTGTGACTTATGGTGGAAGCTGTTTGCGTTGAGATAAAGATCCGTGTGTGTAGGTTATCGGTAGACAGCATGACCAAGAGTTCCGTCCGCTTTTCTGGTAACCAGAATGTCCAGAAATGGGAGGGAAGCATTTTTCTCAACTTCCATTGTGAACTGTATTTGTGATCTGAGGCTATTTAGGTGTGCAAGAAAATCTGGAAGAGTGTGCAGTCCATGCGGCCAAATTACAAATGTATCATCTACATATCTGTAAAAATGTGTAGGTTTTAATGGGGCTGTGTTAAGTATTTCATGCTCCAGAAACTCCATATAGAAGTTGGCAATAGCTGGTGACAGAGGAGAGCCCATGGCAACACCGTCTGTCTGCTCGTAGTAAGTGTTGCCATACAGAAAATAAGTGGAAGTAAGTGTGTGACTAAACAGTGCAGTAATACCAGGTGGAAAGTGTTCTGACAATAGTTGTATTGTTTCCACAAGGGGAACTCTGGTGAAGAGAGATACCACATCGAAACTAACAGGTCTGATGGCTTCACTTTGATGCTGTCAAGAACTTCAGCGAATTGTATAGAGTTCTTCACATGGTGTACACACTTACCTACTATTGGTTGCAGCAGATGTGCCAGATGACGAGCTAGGCGATAGGTAGGGCTGACAATAGCGTCCACTATGGGCCTTAGAGGTATCCCAGGCTTATGGATCTTCGAGAGACCATATAATCTGGGAGGTATGGAGGCAGATGGCGAGACCATCTTCTGAACATCAGGAGGAAGGCTGGATTTCTTAATTAGCTGGATGGTGCGTCTTTCTACAGAGTTGGTAGGATCCTTTTTAATGGTTTTATATGCAGGATCGTCCAGCAGTTGTTGAACCTTTTCTTGGTATTGCACGGAAGAGAGGAGTACCTTACCGATATCCAGCTAGACGAACCTACCACCTCGGTTCTAGCTAAAGGGCTCAACTTCGCTCCCACGCCTAGGCAAATATCAGTGGCAGACACCATCAGTTCTATTGAAGCAGCCATTTGTCAACTTCCATCAGCAAGTGCAGAAGAAATACGCCGTGAGGTAGCAAGAGCTTACAAAAAGGCAACCCTACCTACTTCAAACATCAGCCGAAAAGAAAGTAAAGCCTTACATTCCCTTCGAAAAAACGACAACTTGGTTGTTTTACCAGCTGACAAAGGGAACGCCACGGTACTCCTCTCTTCCGTGCAATACCAAGAAAAGGTTCAACAACTGCTGGATGATCCTGCATACAAAACCATTAAAAAGGATCCTACCAACTCTGTAGAAAGACGCACCATCCAGCTAATTAAGAAATCCAGCCTTCCTCCTGATGTTCAGAAGACGGTCTCGCCATCTGCCTCCATACCTCCCAGATTATATGGTCTCTCAAAGATCCATAAGCCTGGGATACCTCTAAGGCCCATAGTGGACGCTATTGGCAGCCCTACCTATCGCCTAGCTCGTCATCTGGCAAATCTGCTGCAACCAATAGTAGGTAAGTGTGTACACCATGTGAAGAACTCTATACAATTCGCTGAAGTTCTTGACAGCATCAAAGTGAAGCCATCGGACCTGTTAGTTAGTTTCGATGTGGTATCTCTCTTCACCAGAGTTCCCCTTGCGGAAACAATACAACTATTGTCAGAACACTTTCCACCTGGTATTACTGCACTGTTTAGTCACACACTTACTTCCACTTACTTTCTGTATGGCAACACTTACTAAGAGCAGACAGACGGTGTTGCCATGGGCTCTCCTCTGTCACCAGCTATTGCCAACTTCTATATGGAGTTTCTGGAGCATGAAATACTTAACACAGCCCCATTAAAACCTACACATTTTTACAGATATGTAGATGATACATTTGTAATTTGGCCGCATGGACTGCACACTCTTCCAGATTTTCTTGCACACCTAAATAGCCTCAGATCACAAATACAGTTCACAATGGAAGTTGAGAAAAATGCTTCCCTCCCATTTCTGGACATTCTGGTTACCAGAAAAGCGGACGGAACTCTTGGTCATGCTGTCTACCGATAACCTACACACACGGATCTTTATCTCAACGCAAACAGCTTCCACCATAAGTCACAACGAATGGGCATTCTCAACACATTGGCACATAGAGCAGTTTCTGTATCAGACCCAGATAATCTGCAAACGGAATTTCAACACCTAAAATTCACACTCCAACAAAATGGATATTCAGCCAAGGACATCACATCTGCGCTGAAAAGAGCCGGACGAAAAAGAAACCCCAGCAAGAACACTCAACAAAAAGACAAGCCAGCTGCCATAGCCTATATATCGTTTACCGGCAATTTTTCGGGAAAGATTAGTAGACTACTCTACAAATATAATGTCAAAACCATCCATAAGCCACCACCTAAAATCAAAAAATTTGGTCAGGCCAGTTAAAGATAATTTAGCTCTCAGAGTACCTGGTGTCTACCACATTCCTTGCGAATGCAGCGCAGCGTACATTGGCCAAACAGGACGCACTATTGCCACCCGCATTTCTGAACACCAAAGATCAATAAGGCTTATGCAACCCGAAAAATCTGGACTGGCTGAACACTGTATAGAACAGAGCCACAGAGCTAACTTTACCAACACTAAGATAGAGGCAAAGTGTTCGAACTACTGGGAAAGGAGAGTAAAAGAAGCTGTAGCCATCTCATCTGAAACAAATAATCTAAATCGCGATTCTGGCCTACAATTAAGTTCAGCATGGACACCAATGTTAAAGAGCCTTAATACCTAATCCTCTACCTGCAGTCTTCCAAGACTTATTTTCTAGCAGGTGCGTGCTCAAACACAAAACATTAGCCGAATAACTGCTATAAATAGTTTTCTACGAAGTCCGTGCCCATGTCTCAGTCATCTTAAATACCAGGCCATAATATCATGCGAACCAATCAGATGTTAGCTTCATCCCAGCTCGTATAAATACCAGTCTCCGCAAGCTGAAACCATCAGTTCACCCTGAAGATGAGGAAGATGCACTTCTTCGAAACGTTGGTGTCAAGCCAAGTTTTTACCTGGCTAGAAGCCCGAGAAGATTTTGAATTAAATATTATTTATCGGTTGTGGTCTAGACCATGGGTTGCATACTGGCACTCATTGAGTGCGGAAGCATTTCCTCTCCATTATCCTTTCTATCACCCTCACTTACTGGTTAAATTCCACTTTACATTTGACAAAGACTGTGTTAGAATTAGACATGCACAAACTAGGGAAAACAGAAAGTATCAAAGACCCAATAGTCATGCAAAAACAAGTGCAAATTCCCCTAAATCCCAAGGTGTGATTTTTGTACATTTTTAAGACCTTTTGTGGAGATGGTATTATATTGATTTCATTATAGATTGTCATTTACAGTTTCTTCACTACAGTAATGCATTAAACATTAACATTTTAACCGCTTCACACTGATACAGACTATGGTTGTACAGAAGTGGAATAGGCATACACTGACTCATTGTTTTGAACACACAGAAAGTGGAGGAAGGTTGACTTGATTTTTTTCCATCCACTAAAACTTCCCAGCCCCTGGTCTAGTGGGTTTCAAAGATCTTAATATTTTGCTAAATCACAAAGGCTGGTTATAGCTACATGAGCCTGGAGTGAGGTTACACTCATTTCATACAGCAGGTGGGTCATCTGCAGCTGTACAATGAATTGCTTGCATCTATTGGAGGGTCATCTTAAAATGTCTCTACCACTCAAGTTTGTTTTCCAGTACAGGGATCCAAGCTTTGTGAATGCAGACAGTTTCTACTTTACAGTTAAAGTTGTTTATGTTTAAATGTTTCTATTGCCTCCCTTTGAAAATGGGATGAGAGCTGACAAATGAAGACAGGATGTGGGTGTTCTTGTACTTAACACTCCTGAATAAACCAGAAACTGAATCAGCTATGAAGATGCCAAGCACAGTCCTTGATGACATACAAGGTTATTTGAAACCATCTAGTCTACAGATAATAAGCCTGGAAAATAATCTTATTCTTAAAAATGTTGTGTTAGCCAGGTTTACTTAACTCCAAAATGAATACTGCAAAAGTTACTGCATGCAGAATTCTTCAAATGAGTCTACGAATCAAATGGGCTGTACCCTACGCTAGAAGTACTAAAGTAAAAATAAATTATAAATCACGAGCCATATTTACCCATGATGATCTAGAGGTGAGCATCTCAGAACACCATTTGCAGATGTTAATACTGATGGAGATCTTGCTCGAATTTTACCACATAGGAGACTTAGATGCTGGAATGTTAGCAGTGAAGAAATGCATTCAGAATCTACTCGACATATCTGCAACACAAAAACAAAAATTCCACTATAGACAATTTGCATTCAATTTTGATAGATGCTACACTAAAATTAATAGCAATAAAATATAAAAATTTTACTTTACATGGTACTATGATGAAGTACATATTTTCCACAAAAAGCAAACTAAGCATATACACTCCAGTCTTCTGTTTCACATATTTGCAATTTGCATGTTAACAAATAACTAGGAAAAGATTGCAGATGTTTCTAAACTCTGTTTCACAATAAAATTATGTTAGCTTGTAAAGTTTGGTGACCTTTAGAAATTCAAATAAACAAATGACAAATTTAACTAGCATGAACATTCCAACAAATTCCTACTGTGAAGCTTCACCATCTAAACATTACAAAAACCACTAAAAATCTCAAGTTTCCACATTTGTAAAACTTTTGATGGGTATCATGTTTTTTCCTTAATCTGAAAGACATGTTATATTGTATTTGAAGATTAAAGTACGTCTGTACATGATTAAAAATTCTTGCAGTTTAGTATATTCATTATGTGGATGACCTGCAATTTGATAGTTTGCTTGCTGAATGTGCTTCATTATGTTGTGCATGCATTGTTAGGTCTAAGTGTGAACACAGGATTTACACTTTCAACATGTCATTTACGGTCACAAATGAAAATAAGTTACTTTTGAGAAAATTAGGGAGAATGAACTAAAACTACATAGTTGCATTTCCATGTCTGCTATTGCATGAAAGTGACAAGCAGTTCTCATACACTGCAAATCAAACAGTTTTAAGGTTAAGGCTCCAGTTTTGCCTATTACATGCTGAATGAGATGTCCAATATCTTGCAATAGCAATTCCATTGTCAAAGGGTCTTTTGGAATGCCTCATTGTATGCATAAACACACAAAGTCATCATACGTTCCAAGTCTAAAATGTTGTTTCTTTTGCCTTCCAGCTAATATGTCCAACTGCAATTGAGTGCAGGCTAAATTTAGAGCAGTTGAGAGAAAAGTTTTATTTGTACACCATTTGGCATATTCTTTGAACCTTGTATTAGAGGTTACTCTATAAAGAATATTGGCATGTATTAGGAGCAATCAAAGATTTAATTGGCTTTGTTAAGGAATCTTCCTCTTCACTCATTTAAAACGTGATACAGTTAACCTTAGACTGTTCTGTCCAACTAGATTGACAGTAGGGATCTTGCTTTGAATTCTGTTTTAGCCAACTACTGCAAACACAGGAACTTTTTCACGCAGTTTAAGAGGATGATATATCTGATCAAGATTCCAAAGCTAATGGTTTCTTACTGCAGTTGCAATGTTTCAATTTATTTTTCACTTGGTAATTTTGGTTAAGCTGTTTGCACATTAACAATGTAAATACTGCCCTGCAAGGAAAGGGACCTTCATTTTTTAACAACCAACAAAATGAGTACTCAACAGCAATTGGAGTACTCAAAATACAACTTTGAAACAATTTGGAATGAAACCATGAATCTAATGATCCTGCTGTTCATCAATTTTCAAATATCCCTGACAAATACTGAAAACTTTATTATGAGATGATTGTTCTAGCACTCGTTGCTTGGCATCTTGTTTTGATATAAAATACACAAACTCTTGCAGAAAATAAGCAACTTCTTTTAGGTGATGACAAATCACAGTGATGCAGTTTTGGCTTCTATGAATTGAATATTGATAAGGACCACTTACTTCTCCATTGAAGTATGTTTTCTGAACTCCTACAGGGAATGGGAAGGAATGACAGTTCTTTTGATGGCCTGATAAAATATTTAAAAAATGAAGAATATCTCCAAAATCTCAATCAAGATGCACTACTGGACAACTGTTCTCTGGGTTGTGGAGGTTAAGACACATCTAGGTCTGTATGAGGCAGGAGCATCTACACACTGTTGCCATCATCCGTTGCCATTGTAAAGAAGCCATGAACTTAATCTTAATTCAGTCACAGATGAGTTTATTAGGAGGAATGAGCTGAGGTATAACACTTTCAGTAAAAAACAGGCAAGTAAAGACTTAATAGGCCAGCATTGTTTTTTTTCTTTCAAAATTAAAATTCATCAAGCATTTATTTGTTTTTCAGACATCTGAAAGCATCTGTATTATACTTATAAAGTCCTTTGGAGTTCCTCCTATAATCATCATGAGAATGATCAGGGTTTTAGAAGGTCCAATCCCTCAGCTTTGTGACTTAGGACCCTCAACATTGGACTAAGTTTTAGTGTGCACCAAAAATAACAAATATCAAAAGCTTCTATCATATATTTTATTAATACTCAACTTTTTTTTTTTCCCCCCCTGGCCCTACAAAATGTACAAGAAGTCAGCACCTATGGATGTGTTAGTACTAAATAAAAAAACACATACTACCAATACTAATAAATAAATGATATATAATAAGCTCCTGCTTCAAGGGGAATGGGAACTGTGAACACATTATATGGACAAGAGCTAGCCCCAAGAAACAAGGATATATCTGACTTTGACAGATCAGTGTAAAAAATACCATATTGTTGTATGTATGCTTAAAACTCTCCTTATTCTCGGCGATATGTTTTGCAGTTTGCTGGAAGCAAATTAAAAACTTCTAAAAAGGATTTACTACACAAAGGGAAAAAATTAACTTTTTAGTTTCTTTTTCACAGAAACCTTAGAAGCAGAGAGCAGAGGCTTTTTATTACACATGAAGATACTTTAACCCACAACACTCAAGATGAAAATCTATCTCTCTCTCCCTCCCCCTCCTTCTCCCTTGCCCTCTCCCCCTCCCTCTCCCTCTCGATCGATCGAAAATGAAACAAAAATTCTCAATCTTCTAAAATACATTTTACTAAACAATACAACTTGTTGAGCATGGTAGTAGATTATCTGACATAAGTGCACAAAATTTCTGCCTTGGGGCATTTGTATTTTTAAAGGAAAAGAAATATGTATTTGGAAGACATGTCCCTCTGAGATAATTGCAGTTGAAATTTAAGTCCAAAGGTAGACTTAACATTATTCTAGTCCAGAGAAGTAGTTATTAGCTATATCCTATGTTGGCTTCTGATTTGCAATTCTATGCTATATGACCTGGGACTCCTTATATAAAGCCTCTGATGCCCTTTCACCAGATAGCATGTATTGATATATTAAGCTTTAGCAAGAGGAGCCTAGAATTTGAATGTTTAAAGCAAACCACAGTCCATTTACAGTCATTCAAAAAGGTGTTCGCTTAATTGCCTTTTAAAGTTTAAAAGCAGATAAAGGTTAGAAAATTAAACAATAAAGTTTGACTTGAACACTGGTTTATTTGTTATGTTCTAACAATGAAGTATATATTAACCAAACATTCTTTTCTGTTTCAACAAAAAATAAGAAAAAATCACAATGATCTCTTTTCACGTCAAAAATATATTTGTCTCCATATTGCTTTGACTTATGGACATATATCTAAATACTTGGTGGGACCTCGTTTCCTCTTTATCATCTTGCACAATTTTCTAGGCATTGATCTCTCAAGATTTTCTGTAGTTTCTCGTGTAATTTTTTTCCACTCTTCCAGTAATTGCTCCTTAAGGTCATTCTTGCACGATATGGAGTGTTTACGTATATTTTCTTCAAGAATTCGCCATATATGCCCAATTGGATTGATACCTGGTGATTGTGGAGGTGTTTCTTGGTGTGCTGTATAACAATCAGAGCCTTGTGTTCAGGGCTGAGTGTTTGGCGTCATTGCGTTGTGCGAAGATAGCCATCTGTAAGACCCATTATTCACACTCTGTGGAAGATGTGACTTTAATATGTTGATATAAAGTCTGTGGTCCATGTTTCCATCAATAAAGCACAGATCACCTACACCACTTGCACTCATACACCCCCATACAAGCACAGATCCTCCACCATGTTTAACAGTGGCTGTGAGATTTTTCATTTCCAACTCACAATTTTTCTGACGCCATATGCTTACTCTTCCATTGGAATACACATATGTTAAATTTACTTTCATCAGTAAAAATCAATTTTTTCCAGAAGTTGTAATCATTTATGTAATTTTTCACATATGCCAGTCTCTTCCTTCTATGAATCATGTAGATATATGGTTTTATATACGCCATTTGGTCATATTCAGCCTCATGAAAAATATTTCTTATTGTCTGTGGATTTAAATGCTTTCCCTTTTCCTTTTCCACTTCTGCAGCTATCTTTGTAGAGCTCAATTTGGGATCTATTTTCACTTTTCTCACTATATGTCATTTTTCAGCCGGAATCATGACTGAAGGGCAACCTTTTCGTGGTTTGTTTTTATGTTTTTGTTTGATTATACTTGTATATGATATAGCTAAAAGGACAAATACTTTTTTGAGTGACTGACTATAAATGTTTTTTGCAGCTGTTTTTAATGGTCAAATGGTTTACATAGTAAAAAGCTTAATATACTCCTAATCAGAAATAGATTTTTTTATATTATAATAGGAAATTATTGTTTTTTTTTATTTTTATTATTATTATTTTATTGATTTTATTTTTACTTTTAATAATAATATTATAATTAATTGATTTTATTTTAACTTGCCAGTCCATTTAATAACAAGAACTGAAGAGATCCTAAATTCAGAGAAGAACTAAGTTGTAGTTGAAGCAAGTCTACAGAACAATAGTTAATGCTGCTGATTATTGGATCTGTTTATAGTAATTTCCAGTATTAGGTATCATAATAATGTGAACTTAGATGAATACAATGGAAACACCATTTCCTAAAGTCAACCAGAACTGCAGTCAAACATATACTCAAGTTTATATTTCTTAAGTAGTTTGCTTGATTAATAGCTGCTGCATACATTTGTATCATGTGAGTACATATAATGCAAATTCTATTTAAAAGTAGAAACAAATTTGAAATGTTTCTCACAGTTTGCCAGTAAAAAAAGCAATTTAAATACACTATAGCTTCCACAGACTCTAAACTGAGCATTCTGAATTTCTTTTTAATTTTTTTTAAATGTTTGTATTTTATAGTCATATGTATAAGTACCATAGATTTAATCCATAAAACACTAAAGAGGAGATAACAGAAAAAAGTAATATATTTGCCTTCTTGTTGCTAGACTGTACAATGTAAAATGCATATATTTTCCCCAGAAGTTTCCTTTCTCTTCCTTATTACTACCTGCATCCCTAACAGGAGCAAAACAGTAAGCTCAGGTACTGTTTATGCTATAAATATCTGAACTATACAGCACAGGAAACCAAGCAGTAAAGAACTTTTATGCCAAGACAAATAGCTTCATCTTAATGTTTTAATCTTACTGAAATGTTATCTTGCTCTTATGAATAATTGTTTTTCTAATAAATCAGTTTATAACTCTGAAACCTTTTTTTTTTTTTCCAGCCCACCCCCTTCCCATACCTATATACATTAGTAAAATTTACACCTTTGGATAACTACCAATGTAGTTGTGAAGTGCGGTTAATCTGGGAAGCCAAATGAGAGAGTACAAGTTGAAATATTTAGAGTTTGTTAAAGTCACTAAGCTGCCATGAGTACAGAATTTGTGCAGCTGTCCCATGAATATTACTTCTGTAAGCTATGTTTATAAAACCTCTTGTTTACCACTTCAGGTTAGCAGAGATGAATAACCTGGGTGAAATGATGTTCAAATGAACTTTGTTCCTGCCAAGTTAAAAACTGTTCAGAAATACCAGGGAAAAACCTAGAGGAAAAGAAATCAAGGTACTTGCCCCAATCAAGATTCAAAGATAAAACCTTGATGCTGGAAGATAAGCATGATACCACCATACCATGGAGATTGTGTGTACAATATGGAGTTCCTCAAGGCTCAGTCAGTACTAGAACCTTCATTATTTATCTTGCTTGTAAATGATATCCCTAATTTAGGAAACAGCAATATTATAATCTATGCAGATGATGCAACTGCAGTATGTTGGGGTGCAACAAAGGATGAGCTTAACACTACCATGATGCAAACCATTGAATCAATTTTTGACTACTTTAAAGGAAATTACCTTAAATACAATCTGTCTAAAACCACTTTAATCCAAATACAAATAATGTACATACTACTCTTCAAGCTTCAGGGTGCAACCTAATTGGCACAAACAATCACAAATTCTTGGGAATCATATTTGATCATAAGCTAACATGGTCTGAACATATTCATTATATAATTTGGGAAAATTAGCAAATCATTATATCTACTTAGGCATTTCACCAACCTCTTAGGAGAAAATCAATTAAAAATGATGTACTATGGGGTTTTATTTCCAAATTTGCTATACCGGCTTGAAATCTGCGGATGTGCTGTAGGAACCTACACGGAAAGGGTCTTTATACTACAGAAACAATCAGAAGAATGTACCATTTAAAACCTAGAGATTCATGCAGGCACGTATGTAAAGAAAAACAGATCTTGTCAGTATTCTCATTATGTGTATGTAATCATCTAGGTACTGCAAAAAGGAAATCTAAGAAACAACAATGTTCACCACTATAATACAAGACATAACAAGGACTTTTATATGCAAGGTTTTAAAATCAGTATTTGCTGCAAGGACCAGAATTCATAAAGCAACTTAGTGGAACTCCTACATTTAAAAGTAAACTTAAATTGTATTTAACAAGTAAGATACTATATACGAGGGCTGATCAACAAAGACTGAGACTGATTTTTTCCCGTAGCTTCCGTGATAGTTTCATATCTGTAACATAAATGTTTGAAAAGAGCGGGTTTTTATGTGTAATGTCAGTAGGCGGTAGCACTCTCGTATGGGTAGGCTGGTAGTAATGCTCTATTTTGTAGAGCCTACGTGCATTTCGCATACCAGATAGTGGAGGTGACGCGAGAGGAGCAGTACAGCGCAATCAAATTCTGTTTTCGTTTAAACCATACAGCTACCGAAACTTATGAAAAGCTGAAGCAAGCATACAATGAAGATGCACTACCTCGTGCTACAGTGTTTAGGTGGTTCAAGGACTTCAAAGAAGGCCGACTTGTCAGTGTTAAGCAAGGTGGTCCTGGTGTTTTGGCTTCTGCTGTGACTAAAGTCAACATCAACACAGCTGCTGTGATTATCCGAGAGGATCGGCATATAGCATTGTGTAACCTCAGTGAAGTGTTGAGAATTTCATATGGCAGTGTGTTTACAATTATACACGACCATCTCCATATGACCTGAGTTTGTGCTCGTTGAGTGCCACGTCTCTTGACTCCCGAACAAAAGGCTGTGCGAATGGAGACAAGCCGTGAGGTGGTGCATCTCTTTGCTGATGGAGGGGATGCATTTTTTAAATTGATTATCTCCGGTGATGAGTCATGGCTGCATCATACAAGCCAGTACAGTGTGGAAATCACCAGGTTTTCCAACACCAAAAAAGACAAAAGTTGTTCCATCTGCAGGGAAAGTGATGGTGATCACATTTTTTGACTGTAATGGAATGATTTACCAGCATGCAGTTCCCCCTCACACTACTGTTACAGCAGCATACTACACATCAGTGTTGGCTATACTGAGGAAGCACATTGCAAAGAAACGACCAGAGCTTTCTTGGACTGTGTGGCAACTTCAGCATGACAATGCACGGCCTCATGTCGCAAATCAAGTCATGCAGTTTCTGGCTCCATTCAACATTACCTGTGTACCATATCCACCTTATAGCCCTGATCATGCACCCGGTGACTTTTTTTTATTCCCATCACTAAAGGCAAAGCTTAAGAGTATTCGATTTGAGAACTCTGAAGCAGTGCTCAAGAAAATTGAGGCGATTCTCAAGGACCTGACAAAGAATGGTCTGCAGCACATGTTCAAGGACTGGCAGAGATGCTATAAAAAGTGCATTGAAGTAGGGGGGACTGCTTTGAAAAAGATCATGTAAATACTGAATTGGAGTAATAAACATCTGTGAAAAAAAATCAGTCTCAGTCTTTGTTGACCAGCCCTCATAGTTTACGTGAATTGGGTGTAGAATAGCAATATACTTGTAAATATTTTAAGTGTAAGTTCTGTATTGTGTAAATATTGTATGCAACTTTGACAATGTCAAAAACTGTCTATTGAGAATAAATGCAGTAATTTTAAAAATTATCTTATGTTTAATCTAATGCTTAGGTCTACATTAGCCAATACGAAGACAAGAAACTGATGTCATTTTAGTGTCAGCATGCTGGGAAGCCTACAAGCTCTTACAGCATGAAGGAAGCAATATGGACAACACCATATCTTGTGATAGGCTTTGCTCAATTTGAATCTTTTTAATTATAGCTGTACATAAGGCTTGAATCTAGCTAAAAGAATATGAACAGGGGTTACTTATGTATGCCACTCAGGACTGTGATTACAATGAGGAAAAATCATGGTAATCTTAATAAATCTAAAAAATGATTTAGCAATTTCACTAAATACTGCTTCAAACTATATCTGTGGCTAAAACACAAACAGTTTATATTTCATTTTGTTTTACTTCTCTGATGCTGAAGTTTGGTTGGTAGTAAATTGCAAAATGAGACTCTACAAGAATTAAAAATGTCATGAACCTATTATTCCTCGATGCTATTAAGCAAGTAATTACTTGCTCTACTAGGCTTCATTTTATATATTACTTTTAGGAGGATATTTATTTAGATGCATTTTCTGGGGTTGTTTATGAGTAATGGTAAATAATAATTACAGTGATTTTAGCAGTAAAAAATAAAATATAGGATTTGTTCAAGGAGTATGAGCCAAAAGGCTTATGGCGACAATGCTGTTAAAAGAGCCTAGTACAGTCATAGCAGAAGATTCGCTCTGATACAATACAAGTACAGCCTCTGCCACAAAAATGATCCATTCCCAGATAATATCAGTTGATCAAAATACTTGGTGGAATTCAGTATATATACAGTATAATATTTGATCAATCTTCAGCACAAATACTTTTATTAATCAAAGTTTGTTGCATCTTCTTCGTCTTCAGGGTGAACTGATGGTTTGAGCTTGCAGAGACTGGTATTTATAAGAGCTGGGATGAAGCTAATATCTGATTGGTTCGCGTGATATTATGGCCTGGTATTTAAGATGACTGAGACATGGGCACGGACTTCATAGAAAACAATTTATAGCAGTTATTCGGCTAATGTTTTGTGTTTGAGCACGCACCTGCTAGAAAATAAGTCTTGGAAGACTGCAGGTAGAGGATCAGGTATTAAGGCTCTTTAACATTGGTGTCCATGCTGAACTTAATTGTAGGCCAGAATCGCGATTTAGATTATTTGTTTCAGATGAGATGGCTAAAGCTTCTTTTACGCTCCTTTCCCAGTAGTTTGAACACTTTGCCACTATCTTGGTGTTGGTAAAGTTAGCTCTGTGGCTTTGTTCTATACAGTGTTCAGCCAGTCCAGATTTTTCGGGTTGCAATAAGGCTTATGCAACTCGAAAAATCTGGACTGGCTGAACACTGTATAGAACAAAGCCACAGAGCTAACTTTACCAACACCAAGATAGTGGCAAAGTGTTCAAACTACTGGGAAAGGAGCGTAAAAGAAGCTTTAGCCATCTCATCTGAAACAAATAATCTAAATCGTGATTCTGGCCTACAATTAAGTTCAGCATGGACACCAATGTTAAAGAGCCTTAATACCTAATCCTCTACCTACAGTCTTTCAAGACTTATTTTCTAGCAGGTGCGTGCTCAAACACAAAACATTAGCCGAATAACTGCTATAAATTGTTTTCTATGAAGTCCGTGCCCATGTCTCAGTCATCTTAAATACCAGGCCATAATATCACGCGAACCAATCAGATATTAGCTTCATCCCAGCTCTTATAAATACCAGTCTCCGCAAGCTCAAACCATCAGTTCACCCTGAAGACGAAGAAGATGCACTTCTTCGAAACGTTGGTGTCAAGCCAAGTTTTTACCTGGCTAGAAGCCCGAGAAGATTTTGAATTTTGAATTCTATTGATTTTCTTGTGTTCCGACATACATTGTACTTTATACTGTAAATGATCAACTAGACTAGTAAACTGCTAAATTTTCTATTTTCCTCAGTATTTTTATGTCAAGTTCTCATTCACTTTTCGTAGAGGGTGCTTAAATTATTCTAGTTATTTTGATCCAGATAGTAGTGAAGAAACTGAAGTGGCTTGCATTCTTACATTTCATACTAAAATGTTTTGCATTGTATTTACCCATAATATGTGAATTTTAGGAGGTTTATGTGGTAAGAAAGTCTCAGTTCTTATCAAAATTCTTTATTTTTAATTAACATTTTTCATTAATTACAATCAATGAACTTTTACTTTAGTTAACATGAAGAATAACAATTCACTCTGATTATTAGTGCATCTTCAGGCAAATAATATGCAGGTTATGTACATATTTATTCAGTTTTACGATAAAGTTTTATTTCTTAGTTACAAATATTACATGTATACACACAATAATTTCCAATGTAGATCTGAGTATGTAGTTGTTCTCTTCCATGGCACATTCTCCAAATCAACTGAATTTTTAATTCCATGCAACTATTCTATTAAATTTGGGGTCAATGTTTATTTCATATAGCAACACAGTAGTATAAAAGCATACAATACTATCCATATTATATTGCAGGCAAATATCAGCAAAGTTGATGATGATGCAGCAGATGAAAACAGTGGCAGAAATAAGTTGGAGGAGTTGAATCTCACTTAGTATCAAAGTGAAGAGACCACTTCTCCACTTAGTTCAGGACCACCTGAGTATGCTGTATTGTACATGGCATTTTCACATCACCACACTAGGAACAATGTCTTTCACGATTCTTGTGTCCTTAAGTGCACAATCATCTGCACAAAGGTGAGCACCTTTCCACATATCTTCTTCCAAGATGCAAATAACTTCGCCAAAACAATTATTCAACACAATAAATAGAAAAAAATAAACATTTAACATAATGTTTCATATCCATGTATTAAAAGAACCTTAAACGTCTAACCACACTGCCTGAGAAAAATGTAACAAGGAGACATTTGGAAGAAAAATATTATTACTAATTGCCTTAGCTTTTTCATCCAGGGCATAATTAGCACTGCTAACTATGCTCCAGATGGAACTGTGAACAATTAAATAGCAGCTATCAAAATCCACCGTAAAATTATACACTGCTATTTACTTTGTCAGGCATAGGAATTCTTAAGAATTTGGCTTCAAGCTTTATCTACACACAAACTATTCTCAATACATGGAATAAAAACAGTAATGGCTATGAGTCACTGATGCACAGGTAAACATAGTCTGATGAGAGCTGTTGAACTCCAAGAGACTTGAGGGATGGGGGCAATTTATAACCGTGACATCACTGTTCAGTAATGGTTTCATCCTCACTTTAATGCTTAAAAATTCCTATGCTTGTTCATTACATATGAATCATCAAATCACTGAACAATAATGCAAACAGACAAGAAATTTTGTGGGAGATAAATGCCAAAAATAAGGAACTATCGAAACTATATTTTCATCTCAGAGACAGAAAAAATAGCAGGAGACTTGCTTATGGGAGAAAGTGGGTCATGACATAAGAACATTATTTCTCACCAAAATAACTCCTTTAAGATGTTACTAAGTATTGCTGATGTACATGGTTAGTATATAAGAAAGTTATTTCTAAACTTATGTATACAATTTATCAGTATTTAGACCCACATTTATATATAGGAGAGGCTTCCTACATATCACAGGATAATCAAGTTAATAAATTCCTTGAGCTTTAAGGAAATAGCTCAAAAGAAATGGAAGATTCATATTCATCTAACAAGAATAGAACTTTCAACCAAAAGCTTTTATCAAAACTCCACATTCAAAAAATCTGTCTATCAGTTTCAAATGCAAGATTTGAAATAGAGTACCAAATCACTCATTTAAAAGACACAGAAACTACACTTGTGCTGACTGGAATGGATAGCCTGACCAAATGCTTGAAACTCTCCCTAAGAACAAGAGGTGAAGTGAACAATAAAGCTAAGTTCTACTCTGCTTCAAGCAGGGATGCCATCTGACCGATTGAGGCCTTGCAACTGAAACTGGTAGCTAATTGTTTGGATATGGGCTTCTCTTATGTGACTTCTCTAATGCAAAGTATTTGGTGCATCCCTTGAAATTGTTTCAAAACTTAGTTCTACACATTAAGTAACTTGCATATTATGAAACTTGTGTTTTCTGAAGAGATTACTACTTTATTTTAATAATTTAACATTTTTGAAAATTCTGGAGCAACTGTACTGATGGTTATACTCCTATGATAGAAAATGTTATTGATATGCAAAGTATTCATGTGAATTTTTTACTTTAAAAATATGTACATTGCCTGCATTATATGAATAAAAAAACACAATGTTAAAAACTGGGTATTCAAAATATAAAGTACTGATATCTTAAAAATACTGCTTATTACAAGTATCCTATAAAACTATTTTCAGCATAAAACATAGCATCTGAAACAGCAGTGTTTGACTTTGTATTTGCTTAAATATGTCAACTGTATTAGTAAGGGGGCCCTTCAACAAGCTGCCAAAAATCACAGGGTAAAACAGTGTCATTCAAACATGGCATGATGACTTAAATGCAATGCTGGTGCTATGCAAGCAGACTTCTCAAGTTGGTTCTCAAGATATATTTGACATACTGTGTTTTTGGTTTTGGTGTAAATGAGGCACCTCATTGCCTAATATGTAGCTTTCCATATTCACTATACTTGTTCTATACAACAAATGTAAACAATAACTGCCCTAATTAAATGATTTGTGTTGAAATGTTACAGAACAGCTAAATATGTTTAGAAATCAAACCCCACATTATCAACTATGTTTTTACACATCAAGAATTTTTGTTGATGCACATGCTATTATCTGCAAGGGAATGAAATATGATTAAAGAGGAGAAAGAGAAAATGAATCAGCTGCATGCACAAGTCCTTTTATCCATTTTAAAGACAGGAAATATTTTAGAAAGGTTGAGTTAACTTAAAATTAACTTCATATCAATTTATCATTAAAGCTCAAAATGCCCAAACTGTAAATAATGTATCATGAATACTCGATTAATTCCAGTTCAAGTAAAAGCTTCAGGTATTAATAAACAAAAGACAGTCAGCACATCAGAAAATACATTTACTTACACTTAATAAATCTCAAAAGAACTACTTGTTACTACCATAAAATGTAGATTCCAGGCTTGTAGGCCTTGGTCAACTTTCGCCTGAAGATGCCCAAAGAAGCTGTGGACAAAAAGTAGGGTGAACTTTCATCTACCAGACTGCAGTCTACATGCCTGGAATCTACATTTTATGTTATGAATGCTGGCCATGAAAGCCTCAGTAGTTCTATTTGTTACTGCTAGGCAATCAGCTAAGGGAAACTAAAAAAGACCATATTTTAGTAAGTTGCTTACTCATTGCAAGTGTGAAAGAATATTTATTGCAAACATTATATTCCTTCACTTAACTTTCCTCAGAGCATTTATGTAATACCTATCTTCGAGATCAATAATACCAGCAACAGCCAGAGATAATCATCCATGATAGACTGAATGTTAAAGTAAGCCTTAAAGACCTATACACAAAAGACAGTTTATCACATCAACTAATGTATTATTTCCTCATGACAGCAGATACCTCATTTCATTTCATTTGGATGAAGACCTAGAAGTCCTAGAAAAAATCTAACAGCAACTGTAAGGCCTCTTTTGACAAAAAAAAATTTGAAATATCTTCCTTGAGTGAAATGAAATAAGCAAGTCTGTTAAATGCCAAATTTTTGGCTTTGTAATAAAATTACACAGAATCTTATAATGCATGGAGGGAAAAAAAAAAAAAAAAAACTAAATGAACAAACTGGGGAAATGGAGGTAGTATTAATTTCCAAAACAAAGGCAGCAGATAGAAGGGATTTATCTGGACCGTATTCAAAGTGCTCTCAGTAAGTACATAATATTTAACGTGATCAGGTGCAAAAGCCAAATCACATTAATAAGTTCTTGACAGAGCCTAATGCTAAAAATATGTGTTTAGCTGCAGTACTAAAGATCTTTAAATTTTAACACACTACCTCCTTTCAATGTAATATTTTTTTCCTCTGTTCTCCAATAGTGCTTGTGTCTCCAAAGTGGACAAGCCAGTGTTTACCCTACTTTTTAAAGGGTGTCTAAGGAGCTAGTTACTGTAACACTGTAAACTACATTCTAACTTCCACGGAATGTGAGTTTGCCTATTGTGCATAAAATAAATGATTTAACATAACTAAATGACTAGTTTCCTCATACCAGTTCGCACAATAGCAGATAACTTTTCATACATTTAAAGAATTGCTCTACGCAGCAAATTCAAATACACACCACTCAGTGGTAGTAGTAGCAAGAGGACCGCATTCTACTCCTTTTGCACATCAACAGAAACAGTGAGATATTCTCGCTCATTGAGAGGAATTACCAGGTTTAATAGAGTCCATGTGCAGGAAAAGTGCAAACAATTAACATGTTATCCACTTCAGTTACAGAGCTTTTATTTTTGAGAGAATAAAGTCACCTATTAGATTGGGAATTGATTAAAAATACTTTATTTTACCTATAAGTATCTGGCAATCGCTAGTTTTGTAATTGTTGTATATGTTGTTTTCATTTAACATTACAGGCTAGACCCATTGTAGGGTTAAATTAAAACATTACAGGACTGTAACAAAAAACATAGATGAAAGCAAGAAACATTTCACTGCATTATTACCATTACTATTATTTTTAAAATTATCATTATCATCATCATTATTATTAAATACAGTGAAGCACTACCTGCTGTAGCACTGCAGGTTTTGTGTTACAAGGCTTTCATGTTTTGATTTACTCTTATCATATAATGAAATAATGAAAATATGAAAGCACATAGCGTTTCACTGTGTTTTTTACTAGCACCATTTGCATATGCAGAACATCTTTAAACACTTCATAACGAAAATATTGAAACTACAACGAAATTTTACCCGATTTCATGATTGCATGTTTTTCATTACAATGCTTTCATGTTTGTTTTACTCAGCTTATGCATATACTGAATAATAGTAATAATAATAATGATGATGATGATGATGCAGAGAAACACTACGTGCTCTCATGCATGCTTTTTGTTATAGCACCTTAATACTTTGATTTAACACTACAGTGGGTCTAGTCTCTAATGTTAAACAAGAACAGCATATTACACAACTACAAAACTAGCTCTTGCCAGATACTTATAGGTGAAAATAAAAACTCAAACAGAAGTGGAAAACATATTAACCTTTTCTATATGTATGCACTGTTCCTGTATACAAAATTCCGGACCCTGATGCAAATCTGGGAATTCCTCAATGGGCGAGAATTCCTCACCATTTCTGCTGATGTGCAAGGAGTAGAACTCGGGTCACTTGTGCTATCACATTCACTGAGCATTGCTTACTTGAATATGCTCCACTGAGTCCTGCAATTCTTTAAACACATGAAGGGTTATCTGCTAGCATGAAATATGGTGCTGTTGGGCCACCTGGTATTATTAAGTTTCTATTGATGCAATGAGAGATTCAAATATCCCTGCTTTGAATATATTTGTAAATACCTACATAAACATTTTTAAAATTATGCTACTTGTACAATTAATTATCACTCACCTGTTTTAGAACTGTTAGAAATTAGACTTGTGCTTTACCTCAAACTAACACAAAAATTAAACTACAAAAATTGAAAAGTGATTCTGGCCTTCTGAATAATGCTGTATGGCACTTTTAGAATGCAATTTTATGAAGATACGGCATTATGTTGTACGAGGCATGTAAGCATGTTTAAGAATATCGACTATAACCAGATTCTAATATTTTTTTTATCCAGGATGACATACATGACAAGCTACGGATGAAGTATTCCCTCAATGCTACACAACCCAAAAAATACCTTACAGCATTCATCAAAGGGACACATACATTATTAAACAATGAACTTAAATGAAGGTCATTTATTGCTAATATTCATCAGATGCGAAGAAATTTCCAAGAAGCCATGAGATGGAAGAGCTAGATCTGGCATGTGTTCATAAAATTTCACAACTCTGCCTAGATCCCCACTTCCAACTCTCAGCTTCCTGACATTCAACACTTAAGTAACGTATCACTTGTCTTCCAGTGAAGTTTCATAAATAGTCTGTAGTGCCTTAACATCCTCTCACAATTTAAAACTGCTTCTTCCATAAATGCCTGAGTGTCAAAAATGAATAAATTTGGAGGTTAGTGATCCTAAATATATTTGTTACACAATTAACACACTGTACATGATTATGAACTATGAAGATTAGTTTCCATTTTTAATAAAGTATTCTAAGAAACCCCATCACTAACACAATCATAAGACACAGTCATGACCCAGGAGTGGATTTCAAAAATAAAGTCTAATTGTGATTTCATTATGTACAGCTTATGAGAACATTGTTATTGAGTTTTCAAAATGTTACATTTACTGTTATAGTTTTGAAGCTTTCACCACTGCTTCAGTACACTTTTAGAAAGAAACATACCAAAACTGAATTTAATCAGGCCATTAATGTATAAGTTAGTGTGTAAAATTACTGTATAATAAGGTAGCCTTGTGCATTTCACAAGAGACAAAAAGCAGAATTTTGAAAACACAGATAATGAGTATAAAACAATTTTACAGTGTTTTGGAAAAGCAACTCTATTTGCAATATTTTCAAATTACTGAATATTTTTGTCAAGTTTACATATTATTAGAGATCATATTTTTAGTTATGTATTCCTAACTAAAACCAAAATGTTCTCTATTAACTTGTAGCTGGTTCATTTAGGGATATGCATGAGGTTCTATTCACTTTAGATTGTATTTAATGTAAATGGAACATTTTGAATTCGTTAGAAAACACTTTCTTAAGAAATCATATTCTAAAACATACAGATTCAACAGGTTCACCCAGCCTGTTAAATGCTCAGATCTCAAATTAAAAATATCCCATTTCTGCTATAAAGTCTCTTAGGAAAAAAAGGGGGAGTTACACTCACAATTTATAGTAACTCACAATTTATACCATTTCAAAACTGATATATTTCCCAAATGTGAACATTTAAAAATTAAGATGAATCCATTGCAACATGTTTAAATTGACAATCATAATAGTTGCTTTATATTCTCTAATACCTTCTGATCCCTATGGAAGTCTACTACACATAATAGACATTAGTGAAACAAAAAAGTTGAAGTGATGGTTTTGACACAAGGTTTATTTTATATGCTGCATCTGCCATACCGGAACAAACACTAATTCAGATCACTTCAAACTGACATTTACAGAGTCTTTGTTAGAACATGTGGCCAGTATAATAGGAATTTTCTTACTACCGGGATTAAAAATTAATATTATTTGTAAACAATGCTGACAATTGCCAGGATCAAATCAGCACTGCCATAGTGCCGGAATTTCTTTCTGCAGGAGTTCTTTTACATGCAAGTGGGCTATTGCTTCTAAACATACTTAAAAAACATTGATCTGGGCTAGGATTGAACCTGCAACCTTGGGATAAGAAGGCCAGCGTGTAACCAACTGAGCCACCCAGACCAACTTAGCAGGAGGAAGCATACTGTTTGCCGGCAGTGTTGGACATTCATGACCTCGTATTCAAGAGCATAGAGGATAGATTTCTGATGCAAACTAATGCAGCAACAGCATATCTTCAACATAGATTATGTGGGAAATTATCCTTGTGCTGCTATACATCTCACACCTTTTCAGAAAGTTTGCATAATACTCAACACATTTTTCAGAAGGAGACTCTGTCTCAGGACATAACATTTTTTTTCACAAGTTTTCAAACTTACAGCAATTTTTAAATAACTGCACAGTACGCATCTGTTGATGTGGTGTACTTTCATGGTGAATGAAGCAACAGCAGCAAAACTTAAGCATAAAAATTAACAAAAATAAGTAAAGCAAATATCCCAAAAAAAAAAAAAACATTTAAAATTTCAGACAACTTATACCTTTCATGCATTAGAGGCAAATAGGCCCTACTTTACCTATCGCAAGACTGCTAACAAGGGAATGAAGAGTACACTTCACATCAATGGATATCTCATTAAGACATTAGAACCCAAAACCCAACTATTTCTTTTAACAAGAATGTCCCTAGGACAACACTCTAACATTGCCAGAACTGGAACCAGTACATGTCACTGGACAGCCCTTGGCAATAAGCAGGACTAGAAACACCTTCTATGCTTAGCAAGACCCAAATGTGAAGTAGCAACTATGAGGGATGACCAGAAACTTTAGTTACAAGGCCCATATTCTTGGTGTTTCATCTTTTATATTGAATTTAGTAGTGTGCTGCAATTCTAATGCATGCAGTTAGCAACTGTGCAGAATTTCAGTCAACTCTACCTACAGCACTACTGCAAGGTAAACGCAAATGGCAACTCTTTGGAAAACTGGTCTTGCAAAGAAATATACCCAGTTATTTGATTTCTATGGGTGAAACATGTAACTGCTGCAGACATTCACCACAGCCGGTAGAGGTTTATGGAGAGATTGTAATCTCTCACCAGCATGTTAAAGAATGGTGTCAACAGTTTGCAGCCAGGAGAGAAAACCTCACCGATGAGGATCGCAGTGGCCGACCTAGCATGGTATCCACAGATTTGAACACAGCTTGTGTGGAGGATCCAATTCAGGACAACAGGAGTATCAACTTACGACATATGGCAGTAGAACAGGAAAGTATTCATCACATTGTTCAAGATATTCCTGCAGTACTGCAAAGTTTGTTCCTGATGGGTTCCCCAAAATCTGTCCAACCAACACAAGGGAGAAGTGCATGGGGCAAATCTGCAACTTTTGCAATGGTTCTAAATGGAAGGGAACAGGTTTCTTCACTGTATTGTCACAGGTAAAGAAACATGGATCCACCATTATACCCCCAGCAGTAAGCAGACATCAATGGAGTGGAATCACACCTCTTCTCCAAAGACAAACAAGTTTAAGGTGGCACCATCTGCTGGGAACGTGTTGGCCACAGTGTTTGGACAGCATGGGTATCATACTCGTGAAGTTTATGGAGAGAGTGATTGCTGACCGATACTGCAAGACCATGACACGGTTGTGCAAAGCAATCAGATGGAGACAGCCAGGACCCCTCACCGAGTGTGTTATCTTCCTTCACAATAATGCGCAGCCTCATAGAGCCCAGAAGATCACTATACTGTTGAAGTAGTTTCACTGGAATTACCATTAACCACCCTCCCTACAACCCGGATCTCTCTCCAAATGACTTTCACATTTTTCCTCACTTGAAGCAAACCTAGGGGGTCGATGATTCACTTCAGATGAATAGCTGCAACACTTCATGACAACATGGCTGAACATACAAGGACAGGATTTTTACCAGGAAGGAATATTCAAACTCATCCCATGAAGTGATAAGTGCCCAAACTGATAAGTAGACTATGTGGATAAATAACCTAATGTATGTAGTATCTGATGGATGTATTGGATGCACAAAATAAAATATACTAGTTTCACTGCAGGTTTTGAAACCTTAGTTTCTGATCATCCCTATATGTCACTCAGAGCATACCCAATGGAAGGAGAAAACTGTATGTATTTACACAAGATTTGATGGAGTTTCTACTGCTTATTATGGATACTTAAGTGCAAAGGGACAGACTAGCTCTGACATATGCTGCTAGACAAAAATGTCAAATGTGCCAGCAAGTTAAGATTTCAAGTTGAGTATTTCTGTCATTCCCTTTAAAGAGATATTCTCTCTCTCACTCTCTCATACACATTTTTAGTGATACTCATTTATTTTTATTAGTGTTTGTTAGTTTCAATTATTTTCCAGCTATTAAGAAGTCTATATTTGTTCTTGAAGACTAAATTGATCTGCAATAAACAAGAAAATATTTGAAGAATACTTGAAAATGAACCTGGTATTAACCTACGCAGAAAAAGGAGATTACCCAAATAAAACAATTAAGATTAGTGGTAGTATGCATGAGCATTATTTAATTCTGTCTGACTACACTGTTTAGTATAAGGTTGCCATTAGGATTCCATGCTCATTATATTGCAATTTTAGGCTTTATAATTAACTAAAGCAGAAATTAACAGTATATTTTCCTGTATTTTATGATTTAATAATAAATGCTACGAACAGCTGACTGTGGGGAAAGCTTTTAACAAGACACAATTTAATAAACACCACACAAAGCATAGGAAATGCTACAAATTTGAAAAGCAACACATTAATGGTGTATACTACAATAAAGGAAAAGTATAAACAGTAGCAATGAACATTCAAAATATCCAATATCAGCAAAATTTACATAATCCTTTTTAATTTTCTTTGCAGCAATTTCACTATGAAATGCTTTGATTCCCCCCTACCCTCTAATCTACTGTAGCCCATACAAAAGGATAAGATTATTCCAAATGCATTCATGAAGGGCATTTTGCTTTTCTTGTTCAAATTTGATTAATGGTACTGCTTTTAACCATAATAAAGTATGATATAGAGCTTTTCATATTATCCTATGCGTGATTCTTCCCTAAAGGCAACCTATTTTCTATTAGTGTAGTAATTTTAAAAGTGCAACAATAGTTATCAGCTGGCCAACAATGAAAGTGAAAGTGAATTGGAAAGTATTTATAGCACTCTGAATTACGTTTGGAAGTAAAGTAAACCTGCATTTAGGTAGTAGTTATATTGGAATGAGTATCACAAATATAAGGCTTATATGCTTTATACAAGAACCTCTCAGGGCCCTTAAGGTGCAAAAGATGAGTTTGCTAGGTTGACCAGAGTGTAAAGCATCAGTCCTGGAATTTGATCAATAGTGCTGTCTCTCTCTTTCCAACATTTGTTTTTCACTTCACCTGCATCACTCTACCTTGCCTTCCTCATTGTGAAATTTTTTAGCCAAACAAAGCAGAACAATACATGGTGCACCTCTGCACCTTGGTTCACATGCATGCAAGTTTACATGTTTGTGAAGTCCTGCCCTAAACTTTACATCATTCAACTAAGCCATGAAAGATGTTATTACTAAACAGTAGCCTGAGAGGCTATGCATTCATCTATTTTACAATTTTCAAGTCTGGTAATACTACAGATAGTGTTGTACCTTTGTGCAGGTTTCTACGCAGTCCAAGACTTCTTACTATATCCAGTGAACAATTTTTCACATTTCACATATGTGATACAAAAAAGTTTTGACAGAATAATGTGGACATGTCATATATGGAATAAGCAGTACGCAACATCTTAAATTGCATTTGCTGAACCACTTCATTTGAGAGCAACAGCAAACAGAGTTCTTCAAATAATAGAATTTAATCGCTCAATAATGGTGGATCTATTTCTGCTTCCATCAATATTATACTTTATTTTCTGACATGATGCACTGGCAACTACTACTGGTACTGATAATCAGCTAGCAAATAATCCCATTTTGTGATGCTGAAAGTTAGCAAAAATTCATTCTGCTTTGATAACTTGTGTAATAAGTAAAACTAATGATTAGAAATTAAAACCCTTCCTTCACATCATTCATTGGAATTAGTTATACAAAGGCAACATTGCTTCACATTAGGTCAATAGCAGCAAGCAGTATTTTATATGAACAATGTGAATTGTGGAGGTACCTTTAGGTAATATTCTCATGAAAATTCACTTTCATGCTTGGCCATGTAACATTCAAGAAACGTACCTGTCTATGCAACAAACAACAACAAAATGAAACAAAGAATTGGCGATACTTCCAGAGAACTGCACAATATACAAAAAAAAATTGGTGACAACATTTACCTGTTATTATTTGGAAAGAGCAAACTGGTCTTTACCCAGCTTGGTATTCACACCTGTCTAATTTGGTCAAGCTAGTGAAAAATAAGAAAAGAATTACAGAAGAAGCAAATGCAAACAAAAAATACACACACACACACACACACCAGCCCACCTTTGCATACAGAAACTTCAATGTGCATAAAATATCACACCTTTTAACACTATCTATTTTAAAATGCTTTATTCTAATGTCATTGAAACAAATATGTCTGCAGATATTCTTGGAAACACTATGGCATAAATTGTTACTTGTACTTACAAGATAACTAGTTTCTTAAGAATAATATTACCTACTCTTAAAATTAGACTTTCCAAGGGCTTAGTTATAAATTTGAGTTCAATGTTTTATAAGTAAATGTCACTAGCATCACCTATACTTCAAATTTGCACATCTTTAATTACCACTTCTAGAAACCATTGTTACAGCTAAGGAAATCTTTAATAAATAATTTGTGAACATTGCAGCAGCTAAATGCAAGATTTAAGCAGTAGAATAAAATGTGTGGATACTATTCACAGCTGCATGCTGAGCAGCAGAGAACTAATCACTGAATAAGCAGAAATTTTCAGAAACAAAGCCCTTGGTTTTCAGATTTCATGCACTGCTTCTGGGTTTATATACATTTAAGTATTTTACTCTTCTAAAATATTTGAATGATAGGGTTGAACCATTAATAACTACATTTAGATGTACAAAAATACTTATTATGGCCTTTATTTCTAAAATCTTTGTTTAGCAATAGTTGTAATGAAGCCTTTGTTTGAAAATTTTACTACATAAAATGTTACAGAACCACCTATGCAGTCCTTGTGCAGAAACTTAATTTTCCCAATTCTTATATTATAAAAAGGAGATGGTTTACTTCTAGCTTCTCAGTATACTGTGGCATAAAGCTGATCATTGTTTATTTTTATTACGAGTTGCTTAGGTACATTAATAAGTGTGCTTATAGATTTGGAAAAAAACCTAAAATGTATTAATGCAAAATAATTACAGAATTGGTTGTTTACTTCCTCTAGCGAAATTGGTATTTGTGTTTCTATCTTCCAAGGATGTGACACCATGATTTTCAAAAAAATCCCCCCCCCCCCACACCACAAACTACCCTTTACGTGGAAAAATGTTTGAAAATATTTTCCTTATAAATTGCTTTAAGGTTTTGATTAAAATGCTGTGTATTAAATACATTTACATCACACATCAAAAGTATATTTTGAATTTTCTGGGAATAACCTCTGAAGACCTCTTTATTCTGGATGAATTTTGCAGAATGTTGCATAACTGATAAACAGTAACAGATACACAAAAACTTCCTACACATAAAATGTAGATCTCATCATTTTTTATAGAGTTGACAGTTTGAGATATTCCTTGTTATTGATTTAAATGTTAACTACTTTTTTCAAACAAGAAATAACCTTTTGTTTCACATCTTGTGTTTTAATGCTGACCATGCAAAGCAAACTAAACCTCAATGTTTCACCAAACGATCTGCTTTTAAAATATTTGACTAGCACTTTGGCCTAGTGTTTTTCCTAATTTCCCTTCTGTTTAAAAGGAAGCAAGTAATATGACCAATTCTGCTAATGCTTATCTCAATTAGCATGATGTAGATAAAGAATAATCTTTTCCAACAATAGTGTGTATATGAATCAGCTAGAGAAAGTTATGCGAATGGAACAGATAAGGTTTTTTTCTCTACTTCTAGTGTAGAGATATCTAAACAAATTTATCAAATCACTGTGAGATATTTAATTAATACTTATATCTACTCTCTCTTACTAGCTCAGTGGTAGAACTTTTTCCCTGAAACTTTTAAATTGAGGGAAATCTAGTGCAGATTATAATATTTGTGCACTAAACATATGATAATGATTAAAAGGGTATTACAGATAGTTAATAGGTATGCATATATTCACTGTTAAAGAACATATTTGCACAACTGCCATTAATTGTAAAAAAAATTTAGGTAGTTTAAGATGAATCAGAGATTCAGATTTCCAAGTTACATCTTGAATTTTAAAGAGGCGTAGCATGCTGTTTGACCAAACTGCTTCAAATCTATAACTTCAAATTCATAAGCATTTGTGATCTAATGTTATATTGTGAGCCAAAGGTGATTGAAAATCAAAGGATTGTATTCACTTTCCCCCTTTTTACTTGCCCCCATTTATTGGAGTTGGCACCAAACATACCTTTGATTTTGGATTTTTCAAACCTGTTATGCCTGTAAATTTTTAAGGCTACATTCTTTACCCCTCTTTCTCACTTATGTAGTTTATGGACATTAATCTAGCTGGCAATATTCTAAATAATTGCAAATGTAGCTTCAGAAGGACAGAAAATAAAATGCAGAACTCAGTCAAAATGGCAGCCTGAACACCCAACATTTTCTATGGCCACTTCCAGTTTACAGTACAAGAAATACTTATAAACTCTGATGAGAATCTACAGCCTGTGATATCAAAATAAATATGCTAAGAATTCTAATAGCAAAAACATATTTTTAATAAATTACTTGTGCAACATTTCAAGCCTGTTAAATACTTATTTAGCTGAGAAGCAGGTTGGTCAAGAAATGTTTCTAGAATTTCTGACTGCATTTTATGAGAAATCTTCTTACTTAGTTTCTTTATAAAAGTGAATTCCACCGCCCTTTTTTAATTCAACATGCCTTATTATTCTTGCTTAAGCTCCAAATTTGACCATTCATATGCCATTATCAAGCACTAATGATGTAACTGAAGATTTTCTTTCATTTTACTATTAAGGAAGTAATTCTTAATGTCATTTCTTAAAGGTAAACCTCATCCCCCCCCTCTCACATTGTTAGTGGACAGCACAGCTCTGAAAAGTCTGTTAAATACCAAACTTGGTATTTAAGTTTAGTATCTTCTAAGGATAGGGCATGAAGATTCTCCAGAAAATTCCCTTACCCCAAACTGCACTCAAAATTGACTAACAATTTTGATTAAAATGCTGTATATTAAAGATATTTTCATAACAAATAATATGTATATTTAAAATTTTCTGTGAATAGTCTCTGAAGACCTCTGTACAGATTACCATTTCCAACATATTCCTTGTTATTGGTATAAATTTGAAATTCAACCCTCTTCAAACATAAAGTCATCACTTGGTTCATAGCTCTTTTGTTTACTCCTGGCATGCAAAGGGAACCCAATTTCAATTGTTTCACATAGTATTTACCGTTTAAATGATTTGATTATCACTTTAGCCTAGTTTATTCCCTTATTTCCCTTCTACTTACAAGGAAGCAAGTAAAAAGACAATTTCGGCTGATGTTTATGTCGACTAGCATAATATAGATAAAAGTATAACCGAAGAATTGTTTGTTTGCTGAAGAGGTAGAGAAAGTCATGTGAATGGAATATCCAATTTTTTTCCTTTAATGTCTTAATTTATTTGGAATTTGTTGCACTAAGTTTTTGAATTTTAAGTTTGTAAATAGAGCAATAAAAATCCTTACCTTTTCTTAGTTTCCAATTCAAAAACTAGCCATTTTAAACATGATATGAGTATACAAGGTAACTGAATAAATCTTAGACCTGCTACCGATAGAAGATTAACTCTTCGCAAGAAGACAACAGTTGAATTTAATTTTAGAACCAGCACATAAATAGTGCCTTTTAATTCTATCAGACCTACTACTCATGATAGAAACTCTGGCAAAAAGACACGAGAAGTAAAAAAGTATATTGTTAATAATGGAAATATGTAAACATCCACTCTATAGGTTGAAAGAGAGCATCCAATGTGGAAAGGACTTGAATGCAAATTTCCTAGGCTGTGCTCTATTTTGATAAAATTATGATAAAGCAATTTTACTGGCTTCTGATATTGTATATAATATTTAATTAAATTTCATAAACATATGACTAATGTAGCATTTTATGATATCCAAAATCTGATGAAAAATTCCGCTTATGTGATTGAACAAATAGTATTTGAATAAAATATTTTCTCCAGCTATAATTTGGAAAACATATTATGTAAAGCACTTTAGTTCAACTTCAGTCTTCCAATATTATAAGTAGAGTTTGCATTACTTTCAATTTTCCTTTGATTACAACATGGTCACATAAATGGCACTATAAAAGGAATATTACCAATTCTTTAAGTTCATATTCTGCATCATTATTTCTCCATGCAGTATTATCTAATGTGTATTACAAAACTTGTATTCTTGTGTTTTTGATAAACTGAGAAACAGCTCTATTACTTAAAAGACAGGATGGTGTTTAACGAGTTCAAATTCCACTTAAAGACAAATATAATGAAATACTCTTCAAATAAAACTGTCCAAAAAGGTAGACCAACAGAGTAGAGAAGTTCTACAAAATCCACATTTGAATCCCATGTTTTCCAGCCTGCACCTGTTTAAGTTTGTTTATGAACATGTTTTGTAAAATTTAGTTTGATTACTTTTCTTCCTATTCAATGAGACTATCAACTATAACCTGGTTTACAAGACAGAGAATATAGTAGTTTTAAATTATTTTTTGAACAATTTATAAAATTTTATTATAAATAGAAATGTTTTGAAATGTGTCTTTCTCTTAAAATGTCTTAGAATGTTTACCTCTGTGAGGTAAATTGAGATGGATTTAATTATATATTTTATTCCATTTTTTCTGCTTTTTTCACTTTTTGTAATATTTAAGCTGATATTATTGATTTAAAATGTATATGTACTCTCACTGAAAAAGGGTGTCACAACATCCTATAGCCGAAATTTAAATTAATTGATAAAGTATTACGAATTCCATTAAGAAACCGCATTTAAATTATCCTATTCAAAATGTGTCTAAACGCAGGGGCATACTGTGCAAGAAGGTAAAAGGATAATGCGAAATGCAAAAATAAATTACCTGACGTATTCACGAGTCTGTATGTAATTTAACTCGCTTAATACGCCTTGCGATTATTAGTTTTTACTCGGAATTACGCTAACACCAACGTTGTGATTAGTGGTTCAACGTCATACAAATATTGCAGAATATGCAAGAAATACTTAATGTACATACCCAACCGACTTTCCGTGGCATCTGTGCATGATACTAGCACCTGACAGAGCAGCAGGTGGATTTATATCTTACTGGACGGAACAAAGTCCACCTTATCTCGATGACGTCCCGATAAGCCGTGCGATTCTCCCCTTTCAGAACTTCGTCTCGCTTCCATGTCGAGATGTCTATCCATCCATTATCACTACCCAGGATTTAATGCAAACTCTTCGCTAAATAAATCCTGCCTTGTGTCCTTTGCCATGTTCTTAAATGCTCTTTCCCGAGATTAATGGTCATGTGCACCATTCTCGATCAAGGTTTAATCGCGGTCATTTCGATATTTGGCCGCGTTCAACGCGATTTTTAGGTGCATCGACAATGAATGTGAACGAGGTAATTGATTATAGGTAGTTAACTTTGATTGTGGGTACTGGACCGGTTAATTCCACTGATTGCGTTCAAGTTGCCAAAATGGCTGTCCGATTTGATTTTCTTGAGGTTATTCTTAACGAGATTATGTACTTGAATTACTTAAATATCGGAACCAACGTCAAAACTGGATGGTTACAGAAAGAGCCGAACCCTTTTGAAGAGTACGCCGACAGAAAATCTGAAAACGATTCTGGGTAAAACAAAATACTGTGTGATGGTCAGTAAATGAAATGGCCGAGAGGTTAGAGCTTCCTGCGACTCGCATTCACCGAAAAAGTTAACTTTGAGATCATATGCTACAGGAGCTTCTAATATTGCGATTTTGATATTTCCAGCATCCACCGAACATCAGTGATATGTCAAAAAACTGCGTCTGTTTATCCACAATTTGTATCGTTTTCGTCGAAGGCAGAATTAAATTCTGTGACACAGCGATTTCATAAATTCCATGGATTTCTGGGTGTCATGGCAATTATAGACACATACTGTTGCATTAGCAATCATTAAACATCGGTCATTACGCTCCAACGTTCATTTTGTACGGAAAAGCCCCACATAAAAAAAATATATCCCGTATAAAAAGTTTAAAATATAAAAGAAACTAAACTTATCCTGCTGACTCTAACCTACATTTTAACTTGGGAAACTCTTAAATGTCGAGCTGTAAATTATATATATATTTACGAACACTTCGTGGAAAAGGCGCTTCGGTATTTTTCCTATGTATTTACTTGTGAAAGCATATGCTCGCCCCACACCGCGGAGTGGGGTTCAAGAAAACTAAAACTATAACAAAAAGCTTAAACATTACGGTTTTAACCTACAATTTACGTCAATAATAACACATTATGAGATACCGAATTCTTCTGTATCATCAAAATGCAAAATATAGTGCGATTTACAAAGAAGATGCATTTAATTTTCCGAAAACTTACACAGTAAAACACGCTATTTTAACAACCTTAAATAGTGATTTATTATTTATTTGGTTATTGACACCTGCCTGAAGTCATGGTTAAACAATTCCTTGCCTCCTGCACATCCTTTAAAAAAACATGAGTCATGTTTTCCAGGCTATTGAAATACGAGATAGCGATTCTGTTCGGAACCAACTATTTCATCTAAGAAAAATTTGGGGACTTCTGTTTATTTTTTACATAAATTGGAAGAAGCAAATTCGTTGTAATCAGTTTCGATCCGGTGACAGTGAATTTGCTTCTTCCAATGCATATTTTGATTTATACTTATTGTTAATTAAGCCCAATTCATGTTGAGTATGGGGAGGGCGACCGACATTCGCTCTGATGCAAAACCGTGCGCGCAGTCAGATTTTACAGTGAAGATCCTGTAGTTAAAAGCGATGGTAATGTATGTGGCACGTAAAAGAACCTCAAGCCTGATAAGGATACCTCTGAGCAAAATGAAGCGGTCTTTCACGCCTAATATAGAATGGGACGCTGAAAACCACAGTAGTCAAAGATCGTCCATAAATAAAACTACATTTCCATTTCATTTCGACCTGGTGAGTATTTTCGTAAAGATTTATTAACTTCCCCGCACATACCACAGGATTTCTGTCGTTGTTACCTTGTAGTCATTAGGATCAGTAGGCTTTCATTTGTGAAACAACGTAAAGTAACGTATGTCAATTACATACACGCTATTTTAAATACGAATCGCTTGTCGTGTTTGTGAAGAATTTATTCTGACGTTTCTGTATAATTGACTCCTTTCAGATCTTCAACTCACGATCTTGTGAATAAGTTTGATACTACTAGTTCAGTGCAAAACAAACAACTGCAGAAGAAAAACTAAGACGAAAGTTGCAAAACCCTTGAACGTTCACCACGAAAATCACTCACACATTGTAGGAACTTAAGCAAAACATACGAACTGAAATAATGTAATAGTTTGTTTTCCTCTAGACATATGGAATGTTTCAGGCACCCTCATAATCTAAATTTCATCATAATATACCGTACAACAATTTATATCCAATATTACAAATCATATATTCTGTACACACATCTCGATATCTATTAGGTGCCTTTTTAGTTAATTTTTAAAAATATTCCCATTGAATATCTTTTATTTATTATAAAATGCAATACCTTTTTCAGTTGTCTTATTTCTTATTATATTTCTATGAAAATTATTACATCCTCTAGTGCTATAGTTATTGTACTCATTGTTTGAATTTACACTATTTTCATTAAATTCATTTTCAAGCACAATTAATATCAATTTGTGTATTTATATACACACAATGAAATTAGTTAGAATATTTTCCCTTATAAAAATTGGTCTACATGATGTTCTATTTCCTAATTTAAACATAGTTCTTAGGCACATCTTTTGCAGCTTTAATATTCTCTTAATATTAGTAATTCCAGTACTACCCCATATCTCAGTTCCATAGTTAAAATGGCTATGTATTATAGCACAGTGCTAATTTCAGTATGCATGTCTGTAGTCAGATTTCTTAACAAATACAGACCACTACTAATTTTATATGAAACATTACAGTGACCGAACTAGACCTTGTCAATCTAAATGTGTTTACTTGGTACAATGCTTGTTCAACTGCGGAAAACACGTTCCCAGCATTTGGTTTGGATAAATACAGATTTGAGAAGCGAAAACGGAGTGTTGGTAGGCCGTCAGTAGCATGTCGTACTACCCAGACGTAAAACTGCGTGCAAAAGTCAGGTTTTATACCGAATATTCTGTACGTGGTCATATCAACTTATTGCGTATCAGCAATGGTGTTAACTCATGTGGATACACTTGTCATTGGGTTTCTGTTTTTCTTTTGGTTTTATTCATAATCTCATTCACATCTACAGACTCTGGGAATAAGGAATAACCTTGGTTTGAGAAAAATTCCCAACCCAAGCCAGAAATCGAATCTGGGATTACTCACACAGCAGGCAGGAGCTGGTCTTGTCATCTAAGGTCATATCGGGGGATTTGCTGTACAAACAACTCGTCTGTAGGTTCTTTACGTTGGGTTTAAATCGTTCTCTCTTTCCCTCTCGCATATGCGCGCGCGCGCACGCACGCACGCATACACACACATATATATTTCGAGAATTTGGAAAACAAGTAAAACAGTATTTTCTAGAGCGTTGATAAAAATTAAAACATAAGTAAAAGACTAAAACAGTAAACAGGCGTGTACCTATTTCTCATTCTTTTAATGCAATTCGTAATATGTTTTCTGTGGTAACTGACTTACATTTAACTGGTAGAACTTGATCTATTAAACATAACGACATTTTATAAATATTTTTTGAGAAGCTATTCTTGTAAACGTTTGTTACTGAACACTTTTTAAAAGTTAAGATAATGGTATTGATGAAAAGTATACAATTAGCGACATCTCTATTTCGTGCCCCTTCAGAATCTCCTCCAGTAATCAAGATGCTAATGTGCTAACGCCCGATTTTACTACATATGGCACCGCAGGCAATAACACTGATGATACATGGAATGAACATAGATCACCGATGGAATGCGATGGCGGGGGAAACCGGAAAACCCGGAGAAAACCCGACCGTGTCGCTTTTTCCACCACAAATCCATCAAGCGGACCTTGGGATTGAACCCGGGTCGCCTTGGTGAGAGGTGAATGGTCTAACTACTCGGCCATGGCGCGGCTCTGCTTTATCAGCTATTCTCTGAAAGCGAAGCGAAGCTATACAACAGATAGATAATTTTTTTTTTACAATTCATGATATATAGATGGACACCATGTAATAATATTCTGATGATAAACCTATGTCCAAAACATTTTATTTGCGTGCTAGGGTATCTGAAATCAGGGGCGATTTCTTCATATGGTAGCACGCTTTGGTTACAACCATAATCCTGACTTGCCCTTTAATATAAATAAAGATATCCTATACATTTTAGGTTCATTCAAACTTGAGTTTGAGTAGACTTCAGCAAGCGCTAGATTGTTTGTGAAGTGCCAGTCTACAACCCACATTCATATAATGGGGTATGGGCAGGTACACGAGTTAACAATACTGTCGGTAGGCAATATGCTCCACAGAGAAATGCAGCCGATAGGACCATGCATTTTGTATTGGAGGACAAAAAAAGACGGCAAAACCGAAGGCACGTGCCAGTGGTTTCACGTTATCTTTGGCTGTGGCTGTTGGTCTGCAACATCGCCATAAGTTCACCCTTGCTTATCTGGGCGGTTACGAACATCTTAAAAGACAACAACGATTTGAGTAACAATCTCAACTTTATTTTCGTGAATCTCGAATATCTTCAGGTAGTTGTATTAATAAACAAATAGATAAAAACTTATGCATTTTCTCTTGATTGTTTTGAAATCTCGTGAATTCCTCTAAGTGTTCAAACGTCTCTATTGGAGTAGATCTTTGAAACGTCATATTTAATAACTACGCTCAAGAGACAATCAAGACATTTTCACTTGTGTTTTATAGTTAAAAGTTTGTGGAATCTTATTGGTAGGGCTCAGACGTCATAAAATGTCAACGCTTTTTCTGAGACATCGCAGAAAATGTCCGATGGGGATATAAATTCGTTTCGCCTCAAGATGAATGCACATGGCTTAATTTGATTTTGCATTTTCCGCATTTTATCTACTGGTCATTTTTTAAAAGGAAATTTACATATTTATTGAAGTTTTTCTATCTTTCACCATAGAATAAACTTTTTCAACATCTCACACAAAGCAATCGTGCAATAACTTAATTATAGGCTGGTGTAATTTTACTCATGTATGTATATTAGCTCTAGCTGCATCATTCTGACTTTGGTCCTGTTATATTATTCTGACATTTTGTTGGAGCAAAAATAAGTGATTGGCATTTTGACAGGAAAACTGCTAGGGCAATATAAATTTCTCACGACTTACTGGCTGATACCGACTTGAAAAGTTTGGCATGAATTAGTAGCAACTTTTCTACTCTGACAACACCAATAATATGGTTAAAAAAAAAAAACAGATGAGAGATGTGCTCAGTGCTTGAGAAGATATTAAGTGTCTAACAGCATTTGGGACACCATGCAGGAATAAATCGTCAAGATTTATCTAGTAATAACATAAAAAGTATGTTCTAAATTATCGTGGTTACCAGACCAAGTGTAGAATGAAAAAAGTTCTACAAAGTGGAAATTTCGACTTTGATCTACTGTGTAAGACTAGTGGAAGGAGTCATTGCTTATTTCAGCTATGCACCCAGAACATCAGTTGAAGTGGAAAGGATTTCAAATGTATAAAAATATTCTTAAGGACGGGGCGGGGGGGGGGGGGGGGGGGCGATTCCTCAAGCTCAACACACAACAAAGTCTATGGTTCTTTACCTACTGCAGTGCTGAATAAAGTATAACAAAAGTTTCAAAAGTCTTTCTTTTTTCTTTATTTTTCATAAGTTATTCATTTTCACAAAATTAACTATTATTTTATACATTTTTTCAGTAGCTTTATACCAGGTTTCCAATACTTTAAGGTCATTCTGTAGGTAATTTTTCACTATTTTTAGGTCATCAACTTCCAAAGCCTACTTATCAGCACTAGTTCAGAAATCAAAGTTGGGCAACATAGTCTCAAGTCTCCAATTCATCCCCCATTTGCACAAGGTTATGCTTTCACTCCCCTTAGTAAATCCAGTGTATCTAAATTTAAATTCCTAAATGAAAAATAATGCTTTAATGTATGGTTACGGGGAATTATGCAATTTGTTCAGAAATAAAATTAGAAGATAATAGTCTCGCTAGCCCCAAATGTCCAAATACTAGAATGCAGCGAAAGACTAGGTGCATTGTGGTTTCCTCAAATGATCACTTACAATGAGAATATATTTAAGAGGAAATAAAAGTTGCTCTTGCTAGTATTTGTCTTTGTTAAATGCAATCTACAACTCAAACTCTTTTTAGCCTTAAACTTTATACCGATTTGTTGCACTCAAAACCACAATTTTATGGGCGCATTTCTTTCACTTTCAGTTACTCTTTAGTCATTTTGCTGCAACTGCCAACTGTTTATATTATCACATTTCTTTAGGAAAATGACTTTGAATCAATACAGATGAGAAGGGACTGTTATGTCCATCTTGTGTAATTCTATACAATAGCTTCTAAAAGCCTATACAATGTGTGTGCAAAATTTGAAATCAGTATGTTTAACCACTTGGAGCTTTCATGTGCCATTCTGTATCCCCATAATTAATCAATTATTGTTCTGACACAAGTACCAGTATTCTTGAGCAATACTTCTTACAGTATGACTGAAATACTTATCATACAATGGAATGGTCCTAAACAACAGCACAGCTCTGATTTGGGGGGAAAATTATCAATAAATTGATTTTTCCTCTCCAATGCAATCATTTCCATTCCTAATCCTAAACATTCCACGTTAAACTACTTCTATGCTTTATAAAATTTACACAGTGAAGTGAACTAGTACTGTTGTCTTTCTATTACACAAATATTTCCCAGTTTTGTTCTAATCAAGAAAAAGTGGATCAGTAATGCTGTGATGTATTGGCTCCGATTTTTGTTGTAAGCTGGGTTATCAAATTGTTGTAAATGCTTGTTCACTAAATTAAATTTCTTCTCTTCAGTATCAAATTGTTGTGCAAAATTTAAGCATCTTCATTAATGACTTTCATCAACCGAAAGTATAATTTACTATGTATTTAAAATCACAACCAACAAATCTTATGGGGAAAGAAGAGTGGAACCACACCTTGCAAACAGCTTGGTTATTTCCAGAACACACTTAATATTCTAAACTTTTCCTTTCACAGAATACATTTTCTCACAACACCCAAACAAATCAAGTTATAGCCGTTATAAAGAATTCCATGGTTTTGAATGTTTATAACCTGCTGAATTATCCTGCAGTTCCAACACAGATAATTGACAATAATTAGCATGAAGATAATGTATGAAAAGGAAACATTGCAGAATTATGTTATTGCAGTTGTTTTTTCCAATAATCATATAGATAACCCATTTCTGTTAAGAAAACTTTGAAGTCATGCCACTTGTACTCAAAGATATGATAAGAGTCATGTCACAATCATCTGTAAATATTAAGAATCAAGTGATATGCCACTCTTTCTGCAGTATCTTATCAACCTTTGCTAAGAGATATTTGAGCAAACAGTGTTGCTAGGTAATGTCCAATAAAATCATCTTTTATAATCTAAAACTTCATATCAATAGTAATTTTGCTAAAGCAAAGGTTTCCAGCAAATGGGAGATTTAAACAACCAATTAAAAATAATCTCAAAACCACAGGGATGTCAGAATAGAACCTGTATACTGAGAATCTTGCATTGAGGAACTTTGTCACTAATGAGATTAGCACAATGCTTAAAATAAGATACAAATAATTTTCTTTAAATAACTAAAGAATACAAAGAGGGTAAAGGTGACTGTTGGTAATTAAGTTACTTGAGAGAAATTCATTTGTTAACATAGTAGATGTTTAGTTTGATTTCAGTACCTTTGCTCAAAATCATTTTATTCTGTATAAGATCTGAATGCAAAGTTATTCTGCTGATAAAACTTACATAGCTCTATTAGTAGTATCTAGCTGTTTTAATGACAAATCATTATAAGCTATTTTGATGCCTGATCTAGAATTAATGAAAGCTATTCAAATGTATATGTATCAAACTAACAATTAATGCTATGCACTATAAATCAATTATAACAAAATGTTAAGACGTATATGCTATAAAAGCCTAGTGAAAGTTTAAAACATAAGTAATGGAACATATATGCAATAAAATGGTATTTGTTTATACATATTATGTTAATATTACAACTGCAGAGAGGTATATAAAACTATCCCTGCTTTGTTTCACACTATTTGTATATAATGCCTTTTTATGTTCAATACCCATATCTAATGTTTATGTATATATGTAACTGATTTTTACATTTCCTTGACATGTTCAACATTCACTAGCCTTTATGGCTACTGGTGAACTTACTGAACACAATCCAATCCAAATTTTTTATTGTGTTAGTAAGAAAAAAAATGGAACTGAAAAATGTTGTTTATTCCATCACAATTGAAATTTTGTATTAAAAAAACAAAATACCAAGATTCAAATATGTATATGCAAACGGATTTGAATTTAATTTAGATTCACAACATTTGGTGAACCCTTATTGGAACAGTGTATAATCCCTATCCAAGAAGAGAAGGAATAGCATTTTGTTCACAGTTCAGGTGCATTTCATACAGTGTCTAATTTACTCATTAAACTCAGATGAGAAGGACAGAAAATGGACAAACTGAAGAAAGCTAGGATATCCATGATACAATGCTTCACAAAGACAATCAATGACTTAAAAGGAACTCTTGTACCAAGTATGTCTTCCAAGTTTCATGAGTCACTAAACTCAAATTTCAGTCATTTAGAAGCATTGATGGCAGTACTTCATGCATTAGACACTAAGATAATGGGGCAATTTTAGATAGTACTAATGAAGCAGCAAAACTTGTAATGCAGAAAGAAAGCACCAAGAAATATAATTATGATTGTGAGATTATGTGCATATGAGTGAATAATGTTTTGGCACTGTGCAGATCAGACAGTCCATTAAGCATGGAATATGAAGGAACAGTGCATAATCAGGATAATAGGAGAAAAGCTTATGAACTAGCCAAAATAGAAATCAAGAAATTTAATGGAGAGCTATGAGAATGGTTAACTTTTAGGTCACAGTTTCGGAAGATGATAGTTTAGACAATAATGATAAATTTCAGTATTTAGTGCACGTTATGGAAATCAGAACTGAATCTCATGAAATCATACTTAGTTATCCTAAGACAACATAAAATTATCCAAAGGCCATTCAAGCTTTACAGGAAAGTTTTGGAAGAGAGGACCTACTACAAGTGTGCATAAAGGAACGATTGTAATTGGCAATTTCTAATGCAACACAAGAGGAAAAACTTTCCACTACTCACTTTGTTAATCAAAATAGAATCTCATCTTTGGTCTCTCAGTACTTTGAATTTAGTATCAGTTGACCCAAGTACTTGGTTGTTTCCATTAGCCTTCCAGAGGAAACTTCACATGCCTGGCAAAGAAGTAGAGTTTCCAAACTAGATGAAAACAACGATGGCAAAAACTCATCTCAACTTGAATGCCTCATGGAATTTCTACTCACTGAACTTTTGGCTCAATTAGGATTTTTTAGTTTGGTCATGAAGAGTAAAACTGAAAAGAATTTGCACTTTTCCAACAGAGAAGAAATACAACAAACACTCCTAAGCCCATTTCTACTGTTGCTGCACTTTAAAATTATAGTTCATCACTGCCATGAATTTTTATGGTAAACTTCATGAAAGTGAGGAGTATTTTTCTGACCAGGAGCTTAGAAGAAAGAAAATCAAAGTTGAGAGAAAAGGATTTGGGTCTTCTATTGCAAAAACCTCAAACAGCATTATTAAATACAAAATTAATAAATTAATGAAATAAAGCTATTAAAACACTTGAATTGGTCCACACCTATTTCTTACCTAACAGAAGGTCTACTGATACATTTAGGGCTGCTAATACTGAGTTACTTGGTGGAGAAATTGCATGGTAAAGACGAGGAACATATGCAACAAATTCTACTGCATGATGCCATGATACACAATGCCTAGAAGTAAGGAGGCTATTAGACGAGACACTATTATATACATTTTTCTGCACATGGTTTCCACTATTAACTGTGCAAAATTAGAAAGTTCCATCAGAGATACAATGTATATAAACATTGTTGTAAGTGCTGTGAGCAAAACTATGTCATCAGCTGTGGATTGAGGCAGAGGAGACACTGGCTTTTGTAGTGAAATCTAACATATTTAAGCTTAATATGTATATTGTGTGTGTGTGTGCCATTTAGCTCTCATTAATATTCTTGGATAGACAGGTAAATAAATACGTAGAACAAATTTTGAACACCATATAACTGCAAGCTGCAAATCATTTGCAAACAAAAATTGTAATGGGCATATTTGTATAACATGATAATATCTGCCCTAATGTAATGTCTTAGCAACAGTAGTGAAGCTGAAATAGTGTCTTGTTTGAGAGTCCCAGGTTAATCAAACTAAATATAGATAAATTGTATGTAATAAGTTGGATATAAATAGCAATAAAAGTACAATAAATTTGCTTGTATGCTCCTGCAGGATGTTACACCAACCTAAAAATTTAGACATCTAGATAGCATCAGACTTGCAGATGCTGGCACAGGGGAGGAGCTTAAAGGTGTTGCTAAGCAACCATTCCCCTCCAAGCTATGTTATTGTAATATTCATAGGCATTCTCCGAGCCTAGACTCGGACTTCCAGTACAGCATAGAACTGTGAATTCTGATGTATGTTAGTTTTTGTTTGCTATTGCTCAGTGAATTCCAAGTATTTGCAGTGCCTTTCTTTCATGCTTTGCAATGAGTGAGATTAATGACTTGATTATCCATTTTATTAAAGCACAATTATCAATCCTTTCTTTTGAAGAAAACTGTGCTCTGAAGTATATGAGACTGACACCATATCTGAATATTGTACAAAAGAATAGAAAGCCAAAAGACTTTCCAGTCCCGATGGTTCTTGAAAATATATTGCTGGCAGAAAAGAATGTCATAAGGAGTTAATCTACTGGTACAAGAAAAACTAAAGTAAACTTCAGACACATTAGTCAATTATGTCTAGCTTCACTACTGGTTAACAATAGATAAAACACTCTGCTGTTTGGAAGAAAAAAAAGAAAATGGAAAAAAAAAACCTACTTCACTGAAGTTAAACCAATCAGCATCCATATTTAAGCTGGAGCCTCTCAGTGCCAACAAAACAGGAGTGTCTTTTAGGTTCAGTTAAAAGTCCCTTACACCTAAACATATTTTAAAGCAATAAATTGATTTAATCTTAAGTTGATATATAGAAGTAACTACATATTTGATATTAAGGGAAGCTGGCACTGAAAAAAGTGTGCGTGTATGTGCATACATGTGTGTAAATAAAATCCTTTTATCTGCCGACAAATAGTAGACTTTCTGGAACATTTTGGTATATCATTTATACCAACAATTTTATAAATTCCCTCAGATATTAAGAAAGAATATATACATTGCAGCTTATCTTATGATCATGATCAATGGTGGGAAACATGTCCGACAGATAAACTAAAAACAATTATTTCACCAAGATTGACCTAATAGTTGAAAACTACTAAGTCTGGGACTTAAAAGTACTTTGGATATTGAAGTCGCCATTGAGGTATGTCATCTCCTTGTGTGGTTTAGCAGGAAAAATACAAGTCAGTTGCAGAATTTAATACTGTATAAGCATGTTGCCATGGTAGCTCATTGGTTACAGCAGCTGGATGCAGATCTAGAGATGCGAGATTCAAATCCCAGCTATGACACTGAATTTTTCACTCTATCTTTCAAACTAAAAGCATGTTTGCTTTTGAATTTCCCCTTTGGAGAAGTTCATGTTGTGTGGGATCACACCAAACACACCTTGCAGAGGAGATGCAGGTAATCTATTATATGGGCCAGGAATGGTGCAATAAAATAAAATTTTCTTTAGATAAAGCTCTTATCAAGTTTCACTTTTTACTATTTCAATGTACCATTTCTCAGCAACTATTGAAGATAGAATGATGATCCTCCTACCAATTATTTTTACTGTAGCCAAGAATATTTTAACATGGTTTTTTTTTTTTTTTTTTTTTTTTTTTTTTTTTTTTTTTTTTTTGCAAATGTTAATGTTTTAGAAAATTATGGGTAAAACTTTGGAATCTTTTCTTAAAAAAAGATAGAAGCTATTTTTAGAAAAAAAATTAGAGATTAACAAGCTGCCATCTTAGAGAGTTCACATATGTATACACTATATTATCTTAACAAATCAGTGTCCTAGAAACAATAATTGTTTAGAAAAGATACATCAAATTTGCCAAATGCTTCTATAATAGTCAGCGGTGGCTCCACTTAAATGTTGACCTCAATTTTAGGTATATAGGTTTTTGGTACACCAGAAGTCCGCACAATTCTGTTATTTTATATGGTATACCCTAAGCTTTTATTTTCCTAACTACTAAAATAGTACTCTGAAGCTGCAAATAGGATAAGACAAAGTTTGCATAATATCCTTTGAAAAACTGAGTTATTCTAAGATTGAGTTTGATATAAAACTTACACAAGAGATCTTAGTTTTAAAATTGATTGGAACTAAGGAAGTGTTTCTGAAAAGTTTTGGTAACTATGTAGGGAAGCCAAAGAAAAATTGTGAATAAAACTATGAAGGCAAAGGATGACTTACAAATAAGGCCTGAAGTGGTAAGTGAGAACAGCATTAAAGTGGAGAGACAGGAGACAACCAATTAAAAATGATATAAATTTAGTACAAAAAGGGTTTAATGGTTGATCTAGAATCCACAAACACATCAAAGTATTAAAAAAGAGTGATATTTGGCTGTGCCCACATACTTCAGGAAGAAAGAAAAAAATGGATAAATTATGTTATACTACTTTTTGAATGTTTGAATTCTTTTTATTTAAGTGGAACAAATATTCCAATAAATGTTATACATTTTGTTAGGAAACAGTGAAGTTCTTTGGCATTTATATGTTCTAACTGAAATTATTGTAGTACTCTAGCTTCTTTTCATTAACCAGAACTTACTGGGACATGCTTCAGAGACCATTGTTTCCATCCTTAACCTGGATTCACTACCATGCTGCTTTTTGTTGACTGTCTAGCCAAAAAAGCACGATCAATCACTCATTGGAAGAAACATGGCAATGAATCCAAGCTGAAGATGGAGACTACAGTCTCTTAAACATGCCCCAGTAAATTTTGATATAATAAGTGAAGCTAGAGTAATAAAATAATTTCAATTTGTGCATATAAAGAAAAGAAAACTCAAAAAATTGTTTAAACCATATATAACCATGAACACATTTTTTAGTTATAAAAAGCTCTTAAAGGGTACACAATGTTATTGTGCTGTCCAAAATAAAAGTGTTAGAATAATTTCAAGTTAAACTACAAATTCTGTAACACTACCAAATATCAGTTTTCAATTAATGAATTTCACATTTTCAGGTGACAGGACTTTTAAACTTCCTATATTTACATGAAAATGAAAGTGAACCCAAACAAAATATTTTTAGTACATTTCCTGATCCAAAAATCAGCTTGTGGAATTAAGCTTGTGCAATCTCTTACTTCTCCGTTTCCATTATTAGCTTACAAATATTGAGAGATACTCCAATATCAAGGAGTGGCTGTTTGTTTTCTGATACTAGATAAGACAGTGGGCAAACGAGAAAACAGCAGATATTTTTTTTTATTTGACAAATACAAAATCATCCTCCAGTTTAGATATGGGCAATTTCAGACTAATTTCCTGATCACAGCATTGTTCTTGGATGTAATACTCCTCTCAGCACTGTTGTATCAGATGATCCAGTTAGTCTGATGCAACCTCAAAAGTAGAACACGAGATATTTTAGTAAAAAAGTAGATAAGTCACAATCTCCTGCTGGTAAAATCATGCACTTTATAGACAATGTTACCTGACAAATAAGGTTACTATAATTTAATGATAACCTTACAAACCATTTTTAAGCAACTTGCAATTTGTGATGCAAGATTTGCAATATTACTTTTTCTTCTCTTCCCTCCTAACTACTTTTCAGTTAAGTAATTATTAAGAGTCCAGATGCCAGGCAAAAATACTTTTACTGGAGGATGATAAAACTTGATGCAGCTGTAATTGTGCTTTGAGGTATTCGACATTTAAGAAACTAGTTTTTAATCTGTCTCTTTTGCCTTTGCCTATTTGTATAACTCTTGCCAATTTTTACACTTTTTTAAATCTTATAAACCTATTTTCAATATTTCTATTACATTCAGAACTCTACATGATGTACCTTTCTACTTTAGAACTTCAACATCCTTTACATTGGAATGTGATCATCTTTTGTATTATAATGTGTGCTATCTGCTAAGAATTCAGCATTTGTTTTCTTTGAAAGAGCCTTCTCCATTACCAGGGAAAACATTTTGACAAATAGTGATGGTTAGTTATTGTCACATGAAAGCAAATCCAACATTACTTAGCTAGGATATCTTAGTAAACTTCATAGTTCTGTTAGTGAACTTTCTGCCAATTGGTGGAGCAGTTTCATTGTGCGAGGTGAAAAATATATTTCATTTATTAACTCATGTTAACAAGTCACAAAACTGCTCTTGGTTCAAAGAGTCATGACAAAAATTTAAGTCTACTTCCAACAGCCATTGCCACATCTATCACACAGTTTCAGTTTTTTTCAGATGTGAGTAAATCATTAATTGATATCAGCAGACCATTTACAACAGTACCTTGTAATAATGTGTAACAATAAACATGTATACTTTGTGTACTTTTTAAACCAAATATAGGTTGAGAAATTAGGATTGCAATTTTTAAAATGTATAATTCCTTTTTAAATTTACCATGCCTTCCTTTACATTTTCTGTGCCATTTTTTACTTGTCTAATTTATTATAAATAAGTAAACATGCAGGCTGTAATAATTACATTTGCAGATACTCCACAGAATCAAGTTCATCTCTGCTGCAGTGCAAAAGATGACAAGAACTGAAATCGACAATAAATTAGTTTAAACATCAGTTGCAAGTGGAGTGGAGACAGCTAAACACTCCACTTGCAATTGATCTTGTGATTTCACTGGGTAAGATTCCAATTTAGCCCATCTGGACTTCATAGTTTAAGCATGTTGATTGATGTGGCCCAAAAGAATATAAAACTGTAACCAAAATTTTCTCGTAATTTTTGCCTTGGATAATATGTGCACACATGCTCCTAAATTTAAGTTTAATAGATGAGTACATCTTTGGACATTTTTTTATTCTGATAATAGCTCTTAAATGATCAAAATATTCACATAACTTCACACTAAATAAACATATCTGTGGTTCATAATTGTTTCTCTTCCAAACAACTTGTTCCGAATTAATACACATATTTTATGACATATTTTAATTACTCCAAGATGACAAAAAGCAAAACATGAATTTGACACAAACCAGAAAGGGAATGATACAAAGAGAAAAAGGAAGACAGAGACCTCAACAGATAATAAAAGTATAGATGTGTTGGCTTTTCTTAGAAAATTAAACAAAAATTTTAGCTAAAATTCTCTCATTACACATTTAAGTGATCTAGTCACCTTTTTCAATAGAGCAGACATTCACTGCTTAAGTGGCCTGTTACCAACTAGACCATATGCAAGGGAGAGAGGAGCTATCCAGAATAGTCTTGTACAAAATCGCCAAATCTAAAACCTACTGCAACCTACAGTTGTCAAGTTTTCTAAATTCAAAAATAATTAATAGCATAAATTTTAAAATGCACAATAAAATAGTTATACTATATTGTATATTAAAGCTCTAGTTAAAATCAACAGTGAGTACTTTGCATTAGTATTATCTTTCACAAAAGTAGATATCCATCTTCTGTTTAACCATGTGAGGGGTTCCTAATACTCGGGCATTCCTGCATCGATGGCATGAGATCAAAATTGTCATTTGCTTCCCTTGCTGTTCAAAAGGGCATGGCAGCCATCTGCTCAATTTGCAGTTTTGAAAAGAGATGTTTTGTAAACTAATGGACAAATGCTGCAAATTCAATTTCAACATACCTGAAAAAATCTTATGTGTACATTCACATGACTTTCTCCATATCCCTGCAACAAATTATTCTTAAAAAGCTTATACTTTTATTTACTTTATGCTAATCAGAAAAAAATAGCAGAAATAGTCTAATTACTCGCTTCCTTGTAAGTAGAAGCGAAATAAGGGACAACTGTAGGTTAAAGTGATAGTCAAAAGCCGGTTGCTATGTCAATGAAGTTCCTTTGTCTATATGGATAGGAGTTGACAAGTTCCTGTATGAGAAAAGTATACGTTTTTCATAGCAGAAACCAAAAATAAGGAATGTCACAAAAACGACGAACTCCACGACAAAAATGTATATAATATAAATTGTGTGTTTTAATGTGCTCTACATTTTTTGTGTAGTAAGTTTTTGTCCATCTCTTACGGTTTAGCAGTTATTCAAAATTTAGTAAAATTCATTCAGAATAAACTACTCTTCAGAGGCTATTCTCAGAAAATTGAAGATATACATTTTATTTGTCAGGTAAATATGTTTAATATACGAAATTTTAATCAAAATCGTTAGAGCCATTTTTCAGAAAATCAAAATTTTTGAAAAAAGTTCCATGTAAAGGGTAGTTGGGGGTGGGGGGAGTTTTCTCAAAATCTTTGTGTCGCATCCCTGGAAGATACTAAACTTAAATACCAAGTTTGGTATTTTATCGACTTTTCATTTTTGGGGACCCTAAAACATATATTTCCGGTGAAATCTCGGTATCGAATTTTTTGATGGAGTGCAATACTTTCTCTATACACTATGTACTTAGTGTGTATGGAGAAAGTAAAAATTGAGTTGTCAGCGTTTCTATTAAGTAGTTTTTTTTTTTTTTTTTTTTTTTTTTTTTTTTTTTTTTTTTTTTTTTTTTGGTAGTGTTTAACGCCCGCTTTTAACTACTAATGGCACCGCAGGTGGTGACACTGATGTTTTATGAATGATGATGGAGCACCGGTGGAATGCGATGGCGGGGGAAACCAGAGTACCCAGAGAAAACCTGCCCCAGCGCCGTTTTGTCAACCACAAATCTCACATGCGGTCGCTTGGGATCAAACCTCGGCCGTCTAGGTGAGAGTCGAGTGGTCTAACCACTCGGCCACGGCGCGGCCCTATTAAGTAGTGGACCAGAAGTAAACATAATTCCAGTGTCGGGTGGTTTGCTTACAAAAATAAGCTTAATCATCAACAGTGGATGGCTGGGCATAGGATAGCTGAACTCGAAGTATGTTATTGCTGAACAGGTGTTGCAACATGGATCAAATCCCCCTCTAAGGCTTTCCTCTTTTTTAAAACGTCATTATTTATATAAATGTATATAAATTAAATGTTGCCAAGTCCCCAATAACAGACTGTCTAGAAGTGTCTCCATCCTGATTCTCCATTCTTAATAATAATAGATAATCTTGAATTAAAGATATTTGATAATGTTCCATTTCAGAAAATGAGCATGCAGGGAACAAGGATCGAACTACCAACAGCTGGTGCAATTGAAGTCTACGAATAGAGATTCAATGACCTCGGCAATTCCTAGTTGTGTAATTTGCACTTTATTCATATGATATTGTGTTATTCTGTCACCTAATTTACAACAAATTCCATTGTAAGGTGGAAATTTCATAGCACCCCAAGAAATTGTGGTTGTTTTCAAATATTTGTTTACATTTACTTAGGAGATGAGAAGATAATCTAGAACAACCAAGAGTATCAATGTGTTCAGTATGGGGTATATGTTCCTTTAGTTGCTTTATTAAGGACAGACAAATGAACGTGAAATGTTTAAAACAATGTAATAGTTACTACATGTTCCTGTTGATAGACATTTGAAAATATTGTCCTTCAGATTATGCCAGATTATGTACAAGATTGACTACTAAATAAACAGTGATTTACAGACACCAAATACAATAAACACTTTAGGTATTGTACCTTAATAATATTATCTTAATAATCAAACTCTCTATCTTGATGCAGCACCAGATTGATGCTTTGCAAAGTGGAGGTCAAAATAAAATATTGTTTACAATGAATCAGTAACTTTTGTCCTATTTTTTGGGGGTTTGCATCATTCCTCAATTTATTTGTTTTGAGCACTCAGTCATTCATCTTGTCAGATTATTATATTTAAAAAATGGAATCATTGGTATTATATTCAAAAGGATAGTTAAGGCTAAATAAATTAGTAGCATAATTTAGTCTCAAAACCGAGCCAACAGGGTAACTGATGTTACTTCTGTAGATGTTAATATTTAGGCTGTCCTAAATTTAAGGATCATCTGAAAACAGCAGAGCACCTCTGTTAAGACAACTCTAATTTTCAGGAATTATAATGAAAATAACCTGACATGACACTTTTAAAAAATATAGGTGAATTGGGATAATTAAAAAAGGCCATTTTCTGGGAAAGTAAATGAAATCAAAGCCATTATTAGTGCTTTTTGTGCTGTAATAATGACTGTTTGCAAAGAATGACAAAAACAAATGAGCCAATTTAAATGCACCTTTAGCAGTAGAAATATTAATTAAAATATACTTTTTTTTTTTCAAATGTGATGCTTCTTAAAAATGTTCTTGAAGACTGCATATTGCAAATAGTTGATCAATATAATGTAATTATTTATACTGTTTTTTTTTTTCAATTAAAACTGCAAGGACTGCTTATATTTATTAATTGAAGAAGAAAAAGCTCAACTGAAGTTAAGACCCATAATGCACAGGGAAGCAAGACAGCTTAAAACCTAGCACAATCACTGCTATTGTCAATTAAGCCTTGCGGCCTTTCTTGCATGTCTTGAACACTGACAAGGGTTACACATGTAATGCTGCCATATTTCCAAGCCATGGGCTAACAGTACCTATTGCATTCTGTATTCTCCCATCCCTGAACCATGAATGCGCACACTTGCACAATGGGATTCAAATCAAGATTCTTAAGGAGGCCAATCGATGCACACCATTTCTGGTTATCTGATTAATCAGTATTGACACTGGAGGTGTGTACATCAACTGTTGTGCATAAATAAATATTACCCCATTCCAGGAAATAAGCCCATAGAAATGGCAAGTGTTCGGGAGAATATCAATATAAATCTCACTGGTCACTCTCTCCAGCATTCTCTGCTGTCCTGGTCCTAATCCGCCTGTTGTCATTTAGGCCCAGTAGTGAGCCGATATTCTTCCAGAGCAATTTCCATGCACAACTTGTCTGAGATCATATGCCATGTAGTCTATAGACATACCCTACCTGCTAGTCAGCGAGGGACATCTTGTTCCTTCAGATCCTTAGATCCCAGTAGACCTGTGGTAGTTGGGTGCTTCTTTGGGTCCATTTTGATCTTCTTGCCTTGTCTCAGTGAGGACTGTCTTAGTTGGAGAATGATGCAATTCCAGGCTAGCTTCCTTTAGTCTTTGCTGTATGGTTTTATGAGAACATCCATATTCCACAGCCTTATCCAGCAAAACAGATCTGTGTGTAATAGGATGTTCTCATCTCCATCCCTAGCACATCATTCTGTGCAAAGTTAATTGCTAGAAATCTTCCTGATCTTAGTAGCGCCTTGGCCCATTCAATCCCTTCTGTTTAATGTTGTGTAGCCATTTCTTTACTGTCTTACAGTTTAGTGCAAGTTCTATAGAGAACTGGGAAACACTCAAATTCTATAAGAATCACCCTCAAGTTTGCCCCTTTTTGCTGCTCTCAACTCTTGGCAAACATGTGCATGATATATGTTGCATTATTTTGCAATAAATGTCTAAGAATGACAGAGCGAGTCAGAGAATTGTAGTAGTGATAATTCATGCATGCACACTTTAAGGCTTCATGATGATAAAGAGGAGAAGACATAAATGTTCCGAATCATGTATGTATTTAATTTGAATGTTATTTTCAAATCACTATTAAAAGGAATGTGCAAGAACTATTGCATTGGCTAAAGGATTTCATCATTTAATGATTTCATTGTCATTTGTCTGTCATTAACAAAAGCAATTAAAGGAACTTATACTCCACAATGAACACTGCAAGTCTTTTTCTTTGAGATGATCTTCTCTAAATAAATGTCAAAGAATATCTATGAACAAAAGCAAAATATTTACACTATTTCTCTTTTACCTTGCAATGAAATTTGTTGCCATGTTAGTGACAGAATAACGCTCAATATCATATGAATAGAGTGCAAATTACTCAACTGAAGAATCACTAAGGTCGTCTAAGGTCGTCTTATTGCTATCTGCACAATTCTAAAGTGCCAGCTGGTGGTAGTTCAATCCTCACCTCCAGCATACTTATTTTCAGAAATGGAACATTAAAAAAAGTCTCTCAGGAGAATCAGGACAAAAAGACACCTCTAGACATTCAGTTAATGTGGACATCACAACATAGTAAACTGCTTGGAAATAAAATGGCAATGCTGCTAGTTATAAGGATTGCTACATGTTTAACTAATATACAATTGTATTGTGCTCTGTTTAATACACTATTAATTACTTTATTTGCTGCCATATACTTTTAATAATGCATTTTTGTGACCATTAATACAGTCTTTTATACTATTAAATGCTTTCCTACTGTATTAATGTATTAAATTCACTTGCATTCAAAACTTTGAGTCCTATCCTCACATAGTTGTATTTGTGGTGTTTTAATGCATAATTAATTAGAAGGGAATGTAGTGGTGCCAAATTCACTATACATATCTAAAATAACTACTTTTCTTCCTTGTTCCTTTTCCTTCTTGTTGAGTGAGATTTTCTAACATGCAGATATAATGCTTTCTTATATCCATTCTGAGCTAAGGTAAATATTAACAGTTCATGGCAAAAGTAAATTATTTAACGTGGTAACAGTGTTCTAGATTTGCAAGGGAAGTATATGACAAATTTCATTTCTATACCCTCTATGCAAGAACACCTGAGAATTAGGTGACCCTTCGCATGGTCCAACAGAAGTTGAGTATTTACTTTTGTGAAAGTTAGTGTAATAATACAGCTTAGTTATTTGATACAGTAAACTAGTCTGCCAGGGGATGACCAGAACCCAGTTTTTATTAACTTTAATACCTTATGTTTCCATCTTCAGCTTACTGATTACTGGCTATTGTTCCCCTTATCCTGGTCTATTTTTTCCTTTAAATGCTGACCTCTGGTGATTGGTTTACACAACTTGATAACACTACTTATTCCACCTAATTAACCTCTGGGAGAAACATATTAACTAAGGAAGTATTAACATTCCTACATCACACATGTAAGTATAAATAGATTTTTTAAAATACATTCAGTATTTTCAATTGTGAGGTTTTTGAAAATGTTGTGGGCAGATTTTAACAATCATGAAGTTTAGTTATATGTTTTAATAAAAGACTTAGGTTTATCATGTTTGACAAACCAGCTTCACTTTTAGTATTGCTTTTAACTTCTATAAGATGTATTTATATTTGTACAGTAATCTGAACCCTCAAAACAGATGCACGATTATATGCATATACTTAAATTCATATGTACATGTCATAAGATTTATCTTTAAGAGCACTTTCAGTTTTCAAAATATTTAAATATTATTACCGAGTTGGTGACATTGGTTGAAATTTTGATTCTGCATCAGAAAGAGTGGTCAGTAACTGATATTTGGTTTAACCCATCACTGGTTATTGGACGAGTACAATGCTCACTTGTTACTATAAATATGAAATAAAAATTGAGTTTGAAGAAAAATTGCCAATGCAGCCTCTGTGGTCAATTGGGCAACATTTTGGTTTATCTTGGGTTTGATTTCTGGTTGGGTATTATGAATACAGTTATGAGTATGTGTGGTTTCTCAAGCCAAGGACCCTGATATTGCCTTAGAAAAAGGGTATAAACACATGAAAAATTGCTAAAATATTCCAGATTTGTGAAATCAGCACAAAAGTAAAGCTGTTCTCTATGAAACTCATCATAAAAATTTACAACTTTTAGTGAAGCTATTGCACATATAAAGTCAAAATATTACATACACTTTGAAGGAAATCTGTACTCATATTTGGTAGCAATTGATACAAACTTACGGGTAACTTATAGGAAGAGTTCCCTGAATTCTGTGGTTTTTGTGTTTATCTCTTAAAATATGGATAGTTAATTTTATTACATTGCATTGGGTAATGATTAAGGATGACTTCAGCACTGTGATCAAGTCCAGACTTATTCCACCTAATTAACCTCTGGGAGGAATATATTAACTAAGGAAGTATTAACATTCCTACATCACACAAACAGCACAGGGGTCTCACAATGTTTTCGGACTGTGCAACTGAGCTGAATATCACGCTGATACCCCTATCCCAAAGAATAGGTACATGCACACCACTGCCCACTGTACCTCTTTTTGTAAACTTGAAATATTTAGAAAGAAATGAAACGAGAGGGAATGGGGACAGGTACATAAGAATCCATCCTAACATTCATCATCCTCTGTGGTCTAGGATTAACATGCTAGCCACTTGTTCATGAGGTCACAAGAGTGGTGGATTTTTTTTTTTTGGACAAAAAGAAATCCTTAGTATGGCTTCCTTTGGAAGCGAAGTAAACCTGGCACTACTGCGTCATAGAGTTATGCACACAAAAGAACCTCAAGCCTGATAAAGAGGCCTCAGGGGAAAATTAAGCAGACTTTCATGCGCAATATCAATATGAGATGGGATGCTGAGAACCACAGCTGTTAAAGAGTGTCCATAAATAAAATTTACTTTAATTTTAATCCTAGCATTCATTTAGCTGCCAGGAAAAACAATGGAAAGAAACACTCTCTAGTCAGGATAGCAGATTAGATCTGGGTTTGAACCTGGGGCTTCCCATATACAAACTTTAAATGCTAGCATACGACTCATTATTCCAAGTCTCAAGTTTTATTCACACTATACCACTATAAAAACACCTGCAATTTACCCTTTATCAAATCATTGAACAGAATACAATGCCTGGTACTAAACTATGAACACCAAAAACATTTTCATAGTATCTTCATCACTGAGAAAGGTGACTGAATTTGGATAGTCAAAGTCATCACAGACTTCTTAACAGATGGCCCACAATTCAAATCCTGCCATGACAATCCTCCCTATTGAAGTTTTTACCAGATTGGCAAATGCAGGGAGGTACACTAATCTTTGGCCTTCAAAGTTTCCATCTCAAATTACCTTTCCCAATTATTTCATTTCTGTATCAGCAGTGTCCATCCCTGTGGCCCCATATGCATTAAAATGTGTATCAAAACACTACCAAAAATTAAAAAAAGTTTCTTCATAAAAATATAAATACAGCTGCAGTAAATCACCGTTTAAAGAAATCTACAGATATGTCTTAACTTCACTGGAAGACTTCATTTGTATGCAGAAGTGACATGTTTTGATATGAGTCAACTCTTAATAGAGCTATGTAGCAGAGACAAAACTTGGGAGGATCAAGACAAGTCTTAGCAAGAGTGGATTTTTAAGCTCTCTCAAGCTTTATTCTTGTACTATAGCAGTTGACTAAAATTGACTACTTTAATACATAATTTTCTGTACTTACCACTTCAGCCAACTTGTGGTAGGGAAGGTTCTCTAAGTAGCTGCGCTCTGGAGGACAGTTCACTACTACTCCATGTTGGGGCTCAATCCAACATTCTGTGATAATTTGAAGCTCTCCATCCCCATCACTATCTTGTATGTCCACATCATCTGTTCCTTCATCGTCTGACCCACTGGAATAAATAGGTTTTATTAGTTAATATGTCAATACAACGTGGGGCCTGTTTCATAATGGTTACAAACTATAAAGTTTGTAATTTACAAAACCTGTTTCACAAGAGAGGTTTGTAAAGTTGAATTTATAGTTACAAAGGAAATATTATACAATTTAAGACCATTTCCTTTACAATCAAGCAGTAACTACAAACATTAGTAAAGTGTGTGTATAAGATAAGGAGTTCAACTGCAGATGGCTTTAGATTTGTAAAGGAAGTTATTTTAATAACACATTTATCAAACACAGGTAAAAAGGTTCATAAATATTAAGTACACAGTAAAATATCACTGAAAACCACATAACAGCTATGTATGATATATGGGTTAAAACAAAGTTCTTGCTTGCGAGGTGAATAAAACAGCTTTGAACATTTTGTTTTATTTTTTGGAACATTTTGGTGTTATTTCTCAGTGAGTTTTAGAGTAATAAAGTTGATTTTAGACACACTTTTGTGATGCATAATTTTAAAAGGTTGATTATAAGAGAAAATTACTCAATATATAAGTTATTTTAAATATAAACACTTTATGTATCAAATCACTAAAGCAAACACATTATTTTTACATAAATATACAAACTATCAGGAATTATGATGCAGTTTTTACTTGGATATTAATTGCACTTCTATCAGCCAATATGAAATGCATTCTTCACAACATATTTACCAAGTGGATCACTGAGTCACACTTAAAATGATAGCATGGTTATGAGTTCCAAATTTTCTTTGCTAAGATTGTGCCTTCAGTCAGTCAGTCAAGATTTTACTATACTGTGAAAATAGTCATTCAGCGTCCATGTTGGAACATGAAATCCATATTGCTTATACAGCTGCAAATTCAGGATTATCTAATTTCATTGCAGTAGGCATTTTCAGTAGGCATTTCATAATGTCAACCTTCTCAACAGAAAGTTACAAATTGACTGCATCTTGCAGCCATCTGTGTGCTTTCAGAAGTGTGACTGCACTGAGTGTTTGCATTCTAGGAACAGAAATTGATGCAGTCTTTACAAGACTGTCATTTACCACAATGTTCTTAGGATTCAAAGATTGTTTGGCATAGATTTATTTTGAAGATGTAAACCTACTCACATAAGAGAAAGCTTAACTTCTGCTTGAAGCAGTTGGTTTACAACACTTCCTAAAAGTTGACTTACTTCACCTTCCAAAATACCCTGGCAGAATCAATATGAAACCATGCTAAGTTGTTTAACCTTGAGTACAAATCATGGGCAGTAGGGAACTTAAATCCCTCAAGATTTTGTACAAGTGATGCGAGGTCAGCAGCACATTCCTTAACAAACACTGCTTCAATTTAACAGATTTAAGTCAAATTGCTAAACTTAAAAGAAAAAACATCAAAAAGTTAAATCTCAGCAGAAGATTCTCAAATCATATTTTAGAAAAATTGTCACCAGGACTAGTCAAAATACCTTAGTAACACATCAATAAATGTGGAGTAACACTGAAAAGCGCAATGAGGAAATTGGCAACAATATTACCTATGTTGCTAAATAGCCAGCCAACTGTTCAATTCATATCATATTTATTCAAATACAAGATGACCCCAAATGCAAGATGACACACATTTTTTTTCAGAACTTTGGAATTAGGCATATCAGCTATATAAAACAAAGATAACTTAATTTTTTAATGACATTTAAAGTTTTGTCATATATTTTGAACAAACTAAAGGATACTTAAGCTGGTATTAAGTATTCTTTTTTTCTTTTTTTCACTTAATTTTAATTTCTGCAGAAATTCATATGGTGGGTAGGACAGAGGGGAAAATGGAAATTATATACTGGTACCTATGTATGCAACCACAGTTTGCAATGGCAGTGCAACTACTAACAATGTAATGGATAAAATTTTCTATTTAGAATCATATCTAATATAAAATCATCACTGTAAAACGTTTTACCTAAAGTAACAATTCAAATTTCCATTGAAACTGACATTTTAGGCACGTGAGGGTCAGAGAGGGGAATACAGAAATGTACTATATGTCTACTGAGAGAATGTGGCAGTGGCAGTGTATCTGTTACGATAATACATAAGACGTGGTTTTAATGTTTTACTATGGCTTTACCTAATTTGAATGTGCATGTAAATTTACATTGTGGGTGGTAGAGAGAAACGGAATGGCAAACAGAAATGTACTAGTGTATGTGCAGCGGGAGTAGCAAAATGTGCATCTAAACATCTTTCTTTGTGCTTGACCATTGGCTCCTGATCAATACTATGTGCAACCACTGATGTGAAAGAAAGACCTCCATTTTTGTTTTAGTCTTGGAGAGAAATCTTTTTCCTAATGAGAATGCTTATAGATCCACCAACAGCAAACCTTTTGGTGCAACATGAAGGTACAAAATCTGCCACATATGTTACAACCTTGACAGTAAGCATTACCATTTCCCCCAGGGTTCATCACTTCCGTACCCGCGAAGTTAGATCTTACTTTTTGCCCTGTGTTATTTAGAAAACATCGCAAATGCACATCATTCTAGACGTTAATATTCAGGAAAGAAAGAAAAAAAAAAAATATGTCTTAAATTTAGATAAATATGGTATTTATTCTGCCCGAATATCCTTCATGTTGGTAAACCAACTATGATTCTCAAAATGTTGTTATTTATTTACCTAGATAAATCTCAAATCATTAGAAAATCGTGCAAAGTACAGTATTTTGCATAAAAACCCAATTTTTGCATTATTTTGATATTTAAAATTGACAAATAGTTTTTGGGTGTACAAAATATATTCCCACTATGTTTTCATGATTTTAATATTTTTCAGTCCCATTGTTTGAACAAAAATGTCCCATTCCTAAGTATAGATTATGAATTACATTCTTTTTAACCTTTTTTGTATCTATGATGCACAACATGGCTGTGATGATCATTTCCTTTTAGCACGAGTGCTGATGATAAATTACAAATAAGAAAAAAAAAAAAAAAATATACATAAGGCTATGAGAATAATTTGGCTTCTAAACTTCAGACATCAGTGTCAAGCAATGCTAATAATAATTTATAGCATTTTCCTAATGTCTTTATTGCCCTTGACATTGAGGCACAGTTTGATCATAGAGTAATTTATCCAGAGTTTTTAAGGTATTCATGTTTTGGCTTGATCTTCAAAATATACTAATAGCACATTTTCATTTTAATTAGTTTGCACATCTCTTAACTTCCACCGTTGAAGAAGCCTGTTGTAAGCTATTTTTTCCTGTTTTCAGACATTTTTGCAGCAGTTCTAATGCTATCCTCTCCACTGCTTGTAAAATTTTGGCTGGTTCCTCAGATTCCATAATTACTGGACTCAAATTATCCACCATTACATCAACAATATAAGCCTCTTCGATTATAATCTTCTTATCTGCCAGGAAATCAAAGTTGGTAACTCTAGAGTGGTATAATTTTACACTACTCAGTGGCATAATTTTCTCCTTTTACTTAATGTTGTGCTGAGCTGTTATGAGATAAAGATATGCAACATTCTTGCCCAGCTTAAACAAAACATTATCAAGAGATAACTAGAATCTTTGCAAGTTTCTCTCCCCTCACCTCCAGAACACTTCTATGGCATGTTAGAATGTTCAGTGGAGAAATCAGCTGGTATATAAGTAAATGTTCTCACATGATAAAGTCAGTAAGCGGGTCAGTCAATGGATTGATTGTCAAGTTAGTAAAGGAGTTGGAGAGTGAATTTTGGGTACAACAAAAAGTGTTTTATCCAAGGGAGTTCGAGACAACATGCAGTGAGCGAGTGCTGATTCAGTGACATATTGGAGAAGTCTTGTGTTTGACTCCCCAGTAAACGAACCATTTGGGAAAGGAGGCTACTTTATGAATACTTGATCAGGCAGCGATGTCAGAGATAAAATTGAAGTGACAGTGATGACTACATCTCAGACTTCACTATCTGCTTTCTCAAGTTTCCTTGGAACATCAGGTTAGTGCCAGGACTTTGTTTTGGAAAGACGCTTGCTCCATTGTATAGGTACAGTGCAGTGAAGGTCAATGTTGCTACTTAATTTGCATGACATTCAGCAGTTTTGCAATGAAATTTCAGTGCCCCACATTCTGATAAACATAAATGAGGAGATTAATAGAATATAAATGATAAAATAATTTTCTTTATAACCTAGTTATTTTTTTCCACAGTTCTATTACAATAAAAAGAAGCCTCTAAAGCAGCCCTGCACAGGGTTGGAGCTCCCGAAGCCGGCTTGCAGTTCGTGAGTGGAGTACAGGTACTGGCAGCGCTCTTGTTTATGAGTGGACAGAGAGAAAAGGTATTGCACAATACGTACACAAAAAGAAGTACAAGCTTTCATAAATGATTTCTCAAAATACTACTTTACTAATTTATGGTTAGGAAAAATATTTATTTTAAATAAATTATTACCTTCTATAGCAGATTAAATCCACGTACAAACTAGATATATGTTATGTCTCTTTACCAATACATCAAAACGTGGTTTTAAGTGATTGCCAGCTGAAAAGAAAAGTACTGACCTTACTGAAGCATCAGTCATAGATGTTCGATACCTGTTTTTATTGAAGTTCATGTTAGAAAACAGTTGTTCACAGGTGTATGTCAAACCATACACTGCAGATGGTAAAGGTGGTAAGATGGCAGCATGACCCATAAAGCAGCTGACTGGATGTCAGACTGTAAGGGCATGGATTCAGCACGAAGATCATCTCTGACAAGTATTATAGTGCCCCCATGAGCAGGCACACCCTCTTCCGGTTACAAATCACACCGAACAGTGGAGTAGTGCCAGAAGGTAATGTTGTCTTGAGGTCTGACTTAGTTTCTTGTAAGCAAACAACCAGAGGTTGATTCTGGTGCAACAACAGTTCAAGCTCTGGTCGATGTGGTCTAATGCCACGTAAGTTCCACCGCAGGACATCCATGGTCATGAGTAAGGGATCAGATTTAAATGGAAAGACGTTTCTGTATATTTGGCAGTGCTGGTCAATGCAATTTGTTTGTTTTAGGTGTTGGACTTACACTGTTTTCAGGAGCCTGATCTTGCCGCTTCCGCACTGTCCATCTGGCAGTGGGGGCAGTATCCGCCTGCTCCATTTCCTCCACAGGGGAGGCCCCCTTTCCAATGGAAAATTTTGGCTCAAGAACGGAGAACCGATTGGAGGTACTGACCACTGCAGATGGTCGTCAACGATCTGTACTCCCCGCCCCCCACCCCTAAGATTCCTCCGAAGAGGATCAACATGGAGAATGGCTTGGACTTTTTCTTCCCTTAGATGTTATGGGCGGTGACTTAACATTTCCTTTCAGGAAGTTGGTCCTGACATAACTTGCCTTAAATGTTTTTGCTGGTACAGAATATGTAACATTTAAGCCATTCTTGGTGCCCAAGGTTGAAGGTTTGGGTGACACCTTTTTTGGACTCCTCTTTTCACTGGCAGTTGTAGCTGATGTTGATGCTGATGTAGACTTAGAGGTGGAGGACTTTTGGGTGTGGTCTGGCTATCAGAGCCCTGTCAGAAATTCTAGCCCCGTTTATATTGCAAGTTTGAGTTGCGATTTCCCACTTCGGTATCAATTTAGCTACAACTGAACTAAAGGTACCCAAGCGCGGGCAGAGGGTTGGCGGAGATGCAGGAGCTTATTATGGGCTTCTGAGGACACCTTCTCTTCAACCCATATCTCCTGGATCACTTGTTCCTCCATAAAATGGGGGCTATCTCGGGAACTAGATGAGTGTTCCCCACTACAATTAACACAAGATGAAGTTGCCGTGCAAGCTCCATCATGTGATGCTTCTCTACATATTGCACAAGTATAATGACCAGTATACAACTCACTGGTGTGTTCAAACTGATGGCATTTGTAATATCTGAGGGGGTTGGGAATATAGGGCCTAACCTCAATGGTTTCATACCCTGTCTTAATCCTTTTGAGGGAGATCTACCCGATCAAAGGTAAGGAACATGGTACGGGTAGGAACAAATACACCATTTACCTTATGTTGAACCCCATAGACAGATGTGACACCTTGGTCTGCCAGATCCTCATGAAGCTCCTCATTGGACAAACCGTCCAATGCACGAGTGGTGATAAAGCTGCACGAGGTGTTCAAGGTCTTGTGCTGTTTGACCTTAATTGGGTAGTTGCCTAGCATTTTTGCTTTTAGTAGTTTTCCTGCCTGGGAAGTCATAAATATTTCTACCAGGAGGTTGCCATTTCGCATTTTAAGACAAGAGTGTATCGGATCAGCAATGTTATCTAGACCACTGTAGTAGTGAGGACCACTGTACTCAGCTACTTCTCTTCCAATGGCTATTTTATTTTTTGTTGTTTGTTCTGCCATAAAGATTTCATCCCCCAGTGCTACCCACCCACCATGGAGCCCAACAAGGGTCACCCCACTGGGGTAACAGGGCTACACAGGAGATATAGCAGGTTCGCTGTCCCACTCACCCTGAAGTTTGGTATGATACCTAGTCCTGGCTAATTGACCAGGGGTGGGTTAGTCCCTAGCCTCCCGTTTAGGCAAAGCAGAAACCAAAGCGATGTATTAGGCTGCGCACTCTGCCCAGTTACGGAAAAGCAGAAGCCCAGGCTCAGATATGCAACCCTCAGTCAACCATGATATTCCTTTCCACCGACATGGGTCTCCACACATGGCCTACACATGGGTGGGCATTTTGACCTACTGACTCCCTCACAACTCAGAGGTTGCCCACTGAGGAATGAGGGCATGCTTCCTCCTCGGGAGACCATTGTGGTGAGGATCCTTATGCCACCAATCAGGTCCAAGAACAGCTTAACAGGACTGTCTTTCAAAATTATGAGCCAATCGCTTCTATAATATGCGGCCAAATCACAACAAAAAATCAAACACCAAGAAACTGGATGGATGTCTGAGTAACCTCAGCCAGGAGATGACTGCTAATCTATCATGAAGCAAGAAGCTAATTATGAGCCTGCTCATGGAATTCCAGCGCATTTTCAGGCTTATTAGAAGATGATTACAGCTGAACTGATAAGAGTGATGCAGTGCATCAACACTGCCAATGCTTGATCGATTAGATAGCCAACTTACCATGTCCTGCTAGTGAAGTAGAAGGAAATAGATAACTGAATAGTGGACTCCTCTATTATGCCTCTGATCAATTCATTCATTTACTCACAACAAAATTCTTTTAATGATTATCTTCCTAAATTATTTTTAGTTTATAATTTTAATTTTAATTCACTCACAATTTGGGCCAGATGCAACATTACAATGTCTAAGCACATTTGAGGAACTGCCATTGATGTGGCAGACCCTTTCCCAAAGAAGATGCAGGAAATATCTATATGCTACTGGCTATGGACTTCTTCAAAGTGGCTGAAAGTTTTCACAATTTTCAATAAAGAGGCTTCCACTATTGCTAATGTACTGGTGAACACTTTTTACACTGGTTTAGGATCCTCTGGGAGCTCTACAGCAATAAGGGGAAAGTTTTTGAAACCAATTTTATGCAAAAGCAGCTCTAACACCTTGGAAACAAGACCTGTACCATTCCCCTATATCCCCAGACAGAAGAAATAGTGGCACTTTATAAAAAGATGTTTCAGAAATTGGTATCCAACCCTCAATGATTTAGCATATTTAGCATGTGCATGTGCGGTTATTTCTCCTGAGCTACTGACCATTGGTAGACAATTCTGTTAGCAATGACACCAGTCAATATGGTATTTGGATGGGAGCAATGACAACCATGTGATTGGTTCTGTGGCATGCCTCCTGCTGCCAAACAGCCAGAATGGATTATGTCAGGATGCTATCAGACAGGCTGGAAGACATCCACCATCTCACCAGGGAGAACTCAAGCTGGCAAGTGGCCAGATGAATGTGCACTATAGCAAACAAACAGTGCTGGATTCCAAGAAGGTGACCTTGCAAGGCTGTACCTCCAAGGACTAAAGCAAAGTGGCCAAAACTACATTGTTCTTGGGACAGCCTGAACAAAATAATCACCACTCATATCAATGATGTGGTATACCGCATCTGGCATTCAACCCCAAGGGAAGCTGATAGTCCATCTTGATTGGCTTTTAAAACAAACAGCTCTGTGGTGGAGGTATGTGACATAGTTAAGGCTGGTTCACCATAATCTGAGAATGGTACCCAAAACTGCAACAAGAGCAGTAAGCAATGCAGCATATAAGATTTTGGTTCACAATAGCCTGGGAATACATAGCAATAACCATAATGATCTCAAAGTGGAAAGCTGATTTTGAGCAACAATATTTACTTTGTTTTTAACTGACCAATGATACATCTTTTTCCATATACTTCTAATTTAGCAAACATAATGTAGGTTAGCCAAAGCCAAAATCAGAAAGAATTGATACTAGGAGAATCATTTTATACATTCTGGGAATTAAACCCAAAATAACAACTAACTTGAATCAAACTATTTTAATTTTCTATGTAGTCTCCCTGTACTCTAATGCACTGGGTTCATTAATTTTCCAGTGCCCTTATTCAATTTTAAAAATGAGATTTCACCAGGGCAGCAAAATACTCATCAACTTGGCTACCAGTTCATTTGAAGAAAATCTCCATCCACCGAGTCACCTTTGAGCTTAGGGAAGATATGGAAGTCTGATTGAGCCATATCAGGAGAATTAGGTGGGTGGTGCAACAAATTGTGTATTTTTGCCATGGCAATGACACCTGTGTGATGGAAAGCACTGGCCTGATAGAAGATGACCTTCTTCGTTGCCAAACCTGGCCTTTTTTGGCACATGTTTTATAGTAGTTGATCCAAAAGATTACCATAGTAGTCTTGTGTAATTGACCATTAGGAAGATAATCAGTAGAATCCCTTTCGCATCCCAGAAAACCTATGCCATGACCTTTCCAACCAATTGTGTTGCCTTTGCTTTCTTTGGATGTGGAGAACAGCAAGCTTTTATTGTTTTGACTGCTTTGTTTCTGGTATATACTAGTGAATCAGTATTTAATCTGTCACAAACTGGCGCAAAAACTCTCTGGGTTTTTCTGAAAATGGTCCTAACATTGTTCAAAAATTTGCATTTAGATATGTTTTTGATCTTGTATTAATGGTCACAGCTCCCATTTGGTAGATAATTTCTTTTATATACCCAATTCCTCAGTCTAAAAGTGATATGCCCTTTCATTATTTTACTACAGCTTCAACAATTTCTTTCACTCTCAATCAGTGATCTTCCAAGATCATTTTGTGGACTTTTATCATTTCTGGGATGATTACACATCTTGGTGACTGCTATACAGATAATCATCTATGCTCTATCAACCAAACTTAAATTCATTGGCCCACCATAGCAACATTTGTTCAGCAACAATTTCATTTGCTTCCCTATTTTCTTTACAAGGTAAATTATCATGTTCAAATTTCAGTTTTTTCCATCTTCCAAATTTCTTGCATGAGGACATTAATTAGCCTCCACATCACACCTCTCCACCCTAAGTACTGAAACATCCATCACCCATGCATTCATAAAGGATAGCTAATTATTGCATAAGAAACAAGCTGCACTAGTGTTGACCATTGTTGGCAATTCTAACAACTTATCAAACAACCCTCAGAGTTATTTCTAGTGCCTGCTTTATGTCAAGGTAGTCTAGATAATCTCTATGGTGAAGAGTCTAATATGCACAATATGGATCTAATATGCCATGCTCAGGTACAAGAATGAGAAGGTTAAAACTTGGCAAACATTCTTTCCCATTACTTGCAAAGCTTCTTGTCAACTATGGATGCTCCCATTAAAATATATGTACTTCAAATTTCCCATTCACATTTTGGTTACCACTCTCAGTTGTTGTGAACCAACCTTTACACGCTGAGCTATAAACCCACTGGCACTGACTAGCCGAGCTATTACGATAGACAAAGATAATCCATGCTCTTGCCCAGTGTGAACATTATGCTATCAGAGATAAACAGAATCATATGGAACTTTCTCTTCACCCCATGTCCAGAATGCTACCAGAACATTCTAGAAGGTTCTATGGAGACAACTACTATATAAGCGAGATTCTCATGCAATTGTATCAGTAAGTAACTGAATCAGTCAGCAAGCGGAACATTGGGTTTATAAGCAAATTGGCAAGCACATTTCTTGTGTGACAAAAAGTGTTTTCTCTGAGTTAGTTTGTCATGACCATTATGACTTGCAGTGAGTGCTATTCCACAAGATAATGGAGAGTCCTCAAGTTCAACTCCTCAGGGAATGAAACATTCAGAAGAAGAGACTATTGCACACATTATCATACAGCTACATTGCAGAAGAAAGTGATAGTGATAATTTACATGGTCTCATTGATGTCACATATTGAACTGCAGTTTTTACAGCCAAAATACATTGAAGAAAAACAAAAAATACCTGTGTCTCAACTTTTTCTCCCATTGGGTTGGAAAAAATTTAAGTTATAATGGCTGACTTTAGACCTGTCTTCTGCTCAACAATCAGTGACCTGGTAGATACTAAGTGCTGATAATGAACTTTGTCCACACTGAGGGTACAGGTATCTGCATTCAACACTGTACTAAAGATAACTTACAAGCAAAAATTAGTTTAGCAAAGAGAATATCAGCAGAAAATATGTCAATTTCTACTTTCTCTACTGAGTACTTTATCAGTTCATGTATAGAAGTTAAATGTATTCCACAAAAAAATTTGAAACTGAGATCAGTCCAGAAAACATGTTTTGAAATCCAAGAAAGCATTTCTAGAGGAGTGCGTCAGTGCATCCGTGTGTATGTATGCACATGCAACATAACTAAAAAACAAAAACTCTGTTAAGAAACAAACTTCATATTTAAGTTTAGTATTTTACAAGGGTGAAATATGAACATTTTTAAGAAAATTTCCTCATCCAAAACCCGCTTTACATGGAGAAATTTTTGAAAGTTTTGATTTTCTCAAAATTGGCTCACATTTTTTATTTAAAATATCATGTATCAAATATATTTTTACCCAAAAAAATGTATATCTTGAATTTCTTGGGAAGTGCCTATATCAACATCTTCATTCTGGATGACTTTTGCATAAACCATAAGATATATGAGGTGTGATCAAAAAGTTTCCAGAATGACGTCATAAAACTACACAACAGTTTGTTTTTCTAAACTGCACTGTCACCCTCAAAGTAGTCTCCTTGGGAGTTGATACACTTGTCCCAGCGCTTTTACCACTGCTGGAAGCACCTCTGGAAGTCCTCTTCTTTCAACATGTTCAGAGCATTCTGCGATTCGCGATGGATGACATCAATGTCCTCAAAACAGTGTCCTCGGAGCCACATTTCAAGTAGTGGGAAAAGAAAAAAGTCTGCTAGTGCCAAATCTGGAGAATAGGCAGGATGGGGAACAGTATTCCATCCTATTTTATCCAAAAATTGGCAAACAGAATGGGCTTTGTGCTCGGGCGCATTCCTATGATGCAGGAACCAGTCACCATTCCTCCAGCCATTTACATTGCACATTCTCCCTTAAACTTTGCAGAATTGATTGTAGAACACTTGATTCGCTGTTTGACCGGGTGGCACAAATTCCTATGTACAATTCCTTTAATGTCAAAAAACACAATCATCATTGACTTTACTTTGGATTGAACTTGTCTGGCCTTTTTTGGGCATGGAGATGAAGGACTCTTCCATTGTGAAGATTGTATCTTCATTTCTGGATCGTACCCATAAATCCATGTTTCATGACCAGTAATAATTTTCTCCCTAACTGTGGGTCATTTTGTACCTGTTCTTTAAGATCTGTGCAGGCAATCACACAGCTTTCCTTTTGGTCATTTGAAAGCAGGCGGGGCATGAACTTGGTGGCAATTCTTCTCATGTCCAAATTGTCTTTCAAAATCTTTGAATACTTCCAAAGGAGAGTGCCAATGAGCCAGAAGGTTCCCTTATGTGCCTATCATTTAAGACCATTTCCCTCACCTGATTGACATTTTTATCAGTTTTGCTGGAACAAGGTTGCACCAAACGATCTGCATCTTTAATTGATGTAACACCACTTTTAAATTTCGAAAACCACTCAAATGCTGGAGTTTTGCCCATAACTTTCTGCCCATAAGCTGTTTAACATTTCATAGGTTTCTGTTGCAGTATTACTGAGTTTAAAGCAAAATTTGATGTTCGTTCTTTATTCTTCGTAATGTGACATTTTTGCTACGTGGAAAAATCACAGCACATGCAAAACACGTGTTCACTTTAGAGCGTCTACCTTGTCACTGTATGGTCACAGGAAGTCACGCGACCTCTCATTTTTATTGGGAAAGAACTCTGCAGCCTGGGTAAGGATTAAAGAAATCTCAGCGTCAGCATTGTTGTGAAGCCATTCCAGAAACAATATTACACAAGAAATGTAGATCTAGTCAAAACGCACAATTTATGTTCTATACATTTTAATTGTGAAGCAAACCATTTCCAAGATATCTTATTCAATTTTAAAATACTTATATTTTCTCAAACAGGAATTTATCCATGTTCATACTGTTTTACTCCTGGCCATGCAAAGAGAACCAAATTTCAATGACAATCACATACCAATTGCTTTTAAAAGATTTGACTATCTAGTTTAAAATGTTTTTATGTGGTAATTCTAGCCCCCAAAAAAAATTACTCCATAAAAAACATTTTAAATTCTAAATTAAAAGATGATATCCCACAAGAAAACAAACCAGCAATATATCAGTTCAGCTGCAATGACTGTGAAAAAATGTACATTGGCCAAACAAAAGGAAATATAAAACCAAGAGCAAAAGAACGCCACAGAAATATTCAACTCAAACAAGAAGACAAATCCGAGGTGGCTTGGCATTTTTGGAAAGAGAAACAACATAAATAGAAGCCCAAAAATACTCAAAAATCACACGATGACAGAATTAAAAGTTTGGGAAAACATATATATTTGGAAAAACAAGAACCGCGTTTTCAATTTCGAAATCCTGCCAGGCCACCTACTGGTACAGAGGTTCATCAAACCAACACCAGTGACAGAGACAACCACCACAGCAAGCAATGCCGGCAGTCGACCAAAGGAATTGACAATGGAAGCACATGGCTTCTGAAACATGTTTCCCGGAATAAAAAGTAATTGATGTAGTTTTACAAAATCGAATCAACTAATTTTCAATTGTTAAAACACATCACTGTCACAAAGTCAACCATATATCAGTAATAAGGTCCAAATTAAATGAAATTATAGGAAGGACAAAATTAGAGTGTGTACTTACAGTTTTGTAATGCTAAAACTCAGATTCAAAGTTATTTTAAAGAAACTTGATATCTTTGTTTTTTTAGCATTTACCCTTTGGCTCACACAAAACACTTCTAGTTTATGTAAGTGATATCTGTGATAAGGGATCCACTTACTGGAATTTTTTTATCCTGTGCCTGCTTGAACCACTTTTTAACACACTCATCAACATCAGGATCTTCAGGCACTATTGCTCTTATTTACTTTCGTCACCGTTTGTAACTACACTGTTCGAAATTTTATCCTTATTTTTGAGGCCCATACACAACGTTTGTCTCTTGCAATTCGCACTTCTTTTTTTAAACCTTTATCCACTTTGCGAATGACTGCTGCTTTTTCAACTAAAGTGAGATTTTTGTAATTTACACGTTTAGGTTTGGAGAGAGCCATTGTCAGCTCAGTTTGCTACTTAAACACACATTGATGAGTTTGATGTAACTGTGTACACTTTAAAAATGCTCACTTTACTGCATGGGAAGTTATTTGCTGCGAATGTAGGCCAACATGTGACCGCAGGTAGACTGAATGGAAAGGGGTGCAGTGTTCACTATGACAACAAGTGCCTTGGCTAGCAACAAGTTCCTAAGATTGCACAAAGAAGCTTGAGTAACCCACATTCCTTACTAGCATGAGGGTGAATTAGAATTACAATATGATGTATTTCCTGGAATTTAGCAAGGGAAGGGAATGCGACCACAGCATGGCAAAATTCCTGAAATTTATCAAGCAAGTTTGACTAACCTATAATTCTTTCGCTCACTCTCATTGAATAATATATTGAATTATCCAAAAAAAATATTGATTTACTGAAGACTTTTTAACATTACCTTGTATAGAAATGTCAAGGGACCATGCTAAAAGCTCGGATTATTCACAATTTTTAATTAAAATATTTGAATTAATCAAGTTCGACTGTACATGATTAGAGATACTTCAAAATGGGACAATAACAAATTGCACATAATATTCATGATTATCAATCTGTTTATATGAATTTGTAAGGTTCCTAAAACTTCACAAGCACATCACAAACATTTTTTTAGTCTTTTCCCTGTCATTTGTAACTCATTAGTATTTAAATTGAAAATATTGTGGAACAGGGCCCAAGTCTGAAATGACACGGTAATATAAGTTTCCAGATTTCTATAACAAGTCCTATCAATGGATGTCAAAGGCAAGTCTTCTAGAACTTTTTGAAATGTCATGTTATGCTAGTTACACAACATTTCTCAAAATGTGACCCAAGCACAAATGCATAACAAAAGCAATACCTTTCTTTACTGTTGCTTGTTGTAATATGCGGAGGAAACATCACATACTGGATAACACATGGGTGCAGATTTTCATCCCACTCAGTCTTCTTTTTACAAAGTTCTTCTGTCTGCATTACACCTTCCCCCTAGGAAGAAAAAAAATCTGCAATATAGCAAATTTATTATCATTAATCAAAACTTCCTCCAGAAATCAAAGTTATCATTCTTAACCTCTTATTTAGTAGTTTTACTAGTATATGGCATTTGGCAGGCTTTGTTATATTCAATACACTCAGTCTTGTAAAATACATTTGTTACAGTCATGCTAAGTCCTTAAACTCTCTCTAGCATATATTACAATGTAGGTGGAGAAGGCATTGCATTCCACCCAAAAATTCTATAGCAAGATTTCACTGGAAATACATGCTTTAGGGTCGCCTGATTAAAAAATATATTTTAGAAAAAGGTCCATGTGGGAGTGCAGTATGTACATGCATACATGTGTGTAAATGTTTGTGTACGTGTGCAGGTCTGTGGACAGCATAGCATGAAAAGTCAGTTAAATACTGAACTTGGTATTTAAATACAGTATCATCCAAAGATGCGACACAAAGATTTTCAAGTAAACCCTCCCACACCCAGCGACCCTTTCCATGAAACACTTATCAACAATTTTTATTTTTCCAAAATATTTTTAATGAGAATTCAAGATATTTTTATGAGAAACAACGTCTTGATCTAGAATCTTTTGGGAATAGCTTATGAAGACCTCTTCATTCTGAATGAATTTTGTATAAATGGTAAACCATGAGATAAACAAGCACTTCCGCACAAAAAATGTAGATCTCGTTAAAACATACAATTTGTGTTATATATATACACATACATATACACACAGATATATATATTTCCATAAATTTAACCATTTCTGAGATATTCATCATTATTAATTTAAAATAGAAACTATTTAAACTTTTCTCAAATAGGAAGTCATATTTCGTTTTGTGTCTCTTGTTTTACTCCTGATCATACAAAGAGAACAAAATTTCAATTGTTTCACACAGCAATCAGTTTATAAAAGATTTAGCTATCACTTTAGCTAGTGTATTTCCTTATTATCCTTCTATTTGCAAGGAAGCAAGTAATAAGACTAATTTTACTAATGTTTATCTTTATTTGGAAGATGTAGGCAAAAGAATAATCTGTAAGAATAGTTTGCTGGTGGAACAGGTGGAGAAAGTCACGTGATTGGAACACATAAGATTTTTTTATATCAGCTTCAATAGTAACGCAATTTTGACACTGAACTTTAACATGTTTGCTTTTCCTGTTAGATGTTTTTAGATGCTTACTCTATTATGGAGCACATAGTAGTATTGCTGCCTGCCCATCTGCCCTCCCACTCACATTACAAGACTCATCAAACACTGCAAGCATGAAGTTGTTATTCGACAGCAATTTGTAAAAAATATGTCTGCACAAATTTGCTTGAAATCAGTAAAAATGTTAGCAGTTTAAATGAAGAGCCTACAGCTGATTTTCAAATTTTTGATAAATTAGAACATGTACAGAGTTAAAATTTTATTTATACTAGTATTAACAAATTTAACACCATATTTCAAACTCAGTTAAAATTGGTAGAAAATTAAAAGTAGTTCAGTTGGAAAGCTTGCTACATATTTTCAATTTCTAACTGAACCATTGCACAAATGAGGTTGAAATTTTGTGATTTAAATCTGTACTACATTAAGGTTAGTTTTTGTAGAGAATTCTCAAATTGAGGTTGCAGCCGAGTATTTCTGAACCAATCCTAAAGATGTTGTTATTTGAAAGGAAGTTTGCAATGAAATAATGGCTGATGGGAAGGCATTACATTAATTTAAGTTTGCATGGGCACCACTTAAAATATTTTCAAAAATTGAATACCTCCCCAGAATAACATTGTATAACCCGTTTGCTCCATTTTACAGGAGACAGTAAAAATAATAGCATTCAGTATTTAACCATAAATGCATAACAAAAATTATTTCATGTTATTAAATTACTACTATTTTATTAATGTAGCAAGTCAACAGCTCACATAATAAGCCATGCATGCCAGTCTTATACCTCAAAAGTATAAGAATGTTGCATATCCATATCCAGAGTTTAAGTGTACTTGAACATGAATATTGTGACACTATTTACTTATAATAATAACATAATATTAACATTCTGTATTCAGTTATATAAAATACCTCTGAAAACACATTACTTTTAAGTTATAATGACTTTTTTTTTTACTGACATACTTTTAATAAATTGGACACACAACCAATAAAATGTCATCTTCTTGCAGACATATTTCAAGAACCAGAGTCTTTATACCTTAAGTTTTGGTAGAAGCTTCTATATTGAGGTTCCAGGTAGTCTCTCACATGGCCATCAGATCAGCTTCTTCTCTTAACTGATTGGAAGAGCATCTTCATATGCTAGACAGAGTTGCTCGACTGGAATGATTTGATCTGGTTCATACATATTCATTTTACCATTGCCCATTTTACACTTATACCAAAGGCACTCCAGTGCTCTAGTATATTGTGTCCCTTTCATAATCGAAGTACGGTAGGTTCGTCAAATGAGATTTGGAGCCACATAGCTGATGTAATTTGGCAATCTACATCTTTTTTCAGGTTTATTTTTATAAATATATTCAAAGATAATAATTATCTCAATAACAGCTTCAGAACTGAAACCTCTAAAAATTGTGCTCTTTTCCTTAATAACAAATGGATTACTTGGACGTATGATTCAACAACATGTTTCCATTGTTCAGGGCAAACTCTCTTCCTTTTTCTCAACCAATAAAATATTCCTGTAACATGGCAGGAAACAGTCCACTGCACAGGAACTTTGATTCTTTTCTGTGAAATACTTCAGTCCCACTAAGTACTGAAAGACCAGTACCACTCGCCAGTTCTTTTGTCCCACACAACAGTAAGACTAGAGTATGCTTTCTCTACCCCAGAATCAGTGGTTGGTAATGTTTTACTAAATTGGATGTGCAACATTTATGTACGTACATCACTTGTAGGCTTCTCCTCTGGTACTTTAACGTTCTTTCGGGTAGTATATACCAGCTCACTATTCCTGAGCATTTTGTTTGTCATATTCTTCCAATTCTGCATATTTACAGTCCGACTCCTTCCTTTATTTAAATGATTTATAGAGCTGTATGGTACAGAAATACTGTTTACGTTCACCATCTTTCTCAGCATATGCAATGTTATTGTAGGGACTGTCGACTTCTGAGCATCATAATATCCTCCATACTTGATGTTTTGGTAAATTGCCACTACAGCGGTGTCAGGAATGGAATATGCAACATCACTCTACATTTATCTCACTTTTGTAAGAAAATGGATTATGCAACATTAATCTGGTGAGGTATTCAATTATTGTAATGCAAAAGCTATAATTCAAGGTATAAAATTTTGGGGGAAATCTCGTATATTTACAAGGCATCCTATCACATAATGAAATTCAAGCTTGTAAAACGTACACTTTGTGTATGAAGAAGACATATCATTAATATTATTTAAACAAGAGAAACACTGGAAGCTCCAAATAGTGTTAAGTATATCATTGATGTAATTTGTTGAAATCAATAGAAATTTAAAGGCAATTTACATGGTGAGCTTGCTTCAAGTATATGATATTAAGGATTGTTTCCTTATTGCTAATCAGCAAACTGCAAAACACAAAAATTATGCAAATGCACTTGAAATTCATCACTATCTGTACATTTACAAACTTGTTCTTTCTCAACACTTCAAAAACACATTTCCTGGCTAGTTGTCATAATGTTTTTTCCACGTTGAATCTGCATGCAGCGCTCATCAAAGTTTCATAATGTATTGGAAACCTTTTAACTTCAAAATAATGAGATTAAATTTCTTTCTACTTTTTTGACCTGTATTACATAATCATGCTCAGCTACTAAAAGCAGAGAAGAAAATTTGAGCAGTACAAGACTACACAAAACCAAATAAGAAAACAAAAGAGATATTTAAATCGCATTTCAAAACTTTTTTATTAGACAAATATTAGGCATCAAATTGGGGGTTATATTATTAACCATTATTTTATTAATAGTAAAAAATGCTCTCTACTTCTAATGGTACATTTCACCAGATTTAAGATAGCGATGATGATGATGATTATTGGGGTTTAAGGACACCCAACTACTAGGTTATCAGCGTCCTTAGAAAACTAAAAAGGACACAAGAACAGATTTAAAAATGGGTTAGAATTAGCTATGGATAAAATGCAAGCTAAAATTAGACATAAAAGAGATGGTAAAAACTGTCCATTGCTAAAACATTTTTAAAAACTGTCCATTGCCAAAACATTTTTAAAAACCCATGAACAATGGTAAACAATAGCCTAAAAAGGGATAAAAGTATGAAAAATTAAAAGCGGAGGAGCATAAAATAATAAAACAAACTAGATCCTGACCATAAAAGTAATTGTTGATAAAAATTTAAAAACCTTTTCAATTGTAATGGGGTTATCAGCAAGAACCTCCGCTATGGAAGCCGGCAGCTGGAGAGTCGTGCCAACAGCTACTAGAGCAGCACACTCTGCCAGTACATGTGCCACCGTCAGTGCTTCTCCACAGAGAGGACAGACAGGGTCAGGATCTCTAGTAAAAAGGTGACGATGAGTAAAAATGCAGTGGCCAATTCGCAATCTAGCTAACTGTAGCGCCTCCTGATGAGAAGGACGTGAGGCGTTGCCCAGGTTATAGGGAGGTCTTTTACTTGCCAAAGCTTATAGAGGAGAGCCAACCAATCCACATGCCAGCCTGAATACACCGCTCTCCGCACAACCCTACAATCTTCCGCTGATGTGCTGATAACATGAATACTGGGCGCTGTGACTGCCGATTTAGCCGCCAAATCCGCAAATTCATTGTCTGGCAAGCCAACGTGTCCAGGAATCCAGGCGCAATCCACATTAACACCGGAAGCGTCCAAAATGTGGAGGCCTTCCTGGATGCATTGCACTAAAGGATGGTAATTGTAAAGATTATGGATACTCTGAAGCCCACTAAGGGAATAACTTAGAACAATGCACTCACCCAATTGTCGACGGTGAATATACAGAATGGCTCGGTAAATAGCATACAGCTCTGCAGTGTAAACAGAGGTATTACTAGGCAAACCGGAAGTATATGGTTCGGTGCCAGTAACGAATGCACATCCAGTACCATTGGGACCCTTACTTCCATTTGTGTGTATATATATATAAATAAATACGACCACTGCACTTTGATAAAAATTCTAAAAAAAAAACTACGGATACTAGATGTAGGGGTATCAGATTTCCCATAGGCTGTCATCCTGAGATCAACGTTGGATGTATCAAGCAACTAAGGGGGTTTCATCCTCTCCCCCTCGGGAAACATGCAAGACAGCACATTATGTTTCTGAAATAGCTCGCGGAAACAAAAACCTGCAGGACTGGGACTGAGAGACAGGTTTCTATAAAATACGTCCAGCCCGGTGTTGGAAAAAGGGATAAATGTTGGATGCGAAGGCATGCACTGAAGCCCACAACCATAATTACCTAACAGGACATCCCATTGATAGCGCAGAGGGAGTTCTGCCTCTTCGGCATAAAGATTAACAACTGGACTGGTCGGAAAAGCTCCGACCACCACACAGATGCCCTGATTGTGGACAGAGTCTAGTTTCCTCAGCACAGATGGTTGTGCTGAAGAATAAACAATGCATCCATAGTCCAACTTGGATCAGACCAGTGAACAGTAAAGACACAACAATACTGTCCGATCTGCTCCCCAAGATTTACCACTTAGAATCCATAAAATATTAAGAGAATGACCACAGCATGCTTTCAGCTGTATTATATGTGGTGGCCAGCAACGTTTACGATCATATATCAGTCCAAGGAATCTTGCCTCATCTGCGAAAGGAAGGAAATCTGGCCCAAGCTGAAGCACAGGTGCCATTTGCCACTTATGATGCCATATGTTAACACAGACTGTCTTCTCAGTGGAGAAACAAGAGCTGTTTATCATACTCCAATCATAGAGATTGTCTAAGCACTGCTGGAGAAGGTGTTCCAAAAAACGGTGCATGCTGAGAAGTACAAAAGATGACAAAATCATCTACGAACAAGCAAGACGAGACATCTGGGGGAACACATTAAGATATAGAATTAATTGCTATAGCAAACAGCGTCACCCTCAGAACTGACCCTTGTGGCACACCGTTATCTTGAATAAAAAGGTTCGAAAAAACCGAGCCGACCCTGACTCGGAAAATGCTGCCACTCATAAACTCCTGAATAAACAACAGTAGGTGTCCACATAGATTCCAGCTGAGGAGGGAACGTAATATCCCTGCTTGCCAACCTGTATCATAAGCCTTCTACAGGTCAAAGAATATCCCAACTGTTTGACAGTTCTTAAGGAATCCATCCATGATCTGCATCGACAGCAATACAAGATGGTCAGCTGCTGAACGACATAAGCAAAAACTGTACTGGGTGTTGGTGAGCAATTTGTGAGCCACCATACCAACCGCCCATTGATCATGCATTCCATCATCTTGCAGACACAACTGGTAAGGGAAATAGGATGGTAGCTGGAAGGAAGGTGACGGTCCTTTACAGGTTTCAAAACTGGAATGATGGTGGCCTCCCGCCATTTCTCTGGAAAACTGGCATCAACCCAGACATGATTATTATTCCTGGAGTAGGAAAGCCTTACCCTTGGAGAGAGGTGTTTCAACATTTCGACGTGGATGCCATCTGGACCAGGTGCAGAGTTTCACGAAGATGAAAGTGCATAGTCTAGCTTCGCCATAGTGAAAAGGTGATTGAGTTACCAGAACTAAAGGGGAATGCTTGAGATTCCACCCGAGCCTTGACAGGCAGGAACTAAGGGGAATAGCTATCTGAGCTACATGCTTGATTGAAAGCACTGCCAGATTGTTAGCCACGTCAAAAGGAACAACTACAGCGCCTCCTGCGTTTTAAGACCAGCGATGGGCATTTGGGTCGATTTTTCGGCCACTCGCCGTAACTTATCCCATACAAAAGAGGAAGGTGTATGTCAGTTAAAAGATGCTACAAATTTACTCCAGGATGTCTTTTTCCTATGTTTAATAATCTGTCTAGATTTGGCATGCAGCTTTTTGTATTGTATTAGATTATCCAGTGTAGGGCGACATTGGAAGACCCTGAGAGCACATCTGCGACCACGATTAGTATTCTGCCTGTCATCAGTCCACCAAAGTACTGGAAATCGGCCATTTTGGCCAGTCGAACATAGAATGCATTGCTCAGCAGCGGCAAGGATTTTCTCTGTGAGACGGTCGACCAAATAGTTCACAGAGCCGTGATCATCGGAGTTAAATTCAGCCAAGCGGGAATACAGTACCCAGTTGGGGTGATCTAAGCACCATCTAGGTAAACGAGTGGAACATACAGCGTGTGTCAAGAGACTGGACATGGAAAGTGGTCACTAGAGTGCAAATCACAGATGATATTCCAGGATAATGAGACCGCATGTGGGGAACAAATCGCTATGTCAAGGTATGAAAAACTATGAAAGACATCAAAATAGTAAGGTTGGCTCTCCAGTGTTCAAGAGAGCAAGATTCTTAGTGTCCAAGAAGTCCAAGAAGTCTGCACCAAGGGGAGCCCCAAAATGGGTGGTCGGCAATATTGCAAATGGTGAAGCTAATCGATGGTCCTGAATTTTCACAGCGACAGATTGTATGATGGATTGTATGGGTACAGATTCGGCGTAGATATCATCTCTGATAAGCACTATGGTGCCCCCATGTGCAGGAACACCCTCCACCGGTAATAAATCATACTGTACAGCTGAGTACTGCCTGATTGTAACATTGTCTTGAGGAAGGAGCTTGGTCTCTTGTAAACATACGACCAAAGGCTGAGTCTGGTGGAGGAACAATTCAAGCTCTGGTCAATGTGGTTGTATTCCACGTATATTCCAATGCAGGATAGACATTATGTATATTATGGAATAAGTTCTATATAGAAAAGTGTTTCTGCGTATTGGGCTGCGCTGGTCGGTTTAATTTTTTTTTTTGGCCGTCAGATTAACACACCATTCAGGATCACGATCCTGCCGCTTACACAATGTCCCTCTTGCAGCGAGGGCAGAATCCTCCAGTTCCATTTCCTCCATGGGGGACGACCCCTTTCCAATGGAAAATTTCAGTTCGAGTGCTTCAAAACAATTAGAGGTACTGATCGTCGAAGTTGGTCATCGCTGATCCATGCTCCCCCCCAGAAGATTCCTTCAGAAGAGGATGGACGTGGAGAGTTGCGTGAACTTTTCCGCCACTTAGATGTTGTGGGAGTGGACGTAATACTTTGTTTTAAGAAGTAGGTGCGGACATAGCTGGTCTTGAACATCATCTCTGGTGCAGAAAGTTTGTTAGGTTTGCCAGGCTTAGTTCATGAGGTCAACGGCCTGAGTGTTGACGGTGGACTCTTTATGGTGGCAGATTTGGCAGATATGGGTGCCAACATAGATGTACACGTGGACGTTGAGGGCTTTGTTAGCTGCCTGGCGACGAGGGTCTTTTCAGCAATGGTGACCCCGTTAATACTTTAAGTTTGAATAGCGATTTCCCGTCGGGGTACCGGTTTTGCAACTACTGAACTATATGTACCGGACCACGAGACAGAGCGTTGACAGATGCGCAGGAGTTTCTGGGCTTCCAAGAAGGACACCTTCTCTTTCACCCAGATTTCCTGGATTGCCCTCTCTTCTGCATAACAGAGACAGTCGTGAGAGCTTGACTAAGGCTCACCGCCGCAATTAACACAAGATGGAGTTTATGTACATGCTCCATTGTGCATGATGTCACCACAGTCAACACACACAGACCAACCAGAGCAAAAATCACTCGTATGCCCAATTGCTTCACTTATGGCATCTGAGTGGGTTGGGGATATAGGGCCTAACCTCGATGGCCTTGTACCCCACTTTAATCCTTTGAGGGTGATCTATTTGATCAAAAGCAAGGAATAGGGTACGGGTAGGCACGAATTCTCCATTCAGTTTCCGCCGAACCCGATAAACAGATGTAATGCCTTGATATGAAAGATTTTCTTGAATTTCTTCAGCTCTCAAACCATCCAGTTTAGTCACCACACCGCGTGAGGTGTTCAACGTCTTGTGCACAATTACTTTCACTGGGTAGCTTCCTAACATATGGGCCTTAAGTAGCTTATCCACCTGGAACGGGGATTCAGCTTCCACCAGCAGCGTGCCATTTCGAGCTCTAATACACAGTTTGACGGGACCAGCGATTTTATCAAGACCCTTTTGGATAGCAAAGGGACTCGCGGGTGTGAAGTTTTTTCCTTCCTATGTCCAACTAATTACCAAGTAGCACAAGACTCAACTACTTCTTTTACACTCACTTTACTAGTTTTTGGAGATTGTTTGTTGGTACCCATATAAAAGGTTTTTATTTCATCGCCCAGTGCTCCCCATCCACCATGGAGCCCAACAAGCGGTCACCCCACTGGGGTGACAGGGCTACACAGGGGCTATAGCAGGCTCACAGTCCCACTCACCCTGGAGTTACGTGTAAAACCTAGTCCAGGTCGATTGTCTAGGGGTGGGTTAGTCCCTAGCCTCCCGTTTAGGCGAAGCAGAAACCAAAGTGGTGTATTAGGTGTGCACCCTCCCCAGTTGCTGAAAAGTCAGAAGCCCAGGCTCAGGCACGCAACCCTCAACTAACCAGGATAGTCCTTTCCACCAACATGGATCTCCACGCTCAGCCTACACGTGGGTGGGCATTTTAACCTACTGACTCTCTCACCATTCTGAGGTTGCCCACAAAGTGGGAGTCAAAGGTGGCTCGGAACCCGGGTGCACCTAACCCGCACCTACCGTAGTAGGCCCCTGGTGGGACCAGATTTAAGAGAATAGATACTACCCCTTTTTAGCTTTGTTTTCAATATTACATTGTAGAATCAAATTGCACTCTAGCTTCTACAGTGTTGTATCTCAACAAGTGAGTTTTGAGTTACTTATGTATTTACTTGCAGGTTTTATGTTCTTGCTTAGTACAAATGTAATCATATTTAATCATCATTTGGGACATTTTAGCATCCAAACCCAAAGATCCTGAAATAAAATTATATTTTACACAAGCAAAATAAAACTAAATATTGCATCTGAAAAATCAGACATTTTGGGTAACAACACTTTAGAAGCCAGGATGCAAATTGTTTTACTCATTGTATATGTGTTCTATTAGATTTTCCATCAACAGTGGCATTTGAAACCAATTAGGATTAGTTGTTTCCATTAAAACAAGTATTTTAAATCAGAACAAAACAGCTATATTCCTACACATAAAATAGCTGTTTCTGTCATGTCATATAAAATGCATGCTGTGGGTATGTCCTTATAAAATTACAGGGAGAAAAAGAAAAAAAAAAAAAAGAACTATTACCTTCATTTGAACTTCCAAAACCATGTTGATGATACCTGATGTAGAGTGAGCAAAACTAAAGCCTTCCTGCAACCTCATACTGTAAACAGTAAAATTAAAACATAAATGCATACTTGAAATCACAAGCCACCTAAATATGTAAATCCACATCACTTTCTGTATCCTATCAAATCAGTGTAAAGCACATACAAGTTGAAGCTTACAGATCTGAAGCCACAAAACTAATTATAAACTTAAAACTAAGATAAGACTTGCAGTGGTGTTGGCACTAGACAGTACACCATCTAGTTGCTATGGCGATGTTTGCCACATCAACCCCTGGGAAATTGCCATTTGAATTTAATGGAAACCTGCATGGAGTTACACATTTCAAACCACTTTTAAAATGAAGCACATTCAGTTTCAACCTGTGTAAATCAATATTTGGCAATAGCATTTTATCATCAAAACAATTGAATGCATGAAATGTAGCTATTCTCTTAAACATTTATTGTTCATATAATTGGGTCACAAACTTTGTTTTTGCAACCCATCGCCAGTTCAGGAATAGTTTGGAGGACAACAAGTCCATCAAAATCAAAATACATTATTTAACATTAAACACAAATGTACCTTAAGTAGGAGTATGATGCGACAAATCTGATCTAGCTTAACAATATTGGGCCTCCCGCCCCCCAACCCCCAAGATGCAACTGACACCATGCTTAGAAACAGTTTTTCAAATGCCTTGATGATATGGAATTCAACTAGGGTTGCCATACATCCCAGAAAACTGGGATTATCCTGGTTTCAAGAGTTGGAGATGTCCAGCTAGATTGGGAAAATTCAAAATTTACAGTATGTAAACACTTTACAATATTATGCCATTTCCATATTTTCAACTTTAAATGCCCTCCTGAACCACCATTATTACTATTTGATTGGAAACAACTACAATTGCTTTGGTTTAAATTTATTGATTATTTGGAAAGCTATTGAATGAATTGTTCGTGCATTCCTATTTCACAGTTGACATTTGTTGACCACATAATGTCGGCTCTTAAAACTGTGGGAGGGAGTAAATACATCACTCTGGTTTCATAGCAACCAGCAAAAGCTTCAATTGAAAGTAACCTATAAAATCTTCTGCAAAGTATGTCTGGATTAAGAAAATTTAATGGCCATAAAGATAAAGTATGTGAATTTCTTAATAAATTGTCGAAAAAGAAGACACCCAAGGATTCCAATAAAATGTGACACATCAAGTTCTGAACTTCTCCAATAATCTTCTAAAATACTGATATGTATTGTATCAACATTGTACCATTATTACCAACACTAAATAACTTAAGCTTCAATGTTTGTTCTGATTTTATCGCAAATAATTATGGCAACTTTTAACCCATTCAAAAGTATTTCCAGCAAAATGGATGATGAATAACTACAGCAGGCTAAAATGAGTAAAGATCTATTCAATGAGCTAAAGGGCCAGGGAGCCAAGCAAACTGATGGCCATGTTCACCATTTCCAATTAAGATTTTACTATGGTCAAATACCTACTTTACCATGATCAGGAGTTATTTGTCGCACATTGATTAAGGTAAAATTTTAAAGGATTTTACTGCAGTTCAAATCTAACTGGCCATGATCAGCCAGTTTTTGTTCATAATCTACCACTTCACTTGTATTGTAGTGTTAAATTTTGAAACAGTTGAGGTTAGAATTCCCAACCAAATGAAACACTCCATTTTTGTCACTGTACACATTCCGATAAAGTTACAATCTGTTTTAAAACTTGAGTTTTTAATGCCTAATGATGCAAAATATTCCTTACACATTCCAAACGAAGCGTAACAAAAATCCAAGCAATCACAGCATTACATATCACATTTATAAGTGGTACATATCAAGCAGTGTAAGGAAGATGCATGCTGAGGTAGCTCCCACAAGTGAGAGGAAGAAGGTACTAAACAGCACAACAACCAAAAGCACAAGCACAGCACTTACAGAATTGAAAGTTAGAAGAAATAATGAAGGAGTGTAGGAATGGAAAGAAGAGAAGTGAGCACAGAATGGTTTATGCAGTGATGCTATGTGTGTGTGTGTGTGTGTGTGTGTGTGTGCGGTGTGCGTGTGCGTGCGTGCAGATGAAAAAGGATGGGAATTAAGATGAGGTGCGAGTCTGGAAAAATAATATAGCGGGAAATGTGTTTCAAATGGAAAGGATAGTATAATATACAGGAAATGGAAATATGGTGAGGAAATAGGAACAATGTGATGGGTGACAAAGCAAAAGGAAAGGTAGAAAATCATAGTAGGGGAAGTGAGGTTAAGTGAAAGAGTGAGATAAACTGTAAGTGGAGAAAGTGAAATATGGTATAAGGAAGGGAAAGAGATGTAAGTGGGAAGGGATAAATGAGAAGTGGCAGGAAAAGTGAGAGGGGAAGGAGGAATTTAAAGCAAAGAGAACTTAAAAGCATTTCAAGAGTAAAGAGGAGCTATTAGGTACAAAAATGAAAGGGTAATCAAAATGGGAGACCAATATTCAATGGTAGCTATGGACACTAAAAAAAGGCACAAGTACAAGCTGCAATTGTATTTAAAATATGTAGAGGGCTGTCCAATGACAGAACGGTAGGGCACCCAAGTTCAAAGCATAACCTAAGATGTATTTGACTGGCTAGATAAATTCATTCATATCATATTTATATTAGTTGAAATATAGCTCCAAGAACAATGTAAAAATAAGGGATAAACAAATTGATTTATTGCAATTTATTTTCATGAATGTTAGAACCCAGTAATCTAAAAAAAATCTAGGTCTGTAAATAAGTTGCAGTCATCTTGGTGAGGGGGTACTGTGTGCACTTCATAACCATGAGGTTCAAAGTTCAGATTTGTCCCCACCCTTCTTCCCCCCAACCTCCTCTTCTCTGGCCCTATTTCCAGAAAGTGAATGTCGACTAAACTAAACAACAGAACTTTTACCTCTTAACATACCTATTGCTTTACTATGTGGTCTTTTTTATCTATTTTTTATCAAAATTAAATATTCCATGAAGTACAATAATGATAGTAACAATGAAATTCAGTTTTAAGAGCTTAACAATGGACTCATTATTTTGTCAAAATTAAAATCATAAGATGCGTCATCTGTTGTGCCAAATCGGCACATGCAGTACTTTAGCAAATAATGAACCTGCCACATATAGTCAAAAAATAGTTGAAACAGTATTTCAGCAGCTAGGTAAACTTGCTGCAGACCTGCCGTCCACATACGACATGGGACAAAATCTAGCACAGTGGTATGGAAACTGCTAAGTAGGTCCACTTGTGATTTAGCTCTAGGCAATGAATTAGAAATTACCAAACTTGACTTAACGACAATAACTTCACAAACCTGGGAAACTGGAATATCGTACAACTGCGCTAATTACTTAACATGCACAATAAATTGTAAAAATGCTAAAGCCGAATATGTATCTGTACCTACAAATTTTTTAAAGACTCAACATAACATTGCAAGGGATGAGGCAAACGTAAATGTTTTAAAGCTGAAACCACCTCCGTTGATGTACCAATGACCTTGCTTCCACTTGGTAACTGTTCATCTCCACCCTCTGACATCATACATTCTAACAAACCTAAAAATTGGGCCTTTCAAGTAGGCAATGGCAAGTGAAATATGTTTTTATATAATGTGTTAAATGGGCTGTTATCCTACAGAGGTGATGCTTAGAAAAACCTTACTCCCACTCACTATCGGTAAATAAATCAATAAATTTGGCCAGCGCGTGTTCGCAAGTTGCATGGGATTCCAAAACCAAAGCATGCTTGTCAGATAATTTAGGTATTGGGCAGTCCCTAATTTGACAAAAAACATTAATATTGCAGAAACATCGGCCAAAGTAATCACCTTGCCCAGTCATCACCTCCCCACTGAGAACACTCACTTCGAAAAGTAGCTTGTACTTATGCAAGAAAGATAGATCCAAAACTACAGCCACGATCAAATCGAAATCAAAACCACAAAACAAAATGCCAGGCCCCTTAATAAATAAATCATGCTTTCTGCTACCACTCAATTTAAGAAGAATGATGCACACGCTTATAAGCAACAGAAAATATGCTTACACAACCAGACAATTTGCATACATGTTAAGTTAGTTATACAAGAAATATTGTATAATTTTGTATTAGGTCTGTAAATAAGTTGTACAACTATCTTGAACTCCATATTTTCAAATATTGAATGTTTAGCAAATCAAGTAAAGAATATTCATTCACTCACTTTGTGATGGTAGCTAGGATACGAGCAACTGCATCATCTCCTTCATCTGGTCCACCCTGTGTTGCCCAAATCCAACGAGTATGATGCAGGTAACGAGATAGAGTTGTTAGGAGGCCACTGCCTGAAGTTCGTGGTTTTGATTGACTTCCAGGTGCCAATGGTGTTGTTCCATCAGGAAATACAACAGTGGAGAAATCTGATGGCACTCTTTCATATCTGAAAATATGCAAAACCAGATGAAATGGACATGCACTCTTGTACATTCTGGTTTTCATAAAAAGGGTAGAGAATTTCCACAACCAGTGATAAAAGCAATACGAAAGTCCAGAGCACAATATTTCTGTTACTAATTTCGCCTAATTTATAATCTCACTTTTATTTCTTTCATTTCTTGGAACACCTAAGAAGTACAGTTGGGCCAACTGCTCAGTGTCAAGTATTAAGGTAATTTGTAATTAATTTCTGGCATGAAACTTGGGATTGCATCCCAATCAATGGAACACTCAGAAGGAAATGATATGACAGATTTATCTTGGAATTTCTTCAGTAATGTTACATTGGAAATAAAGAGGCAATATCTCAAATCACTTATTCATAAATTAACAATCAAAATTAGCGAAAATCTATTTCTACTCAAATGGATAAAAAAATGTTTTCCAGCAACAGCTATTAGGATTACTGTCTTATTCATTCACATATTTTATATGGCATAGAAATGTACGACTACTGCAAAATTAAATTTAAATAGAGTATTTTACAGAAAATCGTAATCAGATATCTATCAAAAGTAAAAAGGCTTTATTTGATAGGCAAGCCTTCCAACAGCAAAAAATAATGACAATACCAAGCCTATACATTTATGAAACCACTTTATATATGATAAAATACAAATTCCCAAAGCAAACAAATTCATTGATTGGTCTCAATATACGAAATAAAAATAACCTTGCTATCGCTATGGACATATTTAGCCTGTATGAAAAGCTGCTAAGTTATTCTGGTGCAAAACTATGTAATAGGTTGCCAGCAGAAGTGAAAAGATTTGAAAGTTATTCAAAATTCAATTCTGTCTTGCAAACTCATCAATTAATAAAGTTTTTATTCTTTACAGGAGTTTTAAATAAGTTTTCATTTATTCAGGTTTATTAATTTAATGCTAAACATTTACTGTACTATACATTTATGACAAGGGGCCAGTTCTACAATGGCCCGATAAGCCTGCCTGTAGTTATTCACCAAATAATTTATCTGGCCAATAAGCAAAGCTTTCGTTCTACAATCACACATGTTCTTCTGGATAGTAACCCTCTAGGATAGTTTGTAGAGCATTAAGTTTGTTATTCAGAATTCGATGAAGTGCTACAGGTGGAGAATTCGTAAACCAAAAAACAATGGAGAATTGCCTTGCAAAGTAGACCAAAACAAACTAAATAAAAGATATTTTATACCAGTGGAATTCTTTTGCCATGTTTTGGAATAAAATAGAAGAGATGACGACTGCGAAAGTGTGTTAAACCTCGTCGAAGCATGCGAAATGGACGAGAACATAAAGTCTGATGCCATAACCTGGACAGCAGGATGCTAATAATTACGTTAGGGTTCACATAACCTTACTTTTCTGTTACTGTTTGCTTGTGTACTTCTCGTTTCCTAAGGCCGAAATTAATGCATACTGATATGTGAGAGAGAGAGAGAGAGAGAGAGAGAGAGAGAGAGAGAGAGAGAGAGAGAGAGAGAGAGAGCTAGCTATGTGTAAGCGAGTGAATGTTAAAAACCACATATTTTGACCATTCTTTCAATATTGAAAAGTCCAAGATTTTGTAACTGGAATAGGCTATGAAATGCCTTGAATTTATGAAATACTATTAAAGGTTTGCACAGCCTGTGTATTAGAATATGAACACACAGAATCTATAAAAGAACATACTGTGAGGACTCACGGTAGAGGTTAAGAAGTCAGACTTTCACTTACGTTAATATTGGCATTTTTCATTCATTATTACTAGAAATCCCTGAAATTTTCGAAATAGACATTATAAGGGATAAAGGGGAAGGATGACCCAAACATCCGCTAGATTGTACAGTGATTTCAAAAATGTCAGCGGGAGATATATAAAAATGGATTAAACCATTGGTATACTCCCATACTTTTCACACTTTTTGGCATTTGGAAAGTGTTACTTTTTTGTTGAGGATCTTAATTGTAAGCCACAGAGCGCAGCTGAGGGATCGCCCCCATTGAAAACCCCAATCATCTGTGTAATAGGAGGAACTCCAAAAAATCATTCAAGTTTTAAAAGTTACCTGTGAGAGGTGTAAAGTCCAGTATTACTTCCTCGCTGTTGTCATAGATGCAAATTTTACTTTCTTTACACATACTACGTACATAGTTTATAGAGAAGTATTGCATTCCACCCAGAAGTTCTATACCAAGGTTTCACCAGAAATGCAAGTTTTAGATTTTTAGAAAAAGATCAGTGTGTCTGTAACAAAAAGTCAGTAAAATACCAAACTTGGTATTTAAGTTATCTTCCAAGGATGCAATGCGAAGATTTTGAGGAAAATAACCTCACCCCAAACTACCCTTTACGTGGAAAAAATTATGAACATTCTAATTTTCTAAAAAAATGGCTTAATGATTTTGATTAAAATACCATATATTAAAGATATTTATATGTCAAATAAAATATATATCTTGAATTTTATGGGAATAGCCTCTAAAGACCTCTTTATTCTGGATATATTTTGCTGGATGTTGCATAGCTAGTAAACCGTAAGACAAAGACAAAAGCTTGCTACACAAAAAATTTAGATGTCACAAAACACACAATTTAGGTCACATAATTTTTTTCATGGAGTTGACCATTTTGGAGATGTTCCTTGTTATTGGTTTTAGTTTTCATATACTTGAAACTTTTCACAATCTGGGATTTGTCAACTACTGCATTGCAAAGAAATGAATTTCATCCACATGGCAACCAGTTTTTAAAAGATCTGACCATCATTTTAGCCTGTATTCCCTAAGCTAAGAATAAGCTTATTAGCAGTAATTTTTTACAAAGATGTAGAGAAAGACATGTGCATGGAAAACATCAGATTGTTTTTATTTACTATTGCTAGTGATAATTGTGAGACGTGAATGTGAGCGGAAACATAACCTCAATGGACTACAGTCATGGAAGTCTGCAGATATATCTGATGTAAAATCTTATTTGTTGGATAATAATACGTATCGGACGTATCGTCAACTCCAACTAGCCGAAAACTTATTGGCAAAGATATCTTCCGAGTAGTGCTATTCAGAGATTGTAGAACACCAATCGGCTAGAAATCGGGTACATAGCTGTATCAGCAAGTTATTGGCAGATTGTAGAACCGGCCCTAGGGCTCGGGAGTTGATCCAATGCCATCCATTTTTGGAAATGCTGCAGAAAAATCCAGATGGAATATAAATTCATTTTGCCATAAGATGAATGAAAATAGCTTAATTTTTTTTCTTTTTTGCATTTCTTCTTCATTTTATCATCTACTTGACATTTTTATGAAATTTTCATTCTTTTGCATTGTTTCTTCTTTTGCTGTCAGAATGCTTTTTCAATATTGCACAGCAATCTCATTATTTCTTAACTGTGAGGTGAGAGAAATTGGCTACATTGTGTTACCTCCAGCTGCCTCATTGCAACTTTTGTCCTATTACATTATTCTGACAATTTTGAAGTAGCGAAATTAGCAATTGATGTTTTAAACAGTTAAAGCACTGCAGCAATAGCCATTTTTCCAGATATATTAGTTGACTTCAAGTTGGACATGAATTAGTAGTAACCTTTCTATTCTGACAATACCAATAACATGGCTAGAAAAAGCCATCAGTTTGAAAGAAAGTTTGGAAGAAATGTTCTTCAGAATAATAAGTGATCCTTCAAATCTGAGACACAATGAATGTCAATCGTTCCTTACTGCAATGGGGAATAAAGTAGATACAGTTTTCAATAAGTCATTTTTTCACATTCTCATAAACTTAATGCTTTTTATAGGTCAATGTTCAGTAATTTTAGGTTATATTTTCATAAATTTAAGGTCATTTTTTAGAATTGCAATGACAGCTCGCGTCCACTCTCCTGCCCAAAGGCATAACTGCCTGGCCTTCACTAACAACAGAGTGGACAGACATGTTTTCTCTGACATAGCCCAAATCATGAACTGATCTACGGGTTGAATAAAGAGAAATGAAATGAGTAGGCCATGGAAAAGCAGGATGGTCCCGAGGACCACTAACACTGTCTTGAGAACAATCCATATGGAATGTGTGTACCTAGACTTTGGGGACTGGAACATTCGGATCCCAGCTACAAACTATATAAGGAACTGGCAAGTGCCAACAAGGGGGACAGAAAGCAAAAACTTGATCTAATGAGTAACAAATGCGAAGGCAGTGAAGTGAACACAGTGACTTAATTATTTTGTGTATCAAGAGCGTAACATGTATGTTGAGTGCCCTAGTGGTGAATAAAGTGAGTTTACCAGAGTCAGGCTTTCTCATTTGTTACATTCATGTCAAAAGTGGGATATAAACGTTATGGTGGAGCAAATTCTTCAACAATTGTTAAGTGGAGTGGCATGGAGAAGATAGAGGCTTAAGTTGATTCTGGAATGGAGTAGATAAGGAGTAAAATGAAGAATTTAAGTTCCCCATTAGAGAAGGTGCAGATGAAATGAAGACTGAGATGTCCATGATGACAGAGTTGTTGACCAAAATAGATGAACAACTGGCCAGTGTGTTGGAAGACATAGAGAAGCTGATTGAAAAGGTGGTGGACCATGACCAACGGCTTAACACACTGGAAGGAAGAATTGATGGCAACACCAAAGGGTAAATACCATGAACAATAAATACTTAACCATAGACTTAAGGACATGAAGTTCTAAATGCCTGGATGAGATTCAACATCTGCACATGCCAAGTCACCAAAGTGTGATGGTGTGTCAACATTCAAAGTCTTCAGTTGACAGTTTGCTGTCATCACTGCCCACAATTGCTGGTCAGCAGAAGAGGAAGCAGCACAGCTGATAGCCAGCCTTCAGGGTCTTTGCATCATCTGAAGATATCTGGGAGACCTTCAAGAATCCCTTCAGGAACAATTACTTGGCCACAGTTTATTATAGTCAGCTTAAGTCAAGGTAACAGCAACCACGAGAGATGTTACAGTAATTTGCCTTGGCCATTGCATAATTAGCGATCAAAGCTCTGGTAGAGCTTCTCCCCAGTTACATCTCCTTAGAAACTGCTTACTCAGCTCCGGAGTTTCAATAGATATCTGAAGAGTCCTTAGGGTGACCCTGAAGGAGGTTGTGATCATGCTGAGAGGCATGGTGGCCATGAGGGCATGTCTAGTAGACCGGCTGTTGAAGGACCTCATGAACCATCCAGTCCATCAACCAACCCAGGGAGTGAGCAAAAAACTGGATATTTATTATGACCAAAAAACCAACAGGGAAGGTTCCCAGCAGGAAGTTCAGGTGTGGTATCTCCAATCATAGACCAAGGAGCATAGGCCCAGGTTGCAACAACCATGGCCAGAATGTGTGGTGGAGAAGGTCACTGAGGTAGTCGACTGCATCCAGAGGGGAGGTGCTAGTAGTGCACCAAGATCGTCTATCCACTAGGACAATGCTGTTCAGGACAATCAGTTTTGAGGAGGGAACACTGTAACAAAGGACTGAAGCTGCTCTCTCACCTGAACACACAATTGCCTGATCTGCTCTAACAATAAAGCTAACAGGAACAATAGCTGGACAAAGACCTTTATGTGGTTTTTCTGTAGGGCAGTAGTCCCAAGGATTGCTAGGGCTATCTCAAGAACAATCCATTCTGGAACGTTGATCCAGAGACTGAAACCTTCGGAGCTAAGCTATGGACTATATAAGGAGCACACATGTACCAATGTTGGGGAGAGAGTGAGCCAAAAGTCAATCTAGTGAATAATGAATACTAAGGCAGTGAAGTGAACACAGTATTCTGTGTATCAAGAGTGCAACATGTACTGCATTGAGTACACTAATGGTGAATGAATTGTGTTTAGCAGAGACTGCTGTTCTCATTTGTTATAGTATTTAGATTATCAATTTCTAAACCCTAATTATGACTTATCAACTGATTAAACTATTACTATTAGAACCTGCTGAAAAATTTAGTGCCACAGCTGGGATTTCAACATGGCTCTCTTGCTCTCTGTGCAGTTGCTCCAATCATTGAGCTACTTTGACAACATACCTGTATGATATTCACTCCTCCAACTGATTCGTGCTCTTTACCAGTAAACACACTGGTATATCTCCTTTCAGAGATCACCTTAATGGCAACTTAATACCGTAATCATACCTAATATCGTAAGCACTTAGTAACCAGGTAATATTAACATATTATACAAATTAAAATTAAACTTATTTTATTAATAATATTCAATGAGTCTCTTGTTAAAACATTAAAAACTCCATGCCAGTCTTCAGCAAGGCAGAGGATGTAGACTTAAAGTTTCCAAAAACGCTCCCAAGTTTTACATTAAGTAAGGCGAGTTTTTAATGTTTTAATAGACTCATTGAATATGATAAATATTAAACTAGTTATACCAACTATTAGTGGGCAAGGTTCACCGTAAAACATATACCCATGGTAGGGCATAAATATAGCAGCATTACTAATTAAAATTATTAAATTATTTATAATTTTAATATATTATGCATACTATGATTAAGGAGCTTTTACACACCTGTATATATTTTAATTATGAGGTTATATCTGTTTTAAGCAATGCTCTGTGCAAGCATAAGGTGGTGATAAAATATTATCAACCACCATCAGCACCATTTCATTATTATACTATTATTAACTTTGGTAGACAATGCAGCAGTAAATCAAATTTCTACAAGGATGACCTATTATTCTGTAAATTTGTGAAAATCTTAAAAGAGCATTTCTGTTTTATAAATATCACATTTTTAATGTGCATACTTACGTATAAGCTTGAGCATATGGAAGCCCATGAATGTGCCAGCTCCTAAAATGCTTAGAGGAGATAGACCTTCTAAGAATTTTAAAATATTCACTCAGTTACATACTTCCAGCACAAGAACTAATGCTTAGTATTTCGATGTACTACATTATACTTGTATTCACCAATGGACACATTCTGTTGAGTTTCCAAGTTGTGAGGATTAATTTCTAAGAATAACAAATAAAAAGACTAACCTGATGAGTATCTTTTCAACAGGTTTATGAAGTAGCACACAGCAGTTGGTCTCCATTGATTTTTTCTGTGGAAGTGTTTGCAGATCTTGTGACTGTTGATTTGAATGGCGCATGTTACTGCGCGATACAGAATCCTTTGTAGATGGGCGATGAGGAAAAGTGAGATCTTTTATTTGTTGCTTTAACTGGTCCACAATCTGTAATTTCCATACAATTTTATCAATACTTGCACTTCCTAACAACAAGCAAATTTCTTATTTAACTTTTTGTGTTAAAAACAAAATAATAAACATTTTGGCATACATATATAACAAATGAATTAGTTACTTTTACTAATATAATTAGTTATTGATTTGTTTTTCTTTGTTTAGATGTATGATTTGAGTACAATGGAGGTGAAATAAAATCTTAGCAAAACATAAATGTACACATACCTTGTAACGTAAAGCAGCTGGAGTTCCAGTAAGGAAAGCCACATTTATTACCACACATGGAGGTTTTGAGGTTACTCGAATCAAATAAAATGAAGTTGGAGGCTTGTCAACATCTCTGTAACAATTCCCAAAATTAAATTAAGGTACAGCCAAGACTAAGGAGGAGAAATTATGGGAACTTGAAATTTATAGTATTACCCAACAATTGTTCAGCAATTTAGAGTATTTATCCAAATACAGACTAGACTATGTTTTCTTCCAAAATATTAATGTTGAGAACTGGAGGTCATCTTGAATCTGTCATATATGACTTCCAAAGAGCATGCAGCAAATTTCACAGGCATGGCAGTGGCAAAGCATGAAGGAAACAGTAAAGATTACCTTCAAAATCATGACAAATGCTGTACATTTTGTACATTTCATTTTGCACCATAAAGTTAGCTGTTAACAGACCTATCTCCTCTCTCCTGCACAGTATGTGAATTTCCATACAAATTTAAATTAAGTAAAACTTTTTACAATGATGTGTTGTATAAGGGTATATTGTCTAAAAAGAAAATCTTATCCATCATCATTGCAGCTGAGCTGCCATTGCTATTGTCACTTCCTCCCACAAACAAATACATTTCTATTCTCCTCTCTACCTCCTGCCCATTATGTGAATTTCTGCACAAATTCAAATTAGCTAAAACTCTTTACAATGATTTGTTATATTAGGTATGCTGTCCAACTAGAAAATATTATGCATCATTATTGCAGCTGTTGCCGTGATTATTGCGTTACTTTCTTCCATCCCATACATATCAAATCATTTCCATTCTCCCCTTTCCGTGCCTCTACTGCCCATTATGTGAATTTCTGCACAAATTTGAAATAGATAGAACTGAAATAAGATAGAACTGTTAACAACAATGTGTTTATATAACTGTTTTACAACAATGTGTTATATTAAGTATGTTATCTAAATAGGCATCTTGTTCATCACAGTCATTGCAACTGCTACCACTGCCATCACTTTCTCCCACTGCATACATCCAATAAATTTTATCACTTTCCCTTCCCCTTCCTCTCCCCACCTATTACATGAATTTCCGCACAAATTCAGATTTAAAAAAAACAAAAAAATGGAATTTATCAGCTAAGTGTCCTCTAGTTTGTTCAAAATATATCTGCTACACTTTAAATTTCATTTAACAATTAAATTATTACATCTTTTTACATAGGCAATATGCTAAATTCCAAAATTAAGTTCTGAAAAAAGGGAGATAGGGGGTTGTCTGGCATTTGAGGCTGGCTTATATTCAGATAAATACATTAAGTGAGGTTATGGTTGGTTTCATCACCTATGTTAAATTTTAATACAAGCCAGTGACTTAGCATTGAACTTAACATAAATTTTGTTTCATCAAACATATTGCCTGTGAAACATTGTGTTAAACTTTCTGTTAAACCTTTAGAAAACCATTTGTCACTAATGTTGAAAGTGCCAAATGCATGTCCAGATACATCAGTTTGACATAAATATTAATAATTACCTTGGTGGTTACAACTGTGGAGCTGATATGATAAATGTCCAAGGTATTGTCCCTCATATACTTTTTCAAAAGATCAACATTAATTGCAAACTCAATTGTTTAGTTCCATTTATGCTCCTAGTTTTGATGCAATACATAACCAAAGTGTACGTTATACCAGAAGATTACTACAGAAAGAAAACGTATACAGTATTTTTCAGTGGCTTTAGGGAAAAAAATTATATGTGTGAAAATTGCATAAGTGAAAGCATACACTTGGCAAGTACAAGAAGGTGCGTGGAGAAGAAATATAATACAAACCTTGCATCAGAAAAAATACTATGATGCGCTGTTTAAGAAATCCAACAAATTCTACATTCTCTGCAATGATTATTTAATTATGGCAACCACATGTAGCACTACATGATTAACATCCCAAAGATGTTATGCCAGCCACTAAATAACATTGCTAACATTAAACCAGTGTTTGTTCTCTATAAGGGGAAATGTGAAATGTGCATACACATGGTTATGAGATGCATAAATATGCACAGATTGTATGCAAAAACACAAATGGAAAAGCAATAATATAAAATGAAACACAAAGATCAAATACAAATAATGTTTAAAACATAAAAATCAGTATTAATTCCAAAGGTCATTCAATGGCTGAGACGTAATTGTGGGAGAGACCACATGACCTCAGTATTCAGGCACAGATGAGACCATGGTGGTGTGGCTATTGCCCTACCGTGGGATGGAGATGATGAAAGGGCACACAACCAGTCCTCCCAGCATGGGATAAAATCACCACCCAGATAGCAGGAATCGTACCAGATCCCACACCAGAGGCAAGAATGCTAGTACTGCACTAATCATTGCACCAGAAAATTAAATGGGATGCTGAGTCAGAAAATTACAAGGTTTGTGATATGAAGAAAGAATTTCCCAAATAGGTTCCTAACCTACAATGCAAATTTGTATTGTACACAGCACTGCCATTAAGTTCTATCAGTACATTGAATGCATATAGTAAGTAAGAAAGTTTATCATTACTTTTACATATTGGTATATATTTCTTTGCTTTATTTATTTATTTATTTATTTATTTTTTGCTTTATTATCACTACAAGTTGCCGAGTACCATTTGGCCCAATAGACTGAAACCCTGAGGTTGCCACGCTATCAGGTCCTATTTATATCTTTGATCAAATACATATTACCGACTATTGCTTAATTTACTTCATCGTCCTATTTATTTATTTTCCTCAACCTTTGTCTCTTACTCTGCCCAAAAAATGTCCAATTTCAATTATGTTTCTCTTAACTTTTACATTCATTACCTTCATCACTTGAATTTATTTTGGTAATGTTAACCTTTCCTTTTTAACTATCCTCTCCGTTTTAGTTTCTTCACATTCTAAAACTATGTGCTTCTCTTTATCCTCCTGTGACATAAGGGTCCATTTTCCCAATCATTCTCCCTTCTCGACCCTTTCAATTTGACCACACCTGTTCTAGCCCATGCAAAGCTTTCTCTTGCTGCTTTATCACATATAACAATGTAACTTTCCTTGTTCCAGGTCATTTTCATCTCTCTATACACAGCTAATGAACATTTTGAATCAAAACTGGCTATTATTTCTTGTCTTTCAATATTTTCCAGCTCCCCTAACCCCACTATCACAGGAACCAGCCAAGGCAGTCAAACATAAACAATTCTCATTTACAGCTGTTTCAAAAAATTTAGTTTTCTGCAGCATTCCCACGAACCTACAAACCAGGTCCATATTCTCTGCAACTCAGCAACATTCACATATCATATCCTTGGGGCCCCTTAATTACACCCTGCTCCCTCCCATAAAACCATGTTAATTTGGGATTTAGCCAAGAAGCAATTAGAATCCCTCCTAACATACAGCTTTCCCTGTGTAATCTTCTAAGAGAGGCTTTTCTGGACATTTTATTTGCAGATACTGACTTTACTTTTAAAAAATGAATGTTTAACTAAACTTTCTGACAAGTTTTAAAATGAGTAAGAAGTAAAACAATTTCAAGGAAATGATTATTGATCAAAAGGAATATGTCTGGAGGAAGATATAACATTACATTGTAAACTGAAAAACTAAGCATCAATGAAAATGTTTAAAAAAATCTATTTGGGATATTTCATAGGGCAAAAAGAAAGCCTGATAAATGCTGCAGTATAATAGTAAATGGAATAATACACCAAGGTTTCATCACCATTTTTCTGATTCATTTAAATATTTATACCTAAAGAATCTTTTCCATCCAGATTGATGACATTATAGAGGCCATTTGCATTTATGTTCACAGATATGCAACATTACTACAGTTAAAATATTAAACACTTACCCATGAATAAACTTAACATACGAATGGTTCTCTATAAGAACAAAACTGCTCCAGTCTTTAAGTAATGAATAGAGAGCAGCTGCAGCCTGTCGACACTGAACTACTTGAAATCGCCCACTTGAATTGGCAAGATGAAGATACCGAGGAAGAGGATGATCATGCCGCAATAGCAGACCTACACGATGAGTATGTAGCCATTTTTTCCACACAGAAGGTTCTAACAGACAAATTGGCCGCCAAAAATTTGCAAACTGTGGGCATGTTGTATTACTGTAACACACAAACATAATTTCAAAATTATCTTTTGGAATATATGACTACATAACATGAAGAAAAGGTAGTCAAAACATAAATGGTGTTTCAAGACAATTACTGAATTTACTATGGCACATATAACAAAACGGTATTACGCTGGGATCTATAACTTTGTAACCAAGCTGACTTGGCACACACTGTCACACTGGCACACATAAGTAGCGGCTGGCTTTAAGGGGCACAGGAGCACATGCCCTCCCAACAAAAATTTCAGAAAATAATTTCCCCATTATATTATCCGGTAAAATGCAGTAACCTGTAACAAATGTTATACAAATTTAAACCAACTGTGAATTCTTTTGAGTGCTGCGCAGCTGTAGTAAAGGTGGCTGTCAGAAACATTGACTGGCTACATTTCTCAAATGATTTTGTGGCCATCCTGTGAGCATGCACAGAAGAACTCAGTACGTTCAGATAGTTTGTCTGTGCCGCGTACATAGGACAGAAAGGAGAAGCTTCTTTGTGGGTACGCAGACCTGTGTGATTATTTGCTGCACATGTACAAAGGGAAAATAAGAACCGACAAGCAAAATTTAAAGTTTGAGTAAAATCCCTGATTAAAGTATTTAGTCAAAGATGCCTTCATTTATAAGATTAAATGATGATAAAAGATTCATTAATTTCAATGCTTTGTTATGTGAAAAAGTTGATATATAAACCTACCAAACAAAATATATAAAAAGAAGCTTATGTGATAAACATTTACAATGTGGTACTTGGTAAACCATGCAGAAGACTAAATACATCAGCTTGCATGCTATCATGCATTGCACACAAGAAGTTATGTTTTGTAACTGCACTAAATCTAGAGACAAAATCGATTCATGACTTCTTAATGTTTCTATAATTTAAAATCTATTAGTTGCAGTTAGGATTAATGTTTCCTTCCTAACGTTTTACATTTTAAGTGTAATTTGAATACAGAAAAAGGCCAATTAACCAATAACTGAGCAGCTATTAAAATTATGGATGTCAACAAGCAGTAAAATGGCACCTTACTTGCAAGAAGTGATGTGAAGCATTATGAAAATAAGTTTTGGGAGTGACAAAACCCGCCTTAAAAGGAAACTAATAAGAAGTGTTGAGAAAAGTAGCCTCAATTCATCTATTTCATGTGTTAATGAAACATAATCCGAATGTGCTACTGAATAATTTAGTGATATAAACTACTGGCTAAGATGCCAATGTATCAGTTCCTAGCATTCAAAGAAACAGTGTATTAAAACTTGCCTCCAGAGAAAGAATTCTGAACAGAGTTAAGAAAGGTAGGTGGTGGCTTGTAAAGTGTAAAGTAAATGCTCAAGACAGCAGTGATCATGATTTACCTTACTTTAAATGTAGTTTTCAAAATTTATTTACAGAAATGGGAACTTTTGAAAAAAAACCATCATGAACTTTACAATTGGCATACATAAGCTATCAAGATTGGACGGAGTAGTAGCAATTTGCAGCAGGACCACCTTGCTGATAATGTTGACATACAACAAACATATGAAGGTGACAATTCAGGGTCAAGTTGCTGGGAATATGTTACTTATGTTACTTTAACTAGCAAATTATCGAGAATTATTTGTCGATCAAAGGATGGACTTCATCTCCAAACAGAAAGGTTTAATATCTTTATCACAAATTTGCATTTTGCTTCCACTGAGATCTTTTAGTATCCATTAATTTTAACAATTCTTTAAATTGTGCCCTACCAGATAATTTAGCCACACGGCGCCACTGCACCGCACTGGTTACATTGTAAACAGTACCTCACTGTTCTTATATTTTTACATCTAAAATATACTTAATGCATTATGGGCAGTAATATGCATTTTTTTGGTTTCAATGCAAAGAACACAACAGACATGTGACAAAATTTGGCAAAAATGTACCTTCCATGTAATTCAACCAACAATTCAGTTCACAAAGGAAAGAAATCACTGGATGGAAACTATCCACAGGTTCCTGAGCTCTAATGAGATAATCACTATGGAATCAATGCGATAATGAATTGTCACCAAAAATGTGTATCTGTGGTTTCTTAAGGCAGTATAATGTAAATGCATATACTGCAAATCATGATAATGACACATTATGCATTCTCTTTTATGAATGAACATCTTATCTACCTGCCTACCCATATTTAAATCCATATAATTATTATGTGTGGAGATTGTTCAAAGATAAGCTTTATGCATGCACTCCCCATGCAATCAATGAATAAGGAGAGAACATTATATGTGGGCTGTTAAAACCTTTCAACTGCAAAAGCTCAACCCAAAAATTTAATCAATAACAGTTTCATCAGGTACAGGCTTTATTAAAAGCAGGAAGTTTTCAGTTAATATATCTTAAATAACTAACAGAGCACTCAATATACGAGGGGCATACTGAAAGTCATGAGCAACGCTGTTTTACAATCTTAATATTTATTTTTAAGCCACACCAAATACATCATCATAATCTACAGACTTTCTTTCACTTTTCGACATAGTCTCCATTGTTTTGCACACATTTTTCCCATCGTTCTACAAGTTTGAAAATGCCCTTGTGATAGAACTCCGTTCCAGCTGCCCGCAGACCCTGACACACTGCTTTCCGAATATCCTCCAGCGTCTCATAGCGTTGGCCACGCATCTGCTCCTTCACAGAACCAAAAAGATGGTAGTCGGAGGGTGCCAAGTCGGGACTGTAGGGAGGATGTGGAAGAGTTTCCCACCCTAATGCCCTGATCTTCTCCATAGTGGCACGGGCAGTATGAGGACGCGCATTATCCTGTTGAAGGATGATCCTTTTTCCAGGGCGTTTATCACGCAAAGCCCGATGGAGCTTCAGAAGTGTCTTGATGTAGCGGGCAGAATTTATGGTTTGTCCAGGTTCAAGAAAGTCAACCAGAATGCAACCTTGTGCATCCCAAAAGACACCTTCCATAACTTTTCCTACAGACTGCACTGTCTTCGCTTTCTTCTTCGATGGTGAGTTCAAGTGGTGCCATTCCATACTCTGACATTTCGTTTCTGGCTCATAGTGATGAAACCAGCTCTCATCTCCAGTCACTATACACGTCAAAAATGCACCTCCATTAATTTTGAAATCTCTGAAGAAGGTTTTGTGTAATGGATCTTCTCTGATGTTTGTGGTCTTCAGTCAATAAACGGGGGACCCAACGGGCACAGACCTTTCGATAACTCTAGCCGTGGATCATTTCTTGCCCTGCACCATGCCCTATTCCAAGTTTCGCAGCAATTTCATTCACAGTGAAACGCCTATCTCCTGTAATGAGCTCATCAACTCTTTCCTTGTTGCGTTCTGTAGAGGCAGTTCGAGGACGCCTGCTACGAGGCGCATTTTGCAGACTCGTGTTTCCATCTTTGAAATGTTTCACCCATCTTCTAACACTGCTGGCACCCATGCAGACACCTCCATACGCACGTTGAAGTCTGAGAAGAATTTCAGGAGCAGATTTTCCTTCTTTCACAAGGAATTCAATGACAGCACGCTGTCAAAACGAAACATCAATGTCAGCCATTTTTCAAACACCGTCTGTGGTCACGTGATAGAAGCTAATGACGTCACAATATGTCAACATGTGTCTTAAAGTCTGTAGATTACGATCCTGCAATTCGTTTAGTTACATTGTTGAAATTTAAATTTTTACAATGGGTTGCTCGTGACTTTCAGTATGCCCCTCGTACATTAAAAAACATTTTATACATTTCACTTTTGTTTTTAAGGAATCTGCATAACTAATTTCATTTCATTAATATATTTTACATGTTTTATGCTTAATTAATCAAATGCGAAGTCTCTACAAGTATGACACACAGTATTTAAGTTTAAATTATTGCACATTTTCATCTCTGGGTTGCTTAAAGCGCATCTTGGAACTCAAAACTTTGAAACAGACCTACTTTCTAGATTAAATTAGCCTTCTAGTAGCAAATTGTGGCCACAGCAGCTATGCTGCTACGCACATAAGCATTATCAGTCACCATTATGCGACTTTCTCTTCGACTTAGCATGATTTACATTCAGCAAAAGGAAAAGGCAGTACATTGCAATTTCTGAAGAATTGCATGTTATGAAAATCATGAAAGAAAACTTTTAGCAGAAAATGAGTATTAACCAGTCAAGGGTAGTGCTTAATTTGCCATTTGGTGGCAGTAAATGGAAACAAAGTTTAGCAATGAGGAATAGCAGGAGGTAGATTTGCATTGCGCACAAACAAATGCAGCACAGGCATGAACCTCCCTAACAAGATGTAATGCTCACCTGAATATATCAGAGAAGTTGGTTTTAATGATACAAAATATGTGACTGCAATCATTTACCAGATAAACACTATTCTTGGATGCCTAATACCAAAAGTGGTAATAGTAAGAATAGCAGTATAGCTTAAAAATATACATACAATGTTTAAATTGTACTCTAGACATAACTGAAGGACTGGGAATCTATTAGTACCTTCTTGTATACTAAATAAATAAATAAAATCTGCCATACTCCATCCCAGCACCTGGTTACCTATACCAGGATGTATATCTACAGATTTTAACTTTATTAAACCTTCACCATATACAACATTAAAATTTTACAGATATATAAGAAAGTCGTGTTAGTTACACTGTTTATAACTCAAGAATGGCTGAATATCAGTGGGGAGGTAGTCGAGAACCAGGAGACGGACATAGGATACTTTTGATCCTGTTTCCGTAGGACGTGACATAAAACATGGTATAACAAAACGCAACAGACAGAAAAATGCATTGTTGTCCATGGTGTTTGTTTTAAGCTTCTATTAGCTTATTGTGCCGATATTATCATTAACAATGCTGCGACCAAGACAGTCAAATCTTTCCCGACAAAGGATTCAAAACATTGCAAATGAAATTGCACGAGAAGAGCAACTATCCAATTAAATTTTTAAACTCCTTCGGATGTGCCTGGCTTCCCACCGCACAATTTACGACTAAAGGTTGGCTCCGTAGTAATCATGCTTCGAAACATAAACCAACCAAAACTGTGCAACGGAAGGCGTTTGGTGGTAAGTAAATTGATGACCAATGTTATTTATGTGACGATACTCAAAGGAAAATTCGAAGGTGAGGAAGTTCTCATTCAGAGGTTCCCATTGATCCCAACCGATTTGCCGTTTGAGTTTAAATGACTTCAATTTCCGATCCGTCTTGCATTCGCCATGACCATTGACAATCACTAGGCCAATCCTTGAAAATTTGTGGTCTGAATCTAGAAAATCCATGTTTTTCCCATGTGTCAATTATATGTGGCATGTTCACAGGTTGGAAGACCATCTGCATTATTTGTTCTTGCACCTGATAATAAAACAAGGAATGTCATCTATCACAAGGTGCTTCACTGAAGAGTGCAACCCATGCACCAAAATAGCCAATAAATAATCATTAAAATACTTGATTTTTTGTATTTATATTTATTATCTTAATAAAAAATTGAACTTAATAAAATCCAAAATCTGCTCATTTATTGCTTCAAAGGCAGAAGAACATTCGCCGGGTCAGCTAGTATATATTTAAAATTAATAAAATAAAAAATATATTAAAATATAAAAATGTATTAACATTCCAATACTAAATAACTATTAACTAAAAAATAAAAAACTGTATACTGGAAACCAGTAAAATGGGTAGCTGGAAACCAGCTAACCTTAATTACCACCCTTTTATACCTATGTTTAAAAAAAAAAAAAAGAAGAAGAAGAAAAGTTAAACTAAAGAAAATGAGGGGGAAAAAAAGTAAATGAAATTAAATAACTAAATTAATCTAAAATAAGAACTAAAGCTTTCCTGGCGACGTGTTAATTCAAAATCTTCTCGGGCTTCTAGCCAGGTAAAAACTTGGCTTCAGAAGATTTTGAATTAAATTAATCTAAATTACCAGTAGCCAGTAAAACTGCTTGTAGCTGTCAGTAACTATTAAATTTAACTACAAGGGCCGTTCAGAAAGTAGCCTCCGGTTGATTGCAAGAAATTCACCAAGTTAAATTAAAATATTTTAATATATACATCTTACAACTACATCTTTGCACTATTTTTCTACATAGTTTCCATAACGATTGAGGCACTTATCGTATCTGTTCACAAGCTTTGAAATTCCTTCTGCATAAAAATCACCCGCTTGTGCCTGGAGCCAGCCTGTGACCGCATCTTTGAGCTCTTCGTCGTCATCAAACCGCTGGGACCCAAGCCATTTCTTCATATGCATGAAGAGGTGATAATCGCTTGGCGCCAGATCTGGGCTGTAAGGTGGATGGTTGACAACGTCCCACTTGAAGGACTCAAGAAGGGCTGTTGTTCTGCGAGCAGAGTGAGGACGGGCATTATCGTGCAAAAAAATGATACCGGAAGTCAGCATACCACAGCATTTGTTCTGTATAGCCCGTCGTAATTGTTTTAGTGTTTCACAGTACACGTCTTGATTAATGGTCGTCCCACGTTCCATGAATTCAACCAACAACACCCCTTTTGCATCCCAAAACACCGTTGCCATCAATTTTCGGGCAGAAAAATCTTGCCGGGCTTTTATTGGTTTGGTAGGCGAATTTGAATGTGCCCACATCTTTGATTGTTCTTTTGCCTCAGGGTTCATGTACTTAATCCAGGTTTCGTCCCCGGTCACGATTCTGTTTAACAATGGTTCACCTTTGTGCAAACAGCGATTTGGTGATATAGGATGCGGTGTTGAGATTGTGTTGACGTTGGGTGCTATATGCAGTGTTATCTTTTGCACCACATTTGAGGTGCCTTATGCGGTGAGCGCAGAGTGAAGGCGTGGGCAAGACTCACTCCACTACCTATGAGTAGACCCACTTACCTTGTAAGGTGAATCTACTGCCGTTGAATTTGCCTCAGTGTTGCTCAGCCTACACAATGATTGACTCGAGTGATCTTATAATGATTAAAACTTGTATACTTTCCTGGAGTTTATTCCTTACTAAGAGAAGTGAGATAAGCACATTTCCCTCACAATACTGCTAACTTGTACAACTGTTACGAATTTAACACTTGGCTGATCACACGTAATTATAGTCTGTTCTTCTTCCTTAATTCTGCATTATATTATATACATTAGTACATGTCACTGACTTTAAATTCGTTACACGTTACAGAGTCTAACTTTGTGTGAAGAAGTTAATTTCAGCCTGTCGATCGACAGCATAACAGCGACAGATAGATCAGCTAGTAACAGACAGCTCACAACGGACAGATGATTTTCACAAACAGATCACGACGTGCCTTCTTGGGCTCTTTACAGACACAAAATACTGTCATGGCAGCCTCTTTCTGATTGGACAGAAAGGCTGCATGATTGACGTAAATATTTCCCAAGAATCAATTTCCTTATCCCAGGGTGCACTGCAAACCTCACGTGACATGTCTTATACAATGAAGAATTACAGTCTTCCAAATTTTTCGGTTCACCCCCATTGTAACTCGCTTGTACATGCCTGGACAAAAGCGACCTTTCTAACAAAAGTGCTTCTCATCCCCTTTGACTCTCTTGGTGTCAGCTTTCTTCTCCAGCTGAATTTTCTCAGTTAAACACATACATTTATACTCGTTTAGCTTTACATTGATAATTAATTAACTAATAATAATTTTAATAGGGAAGCTAATTAATGGTCTCAAGGAGAAGCAGAATGGGGTCCAGTATGCCGGCATGTTCAAGTGGAAGAGCAGTATATAAAAACTGAAGGCCTCCTAGAAATAGCAGTGGAAAACCTGACATTCACTGTTAATGGTGACAGTAGTAGCAGCAGTAGTTGCAGCAGTGACTCGGAAAGTGGTTTTTCAGCAACATCTGAATAAGAGTGCGGCAGAAGATTGGAAATAAGTATGGACGATTTCGAAGACAACACGCTAGATGGCATCGAAGAGCTTCCCCAATCACCTCACACCTAAGCCATGCCCTTCAGCAGTGAAAGTCACTCCTAAGGTAAGCATTGAAATATGCCAGGGTTTTTACGGAAGTAATCCAACCTGTTCTTACAATGTCCAGTAAACTGTTTACGGCAACTTTATGGACAGTTAGATTTTACAATGTCCAGTTGACAGACATCTGTCGGTAAACTATATGATAACCAAGAGTTAACTTTGCCATAGCATTGTCTTCCAGCATACTCTTAACGAAGACATATTTTAAGGTTATGTACCAAATGGCAAAAAGGCATTACATTCAGTTCTTTGAAAGTGATTCTGATTATAGCGATGACGATCACATTATAATACACAGGAGACCTAAATTACTGAAAACCGAACTATTACTAAACTTTAGAAAATCAAGAATTCTTTAAGCGATTCAAATTAACAAAACCAACAGTTTTCTTGCTCCTTGGTCTCATATGTGATGATATTCAGCATAAAACACAAAGGTAGGTTCATTTTACACAGTATTATGACTTTGTTATTTTTTCTTCTATAATGTAATGAATACCTGGTAATTCCGCACAACGCCTCTATCAATTCTACCATCTGATAAGTGGAGATACATCAGGATACGTATAGTAGGAATGAAACTGAAATGTGCATATTGTGGTGAAAACATGAAAGTAATTTAAAATTGCTTAACAAATAGAGAGTCTGCGATTCAGATTCAGCAACAACCGTGAATTCGATTCCGGCCAATTTAAACTTACATCAGCACGAGCATTCTGCCGTCTGCTAAATGGAAACTATGTCGGGTATCTATAGCAGGAAGTAAAAGTGGAATGTGTAGATTGTGATGAAAACACAAAGTAATTTAGAATCTGCAGAATTAATAGAGCTGTTGTGCAGAATTACCAAATACCTGTTGCATCTGTAACTATACATTGCATTTCCATTTCAGGAATAATGCTGTATTGCCGATGAACCAGCTGCTTCTAACCTTACAATTTTTTGCTCTAGGAGGCATGCTAATTGCATTTGGTGATTTCATAGGAGTTAGCATAGCAACTGCTTCTCAAATAGTAAAAATTGTAAGCAGTGCTACTGCAAGGTTGGCAAAAGAATACATAAAACTTCCAGAAACTGAAGACGAAGTTGAAAATACTGAATTAAACTTTTTTCGCATTGCAAAATTTCCTAAAGTTTTGGGTGCATTAGATTGCACTCATGTAAGAATTCAATCACCTGGAGGCAATCATGCCAAAATATTTAAGAACAAAAAAGGTTATTTTTCACTAAATGTTTAGTGCTGGTCAATGCACAGCTACTAATCACTGATATTGTTGCAAGGTGGCCTGGTTCTACACACAATAGTAACATTTTCATGAATAATAGGTTAAGAGCATGCTTGGAAAGAGGAGACTACAAGAACTCGTGGATACTAGGTGACAGTGCATATCCCTTAAAAGTGTATTTAATGACACCACTTGAAATACCTAGTAACATAGCAGAGAGGCTCTATAACGAGTCGCATATTTGTACCAGAAGTGTAATAGAAAGATATTTCGGTGTTTGGAAGCGAAAATTTCCAGCATTGTCACTAGGTCTGAGAGTTAAATTACAAACTACAATGGTTATTATTATTGTTTGTGTTGTATTACATTATATAGCTCAGAAACAAGGAGTAGAGAAAAATATTAATTTAGAAACTTCCAAAATGCATGCTACAGCCACTGTAGATGGCATTCAGCAATTTACAGTGAGAACAGCACTGATAGAAGTTTGATCTCTGTACTTACACATTTTATTAAAAAGTTTAAATGAAATAATATCCTATTACTAAACAAAATGTGAATATATCAGTCATCTACAGAACTTTGGTTTTGTTTTATCACATTTATATTTGCATCCATTAGTTCCATTTTTTGTTGATGTTCTAACCTCTCCCACTCATGCTTTTCTCTTTCCCACTCATGTCTTTCCCTTTCCCATTCATGCCTCTTCTTAGCGCACTTTTCTTCTTCTATGTAGAACACATTTCTACTTGCCATGTCTTTATTACCATTCTTTATTTTCCCCATTTTAGGCCTACCCTCAACTCTTAATTTGGAGTTCTTGACAGACTTGAGGTGTGCTGGCGACCAGGATGGCCACATGTCTTGTGTGCTCTGCTCCTCTGTCGTTTCTGTAAGAATAGCTTCAGTGCAACGCTCATTCATTTTGGTGTGGCAGTAATGTTTTGCAGACCCAGTGCTTGTTCCTGGTTCAGTAACTGAAATTAAAACACAGAAGATAATTAGTAATTTAAATGGGTATTTAGAAGGCAGCCTTCTTCTGTGGGTTGGATTTAGCATTTCTGCCAATTTTACTACGAAATCACGAAACGACTAGCTTAGTCTTGCTTTCTTCGTGAGATGTGTTAATATAATTTAAGACTAGGGAGGAGCATGTTGTTTAAAGTGATGACAAAAACAATAAATACTAGCCAAATAGAAGTAAATAATGAAAATAAACTTACCTACTGCATCTCCTTATCCAGCCCAACAGTGTAGTACCCATCAAGCACACTAGCATTTCTGTGTTCTTGTCATGTTTGGTAGCCGGTTTACTACCTCCTCCGGCTAACAAGATTTCTTTCTTTTCATCCGCTATTTCCTTTTTAACCTTTTTCCTCATGTTCTCATACTTATCTCTTACATTTTTTACAGGTCTTTTAGAGCTTCAAACAATTCACCCACTTCATCCCATGTTTTGCTTTTCTGCTCCCATGTAACAGCATCAGTTTTTTTGTTCTCGATAATGTGACGCTTCTCCTGTATAATTTTTAACAGAATTTCCTCTTCCCCAAAAGAAAAATTTGCTTGTCTAATTCTTTGTTTACCACTCGCCATTGTATATAACAAGGATTTCACTCAAAAACAATGAAAACAAATGACAGAAGATATTAATATTTCATAAACAGGTGCACCAACTGCTGTAAATTATGTACAGATTTGTTAACTGCCAGTAACAGTAAACCTTTAGATGGTAAGAACCAAAGTGAGTTTACTGTTTAATGTGACCATAATGTTTACTGGAGGTTAGCCTTATTCTTACTTTATGGGATATTGTAAGAACGGGCCTAAGAGTAAAAACCATAAAGAAAATTAAGCAACAATTATGGATTGATATAAATCAGTAAAACTTGTATCAAAATAATATGAAACTCCAATTCAATGCTGTTAATTATTTTGCTGGTGTCTAACTTAAAATTGAATCTAGTTTTACAGGAGCACTGCCATAGCTGTTCAGTCTGTGTAATTTTTTTCCCATAGTATCCAATTTCTTGAGGGGGGGGGGGGGGAAATTCCTGTTCTAAGTAATGATGTGAATTTTAAAAAATTCTGCATAAATATGTTTTATATTGTAACAATAACTCTCTTCTTACTCCAGCAAACAATTCTCTATTTCTTCCACAAACTGATTACAATCACAATCTGTTCACAAATAACTTTCTTCAATGCTTTTATAACAGTTCTGGTATATAATTACTTTTCAATGTTTGCGGCTGCGGTGGCAGTTACACGTTACAAATTGCTCATCAAAACTCTCGCAACTGTTGGATATGATGCATTCCCAATGAAAACTGAACTCTCGCCAACACGTTGTTCCCCTTTTATACCTGTTGATCATGTGACAGGAAATTTCCAGAAACCATTGCATGTGCAACAACACTACAGTTGCTCACAAACGCACCCCAGTGTAGTAATGTGTGATTTAACATCAAAGAAATTTCCAACACCACATGTGTCCGCTCACACATGTGTAACAATCACAGCTGCAATGTCAAAAGAACTTGCCGCCAACACAGTTATCCAGTATGGCACATGTCAACAATCAGCTAGGAATTACAAAGCAAGCCATTTACACGATTTGGCAATTAGAGCTGCAGGGCATAGTCGCAATATTTTTTTATGTAAAATCTTCAAGTTACCCTTTCTCTTTATTTCACATGAAAAAGTAACCAAAACACTTGGTAGTCCATATTCTGGCACTGCTAGCAGTGGGAAAAACTATGCAGAGTGCACAAATTTTCAGTTAGTCACTCCAGTTGCTTAAACTGCAAGGCAACAAACATTGGTGAAGCTAATGAGTTTACAGAATGCCAAATAGAGAAACTTTGTTACAAGCAGTTAACAAATAGTTGTAGCTGCCTTCTTAACAAGAAGTTACAGTATATCCCTAATTGCCCATATTGCTTAAGGGAATCTTCTTTATGCATGCATTACTAAAAGCACTCTTTCAGTTGTTTACTTTGTGCATCTAAGACTAGAACTCTTGATGCACAAATAATATTGATCACCATAGATTAAATTTAAACATGTCCATAATGCATTAGTATGCACCAAATTCCACAACAACAATATTCCTTCACCAAAATTTAACTATTGCCCGAGTGATCCACTGACAAAAGATCATTTGCAATCAACAGGCACTGACAATGTAATACTTCAATATCGCCAACTCAGATGTTACAAAATAACTAAACACCATATTATAAGTGCATTTGACAAGAATGCTCTTAATATTTCTGGCATGTTTAACTGATCAGTGACTACCATTTTCTCTCGGTAAGGTACAGTTTGATATCAAAATAATTCAACATAACAAGCCATTCACAATTTCTCTGTGCTTTCGAGTACCCACGTTTTCCCAACCCTGAATTCATTTATGCATTTCAGCAAAGGAAAAACAGCTTTCAGATCCTACAAAATCAAAATAAAAAGGAAATAAAATAGTAATTTGTTATAAACTTCCCGACTTTAAAGCCAGTCTGCACTAATAAATATGTAGTGTCACACTGACTGTGATCTGCACATTATGCTTCAAAAATGCTTCATCCATTCTGCCAGTAGGCATAGTTTAAAAAACAACTTTGCATAATATGCCAGTATCTACTCACACATAATCTCCTTAAGATAAACTTATTTGAAATGATTAGGACCAAATCTTAATGTTTAGTATGTGAACATACCTTGACACTAGAACAGGAACTGAAGAATTGGTTTGGAGATAGAACACTGGCATTCCACTCCGAATACTCTCAGGAACTGTATAGCTGCTAGGATTACTGAGAAATGAGTGAATATGTGTTAATAGTTGATCTGACTTGCTGAGATTTTTCAAAGTATTCCAAAAACGTGAGACCACAGCTTCACGATATGGAGACTTGAAGGGCTTCTTCAAAACGCATGTAATATCATGCAGGAACTCATATGGTGCTGCAACAGTAAAAAAAAAAAAAAAAAAAAAAAAAAAAAAAAAAAAAAAAAAAAAAAAAATTAATATTACAAAATATGTCATCATTTTCAATAAAAGTAGTAATCTTGAAATATCATTTCCAAACAGAAACTGCTCATGCACTGAATTAACTTATAGTGTATACATGAGAAAAACAAAAAGAAATGTCAGTAATTGCACCAGAAAACATATCCCAACTTAAAATATAAAGAATTGGATACACCAGCAGTTGCCATACATTTTCTGTTCATCTTTAACATATATTAGTACAACTCTAATATCACATATTTAATTACCCATTCACAAAAATTAAACAGTGAATTACAAATTTTGAAATATTGTCACTTGGACAACTTTAGAAAATTCATCACGCCTGCTTCCAGCTCTACAAATGCTTCTAATTATTATGAGAGTTGGTCTGCAGTTTATTATGGAAACAAAGGCTTCCAAAGCACACCCTATGTTTATCAGAGTGTAAGTGAAGCAAAGCATTCCAATTTAACTCAAAACTGAAAAGTTCTGTAATAACAAATTAACAATATTGACTTACAGATATTAGGATCACAGAGAGACATTTAGGATTGTAAGTAACAGTTCTGCTATTCAGCACAGCTGAGTAAGTCTAGTGCCTCAGTAAAATGTCCTAACACAAAAGTGCCTTAAGAAGAACTTGAATGGAAATAATTAAAAAGGATTTTGCTGAGCTGTCTTCAGACTGTAATATAACTTTATTCCATTCTATAAGGAAGGCAAGTCATATTATGAAAGCTTAAAACTGCAATAAACTAAATTGTGGTGCAAATTGAGTAAAGGAGTGAGTAAGCAAATGCTAAACACCCTTAGAGCATTATATAAAAAGAATAACTTTTGTATTAGGACAGAGAAACGAGTTGTAAAAAGAGAAATCCAGCAAGAGAAAGACCTTAGGCAAAGATGCAGTTAAGTCTGGTTTTATTTAACTTATAGATTATGTCTTATTAGAAATTCAGAGGAATAACATTTACATGCAAGTAATTAATAGTATCTAGATTCCCAGATTGCCTTTTGCAGATGACCTAGTGGTAGCTGCAATTACGCTTAGGGCCAGTTCTACAATGGCCCGATAAGCCTGCCTATAGTTATTCACCAAATAATCTGGCCAATAATCAAAGCTTTCGTTCTACAACCACATATGTTCCTCTGGATAGTAACCCTCTAGCATAGTTTGTAGAGCGTTAAGTTTGCCATTCTGTTTTCGATGAAAGTGCCACAAGTGGGGAATTCGTAAAAAACAATGGAGAATTGCCTTGCAAAGCTGGCCACAACAAATAAAATAAAATATAATTTATACCAGGGGAATTCTTTTGGCATGTTTTAGAATAAAATGGAAGATAAGATGATTGCGAAAGTGTGTTAAACCTCATAGAGGCATGTAAAAAGGATGGAAACAAAGTCTGATGCCATAACCTGGATGGGGGTTGCCAATAATTATGTTAGGGTTCACATAACCTTACTTTTCCGTTACTTTTTGCTTATGTACTTCTCGTTTCCTAATGCTCCTTGTCCTATGCCAAAATTAATTCATACTGACATGAGAGAGAGAGAGAGAGAGAGAGAGAGAGAGAGAGAGAGAGAGAGAGTGCACATGTATGTGTATGCGAGTGAATGTTAAAAACCACATATTTTGACAATTCTTTTAATATTGAAAAGTCCAAGATTTTGTAACTGGAATGGGCTACAAAATGCTTTGAATCCATAAGGTACAATTCATAAAATACCAATAAAGGTTTGAAAAGCCTGTGTATTAGCATACGAACACACTGAATCTATAAATGAACATACTGCGAGGACTGCCCGGGTCCACATTAAGAAGTAAGACGTTTCTCTCACGTTATTATCAGCAGTTTTCATTTAGTATTACTAGAAGTCCCGGGAATTTTTTAAATATAAATTATAAGGGATAAAGGTGGAGGATGAACCAAACATCTGCTAGATTGTACAGTCATTTCATGTCAGCTGAAGGTACATAAAAATTAAACTATTGTCAAACTCCCATACTTGTCGCATTTTTTGACATTTGGAAAGTGTTATTTTATGTTGAGGGTCCTAATTGTAAGCTGTAGAGTGCAGCAAAGGGATTGCCCCCATCGAAAACCCCAATCTTCCGCATAATAGGAGGAACTCCAAAATATCTTTTCGAGTTTTAAAGCTACCTAAGAGAAGTATAAAATCCAGTATTACTACCTCGCCTTTGTCCAATACATGCAATTCTTAATTTATTTACATGTACTATGTACATAGTTTATAAAGAATGTAATGCATTCCACTCAGAAATTCGATACCAAGATTTCACCGGAAATACATGTTTTAGATTTTTAAAGGAACTATGTGTCAGTGTGTGCCTGTGCCTGTAACAAAAAGTTGGTAAAATACCAAACTTGGTGTTTAAAATAAGTATCTTCCAAAGATGCTACATGAAGATTTTGACAAAACTACCCTCACCCCAAACTACCCTTTACATGGAAAAAATTATTAACATTTTAATTTTCTAAAAAAAGGGCTTAACGATTTTTGATTAAAATACAGTACATTAAAAATATTTATATGTCAAATAAAATGTAGAATATCTTGAATTTTCTGGGCATAGCCTCTGAAGACCTCTTTATTCCAGATGAGTTTTGCTGGATGTTGCATAGCTAGTAAACCGTAAGAGAAAGACAAAATTTCACTACACAATAAAATCAGATCTCTCAAAACACACAATATACATCATTTTTTTTTCATGAAGTTGACCATTTTTGAGATATTCCTTGTTATTGGTTTTAGTTTTAATATACCTGAAACTTTTCACAACTACTGCAATGCAAAGAAATGGATTTCATCCACATGGCAACCAGCTTTTAAAAGATTTTATCATCATTTTAGCCCAGTGTATTCCCTAAGCTAAGAATAAGCTTATAAGCAGTAATTCATTACAGAGATGTAGAGAAAGACATGTGCATGGAGCACTTCAGATTTTTTCTTAATTACTATAGCTAGTGATAATTGTGAGACATGAATAGAGCAGAACCATAACCCAAATGGACTACGGTCATGGAAGTCTGCAGATATATCTAATGTAAAATCTTACTTGTCGGATAATAGACCTATCGTCTACTCCAACTAGCCAAAAACTTATCAGCAAAGATATTCCAAGTAGTGCTATCTAGAGATTGTAGAATGCCAATCGTCTAGAAATCAGGTACATAGCTGCATCTGCACATTATCGGTAGATTGTAGAACCGGCCCTTAATGGTTTGAAATAGTAATTGCAATAAATAGATAATAGAGACTAAAAGTGAACCAAGATAATACATGATCAGTGTGAAAGGGGAAAATTCAGAAATTAAGTATGGAAAAATGAATATAAAAGAATAGGATAGCGAGAGAATATAATTATCTAGGAGTTAAAATAGATGGAGGCAGCAGATGGAAAAAACAAAAGAAAAGGAGTTATATTAGCAATCAGGGGCTGCATATTCAGAATACCTAATATAAATATTGGCTGAGGCAAAAATGTTATGTGGGATAGAAGTATGGGGATTAGAATGAGGATGGGAAATCACAGATGAGATGGACGGATGTTCTGTAAAGAAATGCTTGATTTAATAAACTCAAATCATTACATGGGTAGCCCAAATAGAGCTGGGCAGAGTGGCTATTAAGGGAAAGACGTTGAAAATGACATTGAAATGTTGCAATATAATCTTGAACTTAGAAGAAAGAAAAAATTGTTAAATAATGTTTAGATTATCACGAGAAAAGTTTAAAGAAAAATAGATTGATACATTGACTTAAAAATAGCTTGGAAAGTAATGAATTTTATGTATAAATAACATGGAAAGCAATTGCATATTTCTATCAAAATATAAAGTTTTTTGTTCACCTTATATTAGTTTCCCATTTTAAGTTTCTTCTACTTCACGTTGCATACAATTTGTTCCACATTCATTTGCTGATTACTTTAACAGTCTATATAGAGAATACAGCATAGTCAAAGGATAAAAAGTATGCCGACTTAATTATTGCAATGCTTGTGTAAAATTCTTTTCCATTGAATGACATAAGACATTTTTGTAATGTTGTACACTTACCTACAATTGAGACTGAATAATGCACAACCCCAGAAGCAGAATAGATGCCAGAGATAAACATATTTGCATCCTGCATCTGTGGCCATTGGCAAGAAACTGTGTACTCAATGTAGATGTGATTTTTCCACTGTAGCACCAGAATAACCTCCACTTGAGTACCACCAATGATGTTAACATTCTGGAAAATAAGGAAAGATTTCCAGGGTGTTACTAATAAAGATCACTTATTCTATTTCTAAAAATAATGAAAATTCAATAAAATATTATTTACTCTAAGACAGGGTTTTCCAAACTAAGGCCTGGGTGCTAAACTTGGCCCATACGCTGCATTTGTTTGGACTGTCTACAAAATTAAAAAAATTTAAATTAAAACAAAATGGTGTACCTATGGATTAATTTATTTATGAATTTTGAATAATTTAAGAGACTCAGATTCTTAGTTGACAACAGTGTTAAGATCTACTGTAGGACAAATACAAAGAAGTAAAGTTGATTGATTTTTAAACTATCTGCCAAGTGATGCATTTGCTCATTTGAAAGACTTTAGATAAGGATTAGTATCAGTATTTGCATCAATATCTGTGAAAAGACACTTTCAAAAATGTGATATGTCAAATCTCAATATAGGTCTCTCATGAACAGTGCAAATTTAGCCAGGTTTCATGATAAGCAGCACAAAATTAGAACCGTAAATATCTGCAATTATAGCACAGAAAAGTCAGTTAAATTCATTTCATTGAATATGATCTGCTATTAAAGTAAATATAGTTGATGCAACAGATGTGAACTTGAGAGAGAGAGAGAGAGAGAGAGAGAGAGAAATTTCATTAGTTATTATTGAAGAGCATATTTGGGATACGAAGTTGACTGCACATTTACCTATAGATGTAAGAACCACATGCTCAACGAACTTGATTTTGAGCAGCAAATACAAAAGAAAGACAGGGGGTCTTTGCAGAATGTTTCATGACTGCATTTTATATTATAATAAGCATTTGCACATACACATGGAAATGCTATTTATATGTTTACTTATAACTCATGTGAACTATGGAATTACAGTAGTGTGATGTAATGTATATATTACTGCATATCATATTTATAGTACTGATATGCTTATGGTTTTTAGATATAATGGTTAATCTATGTTGTACTACTTTAATCTTTAATTATGGTTCACATTTACAAGAATATAAACTTTGTACAGAGAGGTTTTGGGGTGAAGTTCTTATGATACTTTGTTAAAGCAGTGTTTATACTGAGAAAACTTCTCTGTGCATTACCATCAGCAGATAAGGGCTCCAATCCAAATTCTTCTATGAATGACTGCATTTGCAAGTGTCACACCTTCAATATTTTCTGCAAAATATCCTATCCTACAAGCAGTTTGGCATACAGTTGAAAAGAAAGCAAAAACATGAAGAGTAGCTAATAAGTCATGCCACCTCATCCGAGTAGACTGAGTGTACCAAACACCACCCATTCTCTCCAAAGTCATCAATCCTTGTAGCAGAGTAACTTACAATGCCCAAGGTGTTATGCACATTGTAATCAAACAAAGATCTGGAGAGATCAAATTTGGCAAAGAAAATGGGATAAATTGGATGAGAAATGGTAATCAGGAGGGTTCTGTCTGCAAAAGAAGAGAAAAATATAAAAGGTGTAAATGATTTCTTGGATATCACCAGAGAGAAATGGATAAGAATTAGCAACAAGAAGATGGAAGAGGAAAAAGATTAGAAAATAAGAAAAAGGGGGAAAGATTGAAAGAATAGTTGCATGATATAGGGCAGGGTCCACTATTCATACATATATAACTGTATTGTTAAGGTGTATGGTGAACTATGGGAAAATAAAAATAGTAAGTTGAAGTAAGGTATAAGACAACTGTAAGAATAAATGTACAGCATTATGGTTAATAAAAACTTAATACTTAAATACTTAAGATGTTACCCTATCTACTCTATCAGGTTATCAATATGCTAGTGCACTAAAATACTGTGTTTGAAAACTAACATGATGTTGAGCCTCGTGCAAGTTTGTTGTTAGTATGTTAAACTTATGTGGCTTAACGTGTTCCCTGTTATGAAAAGCTTGGTAACCTCTGCTCAAGGTACCAAATATGCATATTACGTTTTATCATAATATACGAAGATATTCAATACCTGCTGGAAGTAATACAAATGTCATTGGCTTTGGAGCAATAATAATAATAATACTGACTGACACCAGCAACATTAGCACAACTATGAAAAATTGAAAATGGCATCAGGTAAAAAGAAAAATGTTTTACCAGGGAGTTTTATTGGCACCACCTTAAAATCTACATTACAAAAGAAATGGATACCCGAGATTCTCCAATGTTTCTCAGGTTACACCTAGGATAACCATACCTCCTCTTTATTCCTGGGAAAGGTCCTCTCTTTTAGTGCAAAGAAAAGCATCCAAATGGATTTTCAGAAATTTCAGCATGTTCTCTTTTTTATAGCTAAGAATAGAATTTAAATTGAAATCATTTTATCTTCCTTTCTAGTGGTTAAGATATCAATTATAGACAAAATGCAAGCCAATACAAAGACTATACATTATATCTATATTGTGTTTTTCAATAAGCTCTTTGGCCACAGCTTACTCCATGATTAGCAATGCATTTGCTTCAATAATGCTATCATTCTGTACTTTCTGCAACAAGTTTCCTTAAACCATGTTTTAACTTTCTGTTCCTAATCATTGAAGTTGAAAATAGAAATCTTGTTAGTATCTGCAGCCATAATGCAAATGTGGAAGTATTTTCTTTGATAAACGGTCAATGGGCCAAAGAGAGGAAATTAAATGTAGACATGGTAAACCCAGTAATAACTGTTCAATGTTGTCTCTGGAAATTATCACCCACTTATGAGGGAAAAGCAACTTACTTCCACAGGCTAAATAATGAAGTATTTCTAGTAAGAGGGGGAGGGAGAGAGAACGAAATCAAGAGTAAGACAAATCATTGTAATGGTGCAACATGAGAAGGTGAATCATGCTACTTCTGTTGGATGGTGCGGTAAAAAGTGAGCTAGAATAACAGAAATATGTAGATATGAAACATGTGTCGGTCAAAACTATGCCACTACATTTAAGTATCAATAAAACACTAAATAATATAAATGTTAAGAGAAATAAAACAAAGACAGTGTATTCTTCTAAAGCATTGAGTTTGTTGCCTTCTTAAACCTACATAATATGTCCAAATACCATATAGAAATCTGTAAAATGTACAAATCATTAATATGGGTCTCAAAAAATTACTCTATATAATTTGAATAGACTTTTAGTGAAATGTTCCTCTTTTCTGCCTCCTGGTCACTATAGCTACCTCTACCTGAGGCAATAGATAATTATAATTTAAAACTAATACATAAATAGAGAGAATTTGTGTTTGTGGTAGTGTGTCCAAGGTAAACTTGGAAACCATTCAATTAACTAGGATAATTTTGATTTAATTGTTTTTTCACACAAACTGTGTTTACCGGCAAACATGTGAGTCAGTTGCAAAATTTAAAGCTGTGCCAACTTGTTGCCATGCTAGCTCAGTGGTAGAGCAACCAGCTAGATGCCGAGAGATCAGTGTATCAAACCCCAGCAATGGCATTGAATTTTTCAATCTGACTCTACCTATAATTTTCTCTACCATTAAAAAGCACTTAAGCGTGATTCACAACCACCCCAGAATGGAAACCAGAACAGAAATGAGAACAGGAAGCAATGTAGCATACAACATTTTGGTTCAAAATGTCCTGGGAACAAGAACAGAAATTCATACTGATTACTATATTGATAAAGGGAAAGCCAATTTGGCACATTGGGACATCACTAGTTTGCAACTGACCAATAATATTTTTTCATCTGCTTCTAATTCAGCCAACATAGTGCTGATTAGCCATTGTCAAAATCATTGAGTAAACATTTTCATTGTTCATTCCTGTAGTTGTACCAAGCGTCATTACTTTCTTAATAGTATGCATTAAAGTTACTTGTTCTTAACTATTTTTTGTTAACTTCTAGTGGTTCTTCACAGTTTTTGCTGTTTTTTTTTTGGGGGGGGGGGGGCACTAGGCAGTTTGAGTTGTATACAAATTACAGAAGATGCTTTTATTAGAAGAACCAATGCTTAATGGACATTATGAAGTCAGTACACACATTTGCTAGAGTTTCTTCCAGCTTCGTTTTCCCAGATTGTAATTACAATAACTGTTTCATGTCACAGCTGCCTGGAATGATTTCTGGTGAAGTGTCTAAAACACAAAATATGGATCTAATATGCTGTCTCAAGAAACAAGAAAAAGAAGTTAAAATTTTGCCAGAGTCTTCTTTCCTATTCCCTTGACCCAGGAAAGCTTTCCATTAACTGTGAATGCTAATATAATAATAAATGTATTTTAACTTTGTAACTAATTCTTTTTTACAATTCTGACTAAGGACCATTATCATGATATTACAGATGGAGCTAGGAGTTTTTTCTAGGAGAGTAGATGACAAATAAAGATCTCTTGTCTCTGTTTTTTCTCCCATAGGCCCAAGTTTGACAAGAAACAAAAGTATTCACAAATTAGAATGATTCACTAATATCCTTGTGTATTGAAGTGTTTAAAAAATATTAAGCAAGAGAACTTACAAAAATGAGCAATTATCAGATTTTTTCCCCCTGGAGGTATCTATCGATGAGAAAAATATAACTGTCTGCAGTCAATATTCTCTTTGTTCAATGAACTTTGCTATTTTCACTTAAACTCCTGTTTTAATGTAAAGGTAAACGCTGCAAGACCAGTAGTCCTGACACCTGTTAATACAAAATAATGCTTAACTACATTTGCCACAGTTATCAATCATGATAATGCCTTCCAAAGCACAAAATTGCCCATTTTGTAAAATATCTTTTGGTGTAAAACTGCATTTTTACCTTAATTCTGTAGCCTTCTCTCAATCTGCAACAAAGCACACTTGGTAATGAGGCTGACAAGTTATCTTCTTCTTGTTTCTTCCTAAGGAGACAAGGTTCCTGGCTACCATAAAAGCAGTCGTTGCTAGAGAGAAAATATATATTTAAATTAGGTGATGATGATGATAATAATAACAGTAATAATCAAAATAATGATAATAATCATAAAAATAACGATGATGATAATCATCCTTTCCAAGGCAATATTTCCCTTCAATAATTTAAAAACACTTTCATACTGCACACCTTTTTATTAACTTTATGTAATACTTATTAGTGTTTTCATCTTATTTGAAGTATTACTTGAATGTAGTACTTTCTTAAATATATACCATTAAAAGCCTTTTAATTTAAGATTTTTGGTAGATTTGTGCAAGTTTAAAACCTTCACTCTGAGTAAATAAGAATGTGTAATTACTGATCATGACACATCAAAATACAAGCTGAAGCATGTTATGGTGATAAGTTTTGCAACTTAGTGATGAGGAGTGTATGAAACAGTGAGAAAATATTAAAGACTTCACAAGCTGCCAGCAGTGCTGTTAAGAAATGTTTAAAGGAAACCCTCCTTAAAATTATCTGGGGACACTCGAATATTAGCAACAGCAAAGTCAGCTTTATATGTAATATTTATGTTTACAATCATTCTGTACACCTAATAAAATGTTTGTGAAATTACAAGAATCTGATTATGATGCACAAGAACTGAAAGCAATATGAGGTTACAATGCACATACTTTAAAAAATATGCTGCAGGAGAACATTTTTCTAAAAGAATAAGGCAAGTCAGCACGATATATTAGATGGAAAGGCAAGACAAATAATTGTATTACATTAGAAAGAGAATAGATTTCAATAAAACAGGTATAAATGTAGAATTTGTTAGCAAATGAAAAAAGATGCAAAACATTACAAAGCAGTGGGAACTGAAATAGCTAATGACTTAAAAACCCTATACAACACTGTGGAACCCAATATAACAAAGTTATAGTAAGGCAACAGGTTACCTTCATCTTCTCTGCCACAAAGATTAACACATTTCAATGCTCAGTGTTAAATGTTTCAATTAAATTTCAACTATTTCTTAGATGGATTTTTTGGGCATAAAATTTCTTAGCATAGATTCCTTCGGAAGAGAAGTAAGCCTGGAGGTTCTATGTCATAGATTTATGGCACATTAAAGAACCTAAGTCTGACAGGTCTGTGAACAACATTTCCAACTTTTCACACCAAATATGGAATATGATACTAAGAAAAATGTAAATGTTGTGTTATTTATGGACGCTCTTTAACTACAGTGGTTCTCAGTGTCCCATTCTAAATTGGACGTGAAAGACCACTTAATTTTGCACAGAGGCCTCTCTATCAGGCTTGAGGTTCTTTTACGTGCCATAAATCTACGACACGGGACCCACGACTTTCCTTCCCTTCCGGGCTTTCTTTCCCTTCCGAAGGAAGTCAAACTGAGGATTTTTACACCCGAAAAAAATCCATCATCCTTCGCCGAGTTTGAACCCATGACCTTGGGTATATGAAGTTAGCATGGTAACCATTACACCACGGAGGGTGATACTAAGAGCTATAGCAGTTAACGATTATCCATTTAAAAATAAACTCGGTTATAAACATCAAAATTAGTTTTCTAATCCCTCACCTATTCCAATTAACCCTTTACTTGTAAAAATACTTTTCCTTTTATTGTGTATGCATACATCTTCCTTGAAAACATATTAGTCTAATAAGAGAACCATTTACAGGGAAACTCTACCCCTTATCATCTTGAAGGCTTTTTAATTCTGAAAGAGGACAATAACCTTACCTGCCCGTTGTTCTGCTTTCAAAAGAAATCGACAGACAGGGATACTACCTGTGGGCAGGAACTCAGTGGTTTGTTTTAATGTTTGAGACATTGGACAATGAGTAGCCATAACATTGTGGTAAATAATGTAACAAAGTCTGTTTTCATGATTGTTGGAAGTAATCAACTTGTTTGATTAACCCATTCAAGGATACCCAATAATGGAGCTGAGGTGTTAAAATTAAGAAAATACATATTTTGGCCCTTTGGGACACGAACCTCCCATATGGTCAACTATAACGCACCATGCCTTACACCACATGGCCATTCAGTCATTTAATAGATTATCTTATAATCTTATAAGATATGAGTGTGTATATATATATTTATATATTTATTATATACTTATTATATATTTTTTTTACATAATAAAATGGTACAATGTATGTATCTGCAATCAATCAACCATGCCATCACACCAATTGCTTTAGTTGGGCCCTCCCCTAGCACAGTTTCTCTTGAATATAGAACATACATTTTGACTGATCCGATCCTGAATTTCCTTGGTTTGATAGGTTAGCAACTCCTGTCTGCCTTAAGACTGCATAGCTATAAATCCAGATCTCAATGTTTATATTATTTAATGGCATTATCCAATGTTATACCCAAGTAAAATGGGTTATTTGTGCATAATGTTAAATTATCAAAAGTGACAATTCTCTCTCACTTCCACTCCCTTTCTAAAAATGTGTGTTTCTTATTATGGGGGCCTGAAAACATATACTTCTGGTGAAGTACCAAATTTTTGGGTGGAATGCAATATAATAACAAACTACATACTAAGGTATGTGGTAGAAGTAATAAAAATAAAGTGTGTAACAAGCAAGAGAATGCATAACCAGTAATATTTCTGAAATGAAAGGCCTAGAACTGCTGGAGTTCAGAATTTTCCTGTCCCAGTGTTTTTGCACAATTGTAGTAGATATGCTCATTGTCATGGTTGAAGTCTCCTTTGAGTTTAGCTGAAACGAAATGTGGTGAGTGGATGGCATAGTGTAATTGGCTCAGGCTGAAAGTATTCAAACAAATTTAACTAAAATGGGTTATGCTGGATGCCCGAAACATAGGATTAATACTGAAGCCTCCATTTCACACTTACATGCTAGTAGTTTCAGATGAAAGCTACATCTCCTGAGCTGTCCACTCTCAATACATACCACAGCACTGAATGAACTGAATGACTGGAACTTTAGCAATAATATCACTTAGGTTAATTATCATAGCTATTCATAAAATGTCTGGACCAGAGAAATGCAGTCCTCCTGGGTAGTGGGGTGGTAGCATGTCTGCCTCACATTCAGCAGGTTGCAAGTTCAAATCTCGTTTAGGGTTGAGTTACCCAAATGTTTTTTGTTTTTTTTTGTTTTTTGGGTGGGGGGGGGTTCCTTATCCTGAAAAGACACATGTCGAGTAACTTAAAGCTCCATACACCCTTAGATCATTTGAGCATTATTTCACACATTTCATTCATTGTTCGATATGACCAACCACGTTAAAGGATGTTAAGCTATTGAAAAAGAAAAAAGAAGAAAGATAGATGCAGAAGATCATTAGTTTTTTCAGTCTGGAATACATATATATTTTTTCTTCTTCTTTTTCTTTTTGCTTCATTTTATATCCCCTTTAACTTCAGTGGCCATATCGGGGGCTTTGACTTAAACTGTAGGTTCAGAACATTAGGTTAATAAACTTTACATTACTAAACACATGCACATTTATTCTCACATTCATACTTCCAGACTCTATGGGAGATAGGGAATTTTTCTGGTTAAAGAAAAATTCCCCACCCCAGCCGGGAATCGAACCCGGGACCTCCGGGTGAGAAGTCGGCTCGCTGACCACTTGACCATGAAAGCAGTTTATTTCAAATTCTGCTTTTGGCAATATCTTACAAAAGCAAATAAGTTTTTCTTTTCCATGAGTTACAAACAGCAGATGCTTAATGAAATAATGACTTCATTACTAACAAGCGGTTACAGGAACTCTGTGCCATCATTACTAATAACCAATATATCCATTCAGAGTTTTTCTTTCATGAGCATTAGCTATGATTTGGTTTGGTTTCTTCCCTATAACCCTGCTGATGAAATACTGCACTTGAAAGCTAGCAATTAAGTTTGTACATTTAAGACTTTCTGAGCCTATCACAAGGCAACATTTCAGGTGATTGGTCACAAAGCAGAAGTAGAACTATAAGTGACTCTGATGCCAGATATATCTATTTCCAACCAGGTGCTTCAGTTTGTGATCTGTAACATGCGTGTCAAATTGTTCATTGCAAGCTTCATATTATAGGTTGTTATTTTTATTTGTGGTTATTATTGAAAGTGTTGTTAGTGTTTAAATTTGGAGTGCAATAATGTATCAAAATCAACACTGATCACTCAAATGATTCATGAAATGAAAATACTTTGTGCCAAGGCTAATTTCCAAGCTGTTTTGCCGTGGTCTGTATGTTAAAATATTTTCACTGGTTAAAACATCAGGTCAAAAATTTTTAGCAGGTGAAAATATTTTAACCTGCAGACTACGGAAAAACAGGCTGGAAATTTTATACTATAAAACTATGGAGATTGGCCATGAATTATGTATATATAACTTGTATCCATACACTAATATGAAAAATAAAAGAAACAGATGGAATTGATGACAAATTTAGAAAAAACTGAGCCACTACTATTTTAAACCAATGAGTGAAAAGAACTTTGTTACACCATGCTTAATATCTTGTTTCAATACTCTCTTGTAACACACAAGTTTACATTAATTTATTTTTGTATTGTAGATACATTGCAATATGTTAAGCATGTGTTATTTTCAATTATAACCATAACAAAGTTGACTACTTATGCACAATGTTTATGTGTAGCCTGAGAAATAAAAGAAAGATGCATAATCATATGTTTGCTAATAATTTGGAAACATCACAATCACTATATAATCAATATTACGTAAAGCTGAGGCAGAATAGTGGAAAAATCTGTGTTTTGAAATTTCATATTGGCATATTAATTATTCGTGTTTACCATTAGATCACATTTAATGTCCATTTCACATGTATTTAGATATATGTAATGCCCACTTTGCTATCAGTGCCCATTGCCAATCATGGCAAAGGATCTTGACTGCCTTTATTCACAAATTATGAAATATTTTTAATGAATGTCCTCTTACATTGCACATAATATATCACAATACCTGCAGTCAGAAATTGTGCGCTCATGTGAAAGGCATTCGGGACGATTATGGTGCTGATTAGTACAAGAAAGTTACTAAAGGATAGTTTATTGTTAGTAAGTGAACTAGCTCACCAGACATTCCATTCTTCTGGCCTTAGATAAGATGAACCAAATAGTGTTGAATTCCAGTCACTCAATCCCAACAAAGATCCATTAATGTTAATTTGAAATTTCCAGGTCAAGAACTTCTCATGATACACATTCATTGAATCATCATGCCTGGAAGTCTGGAACAATAAATGTGCATGATTATTTTACTATTGGTCTTATTAGAACACAGTCTAACTGACTATAATGTGAATTATCATATTTCAACTAAAAAACTAAAAAAATCAGCGCTTAAATAGAACAGGCAATTACATTCAGAGCCTTGATGCAGGCCCTAACAAAATGACATTTAAGAGTTAGGTTCGATATACACTGATAGTAAAAGTGCCTCAGGGAAGAGAAAGAAAGTACAAGTGTCACTGTTTTCAGTGATATAGTCATTGCAGATAGGGGAAACACATACATTTACCTCAGCATACGGTCATACCATTTGTTTTCAACATTGGATTAATAGTTACAGTTTTAATGTGAAGGTAAAACAAGAAGGGATTTAATCATGACTTGGAATGACAAATGTTTTCAAAAACTGCAATTAAATAAGGCTGAAGACAGTATGAGTAAAACTGATGAGTAAACCCATTCTTTCGGTTCTGGCACCGATTGTTTAATTTCCTCAAAGATTTTAAAAGTGAAACTTCATTATATTGTAGTTTCCTTTCCAACAAATACACAATAATTGATGTTTATCAATTCATTTATAAATATCAGATATAAACAAAGGGACACAACATCAGTAAGTACCGATTTTTGGAAAATGAACACAACAAAAACAGAGAAATTTAGCTTTTAAAAGCTGTGCAGAACATCATGATATAATATTGGAGAAATTTTCAAACAGAAGCACAAAGTTAGGTGATTAACATTAAAATTCACATGAAATTGAATCATATGCCAAATTATTCAAATCTCCAACATGGAATTTGTGTGCAGCTAGTTCTTTATGACAAAACTAGGCAATAGCATCTGACAATGCAGGCAAAAGTTGCAGAACAAATGCTGCAATTAAGTGTGGTGTGTGAAATCACACGATTGCTTACATCACTAATCTTTAATATCCACATTTACTATAATATGCAAATATTCAAACAGAGGATTAAACTTTGGCTTTGAGGATCTACAATCATTAACAAAAGATGGTGATTAAGAATAAAATAGAAGAACAAGGATGTAATTTTTAATACTTGGAATATGACAAATGCATAAAAAGCTGCTGTGTATATATTATGCTGTAGTATACTTAAATCGCTATGTACCATATTTATCCAAATCCAAGACGACCCCCATTTTCAGAACTTAATTTTGGAATCTAGCAAATTACCTAATAATACATGGTTAAAAGACATAGCTATATAAAAAGAAGAATTTTTAAATTAAATTTAAATTTTTCTCATATATTGTGAACAAACTAATGGACACTTAAGCGGGTCAAGTCCCTTATTTATTTTTTGTACTTAATTTGAATTTTGGCGGAAATTCACATTTTGAGTGGTTGCCAGAGAGGGGAGTATGGAAAATGTATGGTATGGGTGTGGTAATACAACATTATGGGGCAGTACCATTACTGTTATGTTTATGATGGATATAATTTTGTATTTAGACAACATACTTAATACAACACATCGCAAATGCGTTTACTTAATTTTAATTTGCACAGAAATTCAATTTGCAAGCAGTGAGACAGTGAAGAGTGAATGAAATGTACAGTATATGCAATGACAGAATGTGACTGCAGCAGTGCTAGTGCAACTGTAATGACTATGATGGATATGATTTTGTATGTAGACAACGTACTTAATATAACATCGCAAATGCTTATACCTATAATGAATTTACACAGAAATTCACAATGCAAGGGGAAGAGACAGAGAAGGGAGAACAAAATGTACAGTACATGCAGTGATAAAACGTGACGGCATTCGTGGTGGCACATAGCTGTAATGACGATTACTTATTAATGTTATTTTCTGTCAAGACAACATACTTAATATATCGTAAAACTTTTAGTTGAATTTGTGCATAAATTCACATTGTGGTATATGTGCTGACAGAGGAGGGGAAATGTGCCGCTAATCTCTCTCTTTCTGCTTGACTGTTGACTTCCCATACAACATTATGTGCAACCACAAATGTGAAAGGAAGTCCTGTAATTTTATTTTAGTCTCCGAGAGTAATCCTTATTCCAATGAGAATGCTCCTTAACAGCTAATTTTCAGCGTGAAATGAAATGCTCAAAATGTACACATACGTCACGATCTTGGCGGTAATCTATACCATTTTCCCCAGGCTTCGCCACTGCCACACCTACAAAGTTTGAAACTTACTTTTTCCCTGTATGCATTTGGAGAAGATATATCGCGAATGCAAGATGACCTCCCCCTGTTCTGAACATTAATATTTTGGAAAAAAAAAAATTTGTCTTGTTTTCAGATAAATATGATATATTATTATAAAGTATATTATTATAAATATAACATATTTATCTGAAAACAAGACAAATGTTTGTTTCCCCCCCCCAAAATATTAATGTTCAGAACAGGGGGGGGGGGTCATCTTGCATTCGCGATATATCTTTTCCAAATGCATACAGGGAAAAAGTAAGTTTCAAACTTTGTGGGTATGGCAGTGGCGAAGCCTGGGGAAAATGGTATAGATTACTGCCAAGATCGTGATGTATGTGTACATTTTGAGCATTTCATTTCCGCTGAAAATTAGCTGTTAAGGAGTATTCTCATTGGAATAAGGATTACTGATATATTGTCTGAATTTATTTAAACAACTTCAGCCAATTTTGTGAAACAGTTCTCTCCACAATGAGAAACAGAGAAAATAAGAAGACTACGATAAACCTCTATAAAATTATTACGTTCCTATTAGTATTATATGAGCAGTTTCAAAACAAAATGCAGTAAACTCATGAATGAAATATGTTTTGATATGGATTAGTCCTGTTTTGGTAGTGCTGAATTAATCTGAGCAACCAGTTTCAAATAAAATTCAGTTTCTTTCTGTCATAAAATGGCTTTGAGACACAGCATTTAGTTCAAAAAGTGCTTAATCAAAAAAAAAAAAAAAAAAAAAAAAAAAAAAAAAAAAAAAAAAAAAAAAAAAAAAAAAGTGGCATTTTACGGAATCAGCTTTGACATGATTGGTGTTCTTGTTATGTATTTCCAAAGGGTGATAGTGGCAGCATATCAAACTTCATTAAGTGTTGTCAATTCTTGAAAATGTGGCTTTTCTTCCAAATATGTAATTCTGCTGAGTATCTCACATGTTTTACAAACATAACTTTATAAAACTAGTGAGATATCTAGCAGAATTAGGTAATTTTGGAGAAAATCCACATTATATAAAAATTACACAACTTATTGAATTAACACTTATAAAAACCACAAGATACACAGCAGAATTAGATATATCGAGAAAATCCACCTCAAACACCATCAAGAGAAACGCCAAATTAGTTGGAGTGTGACAAGGATGAAGCTTCAAAACATGTCTCGGTAAAATTATCTCTTGTGGTGTTTCATGTGTTACTATTTCAACTCAGTAATTTCTAATTGAAAAATTTTTGTTGAGTCGGTTTTGTAACACTACATCACTTACTTTTTATTTCGGAAAACATGTTTCAGAAGCCATGTGCTTCCATTGTCAACTCCTTTGGTCGACTGCCTGCATTGCTTGCTGTGGTGGTTGTCTCTGTCCCCGGTGGTGGTTTGATGAAGCTCTGAATCAGCAGATCGCCTGGCGGGATTTCGAAATTGAAAACGCTGTTCTGGTTTTTCCAAATATATATATATATGTTTTCCCACACCACTTGCACTATAGTTATACTCTTACCAAAATAAGACACACACCTTAGGTTAACAAATGTAAGAGGTAGCCCAAAGAACGTGGCTACATGAATGTACTTATTGGCCCAACCACAAGATTCAGCCTTAAGATTAGAAAATGGATCCCAGCTTTACCTTATTAGTTGCTAATGGATATATTTAATACTTTCATTGCAATATACTACTTTGCACTTATTTGGAAATAAAACACAATCAGTTTTCTGAAATGAAGCAGTTATTACATTACAAATGCCTTTGCTGTGTACATGTTGTGCAGAGCAATATAAAAGAGCATTATCTAGTAGGTATCAAAAGCTTCAAAAAATGCCAGTAAGTACAGGAGATATCACTTTCTCCTCTCTCCTTTTTTTTTTTATTCATTTGTTTTTTTTATTATTATTATGCACTTCCTGATTTTTGATCAGATGCTCATGTTTATTTAGTGTCTATACATATTAACAAAGACAAATTATATTAACTGATAAGTTTCTACAAGGAGTAGCTGGATATATTCTGCAGTATATAGCTGAGATATCAGGTGGTTGAAACCCTAAAAGCAGATGCTATTAAGGTGGAATATGACTTTCATCTGAAAACCTAAGTTGCAGAAAAATCTGAATTCTCAAGACAACACTTGGTTAAAATACTGCAATCAAGTTTACTCATTCCTTCCTGTTGGACATTCAACAACTTGAATCAGTATACAAATCCACCCTGTACTCTGAACATCTGTGAATCAGACCTTCACAAAACAAAGTTTCAGTGATGTTCATCTTGGACTGTTAACACTTGTTGAAGAATTCCTGATTCTCATTTGCAGCGACGGTTCTTGCAGAACCTACTGGTTCCTTTTGCTGACACAGGAGTGACCCCATATGATGGAGATTGCTTACGAGAGCTGACACTCTTATGTTAATGACCAGAAATAATCCTTCACGATAAATACCTTCTCTTCTATTGTGAGAATCATAAGTTCAAACACCAATACAAAATTGAATTAAAAATGCATCAAATGATTATCTACAATAAAAAATGCACTGCTATGGAAACCTAGTCAGTAAATAATTGGTCATTTCAGTGTCACTTGACTTATTACATACTGTAACAGTATAATTGAAATAGCATTGTACATAGTATATTTGAAATTACAGGAAACTCCAGAGGAGAAAATAATTTATGCTCATACCAAAAGACAGACATGCAAACAAGTATAACCCAAGAGATAACAGAACATCTGAAAGATCTATGAGAAGAAAGTTGGGGCAAAAGTTTGAAGGAGCAGAGGGCCAATAGGCTCAAGCCATCAAGTTTATGATATAATTTAAATTATTTTCATGGCAACAAGTTCCTTCTGATTTTAAATTTCTACTGAAATGTATTTACAAAACAGCTTAATTATAATGTAGTACTCCCTAAAATTAATCTTTTCCATCCTCCTTACTATCTAGGGAAACACTTTGTTTCAGGGTGGCATTTATGAGGGGGGATTTACTGCCTCCCCTAAAGTTATGAGAGATAATTAGGCTACTAAATAATATTGCTATACAGAGAGAGAGAGAGAGAGAGAGAGAGAGAGAGAGAGAGAGAGAGAGAAAATGAGAATTTGAGAAATATACTTTTAATATGAATATTTCACATTTAAGAAATAAATGATTTTCTCTTAAGTTAAACATTTAATTACAATTCAAAGAAAATTCAGACAACTACTTCAGTCCATCTTGCCACCACCCCCCCCCCTTCGCCACAAGCAGAAATTCAATGATGCTCCTGCTTTGCTTCCTCTTGACATGCAAGTTTAAATCATGAGTGGTCTTACTTGAAAAACCCTCAAAAGACATTTCGGTTATTTCATGCACACCACCAAATGCATTCAAGCTGCACCACCTGGCAATGGAAGTCATCTCTTCAATTCCTTCATGATTATGTTGCACTGGATGTTTATTTTTTCAATTTTTAGGCAATTTATTTTGATTTATAAGTAAATTGTAAACATTAAAAGTAAGATACTTACTACATCTGGAATCACATTGATGTATTCACCGCATGTTGCATCAGCAATGAACTGCATGAGATCAATGTAAGGAACTAAACCAGAACAGCAGTGGGGATGAAAAGGTGACCCAACATGAAGAAATGAACATGAAACTGTTCCACTACGCAGTTGTGCCAGGACAGAATCCAAAACGTGAACATCAGGACTCGCAACGACACCATCAGTCACCATTATTAAACCTAAAATGAAACAAAAAATATTCATTGTTGTATCAAATTAAATAATAGTACCCTTTTACTCCAAAAAGAATCATTAGGTGAAAATATCTGACAAGATAAAACAGTGTTGTGATATTAACAACTATAATGAAATAGAGAATTAAGCCCAATTTTTTATTGACAATTTCTGTTTTAGGATTAGGAAACAATTTTGAATATGATATAAAGAAAACAATTGTTTTATCAGCTTTAAGACAATTAGGATTAATAATAGAATTTCATCAATAGGTTTTGCTGATTTAGCCTTCTTTCATTTATTAACATGTGCTTATGTTGAAAGCAGCACAGCCACGGAAGAATGCTCTGAAGCATGCTGTTTATATGGACAGGACCTGTATGAGTAAAGTATAAGCTTTTCAAAGCTGAAACCAAGAACAAGGAATATCTCAAAAACAATCAACTCCACGAAAAAAATGTGTACAACATAAATTATGTGCTTTAACATGGTCTAAATTTTTTGTATGGTAACTTTTTGTCCATCTCTTATGGTTTAGCAGTTATGCAAAATTCCATAAAATTCATCTACAATAAAGTACCCTTCAGAGGCTGTTCCCAGAAAATTCAAGATATACATTTTATTTGTCAGGTAAATATCTTTAATATAGAATATTATAAACAAAATCGCTAAGAGCCGTTTTATAGAAAATCAAAATTTTCAAAAAAAGTGCCATGTAAATGGTAGTTGGGAATGGGGGGATTTTCTTGAAAATTTTTCTGTTGCATCCTTGGAAGATACCAAACCTAAATAAGTGTTTGAGATGATTTTGTAACACTACATCACTTACTTTTACAAATTCCAGAGGATCTGCAAACGACACATTATTATTCTATCCCCAAAAAACAATTACTCCATAAAAAGCATTTTAAATTCTAAATTAAAAGACGATATCCCACAAGAAAACAAACCAGGAATATATCAGTTCAGCTGCAATGAATGTGAAAAAATCTACATTAGCCAAACAAAAAGAAACAAAAACAAGAGCAAAAAACCACAGAAATATTACACTCAAACAAGAAGACAAATCCATGGTAGCTTGGCATTTTTGGAAAGAGCAACACACCATAAATAGAAGCCCAAAAATACTCCAAAATATCACAGGAAAGACAGAATTAAAGTTTGGGAAAATACTTATATTTGGAAAAACAGGAATCGGGGTTTTCAACTTTGAAATCCCACCAGGCGACCTACTGATACAGAGGTTCATCAAACCACCACCAGGACAGAGACAACCACCACAGCAAGCAATGCTGGCAGTTGACCAAAGGAATTGACGGTGGAAGCACATGGCTTCTGAAACATGTTTTCCGATAATAAAAGTAAATGATGTAGTGTTACAAAATCGACTAAATCAATTAATTTCAATTGCTAAAACACATCACTGTCACAAAGTCCACCATATATCAGTAATAAAAGTTTGTTCATTTAAACTAGAAAAAACAATTACGTTAGTTATTTGTAATTCAGAGGTTAACATACTAATGTTAATGTGAAAACCTTATCAAATTGCTTGTGTAAAATATGCAACATCAAGCACTAAGTGATTAATATGGTTTGAAACATTTTTTGTTTATTAAAGCTTTCTAATGATTGATCCGTCAATATGAAAGCTTAAAAAAAAAAAAAAAAAAAAAAAAAATGATCCTTTTTTTAGTGAACATTGTACATATTTAAGCTCAAAATGCCTGAAAAGGTGACAAAACACCCACACTTTGTTTCTTCTCTTTTTCTCTTTTATGTTTCCTAGAACATGTATGCTTAGGTACCCACATTTTCAAATCAGTGAATATAAAAATGGAGTTCTAAGAGATTATTACACGACTGGTTAACAAGTTTTATCATAGTTGTTATTTTAACCTTACAAGATCTTCTATTTTATATACAAAACTAAGGGTTGGAACAAAAGTATAATGATAAACATGACATCCTCTTTATGACCTCTTTATGGTTGCATCATACCTTACCTTACATGCCACCATGCAAAGTTTTAAATTTAGACATATGCATTTGTTTATTTCAACACCTAGTTTCAGGAGAAGGTAGTACCTACAGAAAAAGTTGAAGCGTGTTTTAGACCACAGGTTTGCAGCAGCAGAAAGTATGTGTAACTTAGAAAGTAGCTTACATTTATATAAATGATTAAATTGGTTGTTAAGCACTGAAGATACTAACTTTTGCAACTGCTTTCTGGCAGTAACCTCAAGGCAAGCATGCCATAGCGGAGCATGTTGATGAATCCAGCATCAGGTCCTACCATAGGTACACGCGCTGCCGGTGGTGCCAGTTTCCCAGTATCACTACTCTCTTCAAATAAGCCACCTACAAGCTTTTCTGATTCAGACTGTAACAATTTAAAAGACCAGTGTATTATTAATAATCAATCACAATATAATTCTATTTAGTTGAGTTTGAATGAAAATGCTTTCCAGTTTTTAAGACAAGTTAGCAGAGCAGTTAATTAAATGGCTACACTCTACCGATATAGACAAGAAAGCAATAGAAGAATACCAGATACTAACCAAAATGTGTCTAAACCAAAACTACTTCACTTTCAGAAACAAACTATACACCTAGATGAATGATTTAGCAATGGGCAACCCACTTTTGGCAAGAATTATGCACGAGTTCATTGAAAACACACGTTCCAGAAGCATTCCCACATGTATTTAACTGCTGGTTCAAATATATGGACAATGTTTTTGTTGTAGTAGACAAGAGGTTGGTGAATGATGCAACAACTCTTGTGAACTTATAAGATACATCACTAACATTTGCAATAGAAATAAAATCTAATAAAAGTCTTCTCTTTCTGGACATAAAAATGATAAGGACTCAGAAATAAATTAAGTTGAATCCTTAGAAAAGATATGCATACACACGCATGTGCATGAACACATACCCATCCCCACATAAAAGTAACTGTTACAACCCCAGGGAATACACACATGCAATAATTAACAGCCTGAGCTTCAGATTAGTAAACATATCTCTGGACAATAAGGATCAAAACAAAGAATATAACAAAATCATAGAAATTTTGCAAAAAAATTATTTCCAGAGAGAGAGAGAGAGTAGACAGGAAAATAAAGAAATCCGAGAAGAAAGAAATTAAGGAAAACAGCCACACTAAGCAACATTAAAGAAACCACAAAATTCAGAAAACTCGCCTTCCTCCATGGGCTTTCCTGAAATTTACTTAAATATTCGAACAGTAATATAACCCAAGCCCCAGTTGACTACTATTCTTAAAAAAATACTCAGAATGAACACAAAGGACAAAATTCCAATGAGGAAAACTCCCAGAATTTACAAAATTGGTTGTGAAAATTTTCCTCCCCATTTACAGTTTCTTGCAAAGAGAAATATAGAGAATAAATGGAATTTTATTTATGGACGTTCTTCAACTGCTATGATTCTTAGCATCCCATTCTATATTGGGCATGAAAGACCACTTAATTTTGTTCAGAGGCCTCACAACTCCCAAGTGAAAAAGATGTCATCTAGTACGTCCAGCCAAAAAGCACCATCAAACAGCAGCAGGAAGAAACAGCTGATATGTAGAAATTAAATACAGATAAGTGAATTCCTACTCTAGCTCCACTGTCTATATCATAGAGTGACCCATCTGTATAAATAAGGATACATTTAGTCTGTGGATTCAATGATTGTATACTTTCCAGAGCCAAAGCTTTCTATACATCTGTGGTGCATTCTGTTTCGTTTATATCTTTCAGAAGCACAAGCTTGAAATCAATTTGGATATATTCTAAAGGCAACTTGATTGTTTATAAATTTTTAATATAGACATTTTATATACATTGCATATTTTAAGGAGATCTAGAAGTTTATTGTTTCTCTGTTTTATTCACCATATCAATATTTCAGACATATTTTAATACAAATAATTATCTGAAAAGGCAATGAAATATTTTTTTTATTTAAAGTGCAGGTTTTTGTGAAAATTCTAATCTTCCATTCTTGAAATATGCTGGACATAAAAAAAGTTCAGCATTTATCCTCCAAACTTCTGTGCTTGGAGTCCTCAAAACAACTTCAGCAAGATCTAGGTACAGGATTTTATGACTCGCATCATCTATACCTACTGTAGATAAGCAGCAGGAAAAATAAAACATTCAATTCTCAGAACAAATCATATTGAAGTTAAAGTTTTAATAATGAAAGCAGAACACTTGTTCAAATGTATTTAAACATTAAACAGTGAAGCTCAATGGATCCATTGGAACTGAAAGCCAAGAACTATGAACTTACCCGGAGAGCTTCCAGTTGATCATATGCAACTGCTGCCACTTCAGCAACTGTAGTTTCAAGAAGTTTTAGTTGCCTCTCAATTGTTCTTAGGAATGTAGGCAGATTTGCCTCTGTGACTTTCCAACCTTGAACCAATACCTAGCATGATTAAAAGAAAATAAGGTTATATCAATGCTGTAAACTTTCAATCCATATACAAATTGTCCAGTATGAACACAAAAAATATAGCAATTTACACCTAGGCTTACCACTGTAATATAATACAAGAGAAATTAAATGTTTTGATTGCTGGTCAATGAAAATCTGTATCACTTTGAATCAGCCCAATAACATAAAACCTGCACCCACTGCAATAAAGTTGTAAAAACTTCCATTCACATAAATTTTATGGGGAAACCATGTGAAGTATGAGTATGGCAAAGCTGAATGCAACTCATGGCTAATTTTCCTCCCTGGAGAGTTCCAAAATCTTTTAATGCAATATAGCTCAAACAGCAAGGTTCAGGAAACGTAACTTTGCACCCTGAAATCTGAGCATCATAGTATTTGGGTGGTACTGCAGATAGAAGTGGTGATTTTGCAGCTAGTCGAAAAGGTTCACTTACAACTAAACCCAACAGTTCACAGAACATTATGAGAAGAGCTACTTCTCTCCTTGCTACTTTTATCCAAAATCTGCGATAACTCAAATTAAATTATGGCCTAGTTTAGCATTCTGCCAATGGTTTAAGGAACAATGAGTATACAGTTCTAATTTTATTAACTGTGACAAATGATGCATATTTTAGGGACATTATTAGTGATTTGAATGTTCTAAATGATCATACATGAAGATTTGACAATCTCCAAACAGTATGATGAACATTTTCAGACTCAGTTTTTGCTTAATATCTGGGCAGATTTAATTGCAGTTAAGACTCCTTCATACTACCTTCAACTGCCACAGAAGAGGTACTGGAGATCATTAGGACAAACTCAACAGAAGGTTCATCCTCCCTGATGGATTTTTCCCCACATTTTCTGTTTTCATAACTGGCAGATATCGGGGAGAGACTCTAAACTTAGGCATGAAGTACTTCCTTCTAAAATGTCCTTACTCACCATGTCCAGCATCACAAACAGTAATAAAACACTACCACCAAGATTCATGATTAACAATTTAGAAGCAATTTTCTCAAAAATACATCTTGCCCTCTCTTTAAGAAGATGTTCCTCTTTAAACAATGTAAAATATGTATCTTATGCATGATGGGTTGCCCCACCACCCCAGTGATTTAGTGGTATCTGAATTGCAAGTTCCCTTATCAGTGGACTCCAATTTGGACCAGTATGTTCATCTATGAGATCTTCTAATCTCAATCCTTTGGATGAGGTAATTACATTTTTGATGTGGCTCTCCAAATTAGGCAGAAGGAATTTCTAGTGTGTAGGAGAAAATTGGTTGAGAAAATGTAATACCTTCATACATTCTAACAGTGGTGGCTGGTGTATAAGAGCACAAGAGCAAGTGAACACCCTAACTTTTGACACTTTGTGGTTTTATTGGATAATTTTTCTTTGAGTGCCATTAAGCATAATAGATACACAGTTATTTAAAATGCATGACATTTAAATCTTCTATGCCATCTCTAACCCAATGAAAAGTGGCAATGTCGGTAGCACACCTTGGATTGTGTACATTTCAAGTGGTTTTCGCACACACATGAGTGATGTGATGTAATACAGGGTTACTACAAAAGAAATAGACAACTTCAACTGCCTGTAAAACAAAAACTATTAGAGATAGAAAACTTAATTATTTTGGAGGTATGTTGAGAAACTCTCAAAGTTTCGTTTGTTACTATTGGTAACGCTGTAGTGTTTTGTTTGTTGTTGCAGAAGCTGAAATGGCAGAAAATCCTGTGGAGAAGGCATATTGTGTGTTGGAATTTGCTAGAACGCAATCAGCAACTGTTGTCCAACGACATTTTAGAACACATTACCACAAAACGCCACTGACTAGACAGTCAATCTATGACTGGTATAGAAAATTCAAGACGATGGGATGCTTGTGCAAAGGGAAGAGCTCGGGAAGACCAAGAGTTTCGGAAGAAAACGTTGAACGTGTTCGTTCTGCCTACATAAGAAGCCCACAGAAATCGACATCTAGGGCAAGCATGCAATTACAAATTCCACAGCAAACTGTATGGAAAATCTTGCGGAAGCGACTGCACATGATGCCTTACAGATTACAGATGTTGCAGTTTCTGAGTGAAGAAGATAAAGTCATACGGCGTGACTTTTGCATCGACATGTTGCGACATGATGAAGATTATGCTGGTTTTTGTGAACGCATCATTTCATTTTTGTGGTAACGTGTTCTAAAATGTTATTGGACAACAGTTGCTGATTGCGTTCTAGCAAATTCCAAAACGCAATATGCCTTTTCCACAGGATTTTCCGCCATTTCAGCTTCTGCAACAACAAACAAAACACTACAGCGTTACCAATAGTAACAAACGAAACTTTGAGAGTTTCTCAACATACCTCCAAAATAATTAGGTTGCTATCTCTAATAGTTTTTGTTTTACAGGCAGTTGAAGTTGTCTATTTCTTTTGTAGTAACCCTGTATATTGCAGGCATGCACATTTCAAAGTGTGTTCAGATGAAACTTCTTTACCTATATTCTATTAGTAAAATTTTACATTAATGACACAAGATGGTAGCTTACATGGTAGAAATGAAGATCACTAGAGGGCAGCAATGTTAATCTTTCTTAGCACCTGTAATAGTGTGTTAATCCTGCCCAGCTTGTGAGTTCAGCAGAAGCAGGTAAGGTATATGTGCATGGAATCACACATTTCAGACTTATCCATACTGTCAACTGCAATTTTATTTACACATTACTTCATTCTTCCCTTAGAATGTTGTACATAAAGATATACACAACAAAAATCCACAAAACTACACAGTCTTTCTTAAGACAACTTATGCATCAGTGTTATCATTGTAATTTTTATTATTGCTGCTGTTGTTGGGATTGGCTACAGTTGTATCACCTTGTTCTTAATACTATTACACAGCAGATGCCATTTCAAATTTCCAGGGACATTCAGGGAAAGTAGGGTTTGGAGATAGAATCTTAAAACATTGGCACATGATTTTGAGATTAGAACACAATATTTTAAAGGAATGCATGAAATTCCAAATAGAAGTAATGGGAGGTAACAGCTGGATGGGAGAAGTATGGGAAATTCTTAAGAAATTGGGATGAGAGAACCATCGAAATTTGGAGTGATTGATTGATTATACATGCAAGAGATTTGGGCTAGTTTTAGAGAAAATAGTTCATTAAAATTATATTGAATAATTAAGAAGGATAGGGGGAGGGAAAAATACATGAATTGTTCCGACAAATTTGGGAAAGAAGATTTGCAATAATGTGATCAGGAGCACCATTTTGAAAGAGTTCAAGAAATAAGAATGGGGAAGGTGTGTTATGTGTGGACACCTAGAAGGAATACGACATTGCCTATTAGAATGTAAAGGGGTGAAGATATGGAGGGGGAACATATGAGAAATAAAATTGGATATATTACAGTAAGAAACTATAGCTCTTAAAATGTTAAATGATGTGGAAAAACAGAAATAAAATAATGGAAAAAGTAGGGAAAATGGACCAGTGCAATTAAGTTCAGAGATAAAATATAAACTGCTAACATAATCAATGGTGGAATTTAAATGTGGGAGGGGGAAGGGGGCTTTTAATGCAGGGAGGATAACGCTGGGGTTATCTGTAGGGTAGCCCTGTATAAATGCACATTAGACTTATTAGTTTACAAATTTAGGTTTAGCACTTCAGTTGTTTCTGCTGTTTTATTTGTATATGTACAAGGTTACATTATAACTGAGAAAAAAATATTACTTCATTCATACATAACATATAAATTGCAAAATAAAAAACCTATATTGCTTTTATTTGCTATTACTGAGTAATATGGTAACCAGTACCCTTCCTCCCCCCCCCCCAGTTGTTAAAAGCTTAATCAGGTGTTTCAATTTTGGTTTCTTTCATTAAATCTCTGCAAATGTACTAAATAACTGTCCTTGAAAACTTAATACCACTAAGAAAATTTAGCACTATTCCCAATATGCAGTCCCATCTGTTATTAACGTCTCAGGGTAGTTTCTACTGATTGAACTCCTCCAATGCAAATGCTCATGTAACATTAAGCTGGAGCACACAGTTCCAAATTTTCCTAAATTTCCAAAACGGTTTTCTTTAAATCTATGAAAAACAGAAGAACAAGATTTTTTCAATGAGCTCTAGATTTCACTCTCATTTAAAGGTTGAAATATGTACCTCCCCAACCCGGTATAGAAGCAGATGGAGACCAACAACTCGAATGTGGTAGTTGACACCTAAATAATTCAATTATGAGAAAAATATATATGTGTACATGAAACTTACTTGCTGAGCTGGAGTAGTGAAAAATGGCGTATGTGCTATCACAGTAACAAAAATTTCTGGCTGGAACAGCACAGTGGAACCAGGTATCTTGAACTGTAACATAAGCACTATACATGAGAAATATTTAAGATAAATAAAAGGTTATATATCACTCTGTGCTTTGTATGAGGGTTAAATCAAGTTTGGCAACAATAACTTTCTTCTATTAACAATTTTTTCAATATTTTACATCTTGAACAATAATTTGATGTCTAATTATTGTTCTAACAAGTATACTTACAGATTTTGCTAATCCCTGAAGACTCTTTTTAAGGGCAGCAAACATCTCATCTAACATAACCTCACCATGCTGTATATCCTGAAACATACATATATGTAGGTAGATATTAAATCCTATAATTATGATAATGATCTTGGTCATGACGACAATGATTACCATCATTATTCAAGAGGAATACAATTCAGTATTTTCCTAGGGATAACATAATTATACCTATGGTTTTAATTCCCCATCATTAAATGCTTTAAAAAAGCAATACACTGTTCACTATATTATGCCGTGATTACGATGAACTTTACTTAATGTGACTTGACGTGACAGGACGTAACGTGAAGTAAGGAATATCGCTAAACTAGAAGGTCCATTATGATTGACTTGACTTAACGGGAATGAATCTGATTGGTTGGTTTCTATACTCTGCACTTTGGCAGACTTGGTGGATATTGGAAGTAGCTCCTTATTTCTAGTCAGTGGATATGTTTTTTCTAACAAAACTGAAAAGAAAGAGAGTACAAAGATGTGGAGTAAGAGATATTTTTAAACATCGAATACAGTATGGAGCTTCAGGAGCTCTGTTTCGGTGATGCAGAAATGTTGTTCATATATACGAAGATGGACACTGAAAGGTTAGTTGTCAATTTGTATACATTTATTATTATGCATTATCTAACAACAGAGATGACACAGCATCCTTATATGTTTGTGTATCGTTTTTATGGTCACACTCATCTCACTCGGCTACATTGCAAGCATAAATACAGTATATGACATCGCGTAACAGCACACAACAGTTTATAATAATGGTGTTTAAGTATGCATACCCCCAGTTCAGTTCGCCTAGCTATGGAGATTCATTTCGCTCTTGATCCCACTCCAATTCACGTATAATGTGAGGTTATGAAATCCGGCATGTTAAAGTTTCCATAACGTGTCCAGATTTGATATCCACTAAATTACTTCTTGGGATCATTTTATCAACACAGATTCCTTGGCTAAACCCTGTCATCGCTCCGCTGTCGTGTCCCATGATTAGTCCATTCCTCTGCCAAGGACTCTCCACTTTGGACTGTGCTTTGCAGTTGTGTATGGCAACATTTGTATGTAACAAACACAATAACCATGAAGTGGCCCTAGTGGCCAACTGATAAAACTACAAAATCTGAGTCGAATAAGGAAGTTGTGCCCGAGATAGGACATTCTCTCATACATATCACCCATTTCTGTCAACATACCAAGTAGCACAAAGCGTAGCAGAGGAACCTGATGAATATAACAGATTTATATCTTTACTTTAGGCTGGCAGTGCAACCTTAACGAGCACTATGATGTGCTCCATCTCTTTTCGGTCATTCTCTATGAAAGAAAGCATCCTACTTAGGTTGGATTGGTTAGTTTTGTATTTTGTGGTTACAGGCTCCTGAGGTATCAACAACTACACCAAATTCAAATACCAAGTTAATCTAATTATTATTAGGGGAGACATGTATGGAAGAATTTTGCTGGAATTTACCAAAAAATCTAAACTTAGTAAAAATGTAATACTTTACAAAGTTGTGTCTGTTGCTTATACTTGTAATGTCATAAGAATTGCATTATTTCATGTCTGGTTTATGCAGTAATAGTAACTAAAGTCTCCTTTTAACCAACAGAATTTAACACACAATAAATATCTCCACTCCTATACACGAAATTAGCCAATTTTGAACAAAATTAAATGAACACTTTCCTAATATCATGTATAATCCTTTATGACACTATTAACAGCCTCAACCTCTTTGGAATGAACAGAAAGAAACTTGAAATGCCTTGAGATTTGCTGAAGGAGGGTAACAGACTGTATTCCTCTTTCCAATCCAGACCAGCATGGCTATATAAAATTCACATGAGGTAACTGTGAACCAGCAAAGATGTGCTCATCAAACCAATCTTGGACAACTCCAGCTGTATGAATAATGGAGGTATTTGCAGCTAAATGCAGTCATCACCCTACAGAATCAGCATCACTGAATGGAGCTGATCACCTAAAACGCCTTAATGGACCTTACCAATTATCTTTCCTTTCAGTGTGTGACAATAGGAACCATAAATATCATGATATAATTGCCCGAAGCGTGTCACAACCCCCAACATGCTTCTCTGATGGAAGAAGCAGTCTGAAATGTATGCTTTGATACATTTACATCAGATATACACATATAATGGTGGGAAATAGTACAAATGTTGATTCAGACCACATTAAATGTTTCCATTGGTCAATAGTTTTCGTTTTGTGCTGCTTACACCACTGTATCAAGATGATACAGCTTATTGGTGGCTCACACAAAACAAAAGAAGCTATCTGCATAATAAACATTCTTATGGGGTACCCACATTAGTTTTGTCCAACCTCTAAAGTTAACTAATTTTCCTTGCACCTTGGGTATACATTTTTATTGCACAGCAGCAAAATGACATTTTTTTTCCAAAATTAATACCCCCGTAACACATGCCAAGGCTTTAACATTTAGTTTCCATACCTTATACTTTCTCTACATTCTACACTGATTTACACTGCATAATTAAATATTATGTAAACAAAAGTGTGATCTGCAAAAACATTTACATATACCAGAAACACTAACTTCAAATACAGTCAGAAGAGTCATTTGTGTTGGCAGCTGTGTCTACAACAAGGAAATGTGCCTGGATCTGGATTCCCTGTCTTCAGTAACTGATGCATGAACTCTGCTTGTTTTGCTTGTGGCATGCATAAAAATGAACTTTTCCACCTGATGGTGCGGGGTAGGTAGCAAGTCAGCCTCACATTCAAGAGGTCCCAAGTTTGAATTTCAATTTGGGCAAGTTACCTGGATACTTTTTCCCAATTTTCCCACAGAACACAAATGTTGGGCCACTTCAAGCTGTAAGGACTCCAGGTTTATTTGAGCATCATTTCACCCACTTTATTCATCAGAAATGACCCAACGGGTTAAAGAACATTAAACTTCAAGTAACAACCAGAACAATATTATACTGCTGCTAATACTACTATTATTACTATTATTGTTATAATTGTTATCATCATTGTTACTGTTATTATTGTTATTGTTATAGTTACTGTTATTGTTATAGTTATCTTAATGTTGTAATCATTAACTTGTATAATGTTGAAACATCAGTAATAGCATTTACCATTAAGGTTAATGAGCATAGAAGGACTTCAAGTGAGGTTTTCTGTTTATCAGTCAACTTATTATTACTGCCTGTTAACTCCCACTAGAGTTTCACAGAGTGATCTGCTATAGTCCTCTATACAGTGTGAAAAGCAACCACTTTTTCGTTATGAAAATGGTCAACTGTTTTGGTCTGGGAATGCATTTTTCTCAGGGTTTAAATAAAAGTTATTTTTATTTCACTTGCAAAGAAAGCTATGCTAAGGGTTTTTACACCCGATAAAATGTCATTGTCCTCTGTCAGGTTTGAAACTCCAACCATACGAACTATAAGTTAACATGGTAACCATTACTCCATGGAGAACAACTTGGCAGATATAATTGGTATGGGGGAGGGTGGCTGGTTTATAATGATTAGTGATTATTGGTTATTTGTCTATACCTATCAAACTTTATTTCAAAATGGTTTGGTAACTTATGAATAGATCAATTCCAAATTCCATTACATTTGAGGCACTATCTGGTACTGAGTGAAAATTACATTTACCCATAAGATTTTCTTTTTATTATAGAAGCACATAGCTTATCGAGGTTAACTCACTTGTCAGATATATGTTATTAATAGAGACCGGATTTTTATTTAATATCCAGATGCAAAATATGTGCATATTTATGTAACAAAAAACATCAAAATATGTAATGAAATATGTAATATCAACAAAATATGTAAAATTATGAAATATTCTAAATGCTAAGATTACCAAGTCAAATCTAAATGCTGACTGCAAATTACCCAGAATTTTGTAATTTGATGGGTCTGTAAGTACATAAATTAATTACAATGAGTTAAAATTTAAAGACTAAATATAGAATTACTTATAGGGAAAATGTTTTGCTTTATGTAGAATTTACCTAAAATTTATTTTGAAGTAGGTAATTATGAAATAAGAAATATGTGTTTTGGATTATGTTTATTAAAATTACTCATTTCACATAATTATTTTACTTAAATTTTAGACGGTAAAGCAATGTTGTAAATACTGAACCAATTTATCAACAAGTGAAATAATAAATTCAAAATAATTAAATTTGATAATGAGGATGCGTTTTCAGTTTTATATCTCTTGACATACAATGAATAACCATATACTTTTTCAGGGGTCATTGTTTGACTCCTATTAGATAAAGTGTTCTTATAAGCAGAGAAGCTTCTCTTCATGTCACACAAAGTAACAGGAGTATATTTTAGCATAGGAATCTGATTTGCAGAGAAATATTTTGGTAAATCGATACTTTCACCATTTAGCACTTTAGACATGGACATAAGAGTAGAGTGCCCTGGATTCCAGTTTAGCACAGCTTTGAATTTTTCACCTACCTTCCTTCATACATCTCCTACAACTACGCTAAGCTTCTGTGGTGCACGTCCCATTAAATCCATAGATGAGTGAAGAAGGGAACCTGATGTTTCGAACTGCTTGATGGTGCTAGGCAACCAGCCGAAGCTACTTTTGATGTAAGCACAGGAGCTTGCTACTTTTGGATCTTTAAAAGATGTCCTGAGATTCACGTATGGAAACAGCTACTTCTGAAGAGAACATGTTCACCACTGGCTGGACTCCTTCAAAATGTTCACAATAGAAGTTCACAGCTTCTAGCCATGTACCCCATCTTGTAAGTATTGGCTCAGGAGGCAAAGGGACATGTTGGAGATGATTTTTGTAGCATTGAATTCTGTGCGGTGCTTTCATGAAGACCTTTTTTGTTGTCCTTATCAACTTATTCACACAGGGAAAATTACTTCTTACTTTTTCAGCAACACGGTGCAATGCATGGACCAAGCAGGTGAAGTGAAGTACATTTGGGTAGAAAACCTTAAGAGTAGTAGCAGCTTTAATCATGTATGCTGCGGCATCTGCATACATAATTAAAACCTTTTCCTCACAAACACCCTCTGGCCACAGAATCTTCATCCCATCATTTATGAATCTTGCAATTTTAGTGGGGTTTGTTTGTTCTAACACCTAGCAACAGATTAGAAATGGTTTTGCAGGACTTTTGGAATCTAGTTTTCCTACTGCTAAATTTGCTATGTACCGACCCATTTCATCTGTAGTTTCATCAACGGTAAACCAAATACAGCAGTCTCCAATTTCATTCCATATATGAGCAACTGCTTCTTCATAACACACAAGAAGATACTTTTTCCTCAGAGTAGATTCATCAGGGATAACCTTCTTGCAACATTTTTCTAAAAAGGAGCGATATTGAGGAATTTGAAGTTTATGCCACAGAATATTAGCTGAAACCATTGCACATCGCAGGTCTTTAAGAGCATCGTTTCTGGATGGTTCCTGTTGCATTTGTGTCAACAGAACTTGCTTTCTAGAAGACTGTAGGTGTTTGTTGCATATGTGAAGAGAACCCTTGATACGTTGTTCGAATTGAGATTTCATGGAACAGCCATTTCTTTTACCGCATGCTTGACAGACTATTATTTTTCTGTTGGTTCTAAAGGCGCTATCTAATTTCACCCATGAATTCAACTTGCAAGATAGCGAGGACGCAATTGGTGCCATTTTACTAAGACTTGCAAGAAACTAACTGCACTACTATTGCCTCACTATGCTTTTATGGTTGTCCAGTGGCTCACTTTATTTCCTCGCAGCTATTATATTACAAGATGCCAACTACCGCGACAATGGTAACAAATTTCTCCAGTCCTTGTAAATGCCCAAAGCACTATGAGAAATGTGACACTGAAGGTCAACATTGTTGAGCTGTACCTACTTTGATATAAATGGACAGCAATCACAACAAGGCGAGGCTGTTATTATCATATCCTTAATTTAATTTGCATCCTATTTCGCAGATTGATTTTTGTTGCTTTCTGCAAAACTTGTGAAAACAGTAGTTTCTAATGTGACTAAAATATTTTTTGAAAAACAATAAAATTGTAACAAAACCCAGAAAATATGTATGTTTTACGTAGCATCGTTAATATATGTAGAAATGTGCAAAATATGTAAAAAACAAAATTGTGAGGGAGTCCCAAATGACATAACTCGCCAACATTTTTACTTCTCATTGAAACATTATGCAAGATTTAAAATATGCAATTACATAAAAATCCGGGCTCTAATTATTACGCAAAGAGGAGTAGAGGTTATGTAATACATCCAGCTTTATTTGTGTCCATTTAGCAAGTTTCTATAAACGATACAGATTTTGTTTACGCCATTTCATAGTACAGTACCACATTTCCAATTTGGAAAATTCTAGCAGCCTAATTATCACAGAGAAAATTCTCATTTTTAACATTCAGAAAGGACAAAGAATATTACCATTTATGTGTTATGGCATTTTTCAAATTTTATTCATTTTATTAGTTTAATTATTTGTTTAAACACTCATCAATTTTCTACAAATTGTGGTGTTTGCAAAATGATTTTGCATGAATTTAGCAGAGCAAATTCCTTTTAGTATAGCACCTGAAAGAAAAATTGTCAATGTTATGAATTATCAATATCTTTACTCAACTTTGTCATTAACTTGGTTTTTATACCCTACATAAATAGATTTCTCTAACAGTTTAAATTACATGTCAGTGATATTGTAATATGTCATATTAATAAAATTATTCCTTTAAATGTATATAAAATATGTAAATACATATAAGAAAAACTTGAATAATCGGTGCAGCATTCAAATAGTTATAGGACTTGCAAAACAAAATTATCAGTGCATGCAAACTGTAACATTGTTTGTTTTTTCTCTAACTCTCTGTTCTCTCTTCTCCAATTTGGCTGTTAAATTTCTTTTCCAAATTTATAATCATGACTCATTTTAAATCCACCAACCTAAGCCACAGATATGTCCATAAACAAAAAGTTTTAGTAGCAGTTTGTTAAGATTCTATGTTAAATTTCTAAAAATATTTTCTTCTGGCCGTATGATGAAAGATTTCAAACTCCAACAGACTTTTATTGTACCTTTGATAAATGGGGGTATTAGTCTGGTTAAAACTCATTTGCTGTATGGCTGGTTATTGGGATCAAATGCTCCACAAAGGAAACCTATATTTGTGCAACAGTTTGCATCCCTAACTATAGAAACTGTCTGCAATGAGGCAATCATTTTTATCTAGTACAGGCTGATACATTTTTGACCTGCAATGTACCCCAAATATTGCAGATTTCTCTATCAAATACAGTTATTATTTCTCTACTTATTTTTGTTTCCTGTGGTAGTAGTGAGGCCTCTTTACGACATGTTGCCTTAAATGCATTCTTCCTCTAAAAGAAATCAATTGATTGTCAATAACCACATTTCAATTAGGAATTAGACAAAATGTACAGTGCAGCAACTGGGATATTTGATTACCCCAGCTGATAAGAAAGAAAATATGCATTTAAAATATTTTTCAGGTCACAAGTGTACTAAGTGAAGCAATAAAAAGGTGTAATTTCTTTACATAGCATAGTGCAAAGTGTATCTTTGAGTCTAATGTGATGGAACTTAAGCAGGTCAAAACCACAGAAAACATGTTAAGCTCATGTAACTTGGATTAATAGTTTCACTTACAACAGCTGATAATGATGGGCTCATATCCAAACAGTAGACAGTGCAATATGTGTGTGCTAAGAAGACTAACATGGAATGAGATGTAATCAGGTATTTGTACATATGACTAGATTCAGGTTCCCAATCAGGAGGCTGTTCTTGAGGAATCACAGATACCACTCTCAGCTCTGGCTGATCTTCACCACTTCTTTCCTTTCCTTCCTGAAATACAAATTTATTTATGCCTTAAATTATCGACATATTATCCATAAACATTTACAAAATTCACACCCTAACACCAAAACTTTATTTATAGTGATTTTTATCTCTACTAACTCGAAAATATAATCTTTTACCCCTAATATGTGGATCTCTAAGATGCAGTAATTGTGAATTTCATGATCCATAGTTTTCAACAAATCTTGCTTGAGAAGACTTTAAAATATTTCTCAAATTCTTATAAAAATTGTTTATCCCCTCAATGTCACTGCAATTGAATATCTGAAAAGCATATGCTCATTCACAAACCTTTTTTACATTTAAAATTTTATGGTTCTAGTACTAGCTTAACTATGAACTTTTAAATATTTCAAAATGTTTCTAGTTGCTTTTCAATACACTGTACTTGTTCCAAGTACTCAATTCAAAAATGAAAAGCACACACACTCCTAAGGAAGATAAAATAGGTTTTACCACGATTCCCTCCCTCTCTCCCTCCCTCACTCTCCCTCTCTCACCATCTCTCAAATTGTGTATATTCATCCTCTACTTTTACACTAGGTGACTCTCATACATTTCATAGTAAACAAATCCACTATATTAGCATTATGCCCCTCTTGTGCATTGTGCCTCAGACACTGGTTGCCTTCTCATTATCCAACAATGTCTTTGATGTCTACTAACGCTTACATACCCACATGAAGGCTCTGGATTGAAAAATCATTTCAAAAATATACAACTTTTATTTTCAAGTTGCACCATGATTTGTGCCAAATGTTATGAATTCTAGTATACAGTACATATTGTCACTCACCTCAAAATATTCCAGAAGTTTTAGCACCAAAATTAGGGAAAAACAATATAGCAACATAGCTCATATATGTAATTAGATATAAGACAGGTTACAACTAGAAACATGACTAAAGAGGACGTAATGCAACCAACTCCTTAAACTGATAATTTAGTGTGAATTACAACACATATACAGTACAAAGTCACAGACTAATCCTCTCAACTCCACTAATTAAAGATGAATTTCTTTCTAAAGAACAAACTGAGGTACTCTTGGTAGGAATTCACACCAACCTAGAAAACTCGCTGCTCATTTAACGATAATGAAAACAACGTAATAATTCTATATTTTAGAAGACGGGGAGGGGGGGTAGAGCACTAGAGTACGAAAGTATAACCCCTATTGGTCCAAAAATGTATCAAACTTACAAGAAGAAAGAGAGAATTGAAAAAGAGCAGAGGAATTGAAAGACATGACAGCCAATGTTCTAAGGAAGGAAGTAATCAATTCTACAGCTCTCAATTTTGTGAACAGAATGAGCCATGCGTTCAAAAAACATTTCACAGTAACACAGTTAATCACAAGGGAGAAAAAGGAAAACAGAAACAAATGATGAAAAAGAATGAAAAATAAATTTCAGATAAAACTGTTGTCATATTTCAACAAAGAGTCACAGGTCCAAGTACCTATGCAATATTTTTAAAGTATGAAAAATGTATAAGATTTTGATTAAAATGCCAAATGTATGAGATGAATTCTTTGTAAACAGCATTCTTTATTCTTACTAAATTTGCTTTTTGTACTATATACTGTGCCTTTAATTGCACTGGTCAAATTGGCAGCCTTTTTACTTGTAAACTATTGCTTATCAGCAACGGTATTAGCTCATATAGGTATAGTTATCAATAGATTTCTTCAGGATTTTTAACATCACTAAATAACACACACATTCACATTCTCATGCTTCCAGGCTCTGTGGGGGGGGGGGGGGGGGGATTGAAATAATATTCACTAGAGAAGAATTTCAACTCCAGCCAGGAGTTGAACCCAGGACATCACACAGCAAGCAGGTGCTCTGTCGCCTAAACTACAGAGCCAGCTTACTTAATTTTAAATTAATACACAATAAGAAATAACTCTAAACTTTACTACTTATAACGTGGATCTCAGTAAACTATACAGAGTGTTTAAATAGATTTTCTGCAACTTAAGCCATTCCAAAAACATTCCTTATTTTCATGTTTCAAGTTTCTCCAGATGTTTAGGTGACACTATTCACCCCTTCTCACTATCTAAGTGCACTGATCAGAAAAAATGATCCTGCGAAATAAAATGCTAACTGCTGTTTATACAGCTTGCTTGTAACCAACTGAAATATCAGACATTTCAAAACCATTTCTAGGCTAACTTGATCTGGATAGCAGAGTCAATTTTATATAAATGATATATATATATAACCAAATCTGGTGGAGGGTGATGGATTTCTTTGGGCAGAAAAATTCTTGGCATGACTTCCTTCTGAAGGGAAGTAAAGCCATTGGCCCTGTGCCATAGGTTTACCACATAAAAGAACCTCAAGCTTGATAAAGAGGCCTCTGAGCAAAATTAACTAGTCTTTCATCCCAGTATAGAATGGGATGCTGAGAAACGCGGCAGTTAAGAGAATCTATATTTAAAACACAGTTTATCTGTGAACTGCTAATAGATACCTTACAAAGATAAAGAGGCCTCTGAGCAAAATTAACTAGTCTTTCATCCCAGTATAGAATGGGATGCTGAGAAACGCGGCAGTTAAGAGAATCTATATTTAAAACACAGTTTATCTGTGAACTGCTAATAGATACCATACAAAGATACTTACATTGACTTGTCTATTTGGAACTTTGATATATTTGTTGAGGTGATCCAAAAACCACTGCATACGAATGCTTCTTGATATCCTGTACTCCTTTTTCATAACCAAGTATACAGTTCTTGCTTCCAAAACTCGCTCACACTGGAAAAGAAAAATACTGAGTTTATGAAGGGCAGTTTACTTCATGCAAGCCCATGTATGCATGCACAAAACTTTGTTTTTGATATTCCTAAAACCACCAAGATGTTTTTAAGTATATTTTAAATGTGATTTTGTTCAAGTTACAATGTTAGCTTGACGAGGTGGTGTACCTCTCAGGGTACTGTTACATCTTTGGTCCAAACTAAACTTTAGGAATTTAAGCATTTTCAGGACTCAGGTTTAAGAAAATCAGGCTTGTGCTTGATAATTGGAAGGAATGTAAGAATAGGAGAAACTGGCAACTTCAGGAAAACTGAATGGCAACTGGTTCGAAGTGCCAACCACTCAAAATTTTCATCTTCAAAAATACCCATAAATTTAATTTTAGCACAAAATAATTCCCATTTCTGAGTAGCCCACCACTTCAGTTAGCTATCTTTACATCTAAACAAAATCCATTTCTGAGTGGCATGTTCCCTACATGTTTTAAGTACTGATATCAAATTAAACATACCACAACTATGAAGTTTTATTATTGCATTTCCATCTTGTAAACACTGCCTAACAGCAAGCATCTATTTTTCCCCCTAAGACAAATTCATGTTAGGGTGAGAATGCCTAAAGACATACAACATTCAATGAAAATTTTAACGAGAAGATCACTATTGATGTGATTATGAATGTGCAGAAGTTTGACAAGGTTTTATTTTACTAAAATGTGAGCACAAACATACTAATGCTTCAATAATCAGAGGCTACTATTCTGCCTTTGCAAAAACCATTATTTGAATATGTTCTTAATTTTCATTGGTTTCACAGGTGACAAAATTTGTTCCAATAATTTGGGCATGCACTTTGAAGATAGCTTACGGACAGTGCATTCCAACAAATTTCTGATGCTGTCAGAGTCCATTAAAGTCGGTATATAGCAAATTGGCATACATGCACACTAACTGATCAGCCATCACAGAAGCTGTGAAACACAAGCCATGGCATAGGTATTATAACTTTCAACTGCTACTTCAGTGTCATTGAGTTCAGTAAATAAATGTGGTAACACTTCTGTACTTTTCAAATAAGGGGGTGTATAAAAGAAAATGCCTTCTGTCCTTGGTCTGTTATAAATTTGTGGGAGTACATATATAAGTTAGTTTTAAAATATAAATGTATATACACCAATTATTAAATTTCAATTGTATTAATTCTGTGGTAGCACTGACGAATGACATATTTTGGGAAACACGCATAAAATCATATACTTTTAGAAGGCTCCATACTACTACTCTTCTGGCTCTACAGCCCTTGGTGAGCTTTGGCCTCCTGCACAATCCTCCTCCACCACATATCTCTATCTTCTGCTTTACTTTTCCACCCTCTGATTCCAATCTTTCTGAGGCCTTCCATCACATCATCTAACCATTTTGTTTTTGGTCTTCCTTTTTTTTCGTCTAGTGTACAATCTTCCTTTCAATATTCTTTTTGGCATTCTATCTTCTGTCATTCACTCTAAGTGTCCTAGCCATCTTATTCTTTGTGACTTTATAAATTTCACAATATTTTGCTGATTAATTAGTTCTTCTATCTCATAATTATATCTTATTCTCCATTGGTCTTTATCCTTTTACAGGTCCAAAGATTCGTCTATTTTCCTTTCAAATCTTCGTAGTATTTCTTCATCTACATTGTTTAGAGTCCAGGTTTCTGCAGCATACGTTACTATTGGTCTTATTAGTGTTTTATAGATCTTGTATTTTGTCCCTGTACTAATAAGCCTATTTTCTAAGAGATTTAAATTTGCATAATAGGCTGCATTTCCACTTTGAATTCTATCTTTTATGCACTTGTTTAAATTGTTATCATTATTTATAAGTGCTCTTAAATATCTAATTTTGGATACCCCTTCAAATGTTTTGTCTCCAACTACTAGATTTGAAATCATTCTTCAACTAACATTTTCTTATCTCTTGCCACAATCAATATGTCATCTGTAAATGCACATATCTGACTAGACTTAAAAAATATTGTTCCTTGCGTAAGAAGGCTCCATATTGCCTATCATTAACTTTGTACTGGTTTAAATTAGGTTTGAAATGTGTGACGAGACGTTCAAGTACTTATATTCAGAAAGTGAGTCTTTATGGGCTGTGGCTCCACACCATGAACTATAAAACAAATTATCCTATCAACTTTATATATAAACTATCCTTAATTTGTTCTAATTTCAACCAAACTCACAACCCCTTTTATATGTAATATCTACCACCGACATTCTTTAATCTGATGGAGAAATGAATTTACTAACTCACAAAGAGTAACAGCTCATGAGGCAGTTCAGGAAAAACGTTGATAATACCTAACGTTTGACGTTCTCATCCATAAGATCAAAACTCATTTGCAAGTATTATACCCATCAAAATGTATCTACTAAATGCATGTAAAATTATAAGTCTATAAACAACCCATAAAGCAAACTTTAAAATTGATTCAATTTTCAAAAATGAAAATAGAATAAAATTTAAAATCTTTGAAACTAGATATACTAAACCGCAATAACACTTGCTCTTTTGGGTATTAAAATGAGAATATTTTTGTTCTTAATCTTGTTGCTAGAATACTTTAAATCGGAGACAAATCTTCAAGCCGGTACATTAATTAATTATTATTGTAACACTTCCACTTCAAATTTTGATTCATTACGAAGGTTTGAGGAGACTGTACAACAATGCAGTTTAAACTTTGGATAGCAAGATAGCCACAATAATCTTTTTCAATGTGCAAAGTTGAACGCCATAAGGGCAGACGATGACTAAATACTTTCCTTCATGAGCCACAATGGGTTCAAAAATACCGATAAGCAAAATTACGCTTACCATTTTTACTTTCTCTACACGTACTATGTTCATAGTGTATGGAGAAAGTATTGCATTCCACCCAAAAATTCTTCGACACCGAGATTTCACCGGAAATATATGCTTTGAAGTCCCCCGAGTCCAAAAAAAACATTTTTAGAAAAAGGTCTATGTGGGTATTGGGGGGGGGGGGGAACCAAGGTAGCATAGCACCGAGTCGAGTGTTTTAGCAGTGTTTTCGTAAACATATCGACATTCTGCACATTGGTTAGCTAACATTAAGGAATTCCCTGTCTTAGAAACCCAGCTAAGGAACCTATACCGTTACTTATTTGTTTATTCTTCAAATGTTCCATTTCATCATAACAGATCATAAATGAAAGGAAATTACTGGGAAAATAAGCTGGGATACATACGTCGCTAATAGGTACCACATTTTGGAGGCATTTAACGTCAGTTATCTTGAGGATAGTGGCAAGAAACTGATAAAAGACAACAAGGCAAGAAACTATCCAAATACTACCAATGGATTGTAGATAAAATTGAACAAAAATAAATCCCTTTGCTATGAGACAATAGGTTTATTTTACTCTTAAATACTAAAATGAAACATTTAGCAACTATATTTTGTTTGTATTTAAATTGTTGAGTTTACTATTATAATTACGAAATTCTTAGAATAAGCATAAAACACTCGTAATTTGGACTAAATATTATGTTTTCCATTTTAACAGAAACCTCGAAACTGTCCCAGTTATCAGTAATATTTGGAGTATCTACCCTTTGCCCCTTTACCTGAAAGCTAGAGCAGGTTTGCAAATAACGAACACAGAGAAACCCGTTTGTTTTCATGACAGGTGCTTGTCAAGAACACCCTCCGAGTTGCAAATATCACACTAGTGCTTCGTGCGCTGCATAATCTCAAAATTATATAATGTTCAATGTTATATAAAAGCATACCTAAACAGTTATGAAGCTCCAAAATCAAAATTTGGACTAGTGCAAATATAAACTACGTAAACTACTCTTATATTCGTTCGAAACAGTCTATAACACAACATCTAAATTGTTCAGCAGTATCTGTTTCTGCCGCAATATGAAAACTATGTATTTTGAAGGGAAGTTTTCTGTTCATAAAAAGAAGTTCGTTGGCATTGTCACCAAATTAACTGCCGCAATACACGCAAGAATCTGGCGTTCAGATCGGGTAACGCTTCCTGCTCTGATATTCTTTTGCTTCGGTGAACTATTGATCTATTCTATTAAATTGTTAAAATTTAAGTATTCAAGTAAATGTTAAAATAAATTCCACATTTAAAGATACTGAACAAAGTAGGCAGTGATTATCGAAAGGTAAGTAAAATAAAAATGCAAATAGTGTTAATTTGTTTTTCCACACAAACCGTGAGTAGGACATGAGTTGGATCAAAATGAAAAATGCAATGTCATAGCCCGGATTTGAACCACGGATCTGCCGGTATCTAGCCGGTTGCTCTACCACTGAGCTACCATGTGCAAATACTCGATTCCGGCTCGTGTTGAAACGGTAACAAAATGCATAGTGTGTGTGACTTTGTATCTGTGGCTTCAAAACGCGCGATGGTTTTCAAACATCTTAAAAATACTAAACATATTACTGTTTTAAGAATTCATGTTTCTCTAATCTTGCTTAACACCAAAATTGTTATTCTGCTCAGAGAATAAAAGGACTTTAATATGTTGTCAGGCTTTTTTTTAATTGTTCATTTTTGATATTTGTTTAAATGAGAGCGACAAAACTACCAGGGTCATCAGCGCCGCTCTTAGGCTATATATTTGTTCACAGGCTGTTATATCATAAATAATAGAGTCAAAGCAATCACACGAACACTGAAATCGCAGCTAATACACCTATACAATACTGTCAATATGGCAACACCAAAAAACTTACTCTGATCAGAAACAAAAATGAAGCCATCCCCAAAATGTCCTGCCCCCCCCCCTTTTAAATGTCCTCTACGGAAGATCTAGTCACAATTTTATTACATTGAGGAAATCCTTGGATTAGGCTGTTACAGCTTGGCTGCATGCCAAAGTGCAGCATATTACTCACACGCAGGAATAGGCCTGCAGTATATACGCTTCATCATTGAAGGCAATTCATCGTCATGAATCAAGTGTTGTAATGCAAGCACAAGCATTAAGCTATTACCTTGCCCAGTGACATATTGGCTGCCGCATTCCATTCTAACCTGGCTCCGAGATTTGTGGTCTTGTACGCACAAGTTCTCCGACTCAGATGAGCAGAGTTGTAACAACATGATCTAAATGATAGCTACGCTTCTATCTTGGAACTTAGATGTGTTTACTTCGGATATCTGCATTTCTTTTTGAGTGACGTTTTCCCAGTATCAGGAAGTATTGCCGCAAAAACATTTTGACGAACAGTAATGGTAAGTTAACATCACGTGAAACCAGGCGTGCCATTTAGTTACCATGCCCAAATTCAGTAAATCAGTGATGAACTTTACAGTTATGTTAGTGAAATTGTCGCCCATGGCAGTTTTAATGTGCAAGGCTTGTGAAAATACAGTCAGGAAGAAACAAAGTATGTTAGCAATCAACACTTGTTAACATATTACAAAACTGCTCCCCTTCACAGAGTGATGATAGGTACCTCCAATAGGTGTTGACAACGTACAGTCAATCACATGTTTGTGAATCACAACTTAATGCTGGTTAACCTCATTGCAATGCGCAACAATAAAATTGAATAATTTGTATTAGCTAATCAAGTAATGAATAACTTCTAATTAAAAAAATGAAACATAGTAGCATTAATGCCAATCTTTTTAAACCAAATGTTGGTTATTATTAGGGATGGCACCTCGATACTGTCGATACTCGGTAGTATTAAGATATGTCTAACACTTTGAGACAAATCTTAGAAACTTTTTCGATTCTTTTAAACGTTTAAGTTTTGACTTATCAAATGTCGTTGCTTGTAATTTTATGCTAGATGAGGAATGAAAGCAGACGAGGCTTCACGTTATCGCCTCGCAAGTGGCCCAAAGAGTTGTTGGACTATGGTTCTTGATAGATCTTCACTATATTTCCTGTGGATGGATGAATGAATGAATGAATGAATGAATGAATGCGTCGTTTCACTTGTGTATCAAAATATGAAAAAGTATGGAGGAAGGAGTAGAAGTATTTGTGTAACATGCAACGTTAACCTAGTTGAGAATGAAGATAATTTAGCTGAAGAACTAAATCACATTTCTACAATAGCCCGGCTTGGTGATTCACTCTCAGCCATTACATTTACTTGCTCCGATGACCAAAGTCTGTGAATTAAGCTGAAGCAAATCATTTCTTCTGGAACGCTGCAGTCTAGTGAAACTTAAGAGGATTTTCAAGTCCTGCAATATACTCTCTGCTACGAGCAGGGGGTTACTTTTGGAACCGGTTGTGAAAACACCCGAAAAAAGCACGTCAGTGCAAGTTTGAAGGAGTGTTATTTTGGGTTTATATAACTGGACCTGCGGTGGTTTTTGCAATGCTTTCATTTTAGAAACCGTTCCAAAACAGTTTATATATTGTTTTGTCACTACTTCAACAATACAGCCAGAGCTATGGTAGTGTATACTGTATAGCAATATTGTGTTCTTCGGCATCTCGAATGCTATGAAAAGAGCTATCGCCGATTCTGGTGCGGATCTGTGGCGCGGGTAGGCGAGGAGAGGAAGATATGGTGATCACGATAACAGGCACCGGCTGCCTCTCTTGAGCTACATGAACTCCTGTGTGTACCAGAGTTTTTTTAATAGTGTTTAACGCCCTATTTTACTACAAATGGAACCGCAGGCGATAACACTGATGATACACGGAATGAAGATGGCGGGGGAAACCGGCTCTGCACCTTTTTTGTCCACCACAAGTGCTGCATGCGGTCGCTTAGGATAGAACCCGGGCCGCCTAGGTGAAATGGGATCGAACCTGGGCAGCCTAGGTGAAAGGCGAGTGGTCTAACCACTCGTCCACGGCGCGTCGTCCCAGAAAGTGGAACGCGCCCGATGTAGTGTAATGAAGAGGCATTTAGTTTACACCAATATTTGCGTTTCAGTTTTCACACCTTTAAAATCACATCCGACATCGCCTCAATGTGCCTGATCATAATCAATACAGTCTCAGAATTTCTAAATACAAATTGATTTTTATGGAAAACGACCGAACTCAGTTGTACGACATATATCCTCAGTTACTTTCTCTATTCGATATGAATCGACCCACTTAAACACCCTTTACATTCACTCAGGTGTACTCCGGGGTACTACATTCACTCAGGTGTACTCCGGGGTAGAGTGTTAGCACCATTTTTGTACATTCTCTACATTTCGCATTTTCCACAAGCTGACTTAACTGTGGTATACTTCGCTGACGATGTGGTTCCAAGTGAAAGAACCTGTGAATCCGCGGCCACTCAACTTCAAACTTCCTGCGACAGTGTTCATCAATGGTGCAAAAATTGACGTGTGATCATTAGGGACCATACTTTTGGTAAAATAAAACTGTTGATTTCGACACTAAAACTACTACTAGTTCGGTATTTCGTGAAATAAAATGACAGCACAATTCTTCATGTGTACCTTTACGATTTTTTAAAACCGGTATTTATGTTTGATTTGCATGTTCTCCATTTTACATCACTAACATGAAATTGTCATAAACTAGTCTAGTATACAAAAGTCTTTAAATTTGCCTATGTTACAATAACTACTGAACTTTTACATACCTGACATTAGACATCCCCACAATACAAACCAAGCATGGTTTCAATATTATCAACACGAAGGTTTGTGCGACAAGATGTTTGTGTAGGCAGAGAAGTCCCTCTCACTATCCGCGTTTGAAGTTGGGAACCATACTGCTTGCACACATTGCACTGCAAATTCCCTGTGGTTAGGGACCGTATTTTTTGGTGAAATAAAACTGTTGATTTCGGTACTAAAACTACTATTTTTATATTCCTCAGCTCTCGTATGAAAAGCAATAACTTTAGATTTCGGCATCTTCAAACCTACTAATTAAATGTAAAGCGATTAATCTCATTCCATCAGAACGTGGTAAAAAGTAATCTTCACTACCTTCCGTATTCCTAAAATCCTAAATGGGATGTTAACCAGAGAGTTGATAAAACAGGATTATAGTAAACAGTTCAGCCAACATCCGTGCCTCAAAATATGTTTCAAGGATATTCGCCATGTTGTTGAAAATGTAGTCGTATATTTCGCAAGTGTCACACATCTAGGGTTATACTTCGCGGTTATCGGTGTATTTCGCACAAAACAGTACATTTAGCGACTTTATGCGGATGCATTTCACTTAAATATGGTTACTCCAACATGTTTAATGCAAAATATTGCTAAGAAAGCAGTTTTCAAAAATTCAATTCACAATCACTTCAATTCCTCACAATTCAAAAATAATGAAATCCGCATAAAAGCAGCGCCTATCTGTTATTCCTGGGCGGCGTGCCGATTCCCATTTCGGATACCTCAATTTTTTCCTGGATTCAAAACCTATTTGAGCTAGGCATATCTCAAATATTGCGCAATCCGTTATGCATAAAATCACTCGGGTGAAATATCTAAGTCTGGGAAATCAGCATTGCTGTTACGACATAAAAATCTCATCTATCTTTCTCTTATCCGCCAAATATGGCAGCACAGCTGCTCTAAAAGGGGATTCGCATCCCCAACAAAACATAACGGCTACAAGAGGGGAGCTTGCAGGTCGAGAAGACAGTCTATAAACGTTTTCATTCCAGCAGTCATAATTGCAATCCTCTTCTCAGCGAGTTGTATATCCCATCTACTCCACCAGGTAGGGGACTGGAAACGAAATGGCATTCCAATTTACTTCCATTCAGTTTTATGTAAATTGTCGCTTTTCGGTATTTATATTGGGACTACCACTGGGTAGCTACCCAAGCACAAGTTTCATGTTATTTTAGTATTTTCTTTATTACAACTGTGACATTCAACAGAAAGAGCAATTTTTTCAATGACTGTTAATAGAAAAGGTAGTTGGCGAACAACTGCCATGTATAGGAATTGACTTCAGTTGATTGACTACATCGTGACTTCCCGCAAGCATGAAAATATCCAAATATTTCTTTCCATCTTTTGGCGGCTCTTAAACTGTTTGCTTTTCTACAAGTGACCCTTATGTTCAAACAGTTTGCTCTCCTCCTAGCGGCTCCTAAACGTTGTATTTAAGAAGAAAAAAAAAACTATATACTAATTTTTACCCCACCTATCATATCAGTTGATTATTTCGCTAAAACCTTCCATTAAGCGAAGTCCTTTCATTTGCCGTTCCATTTCCTACATTTGATATTTAACAACTAAATATTCCCAATATATCTCTGAAACTTTCCCCAGCTCGACTCTCTGTGGGATCAGTTTTAGATTATTGATAAGGCACGCGCGCTCGAAAGTTGGTTTAGTTCAATAACCTAGACATGCTTGCCTGCTTCGCTGTGACGGATCCGGTATCTGAACACTTGGTTCTATTGTTATGGGCAGGTAACCTACTGGCAGTATCACGTTTTTCCTCCCGTGCTCCTTTATAAATGCACCATATAACTCACATTCCCATTTCAATACCTAGAGAATCTGAGAAATGGTTGAAATGAGAATCACACAAAATTCCAGATTAATTTTACTGTACATTTCTTATTCAAAGTTTCCTGATTAATTGATTAAGTATTCTTTCGCGACAAGATTGCTATCAGTATCTTTGTTTTCTTAGCCGTCGCTATTTTAATTAAAATTATTTTGTTTCTTAACGACGCTGTCAATTGCCAGGATCATAAGTGCCGCCCGTGTGCTGGAACTTCGTCCCGCAAGAGTTCTTTAACATGCCAGTAAATCTACTGACCTGGCGTTGTCGATTTTAAGCACACTTAAAAACCATCGATCTGGGCCGGGTTTGAACCGGGCGGCCTTGAGCTCAGAAAGCCAGAACCTAACCAACTGAGCTACCCAGACCGAATGTCACTATGGGAATTGCTTCAATTCACAGCATATTCTTCCATTGCGACATTGTAAATACCATTATTTATTGAAAATACAAGTACATTAACCCTACCCCATCCGAAGGTATATTATGGTTATAGTTACAAGACAAATGCATTTACAATATTAGTACATATTAGCCATCAGCTGGATGCGTGCAGCTGTTAACACAAAACGAGATAACCAATGCATATTATAAAAATAATACAACTCCTTAAAAGTAGAACATAAAACTTTTGGGACTCCTTATGATAGCATCTTTTTTCTAAACATATCACACACAGTAATTTTGTCACATCTAATACTAACAAATCTAAGGGTCCAACCAAGATTCTTTTATTCTCTAGAACATAAAAATAGTTAATGCAAATAACATTACACAAATCCCTTCTGTGAAGGAAAATTCATCAAAATAATGCGTCTTTAACTGCATAGCCTTTAGATCAGGGTTACCAATGGAGGGGATACGAGGTTTAATTCATCCCCTAATTTATTCTTTGGTTTGCATACTAAGGAGCCTCTATACCACTACCACTGTGCCACCGTAAAGCCCGACCATCCCCAGCAGACAAAGTTGGAGGGAGAACGGAGGAGACTGCCAGCGAAGGGCACAAAATGGCATTGGCATGACTCTCACTCTCGTATTACAACACACAAAATACACTTTTATCCAAAAGTTAAGCATAGTTCAATATTTTATTACCAACCTATCACAAGTTTACAAAAGTTAAGCATAATGCAATATGTTGTTACCAATGTATCACACATGACCTGGAATGCAATAGAGTGAGAAATAGCAGACAATTTTGACCTCGGGACACCTTTTTACGCAAGCACAAAATCTACGACCATTTCCACATTGACAATAATGGTGCTGAGCGGTTAATATGGGGTGTCGTGATCCCTCATTGCTACACAGGCCTCGCAGCGCCGTGACATGCTCTCTTTAAGGTGGTTCAAGAGCTCTGCAGGCAGCAGTTCCTATTCCTCTCGGAGAGCTCGTCGGAGGTCTTGAAGTGTCCTCGGTGGGGGCTGGCGGGATGCAATTCGTCTTCCCGATGCATCCCAGACATGCTCTATAGGGTTCACGTCCCCGGATATCGCTGGCCAGTCCATCTGGATATCTTCCCTCTCAAGATAGTCGTCCACCAGGTGAGCTCTATGCGGACGTGCATTGTCGTCCATTAGATGAAGTGTGGACGAACTTCACCTCTAAAAAGTCGTACATGCGGTTCCAGTACCTCGTCTCTGTGCCTCTATGCATTCACAGTACCACCGGGCCGCGCCGTGGCCGAATGGTTAGACCGTTCGCCTCGAAACTCGAACACCGAGGCGGCTGCAAGCTCGGAAGACAGTTGTCTCGCGGGCATCCTCCGATGTCGTGCTGTTATGTCAAATATCGGTCCTGTTGCGCATTCTGACCCGTGGGCGACCTTGTACAGGGATCCGACGAACACCTGTTTCTTGGAACCGTCGCCAAAGCCTGGAAATGACACTTTGTGGCACATTCAGGGCCCGAGAGACTTTGGTGTCCGACCTGCCTCTAGACGTCCGATGATTCTACCCTTCAAAAAAGGGTCCCGTTGACATCTTTGTGGCACGTTGGTGCTGCCTTGTAAACTTTTTGCGAAGCAACTACCCTCTATTCACAATGAGAGAACAATAACGCACTGGGTCTGACACACTGTTATTGGTTTGCTTCTCTGGTTTTGTTTACCTTAGAAGCATGAACCCGCTTACCTATCAGAGAGCACCAGTAAGGGGAGGCACACACTGTGATAACGTTTAATGGCGCTCGCTCACACTTTTCACTTTCAGTTCTCTATTTTCCGAATTATGCTTAACTTTTGGACACTAGTGTATATCCGATCCCGCTTAAAGAAATTATAAAGCAACCATCTTAGCAAAGAGACAATATTACAACTTTAAGTATCATTTTGTTGGTCTAGTGCCTGTTACATTTTGTTTGCGCGCTAAAGTGGAGCGAGTGGAACGTGCGTGGGAGAAAATCGATTTTGAATATGGGAAAACAACAAACTTGAGCCTGAGAAAAATGGCTGTAAAGTTTGATATAGCCATTTAACTAGAGTAATGCTTTAAAATGCCTTCCACAACATCTGATACATCCGTCCTATGAAATCCAAACGCTGCAAACAACTACTTCAAAAGTATGACTCACTTTTTGCACTAAAATCCATTAAAGTGAGAAAAAATACTCTAAATCTACATAAGGTTGAGAAGGATTTTCTTCAAGATCATGTTGCATCTTTGGAAGATGCTGAACTTAGGGGTCACTGTTACATTGATGTTGCAGATTGAGCTGCATTTTTATAGTGAAAATACGAACCCAGAAGATTAAAAAACCTGTTTCTCACTTTCGTAAAAACCACATAATCTCGGCTCAATCTGCAGCATTAATGTGACAATGGCCCTTTGTAACTCTGGTATTTATCAACATTTCGCTTTTAAGGTCTCTCCCCCTTTCACGCTACCCCTCCCACATCCTATCCTTCCGTCGCCCCCTCTTCACCCTCCCTCTTTCTCTTGTCCCTCTCACACACACTTTTTTTCTCTAAAAATATTTGCTTTTATGGCAATGGGGCTTCAAAACATGTAATTCCGTCAAAACTCCATATCAAACTTTCCGTTGCTTTACGCTATTACCTACTTTAGTTAGGTTTCTGAAAAAGTAAAGATTATAAAATTAATGAAATAAAAAACTTGAAAGACATCGAAACAAAGGGCAATCGCGTACCTCGACAGTCCTTAAAATCCTGGGAATGCCGACCCGACTCCCGGCCTCACGCCCACTTAAGCACGGCAGAGGTGAGCGATCATTCAATCGATATGGGAGGATGATGTGGCTAGATTCTAGCATTCCCCAGCCGGAATATTGGCTATCGTGGCCCGGATCGTTGTCTATCGTAGCTCCTCATTTTCCTGCGACGCTGAGTGAACACCGGTCCTATACCAGGGATTGAAAATGCATGCCTCCATTCCGTGAACGAGAACCAGAGTTCCACAAATCAGCCCACTGCGCAGGACACAAAATGTATTTTTTTCCCCTCGCCTGTAACTTCGTGGTTCTATCAGCAATGGTATTAACTCGTGTGCTGATGACGTACGGTCTCTTAATTTTAATCATTAGATCACAAACATTCACATTCATCCTTCCTGACCTGGGAAGGATAGGGAATAATCTGGTCTAGAGAAAAAAAATCATTGCCCCATATCGGGAATCGAACCCGAGACCCCTCGCACAGCAAGCACATATTCTACCGACTATGCTACGCAGCCAGTCTCCTTTATTAATTTGGTTACTATAATTTTTTCAAGTGGAGACAAATGTCATCTGGAGACACTGCATTAACTTCGCAAGCCACCCGTTTCAAAACGTTCAGCTGAATATCCTACACTTACTGTTTGTTTTGCACGTTTTAACTCGAATACCTTGTATACTCAATGACTCGAAGACATCTGCGTAACAGCACGTTAGTTTATACTTATTAGCTCGTGGAGATCTAGCTTAACTCCACAGGGTACTAAACTCAAGCAGTGTCGTATGTGGTATTACCCATATCGTTTAAAGTGTAACCGTGCCAAATATATTTTCAGTTCACGGACAGCGGTGCCTCCGACAACACCTTCTAAGGTGCGCATACATTTGCCCGCATGGCATACACGTGTGCTCAGAACTGGCAAAATTTTGTGATATGCTTTTTTCCCCTCTCTGATAGTATAATATCTATGCCACTTGGTCAAATATTTTGGTCCATAATGTGCATTCTGGTGACAATGTCGTGAATTTTCTTCCGGGAGTCATATGCAGTGCGCATGCGGTAGTAAAGCACGAATGTTTTTGTTGGGATGGTTGAAGTTAGTGATTGTGGTTCTAGCAAGAGTAACAATAATTGTATCGTTGGGTGTAATTATACAAAGACTGTCCTTCTGGAACGAAATTTTTCTCGTTTCCGTATGAAAAACAACGTGCTGGACATGCTGATTGCTAGCGCGTTTAAAATGCAATATCACATTTCTGGCTTGTCACTTTTTCATTGGCAGTATAAAATTGCTGCTTTCCCTCAGATTGCATAATGTCGAAAATTACTTGTGTTATCCTAAATTTCAAATTAGAAAAACTAACCACTGAATAAAAGTTATGCTGCTTATAAACGGGCACAATATTACGGTAACAATAAACACAATTTTTCTTTTCGCATTGTTCAACTGCTTCACTGAACTATTCCAAAATCGAACTTAAAATTACGGAAGTTTCATTTTCGCAATCTTCTTTTTATATGCGGGAAAAACGCAATGTCCAATTTTCTCAAAAAGTTCTTCCTTAATGAAAGGTTCCTTTTCCACTTCCGTAGAGTGAATCCTTGTTTCAGCATTTTATCATGAAACCTTTCCTAAACAGTTTCTCCATTAGAATATAGGTTGTAAGGTTGGATTTTCCCATTGTATTTTTATGAATCTCTTTCGCCGTTAATAAAGTAGCAGAATGCAGCAATGTGTTTCACATCCACTTTTTATGACTTCCTGTCAGAATCTATCAGAAAATAACATTTACGTACAAAATTACATCCCTGCATAATACTATTATAAATGTAATTGATAACAGCATTTTTTTTATTTAAACATACAAGATCGGTCACTCTCTGCCCTCTCCCCCTCTCACTCTCAACTATAAAATAGAAAAACATTACTTAGATTAACAGAATAAGGTTGACACTAGTTTCCCGTAAACAATTGCAAGATAGTTCTCCTAATCTTTCTATAACAACAAATATATATTGGCTCGTTTGATGATTTTGTGTGTGTGTGTGTGTGTGTGTGTGTGTGTGTGTGCGTGTGCGCGCGCGCAGATTAAACAAGAGGACAATGAACATTGTTCTTTTAAAAAGCTCTGTTTGACAGACGAGGTTTATAAATGTGACCAAGAAAGACACACTAAATGACAATGAAATTATTAATTTCAAACTGACACAAAACATATTAGAAAACAATATTCATGTAGAAACGTACAGATATTCCCATATGTTCCAGGAATGCACTAAAAAGGTAACCTTCTTTAGAGAAGTTTTCCAAAGGTTTAATATTTTCAATTTTACTGTAGGTAACTTGTTCAGCTACTTGTGAAGACAGCAGACTGAAAGTTTTTTTTATTTATTGAGACCACAGCTAAGAATATTTTAACAAGTTTTTTTTTTTTCCTCGAAATGTTTAGTATAAAAACTTATGATCATGTTATCCTGAAAAAATATGACGATTTTAATCAAAATCGTTAGCTATTTTGGATAAGAATATATTTTAAGAAGTTTCCATATAAAAGGTAATCTGGTGTGGGGGTTTACTGAAAATCTTCGTATCGTATCCTTGGAAGGTACTTAAATACCAAATTTGGGTTTTAAGGTATATTTATTTTTGAGCTGCAACACGCACAAAGGCACAATTTTTATTCAGGCACCTCAAAGCATGTATTTCGGTGAAATCTCTACTTTAAATTTTTGGATGGAATGCAACACCTTTTCTACCTACTATATACATAATGCGTGTAGAGAAAGTAAAATTACATTTCAATGAAAATTAATATCCAACAAACCCCCGTGTTGAAGTGCTTACAAAGGTTTGTAATGTGTTGTGAAACAATTTCAAGACCCCTCGAAGCAATACTTTATATATTGCTTATATATATATATATAAAAGGTAAATTAAAGTTGTTAGATTTAACATTGCTTCGCTTGTTATGTACAGGAATTCAGGAGACTGGGAAATGCTTTGTTTCTAGAAAAGGTTATGAAATTATTCACATATAGATATTAAGTTATTCGCATTATAGACGAATAGGCTGAAGGAATAACAGGAACATTGATATTTTGACGGTGGCAGTAACTTTGTGGTTTGTAAATTCACCAGAAAAAATGCAGCAGAGTATGTACAATTCAGTCAGCTTTATCAGTGCTACTCAAAATAGTTTTAAACAACAGTAAATGCAAGCACCGTATAACAGATCTTATCACTACAGATACTGGGGATAAAGGTCATTTTCACATTACGAAATAGCACGTGGATTGTACAACAAAGCAAAGGCAAATTAACACTTTGATTATAAATTTGGCTTTAAGTATGAAAAGTCCTTTTGACTCAGAACTATAACAACACAAAGTTTTAAGTCCTTCGGTACCTCCAGAAAGATTTCTTGTGCACTTTAAATAATAAAACAGCCACTCATTTGTAATATTAAAAAAACAAACAGGTTAAAATGATGTTCTCCAAGATGGCATTTAAGCATCATTCGACGCTTTTAAAGTTTCAAAATCTGATATATTACACTCAAATACCTTTCTCAACTGTTCTATAAACAGACTTCTTACAACGGATTATTATTCTTTCTACATTGTTAATCGACATAAGCATTAGCAGAATGTACTTATTACTTGAAATAGAAGGGAACTAAAGGAATGCGCTGTGTTAAAGCGATAGTCAAATGTTTTAAAAGCTATTATTATGCGACTGTCATTGAAATTCCCTTCTTTGCTTGGCCAGAAGTACAAGTAAAAGAAACACGGACACTTCCTATCTGAAAAAAATAGTATTTTAAAATTGAAAGCAATAACAAGGAATACCTTGAAAACAGTCAACTCTATAAAAAAAATGTATATGACATAAATGATGTATTTTAGCGAGATCTACATTTCTTACGGTTTACTAGTAATGCAAAATTCAGAAAAATTTATCCAAAACGATCAGGTCTACAGAAGTTATTCCCAAAAAATTCAAGATATATATCTTATTTGCGATGTAAATAGCTTTAACATACGGTATTTTAATCAAAATCGTTAGGGCCATCTTTGAGAAAATCAAATATTTAAAAAAAAAAAAATCCATTTTAAGGGTAGTCTGGACTGGGGGGATTTTCTTGAAAATGTTCGTGTCGCATCCTTGGAAGATACCAAACTTAAATAACAAGTTTGATATTTAACGGTATTTTAGTTTCTGAGCTATGCTGTCCACAGATACACACACAAATGCTTTTCTTGGATTCGGGGAGTCTCAAACCATGCATTTCCGGTGAAATCTTGCAATCGAATTTTTGGGTGCAATACAATACTTTCTCAATAGTACCAGTAGGGAAAGTAAAAATAGGAGACAGCTTTACGAATACACTAAAAGTTTGATTAAAATTACTTCTTTATAGAAAACCATTTCAGAAACTAAAGTTTAGGGAACAGTTTAAGAGATCCATAAACTGACCGCAAAACGACCAATATTTTGGCACTTTAAAATGAGTAAGCCAACAGAAAAACAGATATTATGATCGGCATGCAACACGCTGCATAAATAAAAGCCACGAGTTATCTAGAGATTTTATAACACAGACATAAGATAAGCAGCACCCTATTACGCATATCTGGCTTGTTTAGCGTTCGTTTAGAATTGCAGCCGTATGATCAGTACTGTTGTTTATTATGGATGTGGGTTTCTTGCACTGGTTCACCCTCACTGAGTTACGCAACAAACCCCGTTTCAGTAAAATCAGAATGAATGAAAGCAATCCTCTTGGTCACTATTAGACGGTACACTCTGGGTCGGACAGGTTAACCCTGGTCAAACTGTGAAAAAATACATTCCTTCCCAAAATAATTAAGATCTGCTGTGTGCTTTGTTTCGAATGGGCAGTTGCTGTACGTACATATAACTCACTAGTGTGTACATACAATACCACCAAAAGTACCGAGATACTTAATGAGTAAGCATTACTAAAGTGTACTGTATTGTACTCCTGGTATTGAACAAGACGAGCTTTCGGTCAGTAGGCAGCACAACACAGAATCAGCATTGGCACCTAGGAACACGGACTAATAAAAAGCGTTTCTACCACTTGATCTTACCCTTAAAATGCTCAGTTTGTGTTGCCTTTCTACTCTGCAATGTTGTGAGCAATGGTTTCCTGCAGAGCATGCTTAGTTTGAGAAATATTATTAGTATTTTTTCCTCTTCTTCCTTCAAATTCACAATTTAAAATTATAATGAACCGGTATTATTATTCAGCAGGTGTATCTACCTAAAAGTCAGGAGACCGAATTCTTTGTTATTTTTATTTTTCATGTATACCTGATTACAAAATTGAAGTGTCAATTTACCACAAAATCCGTTTTCCTAGCCACTACCTATTCTTTAAGTTGTTTAATATTTCTACATAAATGATTTCCAAACCATAAATATTCACAAACTTAACGCCCTCTATGTCCGAGAGCAAATATCACATTAATTATTTGAAAGTTCATCTTCTTACAAGTGGTGCATCAAATAAATGGGATGATTTTGCAAACACCATTCACGAAAATGTTGAAAAATCGGTAGCCTTTAACAAAATTTATGAAGTTCATGAAATCATAACACCAACTGTAATAGCTTATGCATTCTACATATTAAAATGAGTATTTTTCTCATCATTACGCTGACAAATGGATTTTTTTTAACATGGAGACAAATTCTCTCTGGAGTCACTGTTCCTTTTGGCGAAAGTGATTATACTGGTCGTGGGATCCTGTCCTGTTCTACTTTAATATCTTGAAAGTTTAAATGATATGGACATAAAATCTAAACAGCTCTATGTTATTGCATTAGAAACGTGTTTAAAACGCATTCAATGTCCTGTTCTACTTTAATATCTTGAAAGTTTAAATGATATGGACATAAAATCTAAACAGCTCTATGTTATTGCATTAGAAACGTGTTTAAAACGCATTCAATAAACTCCTCAAAACCGTCAGTGCTGAATTCTATTAAATACAAACACTCTGGAGTGCATTGTTAAATAATAACTGTGGTCGCCGAAAATGATTTAAACTGACGGAGAAATACATTTCTGTGGTCGTAAAAACTTAGGCATGTAGAAACTTCAGTAAAATGTTGGCAATTCTTGACTGACATGTGCTTTTTCTCTATCCGATAATTCAGACCGCAATTTCCAATAGCATTTCAAAAAATGTGTTCTGATAAATGCATATCAATTTTGTAATAATTGCACACGAGAAGTTTAAATATCTGCGACATTAAAAAAAAACTGCAAAATAAACAAAAAAAGATAAAGCTTTTAAAAGCAAAACATGTTAACTGCAATATCGCATATTCTTCTTTTGCACATTAAAAAACCTAATAATTTTCTTCCCCTTAATTTGGATTCTGAATTCTTTAAAACGTTATGTCTTATATTTTTCAACTTATTTAGTTTTCATTTAAGGGGACCCCCCAGCGAAACTTAAAAATGTTATACTTCTTAAACAATTAGTTTGATTTGTCTACCAGAAACTCTTGATATACCCAAATTCAAATTTCCAAATTTTCATATTGCTTCTTAATATTCTACAATACAACGGTGAAGTTTCCAAAACTTTCCAAATTTTAATTTTGCTTTTTTAAATAAAATTAATTTAAATAAATGCATTCATAATTATACGATTAACCTTTACATTTTTAAACTGATAAAAATAATTTATACATTCACTTCATTGTACCAGCTTTCTTAAGCCGTACAGCTTTAACTTCATCCTCCTTTTAACACTCCTGGGTGAAATTTCGACCTAACTGGTGAAAGACTCTTATTAACTATTAGTAAGGAGCTATTTCTACTTTTAAGGGCAGAGAAGTACCTTTAGTCTTCAAAACTACACTCCTGCACTGGCTGCATCTTTAGTAATGTTAGAGTCTGCAACATAAACCCTTCTCTCTTAAAATTTACCGCACAATGTTTGTATTTTTCAGAATATTGACCAATTTTTCAGATTGGTCACCCTAAGGAGTTGGCGACAAAAATATTCGTTCCAATACTTGAAATACTTCTACAGAAGCACCACGATAGAAGAGGATTAATGAGGGTTCCTGTGCAAAAGAAATAAAGTGCAAAGGATTCTGGTTTTAAAGTGCAGCAACTTCTAGGTCTTTGGAGAGAAATAAACTAAGACCGGAAGATTTTGCAAGACAAAGTTTATGGTAGCATGAGAAATGAGTTCTGTAATGGCAGGAAAAGTATATAGAGTTAAGTGATTTAACAGCGTATTTAAGGATTTGCAAGGGGAAGAACCTAAGTTATGAATAAGAAATGTGTTATGACTAAGATATTTAGAAGAAGAAAAAATATAAAGGCAGATAAAAGATCCAGAAAAACGCCCTATATGTGGAGGAACACAGTTTCATTGAATACTACATTATTCTATTAAGAAAGAAAGAAAGAAAGAAAGAAAACCCGCCGTTACAAAAAAAAAATATATTTATTTTTGATCGATCAGCAGTACAATGCTTTACAGATCAGTGATAACATACAGGGCAATGACAATAACATTTAGAGGAGGCTTACAGGCCACCCCATATCTACAGTATGTTATAAACGAACATCAGGTATAAGACGCAGCACACAAGAGGTAAAAGAGCATATCAATCACTAGAGTTAGAATCAGAGGGATCACTCAGAAGTAGGTCTTGCGGTAGTCTTCTCTTCAAGCGGGTTGGCTGGCGCGTACGAACGCCTATGTGATAGTGCACTGCTCCAAGAACATCCTTCAATGTGGAAAAGAAACGACGGGCGATCCTCCGAATAAAGTCGTGAAGAGGTAAGAGTCCCAGTTCGTGATGGAGCTGCTGATTACGAATAAACCAAGGAGCGTTGGTAGCGATGCGCATAAAGCGGTGCTAAATGACTTGGAGACGACGTAGATGGCTTGTGTGGGCGGCTCCCCACACCTGGCAGGCATAGGTGATAAGCGGACGAACGAGGGACTTGTAGAGTAATACGGAGGACTCCAATGCAAGAGTGGTACGACGATGAAGCAATGGCGAGAGTTTGGAAAGCCGTCCGGAAGCCAGGGAAATGAGGCGATCGATGTGAGCGCGCCAAGTCAGTCGAGTGTCCATAAGCACCCCAAGATACTTGACTGGAACAGGAGCAGGTAGCCAAGACACATCGTTACCATAAATACGCAACGGAAGAAGATCAGGATAGTGACGTAGAGTGAAAATCTTAGCCTCAGTCTTCTGAGGGTTCAAAGAGATGCGCCAAGTGTTGCACCACTGAGTGAGGCGATCCAAGGAGTGTTGTACCACTTGATAGGCGTGTTGAGGATTAGAATGACAATAGTAGAGAACGGTGTCATCAGCATAGAGAGCTAAAGAAGTCGGGGCCAAATCTGGAATATCAGAAGTGTAGATACTGAATAGTGTGGGGCCAAGATAGAGCCTTGTGGGACACCGGCGGTAATAGTGCGTGGAGAGGAAAGGAAACCGCCAATACGCACTGAAAAGCTGCGGTCAGATAGGAAACTCTCTATTAAGAACAATAAATAATGAGGAATACCGCTGCGGTGTAACTTGAGAAGCAAGCCGGCGTGCCAAACTTTATCGAACGCCTGCGCCACATCTAGAAAGACTGCCGTGGTATATTGGCGGGCTTCAAAGCCATGGACAATTGACTGGGTTAAACGCAAAAGCTTGATGTGCAGTGGAATGTTTGTAGCGAAACCCAAATTGGAATGGCGGAATAACATGGTTATGAGTAAGGTAAGAGAGTAGACGGCGATGGATCACTTTTTCAAACAGCTTGGAGAAGATAGGCAACAGACTAATTGGACGATAGCTGTCTGGTAGGTGCTTTGGTTTATTGGGCTTATGGAATACCGCGACATGAGCAAGCTTCCAGGAGCGAGGAAAATAGCCGAGGCGTAGACAGGCATTTAGGAGGGATGACAAATAGGCAAGAGCTTTCTTGGAGAGTTTCTTGAGAACAATGTTGGGAATCAAGTCGTGTCCAGGAGATTTCTTAAGTGGGAAAGCGCGAATCAGAGAAGACAGTTCCCGCGGGCTAGTAAAAGAAATCCTTTGATGAACTGTAGGGCGAGTGCGATGAGTAGTTAATTCCTGTTCTACTGCAGCAACATCTGCGGCTGACAGAGGGAGGGTGAACACCCGCTCAAAATGATCGGCCAGAACATCACACTTGGTAGCAATATCTGTGACAAGTCTTCCGCTTGCAGAGAGCGCCAGCACAACAGTCGGCTCACGGAGAACACGTTTGGTAGCTGCCCAAAGTGAATGGTCGTGAGGAGAGAGTGATGCCAGATAGCGCTCATAGGACTGAAGCCGATGTCGCTCCAACTCCAGCTTCACCCGTCGAATGAGACCGTTAAGCTTCCTACGGAGCCAGGGTTGTCTGTCTCGTTGCCACTGTCGACGAACTTGATGCTTTTCTCGGAGAAGATTTAAAATGAAGAGGGGTATGGAAGGTGGAGAATAAGGTCGCACATTGGGAGAAGTGGAAAGACGGACACAACGGCATATGGTGTCAGTAAAGTGCTGTAGTGCAAGGTCAACATCAAGGGTTGTGGTGAGTTGATAAGAGTTGCAGAGTGTCGCATCCAGATGAGACTGAAATTTATCCCAATGTACATATCCATTTATGAGTCTGGGAATCGGTGGGAGCAAGGCAGGTGGAAGTTGAAAGGTGACAATCACCGGGCAGTGATCAGAGTCAAGTTCTCCCAGGGAGGAAACGAAGGTAGGAAGGTGAAGATTGCGATGCACACCGATGTCCAGAATATCAGGAGCATTTAAGGGGTTTGAAGAGTAATAAGTAGGATCCGCAGGCGCCAATATCGAAAGACCATAGGTGTGTAGAGCCGTAAACAAAAGCCGACAATTCGGATTTGTGGATCGGCACCCCCAGGAGGAGTGCTTGCAGTTAAGGTCGCCCAAAAGAAGAGTACTGTTCTCCAAAGGAAAGAGGAGTGAGAGATAAGTAGTATTCAGCCGGCGATTGGGCGGTTTGTAGGCGCTGAGAATGACGAGATCACTATCATTTGCACTGTGAAGTTTAATACACACCACCTCCAGACTGGGCACGTGTGGAAGAAAGATCTCGCTGTGGCGCAGAGAACGTCTAATGAAAAGAGCAACACCACCAGATGCCTTTTCTGCCTCGCGGTCCTGCCGGTAAATAAGATAGCCAGGAATAGTGAAGGTCTCATTGGGAAGAAAATGAGTCTCCGTAACACAATCAATATCAACATTGTGCTGAGTGAGAAAGGCAATAAAGGAGGAGCGTTTGGCACGTAGGCCGTTAGAGTTCCAGTTTAGGAGGGTGAGCTGACGTAACAAAAAAAAAAATGAAATCGTTTAGCTGGAGAAATACTAGACCAACTGTAAAAGAAGTAACACCTACATAACGGTTGTAGGGGACTATTCGGACAAGAAGAACAATTGCTTACAATGTTCAGGAGGAATCTAAATTGTTGACATTTAAACCTAGGTTGCCAATGAAAGAAAAGAAAGAAAAAAAAAGGAAAAGAAAAGAAAAAAGAAAAAAAAAAAGAAGCTAAGCTCCGTGAAACTTTGCAGAAGATTTAAACTATTATTTAATCGAACCCATTAGTGAAATTTGGCCAACATTTTCAAAATCTTCAAAATGGTTTTAATCTAAAGCATGGTTTGAAGCTTTAGCCTCGACCACATGTTTTGTTCTAAGAATCTTTTAAATAATCAGTTAATCATTTGATATGTCTGAGTAAAGAGTATAACAGTAGAACACTTATTTACAAAATGCCTTTTTTCCAAACTTTTTATTTTTCTGCCATTTTTGCCCATGTTCCACAATGGAATTTGGTCTTGTTAAAAATTCCTGCAATAAGTGGAAAGCATACATATAAACAACAGATATTAATTTTATTTCACTTCTAAACTGCTCAATATATAAATTATTTCCATTGCAGATAAATTGCGAAATCATAATGAACACAATATTTTTTTCTGAACCAGCAAGTATAACAAAAATTTCTATGGGGTATGCTCTTTATTAATATTAAAGTAATTATTTCTGTAGCATGTGGAACTTCTGATTAGCATAATAAAAGTAATCAATCAAAAGCTTTTCTCTCAAAAGTGTGAGTATATCTGCGTAAAATTTAAAACGCGCATATATTACGGCAGAGAAGCATGTCACAAAAATTTTAAAATATATTTTAGTTAAGAACTGGAATTTGGAAATGTCACCTTAAACTTACTAACAGACATAGTGAAGTGTGTAATTTACGTATTGAGAAATTTCGCGCATTAGAAGTGAAGTTCTCTATTGCATTGTGACAACAAAAATACATTTGAAAATTATACGAGGACTAAACAGAACTGTTGCTGCCCTATTTAATTTGTTCAGGTTTCTTGCCAAAGTCTTGAAGGACGTAGGAGCCTCTGGTAACTAGCCAGGAATATAACGAGGTGACTGATATCTATTGGGACGTTTCTTGAAAGCAAGTAGGTTCAATATCTTTCGGGACATGTCAACATTTTAGATATATTTTACAATGCTGTTAAACATAGGTTTGTGATTAGTAATCTGTGATGATTAGTGAGAAGTTAAAATGATGGTTATCTACTGAATGCTGCGCAGTAATTACGTCATTCCATTGCGGAACCCTGCGCTGCTGAAGTCTCTGGACAAACGCAGTTCTATGAAGGTCAAGCCAGTGTGCATCAAGTATTATATATGTATGCAGTGTAAACTGATTGCTCAAACAAAACTACATCCTTTACATGAGAGTTGTAATGATTTGTGTACAAGTAAACATGTGCAAATCCACAACTCCTATATACGAGAGGCGTTCCTAAATGTCTCGACCTGATCAGGAAAGCCTACGATTTATTGGATTTTTTTCAACTTAAGTCAAATTATGAATCGATATATACTCACATAACGTTACTTGGCTATTAGTAGAGAAATGCACAAGAATTTCTAATGTGTGCCAGAAAACAAAAATTCATAAAACAGATCATCTCATTGAACATCCCAAATTCAAAATTTGTAGGAGTGATCTTAAAACATCAAAGGAGAAAATATATTTTTGATACATTTTAATCGTGATTTATTTTGGAAACCAAATTCCGCATTTTGGGGCCAATGATTTAAAATGTAAACTTTCACAAATCTATTCGTGTTATATATCAAATGAAAGTCTGTTGAATTCCGAGTAAAATGGTTTTTATTTTGTTTCAATATCTTAATTACAGGTTGAGAATATAATTATGTATTCTTGAAAATGACAAAATTTGAAATGTTTTTAATATTTGAACTCTGATAACGCAAAAATCAGAGAAGATAAAAATATATAAATTTAGTTTTGAGGTCCTCTCATAAAATACTAAACATGTGCAGAGTATCAAATAAAAAGAAAATGGTACGGTAAATTGCATTGGATCACCTGACATAGAATGACCCAGGCACGGCTTAAACAATAAAAATAAAACCAAACTCCAAAAATGCCAAGCCTTAGAGCAATGGGCCTTCTAAGTTCTAATGTGGAAAATATTCCCATGATGCCCCTAGTGAGACACAGGGGTGCCAACCTCAGAGTTTTAAATGAAACCATGATGGTTTTCCACATTATGGCTCCCTCAATAAACAAAGTACTTTTATTAAAACACTATTTTCTGAAAGTAATTGGTCATCCGTTATATACCTATGTCTCCATTAAGGTTAGTACACCTACATATGAACTCAGGGAGGAAATAAAGTATGAAATGAACGTATGCGCATTGTAGCTCCACAGCTATCTGGACTTCCAAAAATACTCTTTTTGCAGTTAGTCATTTGTGCATTTATTGTGGCTCTTCAAAACTCAGAAGTATAGAAGATTTTGATGTAGATATAAACATGACTTTATGCAGTGTTAGGTGAAAGCAAAACTACACCGACGGTGTTCCATTTGAGAAACGGGATAGTAATGTCACGTATGAAATTCGAATGACTGGAAACGCCGGAAACACCTTACTCTATGGAAGAGTAAGGAACACGAATCGCTTGAAGGTGAAATCAAGGGTGAATGATGAACATACTAACAATATTCTTGCTGCTGTAAAAGTAAATCCACACGTAAGTGGACGTTAGCGCACTTCAGTATAGCGGTCTTGGGGTAACATGCAAGCCTCTGGTTCCCAAGGTCGCTGGTTTAAACCCGGCGGAAGGCGTTGGATTTTTTGTTCGGCGTAAAAATTCCTAGCATGGCCTCATTCGGAAGGGAAGTAATGCCATTGGTACCGTTCCGTATATTTATGGCACACAAAAGAACCTAAGCTTGATAATGAGATATCTGAGCAAAATTAAGCGATATTTCAAGCCCAATGTAGAATTGGACCCTGGGATCCAAAGCAGTTAAAATGTGTCCAGAAATAAAACTAAATTTCATTTCTTCAGTACAACATATTTAAGTAGCAGAAGTACCATCCTTATCATATGCGTTTTCATCAAGAATACAAAGACATTTTCCACCTTAGAGTTGCTTTTTGCGGAAAATTGTAACCATATTCGTTTTGGATGAAGTAAAATTCTCGAACACTGGACGTGCTAACAGGTATAATATACATTGGGCATCTAAAATTCCAAATTGAGAGAGTTGTCCTTTTCAGCATAGTTGGTCGCTAAATGTTTGGTTTGTTGTCATCAGCCCTTACTTCTTTGAAGGGACAATTATTGGTAAATTATACAGGGTTACTGCAAATGATCCATTCATTTTCAAAACGCTATACATTCTGGAAGTATTACACGTACAACAGTGACTGATAGATCAAAAGAACTGCAACCTCACCGGGTTTTCTACCCACACCATAAATGTCCTAAGTGTGCCCTTTGGGTAACATGACACACATCCAGGTAGTAGTCCAATTCGTTCCGTACATTCTGTAGCTTCATCCTGTCACACTGTTGTTTTGTCGCCACTTTCTGAAAGTACTACACTCATGCTGCCAACAGGTCCACACAATGCAAACTTTGCGAGGCTACGGTTCTTTTGATGTATGAACCATTCCTGTGCGTATAATACTTGGGAAAATATGAGGTTTTGAAAATGGATAATTTGTCATAACCCTATACTGCAATTTTACCAAACATAATTACCTCCCTCTTTTGGAAACGCGGGTCTATTGTGAAAAGAAATCAGAAAGATGGTGTGTCTACATTTTGTAATATGTGCACGTCAACTGCTAAACAAGAAATTTGTTGAAAAGTGGACGAGACGTGCTGGGCCTATCACATGAAATAACATATTTGGACTATTCAAATGCCATCATGTTTACAGCACATACAACCAAAGAGAATATGAAACTGCTACATGCGTGAAGTTTAACAGAGAAAACCTTCTAAAATAACTGTCATCGTTTAGATGCAAATGGAGGTTACTTTCAACATTTAATAAACTAAAGTGATCACCTGGGTATTTGAATTTTTCGTTTAGTGCCAGTTTCTATTATTGTATACTTCGGTGAAAATACGCTAGAATAGCTTAACAATTCAATTTAGAAAAACAATGTTATGATAAAAGTTGCTTAGTTTATCGAGGGGAACCAGAACATATAAGAATTCAAGGTTTCGCTTAAAACACTGCGGTTGGCACCGTAAAAATATTTTTATCAATATTTGGAAGGTCCATTGCTCCTACAAGATTTGGAATTCTTGTTTTGTTCTTTTTCTTTGTTTTTGCTTTTCCCCACATTCCTTTAAGAGATATTCACCTGTAAAATGTATTGTGGAACACTTTGTATATAACCCAACGAACCTAAATAGATAAAATTGCTCGAACTGCGCAAAATAAGTGACCGTCTCAAATACAGCCGCATGATTCGTTGTCCACTAACCCACTTCAGATTTGGGAACAAAACGTAAACGTTGACAGCCACGTCCAGCGAATATGGAGGCTTTGAAAACGAAGGCCAGGCTTATTTTCAGCAACATTCCAGAAAGAGACTACCACCTCCCCCTCCCCAAGGTGAAGACGTTAGCCTTTATATCGTCCTTCAAAATTGGACCAGTAGTGAAACTTACTACTTCTCTGCTCTTCCGGAAATAGTCTATGAGCACCACACCATAAGTTTCTCAGAAGATCGAACAATGATTTTTCGTGTAGTCGTTTGACTTTTCGTTGTTTGCGTGTAGACATGAATCCGTATTATTAAATGCCGGAGAACTCTCAGAGTTCCTTTTAAAGAATCTAAAATTACGAAACATGCACATTCGAATGGGGTTTGGTTCATTGCTAATAAACGTAGCACACATCGACAGAAAAGCTTTCTCATACTCAAAACCCCGAGTAAAATTAGGTGGACAAAACCTTCAGGTCTTCGGAATGTCACGTCAACTCGCGTACCTTCCGACGGTGATTACAGAGTACGACATTGTGAATTTTTGCCTCAATCTCGTCAGTCGTAGCGGTTTTGCGATACCCTTGATCATCTTGAATTGGTGTACGACCACGTTCTAATTCATCAGTCCACTTTGTAACCTTCACAAACTAAGGGACGTAATTATTTAGTGTAGAATATAACTTCCTCTTGTATATCTGTCAGTGTAGAATCCTTCAACACCAAATACTTCATAACAGCTCGTATTTTAGTTTTGTCCCGTTTGTATAAAAAAAAAACACTACTTTGTTTACACGATCGTCACAAGTGCATACACTTACGCGTCTGAAACTTTAAGGCTTGCCATCTGAAGGATTATACTCCAGTGATTATATATATTAAGGTGGTTTCTCTCACGACATCCGAGTTAGGCCGAAACTTTTAGACAGCTCTCAATTAAAATGGTGAAAGTTTTAGCTTTATGTTTCTTTCAATTTGTTCCTCTTGTATTTAGAACACGTCCAAGTTTTATTTCGAAATTACATTAAAACAAAATATAACAAAATGTTCAAGTTGCTCGCCCTCTTAACCACAGGTATTTTACTATTGGCAGCGATTTATTGCTAGAAGTCATAGTAACACTACTGTAATGGCTAAAAGGTGTACTAGGGTCGCATCTACTCGCACCAACTATCCTATACAATGGTTTATACTTTTTCTTGGTCATTAAAAGTTTACCCTTCTTATTCGAAAGTTATAGTTTTCAAAATGTTTGTAACCATATTTCATTAATTATCATAGATTTTTATGAAAGTTTGCACACTCATAACTATTCAAAAGCTTCAATTCCAGTTAAGTTTTGTAGGTGTTACATTCGAAAACAATACACACGGTTCGAAACAAACATCAATTCTGGAATATCATTTTCAAAAAAATAATATAAATCAAACTAAAAATCACAGAAGGAAATCACTTTAAAAGGAATTATTTTACTATAATTAAAAAACTGTGCAGAATTACAAGGAATTATATCTGAAGGCTATTTTTAAAAGATGCATAAAGGAAAAGAATCTGATGTGATTCACACACATGACTTTTTCTGCCTGTTCTGCAAAGAATTATAACAAAATATTTTTCTACCTACTTCGCAATAATCGAGATAAACGTTAGCAGAAATGGTCTTTTTACTTACTTCCCTCTGTGTAGATAAGAAATAAAAGAATTCACTTGACTAAAGTCAGTCATATTTTAAAAGCTATATGCGATGAAATTGAATTTCGGTTCTCTTTGAGATGTCCAACTGTAAAACAAGACAGAGATGAAACGAATGAAGAGTTCCCGTTAGAGAAAAGTTTAAAAGTATTTCAAAATTGAAACGAATTGAACGGATTACACTGGGCTAAAGCGATAAGCAACTGATTTAAAAGCTGTCGCTTTGCGATTCTTCTCATTGAAATTCAGTTCTCTTTCCATGACCAGAGATTGTCAGGAGTAAAACAGGAGACATGAAATGGACAAGGACTTAGCGTTTGAGAAAACTAAATATTTTAAAATTGAAACCATATCAGGGAATATCTCGACGACATAAATTGTGTGTTTTAAAATATCTACATATTTTGTGTATTAAGCCTATATCTATCTGTTACGGTTTACTAGTTATAAAAAAGGCGTTCAGAATGAAGAGAACTTCAAGGACCATTCCTAAGAAATGCAGGTTAGACATTTTATTAACCATGCAAATGTCTTTAGTATACTGCATCTTATTAAAAATCGCTGGAGTCACTGTCTAAGGAAATCGAAAATTTTGAAAATGTTCCATGTAAGGGGTCGTTTGGGGTGGGAGGTTTTCACGAAAACCTTCGATCGCATCCTTGGAAGATACTGAACTTACATACCAAATTAAGTATATAACGGACTTTTAGAGTTATGCTCTCCAGATACACACACGGACGGACCTTTTCCTAAAAAATTGTCATGTGTACTCGGAACATGTATTTCCGGTGACATCTAGATATCGAATTTTGGGTGGAATGCGATACCTTCTCTAACTATGCACATTGTACATATATGCTAAGGAAAGTAAAAATACTTATTTAATTTTTTCAGAATATTTACTCCAATTTATTGAAATTTACAACACACGTGTATCACGCCAAAATGTAAAATATCTCTTAAAGTGTACAAAGCCGTGACCAAAACTAAGGCAGTTGTGCTTTATTGTTGTAATGTACTGCATTTTCACATCTCCCCTTAAACCCCTTCGTCCAAACAACCATTTCAATGCTATTGTATGGGTTAAAAAATAAATGGATAAAACGCTAAGCGTAGTATACATACAACCATTCTATGCAATACCCAGATCAGTTTTGAAGTGAATGTTTAGCTAATTACCGTATCAGTGCCTACCCTAAACCCTTCACATGTTGTCATGCTAATGCGTGGCAAAGATACGGTACTTGTCGCTAAATGCCAACATCGTTTTGAAAAATTTGTTAAAATAAATTTCGCCGCTTGTTCCAATGTGGCGCTACAAAATATGACATTAATGGCCCGTCTCGTAGCTCAATGGATACAGCCTGCTGCACCAGGAATCTCTCTGGTCAATATTATTCCCCCGATTCTGGAAGTGTGAATAATTATATATATATATATATATATATATATATATAGATATAGATGTGTGTGTGCAAGAGTACACAAGGTTATCTAGAAGACCACTACACTTATTTTAATGCTTCTTTCAAAATAAAAAAAAAAAAAAAAAAAAAAAAAAAACACTTCTTTTAGGCCGACATACACCATGATTTTCCGCCAAATTTAACTTGGGATTTTAATGGGGTTTTCCTGTTCACGTCATTCAGTATTAGTCCCATGTGGTTGGATTTCAATATTAAGACTGTAATATGGTGGAGTTTGAAAGGCTTCTAGACCAACGGGCTAAAAAGTAGGTTTAAAAGTCTTTAAATGTTGGTTATTTGAGGAGTGAATGTTTTAATGTGATTTTGATTGATATTTTGTGTATGTGTGTGTGTGTGTGTGTGTGTGTGAGAGAGAGAGAGAGAGAGAGACCTAGAATTTAGAATCACTAATAGCCGACTCCAGCCTGACCCACTAATTACCTCCTGTCAACCAAAGTTTAAATCACCTATTTTCAGTGTCAATTCTTGAGTACAATATGCAGGAAGTTATAAAGAAAATTATTACGCCAATATTTAAATTGCTGCAATCATATTGCGTATCGTTATTAACATTAAATATTCCCTTCTTAAAATTATTAACTGTCGCCATTTATTATGAATCACGCATACTCATTGAATTATTACTGAATATTTAATAATATTGGAATCTACCTATACTATTCAAGCATTGAGAACATGTCGTGAGGTTCCCGGGCATTATGTATACCAAATTCTCTCGAGTTTTCAAGTGCTAATGCTCAGTTTTCGAGTTGTAGCAGCCTACATTTTAATTAGCCCAGAGGAGCAGGTAAAGCGTTATATGAAGGTATGTTTAACATAAGAAAGAAACATGCTCACAAATAGGTTACGTAGTATCTTGCGAAATCTTACAATATAGTCAGTTAATGAATGGCGGGTTAAAGGAGTGTTAGGGAAAGTTGTCCAGTTGATCCGCCCAGTGTTTTGAAACACTTGTGCGTATCAAGGCTTCCGAACGCCTACAAAACTTCCATTACAGAGTATGTTTATTAACGATGATAGTCCTTTCAGTTACTGCACATGAATGATTATACCCCAGACTTTCACATTTTAAGTGGTAGTGATATTGAAAACGGATCAAATTTGCGAACAATGAGCAGGGCCTTATAAGATGCGTTAAATCAATATTGCGAATTAGCTATCTTTCCGTTATGTAATTCAACTTTATTTCCTAAAATAATTTGAGGATGGAGCTGGTTTTACGATATCAATTTATTTTTAGACAGACACTGTTAAAAGTAAGCTTTTTAACACAAAACACTCGAACTAAGAATTGTTCTTTATAACTCTAGATTTATAAAATATTTATAACATTCCAAGGTTACCAACTTAAGCTTAGTTACTAACGTTGTATCCGTTATATAGAATGTTGTGGTTTTGAAAGAGTTACGTTGCTACAATCATCTTTCCAAACACTTCTGCTGACGTTGCAATACCACCTGAAAATAGTAGTCTGAATTTAGCAACACAAACACTTCTGCTGACGTTAACAGTATGTTTGAATTTAGCAACACAAACACTTCTGCTGACGTTGCAATACCACTTGATAATAGTATGTTTGAATTTAGCAACAGAAACACACCAAGTACCTCATCACAAGGAATCAACATTTTCAATTGTAACAATTGTACAATAAATATAACACTTTCATCATAAGTGCACAGTTAAGAACTTAATGTTGCCTACTATTAATAAGAATTGTATGAGTTTGTTTCCTGCTATTTATCTGTATAAAAATAAATGAGGTTATGTTCCTGAGAAAACAAATAAAATCAAAAGTACCACTGCCTTCTTTAGTAGTTCGTTCTCGTGTCTGAACATGCTCAACTAGACCACAATTTTCTTCGATTGGCAACTTCAAACAAATAAAGCGTGTTTGATGGGTATTTAGTTGTAACATGCTCAGTTTATCATTTAATAGCAGAAGGAATGGAATGGAATTGTTAATTTATAATATTTATGGTAAAGAGTACAGAAAGAACTGACATTACATCGATTACTAATCTATATCGATAGACTAATTCTAATCCCACATACACACACGCCTCCAAACGATAGGAAAACGTACTATTCCTTGAACAAAAGGAATGTTGAACCTTGTATTATAAACTTATTGATAAATCTAGAAATATTGTGCTGTATAAAAAATAGTGTATGACGCTCAAGTTAAAAGTGTTTTTATTTTGCTCGTGGGATTGCTACACTCGGCCTTACGGCCTCGTTACGCAAACTTTCCTTCTCGCAAAATAAAACTACACTTTTAACTCTTGTATCATAAATAACTATTTTATGTTGATGCCTGCGTTTTGTATAAAACATATAAAACCACAAACATACTGGGGTGTGAGGAGTAATAGGAATTTGGAGAAAAAATGTCCACATTCTTTCATGGTGGAAAATATACTATCAACTACAGAGCTCCCCCCCTCCTGGCGCCACTCACCATAAACAGGCATCTGCGAAATGAAATTACTAAAAAGTGTCTGACCACAGATGTTAGTTCAAAGATCTGTCTTAAATATTTAGCAATATTTACAGACTTTTTGTATGGATCCCTACCCTAAACTTGTATACTTCTCCATTATACTTGGCCGAGTTGGAAACGACATTTTTGTAAGGGTTCAGAAAGGCCAACTTGACTGCATTGTCAAAGCTACGTTAAAATCTAAAACCAATACAGAAAGCTGAGTTAAGTAACCTCTTCTACTAATAAAGAACGGGCAGTAAAATATGCCTTGGTTGACTAATAATGCAAAACCCAACAGTATATACCTAAATTTCAATTAAGTGCAAATGTGAAAATGTGCACTAAAACAATATTACAATATACAGCATAATATGCTTGCAAGTTAGATACGATGCAAAAGGTTTTCACCAATCATTGTTTTAATTTCGATTGTATCTATGCACATCCTCTACAGCTAGTGGATGTTTCTGTTCTCGCTCTACAAATGCCTTTCCTTACAGACAACCCCTAGTAATAAGACAATTCTGCTGTACCTTCGACCATATAAACTAATAGACTCCCGTCCATAGCGACTCATGAAACCTCTGTCTGTCTGCCTGCCATCGTCAGTCAGCTGTTACCTCCCTCCACGCTTTCCAGCAGTATGAAAGTGTGGGTGAATTTAATGCAATAGCTAAATAGCAACTCAAAGATTTAAGCCACTGTAAAGCGAGCGATCATTATTACCGACGGGCAGCTGCTCCTAAGGTTCCGCCAATGACGGAGCACCATAAAAAAGTGACGAAGGGGTGAGCATCTACCTAATCGCTTGTATTGTTGTGAACGACGTGCGGTAAAAGTGCTTACGTAACTGCCAGGATTGTTGAAAACGTGAACACGCGGCCCTTTGCACAATCCCCTGAATTGTTGCTGGTGAACCAACTTAGCAAATGAACATGTGCAAAGAATGCTCAAAAAGTGCCCTTCCCGTAGCTCCGGAAATTTCCTTCCTGCTTATGCGGGGGATATATGTATAAGGAGAACAGATAGGACCGAAAGAAATCTGCTGTAACCGAGAATTCTAGAGAGCAGGTAGATTATAGTGGCAGCCAAAGCAGTCGACAGCCGAGTAGACCACCGTAGAAGCGACGAGAAGTAAACTTGATCTACAGCAATTGAAAGACATATTTGTTGCCTACAAGATAACTATCACAATACGGACCTCACCTTTCAAGTAGAACGCCATAAAATAAAGATTTTCAGGTTAAAAAATAAACAAGACCAAATTTTACATTCAATTCAATGGCGTTTAATGCTCACTCTCGCATACGATACTGGAGATGGTGACACTGGTAACTTATGAAATGGGGAATGACATTTGGGAGGAAAGCATTTCACGCCTAAAGCGGCCTTTGGAGTTGACGCGAGACCTACCATTCATGAGTGGATTTTCCGTTATAAGCAATAAATCAACAACGTTCAGCGAATATTCTGGAATTTATAAATGGAGCTTTTTCAGATAAATATTGTATACTAAAGTCCACCTGCTTTCCTGTGGCACACTGTTTATCTTTCAGAGTTTCCTCCAATTGTGTAAAATGTCTCTAAGAAACGTGCACTTTAAGGAAATCCAAAATGTTCGCTTGCATCCTCATAATCAGTAGATGCCCAATTCAAATACCTAATTATTTGCTTCTATGCACGTTTGTTTCATCAGGAATGCAACACACTTGTAATTTTTTTTAATTTCTCTACCACGGACAATAAAACTGTACATTGTATGCAGAGAAGGCATTGCATTTCCACACAAAAATTCGACCGAGATTTCAACGGAAATACACGTTTTGAGAAACCAGCGTATGTAAAAAGGGAAAACTCGCTTCAATAGTAAAACTTAATATTTAAGTTCAGTGTTTTCCACGGATGCGACATGAATATTTTCAGAATTATTCGCCCATTTCAAACTCCCTTTACGTGGAAGAATGTTCGAATGAATTATTCCATTTTCTCAAAAGTGTAGATCTCGTTAAAACACATGGTTTATATTCAAGACATGATTTTGAGGAGTTAACCATTTACGAGTATTCCTGGTTGTTGTTTAAATTTCCCAACACTTATATTTTGCTAAAATGAGAACTGGTTGATTTTTTTTTTTTTGCAGCATGGCCATGCAAATAGAACGGAATTTTAACAGCATGTAGCGAACAGCTCTTAAAAGATTTTACTACATATTTAGCTAGTGTATTCCATTATTCTCCTTGAACCTGTAAGAAAATGTTTAATAAAACCATTTCTGCTAATGTTTATCTCGATTAGCTAGAAATATGTCGAAGAATAGGATCTTGCAGAATATGTAAAGTCATGTGAATGTAAACGCAACCGGTTTTTTTTTTGTTTTTTTTTTAATCTCAAGGTCTCGAAATATCGTACTCCGATACAAGTGTGGCAAGTGCATGATTGCAGAACGAAGAATTTTACAAATATAACACCCGGCTGGTATAATGCATACTATTCTTTTGACGATAATGAATGGAAACGAGAAAATAAAATTAATTACTAATAGCTGTTCACTAGGTAGTTTGAGTAGCAAAATCGCCAACATTAACCTTGGCGATTGACTATCCACAGCTGCTTGTTGAACTTAATAATTAAGCAATTAAATCGTAAGCAAGTATTAACAAATAAATAGAAATAGACAAAGGTAAGATTTAAATATCAAAATAACAAATCAATTGTGATAATATACCATGTCTGTTATAAACATATCAATAGAATTAGAGGATTTGATTTAGTCCATGCACATGTTAGCAAAAGAAGCTGGTAGATTAGGTTGCAGGAATTTCAAGCTTCCACCTTACAGCGTGAACGGCAAGTTCAATAACACTATAGTCGAAACAATACAGTTCCTGTCTAATACCTTAATGAATTTTTTTGATGAATGGAAAACTGCTATTCTTCGAGAAACGTAAGAAAATAAACGTTATAATATGTATTTGGTAATTGACTTTAAGATAATCAGACCAGCTCTTCACAGACGCTTTAAAGCGATGCAATACAAGGTAATATTAAGGTCATGACTTTAAGAGAGACTTGCCCCCTAAGTGATTAGCCAAGACCTTCAAGGCGGAGAAGAAATGAGCACAGTTCCCTAGTGCAGAAGGAGTACATTCACACAGTGTATGGATAATGGATATATGTAGCACAAGTTTTAATCTGTTCTACCTAATATTCAACCAGAACAATTTCCTTCCCATTTTTGTAGTTTCTGTTTTTATGTTTTTTTTTTTAAGTGTCCAGTACGTACAATCCGACCAATGTCCGTGAAATGGGTAAAGAAAATCTTGCAAATGTAACCTTTGACATTGGCACCTTTTTCTACTATTAAATTCAGTACAGTGCTTACAATTACACCGTCAAATCTGTGCACGAAAATGACTGACTGCACGAGATAATGCATAAGAGAGATGCCTAAATCAGCAATATCATTTCTATAGAAAACTTTCTGGGGATAAAAATGAAAGGTGTACATAACGTCAATAAGTCACCAAAAAGGATCAATCTAGAGAGTAAAGGAAAATTGTCAAAACTTTTCTACTAATTAGCGACCGATTGTCTATGTATAATAAAACAAAGACATTTCATAAATTTGAAGTTGGCTTTCTTTTCCCATATGAACACCTGCTATATTTAACATTTGTCATATCTGTCCACGGGTTTTAGAATTCGTGGTCACTTGGCGCCAGTCCATTAAGCCAAGGACACAATTTCACAAAGCAAAGAATGAGAAATTTGGGGGGGGGAACATCCGCAGCTTGTCTATATTGCGCAAAGTTAAGGTAAAATAATGGGTCGTCTAAAGGGTATAGTCGCATAGCGCACACATGAAATACTTTACATTAAAAGGGTATAGTCACATAGCGCACATGACCGTTTTTTCGTCAAAAGGTTATAGCCCAGTACGCACACATGAAATGTTCGTGTCTGCAGTACATGTGCACATCGCGCACACCTAAAGCTTTCATGTTAGATTCCTGGAATAAATATATGTAAATATATGCGTAAGCTTTCACGGCCGGTGTCCATAGTTTTAAAATTTTTAAAACTAAATATATGTAATTTTCCTTCACACTTTTAAGATTTCTTGGCTTAGGACTAGCGAATTAATGTCAGAACATACCGCTAATATAACTTGATATTACTTCGGTTGTACAAAAATTGCCTCTTTAGTATTCGAAAATAAATTAAAAATAGTTTCAGGTCATTCAGCAGTTGTGTTACTGTTTGTTATAATGGTATGCAGACTGTTTAAGAAAATTTAAGCGGGCTGTTTGTCCCAGCTAGTATTGTATAATTTCACTATGGTACTCCCAGCTCGCACGGTTTCTGCCATTTTTTAGTCTTTCTTGCTGGCTGTTGGAGTTGATTGTTGTGTATACCTCCCTGTCCTTGGATACGTCTTAAAAACGTCAATGAAAACAAATATATTGATGTAAATTATTAAACCGCTTACCCAACGTTCTGTGAAAAGCTCGCAGGAGTTCGTTGAGCAATCTGATGATACGTTCTGGCTTGCCCACATCGCCGGTGAAAAACGCCCTTCGGAATCGATATACAGTGATTTTCCACTAATAATTGTCGTATGGAGTAGCAGATTCTGGTAGCTCTATCATTAACTGTTCAGTAAGTGCATCTTGAAACATCGCTCGGAGGCAATAAACACAATCCGAAACACCAAATCACCGAAAACCATTTTCCGCAATCAGAATCTTTGTCCTTCTAAAATTAAGCTAACCCAACAACTTGCATTGCCTCAACCAAGTTTGGATTAAATGGAATCTGCACGCCACGATGGACGCGTTTATTGAAATTTGTTTCCCTCCATTGTGCACACGTTTCAAAATCAACTACCAGCTTATCAGGACTTAACGTTTCGCCAGCTAAAAATGGCGTTATGTAAAGCAATTTATTATGTCATTTGTGTTTCGTCGGACAACAAAGAAAAAATATCAGCGGTGTGCATTTACTATTCTCAATCTCGTGAATTGTGAACAGTTGCAAAGAATACTCACAAAATTAAAATGCTCCATCCATAGAACTACTTTTGCTGTTCACTAAATATTTTAGATTTGTTTCATAGTCAAATATTGTTACACCATTTGAGCAAGCGTTAACTAATAGCAACTGTTCAGATTTATTTGTCACAATATACAAGTTGTTGATTACGGATGTATTTATTCGGGTTTTTGGTAATGGAGGAAGGGCGCTTCTCCTAGTTCTACCCACTGCTTTCCGTGCACAAGGACATTTTGACAAATTTCATCAGAAACATTAAGAATTACCTTTCTTATCAGCCTTAAAGGTCTTGCAGAGAAATCATCCGCGGCCACATTGCGTTTAACACCTTTCAAAGAAACTTGTCCAGACAAATATCTAATTTCATGATTATGCTGTCCAACAGATTCTAAAAACTCATCATGCTCGTCAGTATACACGAATGCACTACAGTTCTTTACTGTACACCGCCACTGCTTTCCTTTCGCAGTTAATCTTGTATCTCGAAATTTAAAACCGTCGCGAACCAGTAACTTATGACCTCTCTTACTTGGCATAGAGAACATGACGCTGTTTACGAGGATTAACACCACGCACCACAGCTGCTGAAGAACTGATACATTGGTCTCGCAGCAGGAAAATCTTTTGGTGCGAAAACGCGATTCCATCTAGTGAGAATAGTATGAACTTGTATTTTATGTAGTTCCACGGTTTATAGATTCACCCGAGAATGAATACATAATGGGTCATTCCATTAAAATTGTGACGTAGTAGGAAGAACATTTGATTTTGTGTCACTTTTTTTCGCTCCAATTTTTAGTCATAATAGCCAGACTTTTATTAAGCAAATTAGCCATCTAATTAGCTGATATATTTGTTTTACATTTGCAAGTAAGATAACAATTTAAACACATGAGATTTTCTATACTTTTCTTCGATGTTTTCTATATTTTAATACCTATTAAAATGTTTCTTATAACAGCATTATTTATCAAACGCTGAGCTGCAACCTGAGTTACTAAAACTTTTTTTTTTTTTTTTTTTTTTTTTGTTTTTGTTACTGACTCATACTTAATATCAATGTTGTTAACTTTTACTTAAAACTGAAATTTATACAAATATTTAACATATTAATTTTGCAGTTAACTGTAACTGTACTTCTTAAATAAGATCCGATACGTAGTAGTTTGCCATAATAATGACCATGAGAGTGCTGATATAACTGTGTTGCATGTAACTAGAGTCACCATGGAATGACAAAATGCTGGCAGTGTGCGCAATATGACTATGCGACCGCAATGTTTAATATAACCGTGTGCTCTGTGTGGCCATTAGATGGGGTTATTGTGCGCAATGTGCCCCGGTCGTTTTACGGTTCCGGGTTTACCTAACATGCACGACAGTGTTGTTCACTTGATTCTTCAAGTAACTTTTGATAAATAACGTTCGGTTCAAATTTCATCATGCATGCCTTTTTCGTCTATTGCTGAATATTTCACACCACTTTATCACATGTATTTCATTAATCACTATAATATACATTGACGGTAGACTTCTGCGGTTTTCAGTTTCCGAGCATTAAAAAATGGAATACCATCCCTTACATCACAATCGGACCGGACTTGTACCACAGAGTTCATTTTCAACAATCACAGAATACACAACGTGCTTCGACTGACACTCGCACAACACTGGGAAAAGATGTTGAGGAAACCTTTGTTCTTTGTTAAAAGTCCAATAATTATCTCCGCAGCGGAAATTCAGTCATTGCTTCCTTGATTACACTCGTGTCAAACAAAAACAAAATATTGTTATATTCGCAATATGTTTTCATCCCACTCTTCCACAAAGTATTCTTTCAAAACGTTATTATACCATTTCTTTCGTGTTTATTGAGATAAATGTTCGCCAAACTTAGTTCATTGTGTTTATGTAATACAAGGGAATGAAGGGTGCTCAAGCGATAGTCAAATCTGTAAAAAAGTGGTCGTTATATGCAGGATTTGAAATTCCGCTCTTTGGAGGTTTAGAAGAAATGACGAATGGCAACTTAAAACTTCAGAAGTTATGAAGTATTGAAACCAATGACGGATACCTTGGAAATGGCTGTTGCCACAGAAACGCTATCTGAAATACAATGGCGTTTTAAAGATATTTACATTTTTTTGTGTAGTAAGTGTTCCATCTATTTATTATGGCTTACGAGTTATAAAAATTCCTTTCCGAATAATGAAAATTTACTAGGCTATTCCTAGAAAATAATATTTACATTTTAATAGTTGTGTAAATATGTTAAATGTAAGCAAGAACTATTTTGGGAGAAAATTAAAAAAATAAATGTTATTTAAAGGTTAGTTTCAAATGGGAGGCGGGAGCGGCCTTTCCTGAAAATCTTCATGTGGCACCTCAGGGAAGCACTGCATCTAAAGGCAAAGTTGGGTATTATCGGAAATTTCCTTTTATGTACGCTATTCTCTCTCTCTCTCTCTCTCTCTCTCTCTCTCTCTCTCTCTCACGCACACACATATTTCCGATTAAATATAGACGGAATTTTGGGTGGAATGCAATACTTTCTCTATTTAATATGTTCGTAGTAGAGAAGCAAAAAAAAAAAAAAAATCAAGAAAAATGTAAGGCCCATTAAAACATCCAATGTGGCAGTTTTGAGTTTAGGGATACTTCAAGCCTTCATGCGTAAGGACGTCATCTACTTGATGATAAAATACTTTGAGGTTGTTTAGCATATTGCCTCTACCTATGTGCTTATTGTCCGTTTTTGCATGTTTTAGACAAATATGCATCAATTTTTTAGTGATATAGCTGGAAATACGTAATGGGTACAGAAATATATAAGGCCCTACCTATTAGACACCCTCCCCCAAATCAAAGGATCATTTGCGGTGCTGGGCATTTCAGATATCATTGCCCTGTATGGTTGAAAGGATTTTTATCATCACAGATGTAAGTGCACATCTCAATCACCTACTGCTTTCTTGTGTAGCCACAGGTCTAAAAAATCTGATGTGTTCCAATCACATGACTTTCTCTACATCTTGGCAACAAATTATTGTTAGTAAGTTTGTTCTTCTATCTCTTCATGCTAAACGAGACAAACGTTAGCAGAAACGGTCGCATTACTTACTTCCTTGACACTAGAAGGGAAATAAGTAAATACACAAGGCTAAACCCACAGTCAAATGTTTTAAAATGTGATTGCTATGGCATTGAAATCCGTTTCTTTGCATGGCCAGAAGTTGACAAGATCCCGCATGAGAAATGTTTAACTATTTTAAAACAATAACAATGAACATCTCAAAAACGATTAATTCCACGAAAAAAAAAATAAATGACATAAATTATGTCATAAGAGATCTACATCTTTGTGACGTAAGTTTTTGTTTATCTCTTACGGTTAATAGTTATGCAAAAATCAGTAAAACTCATCCAGAATAAACCGTTCTTCAGAAACTATTCCCAGAAAATTCAAAAGATATACATTTTATTTCATGTAAATATCTTAAATATAAATGATTTTAATCAAAACCGTTGGAGTCATTTTTGAGAAAGACAGAATTTTCGAAAATTTTTCCTTGTAAAGGGTAGATTAGGGTGGGGGATTTTCTTGAAAATCCTCATGTCGCATCCTTGGAAGATACCAAACTTAAATACTAAGTTTGGTATTTAACGGTATTGCGTTTTGGAGTAATGCTGTCCGCAGACACACACAGACCTTTTTCTAAATATGTTTTTTTTATTCAGGGGGTCCCAAAAAATGCGTTTTCGGTGAAATCTAATTATCGAATTTTGGGTGCACTTCTAACCAAACGTGTCTACACTAACGGGCCAAATTTATAACATCAAAGCTTAAGACAAAGATAAGCTACTGTAATTGTTCCACATTTGTGGAAATTATATTTTAAAGTGGTTTCATCAAAATAATAGTTTAAATTCATTCTTTGCCAGACTAAATGAAAAATGAAATGGCCTGTTATTTATGGACGCTCTTTAACTGCTTTGGTTCTCAGCGTCCCATTCAATACTGGGCGTGAAAGATCGCTTAATTTTGCTCAGAGGCCTCTCTTATCAGGCTTGAGGTTCTTTTACGTGCCGTAAATCTACGACACGGGACCCACAGCTTTACTTCCCTTCCGAAGGAAGCCATGCTAAGGATTTTTACGCCCGAAAAAATCCATCGTCCTCCGCCGGGTTTGAACCCGCGACCTTGGGTATATGAAGCTAGCATGATAACCATTACACCACGGAGGGCGACTTACCAGACTAAAACATTCATTGAAACTTGCTTTGAAATAATCGTTCAACTATGTGTGGAACATACTGAATAAACCTAATGCCTCTTAGAGTAATAAGTGTCGCGTTTTAACGTCTTAAAATAAAAATATGATCAAATTTTGGGTAACGATCAATTAATTGATTACAGAAGTTAGGTGTGTCGAATTTACTATGTGCATGGCCATTTTTACTTTCTCTACCGAGTATTATGCAGAAAAGGTGTTTTATTTCACCCTAAAATTTTATACAGAAATTTCACCGGAAATCCATGTTTTGAAGACCGCTTTAATAAAGTACACTTTTAGAAAGAGGTGAAATTGTGTGCGCGGGGAGTATCGTTCAATATCAAAAAGGCAGTCAAGTATAAAACATGGAATTTAAGCGTAGTATCTTTCAAGGATGCGACACGAAAATATTCAAAGAAATACCCCCACCCTAAACTAAGGTTTTTCGAAATTTTCGATTTTCACAAAAATGGCTCAAATATTGTGATTAAAATAACGTACATATTAAGGATATGCACATGGAAAATAAGACTTATATCCTGAATTTGTTGGGAATATCCTCTCAAGTACTCTTCATTCCGAATGAATTTTACACAACTAGTAAACCATAAGGATAAACAAAAGTTTATTATACAAAATTATGTACATCTCGCAAAAATACAGAATTCATGTTATATTCATTACCGAGATATTTTTCGTTGTTGATTTCAATTTTAGAACATTTATAATTTTCTCAAAGGGAGGTCGTCATTCTTTTGATTTCCCTTATTTTATTGGCCAGCAAAAAGAGCCGATTTTCAACATCGCAGAGCGACAACTTTTACAAGATTGACCATTGCTCTAGCCTAATGTATTCCCATATTCCCCCTCTATTTACAAGGAACTAATAAGACCATTTTTGCTAATGTTTATCTCGATCAGCATGAAGTAGATAGTGTGTATCTGAGTCACCCATACTGCCGCATTTAATTGCTGCGAAAAGACATAGGCATCTCCAGGTTCTCGTTGCTAGGGCGCGAGAAATCTGACATCGATGTTTCTGCATATCGGGGCGAGCGTATAAGAACTTTATCGCCAGGGCAGAATGTTAATGTAGCACATTCCTCTTCTTCGCATTCTCGTCGTGGTTAGAAAGTACATCCCAAAACCAATCACATTAAATGGTGGGTTAATTTCAGCATTAAAAAAAATCTGATGTATTACATTCATATCACTTTCTCTAGCTGTTCCGCAAACGTTTCATACAAAAGATTATTTATCTACATCATGCTAATCGAGATAAGACTATCAAAATTGACCTTATTACTTGCTTCTTTGCCAGTAGAAGGGGAATAACTAGGTTAAAGCGACAGCCAAATCGTTTAAAAACCAATTGAGAAAAGTTTAAGTAGCTTAAAACTGAAACCAATAACACGGAATATCTTGGAAACGGTTAAGTCTACAAAAAAACTATATAAAATTGTGAATTTTAACATCCACATTTTTGTAGGGTTTAGTCTATATTTTACTGTTTACCAGTAATACAAAGGCCATCCATGATGAAAAGCTCTTCAGGGGTTATTCCCACAAAATTCAAAATATAAATTTTGTTTTTATAAGGCTATATTAAGCATATAGTACTTTAATCAACATCGTTAGCCATTTGAAAAATCAAAATTTTCGAAGAATGTTCCATGCAAAGGGTAGTTGTGGGTGGGGAGATTTTCCCGAAAAGCTTGGTGTCGCATACCTGAAAGACGTTTATTTAACCGACTTTTCGTGTTTGAGTTATGCTGTCCACGGAGACAACAAAACGCACACACGTGGGCCTTTTTCTGAAGGTGTTTATTTATTCAGAGGACCCTAAAACATGCATTTCCATTGAAATCTCGGTATTGAATTTTTTGTGGAATACAATACCTTCTCTATCCACTATGTAGAAAGTAACAATGGAGATAAGCCTACAGAAAGTCCACACTACCTGAAACGTGGTTGCACAAACAGAATCTACATTTTGAAATTTGTGTGAATCTAAATTGAAACTTTAAGTACTATCTGCATGACATTTACTTGAATTGTAGTACCGCAAGCATTTTTGTTATCTTTATCGTTTTTGTTATTGTGTCCTGAGCAAGAAATTGTTAATCAATAGCCTGCGGGGGGAAATTAAAACGCCCAGTTTATTATGATGCAGTTCGCGGTATCATTTTCCACATTAACCATGTTCGGAGGCGTGCCCCAGATACACTGCGACGTCAACAAAGCACTCCTCTAGTGGTGAGCATTTACTACTGCTCTTTAACAGCAGTTTGGCATCAAAGGTTACCTACCTGTTATGTATGGTGCTATTTCATTTATATTCTACAATCACAAATGTTGAAGAGAAAAGAAGCAATCCCTTACGATGACAGAATTGCTTTTACTTTCTATCGCCTTGTCGAGATAGCTGTTTGGAAAGCTTGGACCCAAATATGCAGTTTTAAAATAAGACTGCGTGTGAGCGTAACAACTGAAAAAGCATGATCCACACTGACTTTCCATGGCTATATCGACATATGTTCCCTGACAACTGAGATTTTTCACTACTGTATTTGTGAATTATCTGCAGCTGTCATCATATATACTGAAATCAGAGGTAACAGCTTTTAATATTTAATGGAATGGAACAGTACCATTTGTTTCATTTACTCATTTTTTAATCAGCCACCATCAGTGTCATGGCCGTCAACACTCTTGCTATTTTGTTATATTTGAAAAAAGCATTGCTAGCAATATTACAAATTGTGAAAAATATAATCAATCGCTTTCAATGTGCCCTATATACATAAAACGTACGTCATCTCAAAATGTAAAGAAGTCAGTAAAACTGCTTCAATTTATTTTTATCAGACGTAAATCTAACCATTTATAAGAAATTCTTCTTTAGTTGATTTGACGTTTTAGTATCGATCTTTGTTCAAGTTTATCTCTAAGAAAAAGTCATTTTTAAACCTCATTTCTTTTCTTCTTTTTTTATAGGCTGTGTCTCCCTCCCGCCCTCTTAATCCCTCCCTCTCTTACACACACACCCCTTGAGGTACTTTTGTATCGTCCTTGAGCAACCTTCACATTGGAACCATTGCATGGGTGATACAAATCTTTTCGATTTTTCATAGAACCAACTTGCATTTCAACTGTATTTGTACATAAAGTGCAGTATTTATATACCCACTAATCATAGATTGTTTCACACACAACCCTCTGCTTTTGACAAAAACTGAACCAAAATAATGCGGTGATAAGTGTTCTGTTAAAATAAAGAATTTTTAACAAGCTCACTATAAAACAAAATTGTATCAATATATAGTAATATTCCCATTCAGTTCTTGTCACAACAATCAACATTTTCAATAAATCCACATCTGCCTTTTTTTCCTTTTTGCAAAACCGCAAACAATCCGTGTGAACATTTTCTCTCGACTTTCTTTTTCTGAAAATTAGGCATTTTCCTAACGTTTATACATATTTGAAACGTTTGCCTGGCCTTTTCCAAGTTACCTAACATTCCCTGGCTTTGCTTTCAAGTGTGAATCCTGAAAACGTTAAATAGTATTATTACGCTGATGCATGTGAAATTTGACAAAAAATTGTGAAACATTAAACAAACATTTTATAACAATATAATTATATGAATTCAAAACTTTAAAAGAAGATATGATTTTTCTAATTCACGCTCCGTAACTACCCATTAAATGATGGTGTAAAGGGAAAGACGCATGCATATTAATAAGCACTCCCAAATTTAAACCTTATTTTCTCGCAAGCTTTTTTCCAACGCGTTTCCATATTCAAAATGGATCACAAGATACAATTTTTCACTAATTTGTTTCAAAAATTTTACACTGCCTCTCAAATGCACATAAAAGAAAATGTAATATGCTTTCTCAAAATTATGCCCCAGTTTTGAGAAATAAATTATTAAATGTTGACAAATAGTTTTGGATAATACGAAAAGTAATAATTTGTCTACACTAATTAGGGCTAATATAAAAAATATGGCATATATCTGTAAACCCACTTGCTCTAAAACTGGACTTTTATGTGACTTTTTTTAAAAATGCGTCACGTGCCTCATTTTTTTATTAGGACAATCAATTTTGATAGCAACACATTATTTAACTAAACATGCAAGCTAGAATTTTTATTCGGGGCAAAAATATAATTATTGTATATAATAAGTATAAATTTCAATAAGATATCTTACATACTGTGAATTTTTAGATTTTCACAGATGCATTACCTTAAGTCTTTCCAAATGCAAATATTTTCACCAAAATTCCCTCCAAATAAAACAGAAGTTTGCAGGGAGAATAGTTTTTATTTCTCACTCAATAGTATGAAAATCATGTATGCGTTTGATATTACCGTCACGTCTTTCTTGAAACTGTTATGCACTTGATAAGACCGCTTCATTTGCATTAAATACTTTTAACTTCAAGAGAAAAATAAATCTTATAAGAGAAAACTACAGCAAAAAATGTCGAACTCGTTAAAATTGTAGATTTTTTACGGGGTATTTCCTGATGTGCTATCGCATTTTCAAAGTTTGCACTTTTGAAATGTTCTGACGGCTGTTTTGTTTCTCGTCAGCGCTTGCAAAGTTTGCCTGTCATCCTACCCTCCTCAACGTCTATGTGTAACTTCAACAAAGGGTGTAACAAGACATTTAGTCAGCAGAACAGGAAATACGCAGAAAACAAAACAAACTGTTAAACATTTGGAGAAAAGATATGAAAATAGTGGGAAGAAAAAAATTTAGGAGTGTAAAATACGAAATATCTTTAAAATTATAATACAAATTATACCAATATTTTAGGAGTCTTAACAGAAACAAATTTAACATGCTGAATAAACAAAAGACTAGGGCTCCAAATACTAAGTAGAAAATTGGGTAAACATTTTAATTAAATTTGCAGTAAAATCTTATATAAATTAAAAGATAGCATACGTATACTTTTACTCGCCCTCACTGCGTTGGTAAGAAATCTATAACAAATTACGCCATTCTACACACTGTTAGACTACGATATACGAAAATTGTAATTTTACTGGAAATGCACGATTTCAGATCTGATAAGTAAAATGAGCATGTTAATGAAGAGTGTGCTTATGTTCACAATAAAATCGAAATAAGAAAAGTATTATGTATACCAATGCCATATTTATGCCAGTCTTCTTTTAAGCTGGCCACACTTTATTCAATTGTCTAACCATATAAGCCTACAATAATTTTTTTTCTTTTATCATTAAAAGCTTACGCCGTTTATAATTTCGAAGCATATTCATCAGCTAGGCTGCTGCAACTCTGCTCAACCGAGTTGGAGAACTCGTGCATTTTGTCACAAACCTCGGAGCCCGACTAGAAGAGTAGATGGTAGTTAAAATGGCAATGTGCTAGGGTCATTGCACAATTCTTGCGCTTCCATTCCAACCTTTGATTCAGCCGAGTCGTTAGCCACCGATTCCCAAGATCGCGGGTTTAAATACGGTGCAGGGCGATAAATCTTTTCGGGAGTAAAAATCTTGAGCATGGCTTCCTTCGGAAGCAAGCCATGATAAGCCTGATAAAGAGGTCTCTGAGCAAAATTAAGCGATCTTTCACGCCCAATATAGAATGGGACGCTGAGAACTACAGCAGTTAAAAAAGTATCCATAAATAAAACTTAATTCAGTGGTGACGATCGGTTGGTCTCAAAGATGAGGCACACTGCATACTGCAGGAATGTTCCGTGAATAAGTAATTCGTTGCTCTTGGCGCGCAGTTAAGCTGAAACAACCTCAGCGTCGTGGCATTACTGACGTACTTTCCCCGGCGACAATGTTTCTGCTGTAAGCTTTATGGTAGTCATCCCTTCTTAGCGTCTTAGCGTCCCCCCCCCCCACTCACCACAAAGGAGCTAGTTTCACGAACAATTTGAAGGGTTAAACCCAACGTATACCTAACGGACACCACACTGCCACTGAAATTGAAGCTCTTTCTCGTGGTAACCTGTTTACTTACAGAATGAATAGCAGCAAACTGTTATAACTATTTAAATATTCATTCTATTGACATTTTGTAAAACAAGCTTATTGGAAATACTATGGCTACAAAGTGTCCTTATACACTCGAAAGGGAAATTAATCCGCGATATATCCTTATTTTCTAATGGGGGGGGGGATCTATGCAATATTCCGGCACGGTGTATCGTAATAATTGTTTCGGTCCATTTTGCAAGGAAAGGTCACGGGCACGAAAGCACCTCTAAGTTACCACAAACTCGTTTGTTACAATTTGAGCATTGTTCGAAATGATATAAAACTGACAGTGATGATGCTGTCAGTAGCCAGCTGGAAGGACAATTCAGAAGTATGATCCTTTATATGAAGTAAAGGTGGAGTTTCACAAATGTATGAAACTGTTTGGTTGTTATAGGGCTGCAAAATAAGATCTCTTTCGAAAATGGATAAAATAATTCATATTAAACAGATATAAAAAAGAACTGCATTCCTTATTGGAACTCTTTGCCATTGTTTTCTATGGGGAAGAAATCGGTTGTGGAGCAGTTTCCCATTTTGTATGAACGTCCAGTTAAGGCTGCGATTCATGAAAACATTGCAAATATCTAAAATACGTGATAAATGACAGCTGTATCAAGGTGCTATGTATACTGAAGTGAGGCATGTTTAAAATGGATCGAATGGCCAGGAATTCAGGCGAAGCATTATGAACTCAGAAAAGCATTCGGAAAACTTAGGACTCCACTCCATGGCATGACAGCTCACAAGGAACCTTGGCCTACCGCCCGGCCGCTGCATCTCCCATCACGGTCCAGGACAGACGTCATGGATGGGGTGCAGTATTGGAGGGCACGGAGAATCGAGTCCAGGTCTCCCGCTTAGTAAGCAGCTGTGCTACCACCGCGCTAAGGAGAGACCACGAAAGGACTTGGAAGGGATATAAAAAAAATAAAAAAAAAAAAAATAAAAAAAAAGCAGGGTGATGGCACTGGTGTTTCAGTGAATTGCCCTTCCTTACCCGCTAACGTCTAAAGAGACTACATTTACATAGATCTAGCAAAACCACTATATTTTATTCCGCAATGACTTTTCTTGTTCTTATCTCGTTGCAGAAATCTGTGCATGAAAAATAAAAATGTAGCCGGCGGACTAATTAAATTAAAATGATTTATCATTCTACTAAACGTACATCAATTATATACACCATGCTCGAGTTTGAGAGATTTAAATTAATTTATGTAAGTTAACATACACCAGAGGTACTGTCATAAATTGTCCCCTAGTAAGAACCACAAAGGCCCTGACGTAAGACAGCTTTATACTACTTTTATGCAAATGTCAGTTACACTGCAAGTGTAAAATATCTTTTGTGTTCCATTCGCATGACTTTCTCTCGTTGTTCCATATACAAACTTTCCTTAAAATGATTATCTAATCTGTATGTACATCATGCTATTCGAGATAAACATTAGCAGACTTTATATTATTTGTTTCCTTGTAAGTGGATATGTGGAAGGGAAATAAGAGAATACAGTAAGCAAAAGCGATAGTCTAATTCTTTAAAAGCTCATTACTATGTGAATCAATTGAAATTCTGTATTCTTTTGCATTCCCGAGAGCAAAACAAAACAGATGAAGCGAGAGCTGACTTCCCGCTTGAGAAAAGTTTAATCGTTTAAAACTGAAGAATGAAGTGGTCTTCAGAGGCTATATCCAGAAAATTCAAGAAATACATTTTGTTTGTCATGAAAATAGCTTAAACATATAGTATTTTAATCAAAATCGTTTAGAGCCATTTTTGAGAAAATCAACATTTTCGAAAAAAGTTCCATCTAAAGGGGTAGTTGTGATGTGGGATTTTCTTGAAAATCTTTGTGTTACATCCTTAGTAGATACTGATCCTGAATACAAAGTTTGGTATTTACCCGACTTTTCGTTTTCGAGTTATACTGTCCACAAACACACACGCAGCCACACACACGTCGGTCTATTTTTTTTAATCAGAGCCTCAAAACACGAACTTCCGGAGAAATGTCGATACTACATTTTTGTGTGGAATACAATACCTTCTCTATCCACTTGTACATTGTACACGAGTGCTAGATAAAGTAAAATATTAACATAATTTCTAACCGGGTTTTCGAAGAAACTATGTGGAGGAAACACAAGCTAGCTACAGGTTTGTTGAATGTCCAGGAACAAACACCAGTTAACCGTTACTATTTATGTGTCAGAAAAGGCATGATCCTGATTGTCTTCACTTGCACATAATTGAGGCATCAACAGTTCGCAACCCAACGTCAGCAAACACATTCATTCATCTGTGGACAGACGACTGCTCGCTCCAGTAGACGAATCGTGAATGACAAGCCAATAATTGCTAAAAACTGCAGTTAAGGACAACCAAAAGTTGAGCTGCATCCAAGGGCAGAAGATAAATCGAACTAGACTAAAATGTGCCACTTTTTGAGGTTAGATAAAGCTGCCGAACTGGATATCCCCAACTTAACTAACGTCTCTTTTAATTACTTCGGTCCTGCAAAGACGACAAATAAACTGGTGAGAAGTGCATGTGAAGTTACTCAAGGTCTTAACATCCAAAAGCTACTCAACGTACTGACTCCACAAAGCGTGCAACTCTAATTTAATAAAAAAATAATAATAAAAAAAATAATTCAGCCCAAACAACGGAGGGAAAATTCTCATCTTTAACATGGAGAAACAGCTATACTATTGTTTACTAAAAAGAAGGCCTTTAATATGATTATCTCGGGCAATTTTACAAATAATCCACTATATGAAATCATGAATTTTTTAAACGTAGCAGTTTTAAATTTTTATATAATCCTATAGTTTCAATTAGCAGCATCTCTTCATTATGTTCGATAACTCTAACAAGCGTTCCCTGATTGCATATTACAAACTATTAAAACTGTGTGTTCTGGCGGTCCCCCCCCCCCAATTTTCATTATTATATAAACCTATGGAACAAATATGATGCTTATGGCAAAGTGAATATCTCACTGTCGTCATTGTCGTTCGTAAGACAATTTTGATGAATGTCACATTAAGACGTGTGAAAATTTCAAATTCAATATTTCTAAAGTAATTACGTACCTTTTTTTTTAACCACATAACTATTGTTGCAACTAGTTCTGACATTTTGAAACGAATGCTTCAAGTAGTTTGAGAAAGAAATATTTGCTTTTTTCACTACTCTACCAAAAAGCCCCTTGCACTTCAGTTTTCAAAATTTTGTAACAAAAATTCGTATTTATATAACAGGAGTATTACTTTAAATACATTATTGTACGAGTTTCAAATAATTCAATACCACTGCCGGAAACGGTATGATAAATTATTCATTAATACGTTTCATATTTATGCGTGTTAGTTTTGTTAATACAAATATATATTTAGGTTTACTTAAAAATTAATTCGATAATTTTTATTATGATATTAAGTCTCTCTGCTAGAAAAATCAAACTGATTGGTTGAAATTTGCACCGCAAGGAGCATTTTAAATATTTACATGTATTGGAAAATGTATTTAGAGTAAGAAGTCTTTTAATATTTGAAGCGTCAATTGTTACCATTAAAACTTCCATTTCAAAGGTCACGCAACAAGTGTTTATATTACTGGTGGCTGAAAATAACCCCGGCATATTAATCCAAAAGGATCATTGTAGATATATTAGTATATTAAAATCCAAAAATTAGCGTTTTCAAGAATTTTGGTCAATTTTCACAGGTTGGTCCGCCTATCCACAAATGCAATCTTAGCATTATAAACTGTAGGAAATAAAATATGAAATAATTCGGCATCCATAGCTGACATAAGTGACAGCAGCTTCACATGTTCGTAAATGAGGCTTTAGTCTCTTCCTACATATTTTAATTTGTAATATACCCGCCATGTTGAAGAGACGAAAGCAAGACTTGCACACATTTTAATTATTTTATATTTAATAATGCACATATGTTTGTCTTCGTTGGTCAGAAAAATAATATTACAAAATGGTTTCATCAACACCGATATCTCGTTATTACTGTTGCTGGCATGTCTGCCATAATTTCAATTATGCACCTGACCTGAGTAAAGAAACAACCCTTTATAATGCGAGTGTTGTATAGAAAACATTTAATACGAATTAAGAGGATAAACATCTTAATTTTATTCCCATTCTCAAATCTCTGGTGTTTATAAACTAAAGTTGGGTAAACGTTTCAAATTTAGCGGCTGAGAAAAAGATACAGCTGTTGAAGGACAGCAAGTATATTTGAACTTTCTAAGAATATAAATACAACAGTGGGCTTTAAATAACGAGAAAAGATCCGAATTTCTCAGAAAATGAGTTTGTATCCAGTATACCCTCCCTTTAAACACAGTTACGTCACACATACAGTTTGATTCAGCCTAATGTGTGCATTCCTGTGGTGTGCGATGTTGGATCTACCAAAAAGCTTAACGTTTTGCAAAGCCTTCAAAACGGCTTTAGTGAGAAATATTTACAATATGAATGGAACTTTCAAGTTTTCTTCGAATTAACTGCCGAATATCGATGAGCGCCTTTATGAATAGTAACAGACGATCGGATCCATATAGAACGAAAAACGCAGTACATCTGAAACCAAATGAGAAGCTCAAAATGCATTTGGTGAAAATCAAAGAAAATGCCGTTTATGCAACTATAAACATTATAACGCACAGCTGTACCCACTTTCTATCGCAACATGAGCCTGAATTTGATCAAGTTGGGTAACTACAGTTATCGTCACGATTTGCACAAAATGGTAAGTGGAATGAGGGCAGTTATCTTTTCACTGTGTAAACGTCTAAAGGAAAGCACCACTCAATGCGGGAGGAAGATTTGGGATCGCGCCAGAAATTTAGCGTGTATACGGCCGTTGGCAAATTGCGCATCTTGTGTCTAACTCCAGCAGGAGCAATTTCAGAGAGAAACCAACCTAACGTTGGAACGAAGCCCAAAAAGTTATAATACGTTTCTTAAAAAATATGTGTTTTACCTGATCACCCTTGAACCTTTAAAAGTTACGAGACCATTGCTTGTCCTTTTGAGGCAAATTCATTTTCTCAGTGTTCCCCAGTAATGCTTGGAAATTATTTTTGGTCAGCGGTTTCACCTAACATGGTGAAAAGCATTATAAGAACGGTATAGTTTCCATTAATCGAATTCAATGCATTTTCACGAGTTTATGATGCGTAGAGTCGAGTTTGTTTGCATGGCCTCTCCGAGCAGGCACTCCCTTAACTTGACTTGGCAAATCAGAACCTACAACTTCGATATCAGGGTTCCTCCGGAAACTTATTTTCCGAAGTTTCTCGAACACAAAAATAAAAAGTTCACGTAGGTACTCCGATAAGAGCACAGAAAGGCGAAGATCTGTGGCTGGAGTTTCAGTCAGGAAATATGCTTCCAAAAACAATTCAACTTTCCATACTTAATCAGCCAGGATGAAATAACGAACATAAACGGTAGTATTACTTAATATTCAATACGAACTCCAAGCATCCATGGCATAGTTTTGGTGGTACGTAAATGAAATTTTTAAGTACCTACTGTGGATGAGCCATCTGGACTAATCATATCAGGCCATATAAACGAAACGATTCCGAGAATTTTGGTTTTTAAATATTAAAAAAGATCTAACAACCAAATTAAAAGAGAAAGAAGTATGAAATTTAGTATGCAGGAAGAGCAATGGGTATTGCAAATTAGTGTGCTGGCGTTTACCAACTTTTTTTTTTTTAAATCTCCTTTAGATGTTTTTGAACTGCAGCGTAAGTTTCAAATGAAATAACCTTCCTTCTTTAGCTATATGATCCACACGACAACTTTTTCATTTCCTTGTTATTGATTATCATATATTTTAATAAGCTGATGTTAAAATAACGACACTCAATAAGGAGATAGGCCTGATTGCATTCCTCTGAGCTGCTGCAGAGTTAAAATTTAAATAATTTTTAACAAATATAAGGAGTGTTCAAAAAGAAATAAGCCGGTGTCTGGAATGTGCAAACCAGAGACAGAATGGTAATATCGTCGCATTTGTAACAATGACTGGTTCTGAAAAGACGAGAACAAGGAAATTCCTAGCCCGCCGCTAAAGGGCACGGGTGCAAGTAATGTGACATGTGACTATACAAAGCTAGCAGAAGCAGTATCAATTAGTTCTCTATCCACATTGGTGTCAATCGTCCATCGCCTTTTAAGCAGTGAATCAGTGAAATGGAGGCGTCAAAAGAAGAGCAAAGAGGTGGTGTTCGTTTTCTGACAGCGGAAGTAGGGGAAACGGACATTCATCGAAGAATGTCACATACGTGTGATGAACATTGCATGCAAGGGCCAAGGTGTAGCACACGCGCTTCAGGCAAGGACGGGTGTAGTTAACCGATGATGCACGGTCTGGAAACCGCCTTATCGATGACATCGTCCAGCTGGTTGATGGACTCGTTACCCACGGCCGTTTTTTTTTTTATTGTAAGAAAACTCTTTTGTACAATTAGGTACAATGCAGTTGAGCTAATTAAATACACAGAACAGCATGTAATATGTGGTTGGGGTACCATCCAGCGATGGGCCCAAAGAAATAGTACAAAGATACAAAGAAAGCAGCACAGAAAATAATAAAAGAGCTAAATGTTCAGTCGCAGATCGGAGTGCCAGCGGCGCTTCAATCTTCGTCGTTGAGGTTCAGGAGGAAGATAAATGTGGCGGAGAAGAGGATTGCTGTGGCGCAAACAGGATCGATGGAGCCTCTTGTAGCTGATGCGGAGGACACACATTACCTCCGGTAGGCCTATGTCAGCGTGCAGAGTTGAGTTGCGCACGTACCATGGAGCGCCAGTCATGAGGCGGAGAAAACGGTTCTGTGTGCGCTGGAGTTTTATGGTCTGCGACGGAGCGGCAGAACCCCATATCGCACAGCTATATTGCCACATGGGTCGAATTAAGGAAGTGTAGACAAGACGCTTGTACCGCAAAGGCAATGGCGAGGAACCGGACACAAGATGATGGACGTCGCGGATGCGATGACGAATCCTCCGCACTAGACTGGAGAGATGGGGACCCCAAGTAAGACGGCTGTCCAAGATAAGGCCGAGGTACCTTATAGAAGTCGCGGTGGGTATCTCCGTCCCATTGAGAGAAATGGGATGATGGGTCACGTTCGTTTTGTAGGTGAACTTCACAACACGGGATTTATGAGCGTTCATAGTCACTCTCCAACGTTGGCACCAGGAGTGAATTTGGTTGCAAAAGTCCCGAAGGCGGCTTGCCGCCGTAGCACAAGTACCCACACTTAGCGCCGCCACATCGTCGGCATAGTGAGCAATGGTGAGTTGCGGATGACTAGGAAAATCCGAGGTATAAGCCAGGTATAATAAGGGGCCCAGTACGCTCCCTTGCGGCACACCAGAGGAGATAGGAAGGGCCTTGGAAAATGTACGATCATGTTTAACAGAGAAGGTGCGATTGCGCAAATAGGACTGTACGAGGCGAAAATAAGTGTCCGAGAGATGCGGTTTGAGTTTGAATAACAATCCATCGTGCCAAACTTTATCAAAGGCCTTCTCCGTATCCAAAAACAGTCCTATGCATACAGATTGACGCTCATAGGAATCAAGAATAGCGTCAACGACACGATGGAGCTGCTGAGAGCAGGAGTGAAGAGAGCGAAATCCAAACTGGGTGTCAGGGATAATCGGTGTGAGCTGAGGCAAAAGACGAGGCAGAAGGAGACGTTCGAAGATTTTGGAGAGTAGGGGGAGTAAACTAATAGGACGATAACTGAGGGGATCACTCTTGACTTTATCAGGTTTGGGAAGAAGGATAACTGTAGCGTGTTTCCATTGATGAGGAACATGAGCTGTGCGGAGGATAGCGTTGTAGATTTGCGTCAACAAAACCAGCGCATTCCGGGGTAAATGAAGGAGTAAGGGTTGCACAATAAGATCAGGACCGGGAGCTTTGTGAGCTGAAGAGCGAGCGATGATGTTTTTAACTTCAGCAGGGGTAAAGAAGTGGTGGAAAGGAGTGAGCAACAAAGGTTGCGTGAGTTCTTCCTCCACACGATGAGCAAAGTCCGCGTCCAGCACAGGATTCGGGGAAAACTGACGTTCCAGGAGCTCTGAGCACAAATTTACCTTTTCAAGTGGCGTAGAAAACCAGGTGTTCCCAACCTTAAGAGGCGGCATGACAGCAGAAGAACGTGTCAAAGTTTTAGTCTTCTGCCATAGTGACCCATCACTGGCGTTTAAGTCTTGTAGTCGGTGTTCAGCAGCAGTGCAGCGTGCAGCACGTAAGGCAGCCTTCAGCTCCCGAGTAGCGCGATTAAAATTGGTTTTGTGAAGCGGGTAGCGCGTGCGTTCCCAGAGTTTCCGACAGTCTCTCTTGATGGAGTGCAGTAGACGGATCTCGGGAGAATAGAATGGCACGAGACGAGGAGGACGAAGATCCTGGAGAGTACTGCTGGCAAGGTTAGCCGCACACTGGATATTGCGAGTCAAGGTAGAAACAGACACATCGACATCACGGGGTGACTTAAGCGGCACAGTCGTAATAGTGAGATCAGCAAGCAAAGAGGTGTACAAAGGCCAGTCAAAAGGATGGCGTATCAGGGATGGGGGTAAGTCTTTGTACTTCGCACCATCGGAGAGAGTGAGCAGGACTGGTAAATGATCGGAGCTCAGATCATGAACAACGGAGAGACGGGAACAATGACGGGAAATATTACGTCCAATGAAGATATCCAGCACATCCGGAGTCGTACCATCGTGTGGGTAAAACGTAGGTTCAGCAGGAGAGAGTACGTCTAGGTGTAACTGATGGATTGCAGCGTGTAAAAGTTTACCCCTAGGATTAGATAAGTTCGAACCCCATAGTGGATGTTTGGAGTTAAAATCGCCGCCGACCAAGAAGGGGCCCTGGAAAGCATGAACAAGACCCCAGAAGTCGGTGAGACTGACATGATTCTGAGGAGCAGAATAGAAAGAACCAACTTGAATGCTTGCGGAAGCAGTAGACAGCTGAATCCGAGCAACCTGGAATGAGTCTTCTAGAAGAGGCGGAAGGGCATGGTGAGCCAGACAAGTTTTGATAAACACCGCAGAACCACCCATTCGAGTAGAGTTAGGGTGATCAGCACGATACACAGTATACCCAGGAAGATGGAAAGATATGTGAGGAGCCAATTTGGTTTCAGTGGCGAGTAGGAGATCTACGTCATAAGCCGTAAGGAAATGTAATAATTCATAAAACTTATTAGTGATACTCTGACAATTCCAAGTGCAGATTCGAAGGCAGGAAGGAATTGAATTAGCCATGAACACGGAGCAGAACAGGAATTAATTGCTGCAGGGTAGTAAGAAGGGGCTGTAGAAGAGCGAAGATAGAGTCCAGTCGAGCCATCAAGCAGTCCAATGGAGAACGGTCCTGTTCACACTGACGGGTTGCGGCTGCAAAGGGCTGCGTAGCACCAGGAGGGGAACCTCGAGAAACTAGAGACGACAGCAAAGGTCGAGCATGAAATGCAGGAGGACGAGGAGAGGCAGCTTCAGTGGAAATAGGCAAGGTAGACTCCATAGGTGGGAAAGCATGAAGTGGAGGAACGGCAGCAGGAGAGGCACCAGAAACGGTACGTCGGGGAGAAGAGCGAGACTGAATGACTTGGAGGCGTCGATGAACAAGGCAGCCTTTATAATTCGCCGTATGTTGACCTTGACAGTTCACACACAACGGCGGCGCGTGATGAGCCTTAGAGCACTGCGTACTGGCATGATGGCCATCACATTTGACACAACGGGGTTGTTTGTGGCAATAATTACGACTGTGCCCAAATGCCTGACAATTCATGCACTGAATAACACCCCTTTTGGGTTTCGGGGGCTCCACTCTCACCATCGTGTAGTACAAACGATCGAGCTTATAGATGTCGTCATTGAGCGGATTGGGCTTGAGATCCACGAAAAAGAGAGGTAGCTTCGCCTTGGTGACGGGATGGTAAACTGGAGTCATCTGTGCGGGTGAATATTCAAGGGAGATCAATTCTTGCAGCACTAGAGCAGTATCTATAGTGGGATGAAGCCCACGAATAACCACCCGGAGGTTGCGATCATGACGCATTTGGTAGTGTGAAACTCGGCTTTTGGTCCTCAAAATACTGTATGGCTGCACGATAACCGTCCACAGTCTCGAAAGTGAATTTGACCTTGTTGCTGTCCAGTGTAACAACCTTGTAAGCGCCAACATTGGATGTTTGTAAGTGTTTGAGGACAGTATTCACGTTGAGTATATTAGAAACATAGATAGGAGGTGGCTTTGGGGGTGAGGAGACAGAAGGAGTAGGCGTACTTACGCCATGATCACCATCCTCTAGATCCATGTCAGCCTAGGGTGCAAAACGGTTAGTTGTAGCGAAAGGAGAATCAGGTACAGCAGAATCAGTTTCTTCCTCTTGGAGTCACGTGGGCAAGAACTATCCCGGCTGGGTGGTGCAAAACCGGCGGAAGGCAGGCCGCGGTCGACAGGCCGCATTTGACCAGAGCAATGCGTAGCAGCGGGCACGGGCTGGCGTTGCTGATGAGGCGACAAAGAGGTTTCTCCCTGGGAGCTGCTTGACGCGGTTGGAAGAGCTGAGTGTGGCGCCAGTAGAGAAAATGGCTGGTCCTCAGATTGGTAGCACGTCTGCATCGCAGAATAAATAAGCTGCCCCGTAGCAACGGGGGCAGCCATGGTGTAGAAATGTTCCAATAATGTAATGGATGGAAAGAAAGCACGAACACACAAAGAAAGTACGGATAAGAGGCTGTCAAAGTAGCCCCGTTTAACTCCACGCGAAACTGCACGCGAAAAGAAAAACACAAGTCGCACCAGTGAGAGCAAGAGGCAAGCACCACAGCACGATGTGAGCTGCCCGGCTGTCAGACAGCGACTCCGACCCACGGCCGTCGAGTTAAAATGAAAGCCGTAGCCGTCGAGGTTGGATTGAAAGTCGGAAGTGTTCACACCATCATGACAGAAAGACGGTATTTGGGCAAAGTATTCGCCCAAAGAGTGCCCCACAGTCTTAAACCACAACAGGAACCTTGTCGAATGGCCCACTGCCTTTATCGTCTGCTGTGCTATGCCAGGGATGTGAATGAGTGCCTGGCACAAGTGGTGGCTGGAGATTAGTCTTGTCATCACTTTGAACTAGTATCGAAACGACAAAATCTGCAGTGGAAGTATCCGTGTTCACAAAGGCGCAAAAAAAAAAAAAAGAAAAAAAATCAAATTCAAGGTCCTCCACACAAGCATAGAAAAGATTATGCTGACGTTCTTCTTTGACCAAGACGGCCCTCTTCTGATAGACTTCCTGCAGCAAGGGACAACAGTGAATTCCCAGCGTTACTTGCCAACCTGATCACCCTTAGCCAGCGATCAAATCGAGACACGGCAAGCTCATCCGTGGATCATTCTACTCCAGGATAATTCAAGGCCTCATACGGCCAACACAATCACGACACTTGCAGAAATTCAAGTGGGAGGTCCTTGGTCACCCTCCATAGAGTCTAGACCTCTCTCCCTGCGATTACATCATCTTTGGTGCCCTAAAAGGGCTCTGAGAGGCAAACAACTCATCCTGGTCGACAAGCAGTATGTGCGAAACTGGTTCAAAACTCAGCCCCGGGAATTTTACGAGACAGCCGTCCATCACCTTCTGTCGCAGACAAGTGCCTCAACAGCCAGGGTCAATACTTCTTGACATACAGGAAGGTACTAGTTTCTGTTCCTGGACCTCCGCCTCGTTTCTTTCTTAATGTCCCTTATAAAATGGGAGTAAACATCCAGGTCAGATTTAAATGGTAAAATTTAGCTATGTAATACGATCAAATTTCATGACTGTAATAATAAATATTGCAACATTTTGAGGATTTAATGTAGTTCATGAGCTTACATTCAGTAAAAAAGACAAAACAAGCACATAGGTTAGATTGTCATTGTTGAATGCATGATATTCAAATTTCCACAATGACAGCATGAACAGCACGTGGATAAAAGTACTATCGCAAAACATCTAATTTTTCTCTGCGGAAAGGTATTATAAAGACTTTTGGGTTTTTAGCTGAAGTGGTGAAGCAACGTAATATCTCATATTCTGTGATTTTCCTCAAATTTAGTTGCCTACTATGGATAATTTTATTTGTTTCCTCTTCTTAAGTTAAAGATTAAAGAGCGCAATTAGAGTAAAAAATAACACAAAATAGTAAAGCGTTGCGTTAATTGCTATTGGTGCATATGGCGCTTAACTTACCGAATTAAAACTTAACAGCACGGCAAAAGTAGAGAGCAAAATCTAGATGTGTATTTTTCATGCGACTTATGGTAAAACTACGGCGTGCTGTCTTTAAGCCCGGTAGCAGAGGTGATGGCGAAGGTGGAAGCAGCGCAAACTCTCAGATTTCAGCATAAGTCAAATTTACTACTGAAATATTTGAATATATGAATACATTACAGCTAAATTAGATTATCACTCCTACAGCATTTCTCGTGCAGTATGGTCAGGGCAGTTCAAACAGTTGCAACCCTAATATTAAGACAAATTTCCTTTGAAATGCCGAGCACTGTACTTCTACTTCTCTACACGTACTATGTACGTAGTGTATACAGGAGTAGATTTATTCCACCCAAATATTCGATACCGAGATTTCACCATAAATACATGTTTTGAGAATCCTGAATAAAAAAAGGTCTGTGCACAACTCAACAACGAAAAGACCGTTTAACTGCAAATTTGATATTTAAGTTGAGTATCTGTTAAGGATGCGACACAAATATTTTCAAGAAAATCCAAACTATCCTTTACATGGAAATCTTTTTTGAAAATTTTGTTTCTCAAAAATGGCTGTAACGATTTTGATTAAAATACGTATATAATATATTTAAATGACAAAATGTTTATCTTGAATTTTCCGGGATTAGCCTTTGAAGATCTCTTCATTCTGGATAAATACTATGCAACTGGGTAAACCGTAAGAAATGGACAAAACTTACTACACAAAAAATGTGGTTCTCGATAAAACCCAAATTATGTGACACACTTTTGTTTTGAGTCAAGCGTTTCCGAGATATTCCGTTATTGGTTTCATATTTAAGCCACTTAACTTTTCTCAGTCATCTTTCGTTTCATTTCTATTTTACTCCTGGCCAGGCAAAGCGAAAACCGAATTTCAGTTTTTTCGCATAGCAACCGGCTTTTTTAAAAAAAAAAATGACTATCGCTTTAGCCTATTATATTGCATTTCAATACAACCATTTCAGAATGTTTATCCTGATTACCATGATGGACGACAAAGGAATTGCCTTTTGTAACAGTTTGTAGACAAAGCCATCTGAATGGAACATCAGATTTTTCTCATACCTCTGCAATGCACTCGAGGAATGCAATCTGCACAAAGGTCAAAACTCGCGTAGTATGTTAACTACACACACTTGGGTAATGCTGGTCTTAAATCAGACAGAATGTAACACACTTGATTTAAGTTGTTGCTGCTTCATTTTATGACCATTAATCTCGAAGAAAATGGAGAATGGGCTTCCAATTAGCAAACGGATTCATAGCATTACTCGTCTCATTGATGATTTATTATATTTCAATCATTTTTCAAAAAATTATATTCATCCGGTCTACAAATGAATGCTTGCAATTAAACTTTCCTTCGCCTCCGCTGAGAATTTAATCCAATACACCTGGGAGTTAAGTATTTTATGTGGTGAAACGGACATACAAATGAATTAAAGCCAGGCCTAAAGAAACTGAGGTTAAAAATATTTTTGTGTCAAACTAAATGTACATCTTGTATCTTCTGGGAATAGCCTCTGGAGAACTCGTCATTTTGAATGACTTTTGTACAACTGATAAACCGTAAGAGATAAATAAAAGCTAACTACACAAAAAATGTGAATCTCCTTCAAACACAAATGTCACTTCAATTTTAAACTAAAACTTTTCTCAGACAGAACGTTATCTTTCGTTGTTGCACCTCTCTTGTTTTACTCCTGCCTATACAGAGAGAACAGAATTTCTCTGTTTTACATACGAACCAGCTTTAAAAAGACAAATTTTATTTCCTTTCCCCTTCTTCTTATAAGGAAGTAAGTAATAAAGATCAATTCTGCTAATGTTTAACTCGATTAGCATAATGTAGCAAAAAGAATAGTTTGTGGAATAGGTAGAGAAAGTCATGTGCATGAAACACGTCAGATTTGTTCTACTTCTTATGCACGCATCTGTAAGTTGTGCGTCTATTATTTGCGCACTTGCTCAGCAGCAAGGAGGAAAGGGCTTTGCTTTTTATGTGAGTCGTAAAACGTAATGGACATTTTATTAATCCATTTGAATCCTGATAAATTACCCAGCACCCTTCCCCATGCTAAAAATATAAACTAAGGTATCTACACTAAGTGTCAGCACAATATGTAACAACATCTTGGATCTATTAATTTATATCAATTTTACTATCAAAATCTATCTTCAACAAATATCGGACTCAAAGTGTCATTCTTTAAAACTAGGAGGGCCGTTTTTTTTCACCCCCCCTTAGGCTATGAATAAAAAGATAAGTTCATAGAAAACCATTATTTTATTGCTAAAAATTTTGTACACTTATGGTTACTTTTCAACATAATCACCGAAAATATTGAGACATTTATCATAACTGTGCACAAGCTTTGCAATACCCGTTTCAAAAAATGTTGCCGCCAATGATTTCAAATGAGTACAAGGTACAATGTTTCCTCGATGTACGTAGAAGAGCAAGTAAACCGTCGAGAGTCAAACTCATAGCGGGAAATCGAAGCTGAGTACGAATCTCGATTTATCGTTCAAAGCAATTTTAAATACAATCGAGTTAATAAAATGTGTTTCTTAAGGAAGCGAAACGTCACAATTGAGCTAAAAATATGACGTTTGGGGTGAAACCCCTAGACAATGATATCTAGAGGCCGGATGTTAAGCACAGTGTCTATACTTAACCATTAAAGGTGTCGTAAAAAAATGTTATAGCGTTTAACGCCCGTTTTTACTACATATGGTATCGCAGGCGATACTAGGAATGAAGATGGAGCACCGATGGAATGCTATGACGGGGAACCTGGAGAAAACCCGCCCCTACGCCGCTTTGTCCACCACAAATCTCACATGCGGTCGCATGGGATCGAACCCGGGCCGTCTAGGTGAGAGGCAAGAGGTGTAACCATTCAGCCACGGCACGATCTATTGTAAAAATGACAATTACCCTATTACGCTATCTGCATCTCAAGAGTTGTGTGTATATATCTGCAATGTCAGATCACTTCATGTATAAGATAAGTAGCAGTTTAACATCTCCAGGTGGCCCAACAGTGCCGTGTTTCAAGTGTATAGATAACACTTCGTGCGATACACAGGTTGCCGAAATCAACAGGGCAATTTTAAGCAAACTACGGTCAGTGGCGGGTGAGCAAATAGCGCTAGCGACCTTCATTGCACACCTGTTGCATATCAGCGAAAACGGACACACAATCGCGCTCATGCAGTTTCCAGTCCGTGATGATATACGAGAGACTGAAAACATTAACGGTTTTCCACTTTAGTTATAGAGCCTTTATTTTTGATAGAATAAAGTCACCTATCAGTATTCACCAATAGCTAGTTTTCTAATTGTGTATAACCTATTCTTATTCAACAAGAGACTAGGTACACTGAAGGGGAAATAAAAACCATTACGGTACTGTAACAAAAACCACGTATGTGAGTACGCAGCGTTTCACTGTATCATCAGAATTAAACAAAACGTGAAAGCAACGCAATGAAAAACGTCAAAATACGAGAGCACGTAGTGCTTCATTACATTATTATGAATATACGCTCAGCAGAATAAATAAAAACGTGAAAACATACATACAAGCACGAGAGCATGTAGTGTTTCATTGTACTACTAAAAATATACAGAATACCCTTAGCACAATAAATCAAAACAAGTCAACATCGTAACGAAAAATACTCAAACACGAAAGCAGATAGTGTTTTACTTTACTGCTATCATTAATATTATTACGATTAGCAGCATAACTCAAAGATGAAAACATGTAGCGAAGAATATACAAAACACAACAGCACGTAGCAGTATGAATCAAAACATGAAAACATCACAAGGAAAAACATGCAAACATAACAGCACGTAGCACAATTAAATTTTACCTGCTTTCGTGTATGCATAGTTTTAGTTATGACGTTTTAATCTTTTGATTTATTCTACTAGTGTAATAATAATAATAATAATAATAATAATAATAATAATAATAATAATAATAATAATGGAAATACTAGGTGCTGACAAGTAATTTTTTCCAGATTTTTCGTTCGACACTTTCATGTCTTGGGTTTTCTCTGCTACGTAAATAAAATGCAGTGAAACATTACGTGCTTTTGTGCTTGAATGCTGTCGCTTTTATGTTTTGACTATTCTGCTAGCGTGTAGTGTGTAATAAATAGTGATTCTTGAGAACATTTGGGAAAGTATCTTGAAATTACGTGCAATTACTCATTGTTATTCACTGGCAAAAACTGTGTCGAAGGGTGTGCATTAAATGATGTGCAATCTTGTGTGTATAGTGTTTTAGTTAGGGTCCATTCAATTATGAAATATACATTTAACAGATACGTTAGTTGATTAAATACGGTATGATTTAAATTGTTTATTTCAATTGATAACGGGAAACATTAAAATATGTTTATATTCATCAGTCATCACCCATTACTTACACGCCACGCCTTTTGTCTTCTGTATGCGGATGCAAAGGTTTTAGCACGTACTTGGATATTTTTCTGTCCAGTTAGCTTTTCAGTGTCTTTTTGAATGTCAATTTTGAATTTGTTTTAAGTGTAATGGCCACTTTCTAGTGATACGTATCCTCTAAAGTATTCTACGAATGGAAAGAAATTAAAAAGAGAACTACTAAATATGCTTCCGATTGGTATGCAGGTGAAAGGGAGAAAATTAACAGTTTTGACTACTGAAAGAAATATCTCTGGAATGGAATGGCGAATTATGGAAAACATGAGTTCCACAGTTGATCAATGAAATGCTCCATAAAATGTAAGAGCGAACATGAGAACGAAGATATACCTAGCAGCGTAGACATCTCTCAAACGTTATGAAATAGGTTTAGAACGCCAAAAGAAATATTTATATACATTGCTTTCCAGCCGAGCAACCCCACTTACTGTTGGTGCAACTTTCATAATAAAAGTTATACTGTCATGATGAAAAACAAATAAGTCCAGAAAAAACAAGGTAATGAAAAATGATATGTGGTTACATCATATAGTAACTTTACTTTAAACATTTTACTGTGATCTAAGAGCGCCAGGAACTGGAATTGTTCTCGGTTTCTTTAGCGGAGATGGATCTTATACGTACGTACACATGTATACATCCCGATTCCGGCAAGCTACCAGTCCGAGATTCGTAATCAGTTCCAGAAGACAAGAGTTTTTCCCTACACATTCTCTTCTTTGAAATTATTACTCTGAATAGCTAACTGCGTGTTTTAAACATGGTTTACAGTATACATGTCAAACATGCTGTTCTAATATTAGCAAATTCATTTTACTCGCATCATGCAACGGGTGAAACGCTCGCAGCCTTGATAAAGACTGGACAGTCCGTCGACACCTCACCTGCCATTAATCGATAACGTACTGGCGGGCCACATAAATGGCAACTTATTGTAAATGTCCGTGATGGGTACTGTAATTTTCAGCAACTTGTACAACTACGCAATGCTGCATTGGCCATTACCAATATTTTTATCTGACCTTCCTAAACGTTTACTTTTAAGGATTTAAATTATCAGGAAAAAACTGGAAAAATAAGTTTTTAAACTACTGCGTCCCGAGTTTTTATTTTTAACAAAGCTCTGTACTACTACTGTAATCTTGTTATCAGGTCATTTTATAGTACTGTAACCCTCTGGCGAAAACACATTTACGGGTTATTCTGCTCTCTGGAGCGGAAAGGGGCACAGTAATGTCCATGCAAATAGACGAGAGCAGGCTATTTGTACAGTACAAGTAGAGGGGAAAGAGGCGGAGTCTTCAAACGATAGCCCTGTACTACGTAAACGGATAAAGGTAGCACAAGAGAGCGGGATGGCAAACACATACGTATTAGTTATTAGTAGGCATCAGTGTGCACTATTGTTTAAAATATGCGGGCATTTATGCTGTCCAAATCTTTAGAGAATGTTCGATACTTTCGAAAACATGTATAATCGTGCACTAAAATTGTTAACAGCAGCGTGAAGGGTCTTCCAGAAGCTGTTAATACAGTCGTAGAAACTATTAGATGGTGTCAAATTAGCCTGAAATTTTTAAGTGACGCCTATCTTTAACATGTTTATAAATCATTCACTGTGCGGAGAATGAAGCATTCATTAAAGCAGTTTACGTCGGTATTTTTTTAGATTTTCTGGGTCTTTATGCGGAAAAGGCCCAGAAGATTTATTCATTCGCCTAACAATACGTTCTAATTCAACTTTGATTCCACGAACCAAAACTAAAAGATACATTGGTGGCTTCCCTATTCGTTTCTGTACGATTTGAATTTAATAGTTTCCCTCGTCTAAACATGCAAGACGTTTCCCTGTAATTTGCTAAGAACGATAGTGGCATTACTTAGTCTAATTTTATCCCCGCTATGCGTCACGCGGCAGCGAAACGATACTCGCGCTGCCACGGTGCTGGACAGCAAAATGGTTGGAGAACGCTGGACAGCCGGCCGACTGCAGCTATCAGATCATGCCACTGCACATCATGCTTACACCGCCCTCGCTTTTATGCATAGCATCTCAGGATGCTATCAAACATTTCCATTATCTACATTACATACCTCGCGCAACATTAGTACAACAGTGTGTAGTACTTAGTGTATTCAGCTTTGCTAGCACATGAGAACATGTTTTCCAAAAGCTATTTAAGCTTTGTTGATACATGTGTCATGTACATACATATCTTATCATGCAACGCGAGTTGTTGATGCAAACGCATACCTTCCATCTCCTGGGAGGAATACAGGAAGCAGTAAGCAAGATCAAAATGTTGTGCATCACAACACCTTGACACTCATATCATTTTGCAAACAAACTCCTGCAGCCCAAAACTAAATTATTGTTTAGTACGAATAAAACTGATTTCCTTCTTTAAATTGTGGATGGATTGCCGTAATAAAAGAAATCATTGGCAAGTTGTTTCTCCTTTGCTTAAATTTACGTTTGTATTGGTAAGCTTTCACCTGCTCCTTAGTTCTTTATTTGAAAACCTTTTTTCTTACAAAAATAATAAATGTGATTCACATTATATTGTATTTTGTGATGAAATAAAAAACTGAAGTAATCAATAAAATCTAAAGAATCACAGCTGGATTTCTATATTTATTTTATATAATCCCACGTGATATAAAGGTACCACGTTACATTACTGTAAATATCCTATAACAAGAAATCCCAAAGTCTTCAATCTGGACTGAGTTGGACGCACAACAAAACAAAACAGCCGTTCCCAAAACATAAATCAATAATTTTTTTCCATTTTTTGTGTTTTAATTGCTTATAGAAATTTTGAATCTCCCACTCATTTTGGTATAACTTTCATAGAGGTACGTCAATTGTAAACAGTATAAACATATTGCTGAAAATAACCCTGCGTAGTAGTTCTTTAGAAAATGTTGGTACACTGACTTGGTAAATCAATAAATTTGTAAACATTAGTTTAAGAGAAGACAACCTTATTATTATTATCATTATTATTATTATTATTATTATTATTACTACTATTATTATTACTATTATTATTACTAATATTTCGATCGGAAATTTTTGCCTTCAGCTATTTGCAGCATTTGCATCCCGCTCATGTTTCCTTCATGTGAGAATTTTGAGGTACTGCGAAGTTGTGCTTGTAAAGTTAGGCTACATTTTTACTTTTTCTACACATACTATATACATTGTATACAAAGAAAGTATTGTAATGCACCCAAAAATTCGATACCGAGATTTCACCGGAAATACATGTTTTGGAACCCCCTGAATAAAAAACAAGCATTTTTAGAAAAAGGTCCGTGTGAATCTGTGGACAGTATAGCTCAAAAATGAAAAAACCGTTAGTATTTAAGTTTGATATCTTCTAAGGATGCGACGCGAAGATTTTCAAGAAAATCCCCCCACCCTAAACTACCCTTGACATGAAACATTTTTCGAAAAGTTTTATTTTCTGAAAAATTGCTTTAAGGATTTTGATTAAAATGCCTTGTGTATAATATATTTTTATGACAAACTAAGTGTATATCTTGAATTTTCTGGTAACAATCTCTGAAGACCTATTCATTCTGGATAACTTTTAAATAATTGACAAACCATTAGAGATATACAGGAACTTACTGCACAAAAATGTAGATCTCATTAAAACACACAATTTAAGCCAAATACATGTGTTGTTGTTTTTTTTTTTTTCGTTGTTAAGTTTTCGAAATTTTCCGGAATATTGGTTTCAATTTTAGCCAGTTAAACTTTTGTCAAACTGGAAGACACCTTTCTTCTCGTTTCTCGTTTGTTTACTTCTGATAAGCAAAGAGATTGGAATTTCAATTGTTTCACATAGCGACCGACTTTTAAAGGACGAGACTATCGCTTTGGTCTGTGCATTTCCCCTTATACTCCCAAGGAAGCTAGTAATAAGACTAATTCTGTTATGCTTATCTTAATTAGCATGATTTAGATAACAGATTTGGCCGCGCCGTGGCCGAGTGGTTAGACCACTCGACTCTCACCTAGACGGTCGGGGTTCGATCCCAAGCGACCGCATGTGAGATTTGTGGTGAACAAAACGGCGCTGGGGCGGGTTTTCTCCGGGTACTCCGGTTTCCCCCGCCATCGCATTCCACCGGTGCTCCATCATCATTCATGTATCATCAGTGTCACCGCCTGCGGTGCCATTAGTAGTTAAAGCGGGCGTTAAACACTACCCAAAAAAAAAAAACAAATAACAGATTAATGTTTTGAATAACAGGTTTGTTAACCAAACAGCGAAGTAATAAGGACAATTTCTGCTAATGTTTATCTCGATTATCATGAAGTAGATAGAAGAACAAGCTTTTTAACAATCATTTGTTAAGAGAAGACGAGAAAGTCATGTGAATGAAACACACCAGATTTTTTTTTCTTTCAATTTTATGTTTTGAAAGTTTCTGAAGAAGTAAAATGTTCTATACAGATGCCTCATTATGTCATAAAATAACACACACTAAGCGCTGAAATCTTTACTGCACATTTGCACCTAAATAGGTTTTATTTTAACGAAAAATGTTTATTTTTTTTTAAATTTAAAAATCATTTTTCAAAAACATTTTAAGAGCTTTATTTAAAATATCATACATTTCCTTCTAATGAATAAAATTGTCGTATTTTTCGCCAATCAATAATAAAGGTATTGCTGAATGTACCTTGAAAATGTAGCTCATTATTTTAAATAGTTGCTCAAATGGGTTAACAAGATAGGGCATTTCGACTCCCCTTAACGGTAACGAGCCAATTGAGGTGGAAAAAAATTGCTCAAAGTTAGAAACTAAATTAAGGTTCAACCTGGGAAAACTCATGATATATAAATAGAGTGCCTAATCCTGAAAGGAAGCTATTTCACAAAAACGGTATTATTCTTCAAACATAAATGCAGTACATGTATGTTTTATGTGTTATTTAATTCGCTATAAAAATTAATTCCGAACGAAGACAACTTTACCACAAAACTTTCCAAGTTACGCATTATGTTAACCATACAGATATCTTAAACATAATGTGTTTTAAACAAAAACTTTACGACCACATTAGGGAAAATAAAAAACAACCCTTTTCTTTCCAAATAAAGTGAACCTGTGGAAAGGGAATTTTCCAGAAAATCCGTCATATGCTTAACTAGCATAGTAAAAAATGCTAGATCATTCCGAAACTTCTTAGAACCCTCTATGCCATTCTGGAAAAAATTGTAAGTTACGTTTCAGAACTTCAAACTTCATTCAAACTCAAATTGTTATACACAAGATGCCGACAGAGGTGGCCTAGTAGCACCGGGTTCGATTGCCGTCGAACCGTCCACAATGACTTTGGAATTTATCCAGATCGGCAGACAATGTTCGAATGAATACTATTTCCCGTCTCTCATTTCATCTTGCAGGGTTAGGCGCATGAGGGTAGTGTGCCTTGAAGAGAAAGTAGGTATTTCTTTCCTGCATGGAACCTTAACTATTCGTTAGGATAGGAAGAGACATTAAATGGGCAGTAGGGATGCTCCAAATGAAAACACAAAGGCCCTACTGTGTCTGCCTTTTATCATATCTGGCCGCCCTTATTGAAGTTCCTTTTACTATTGCAGATTCAGTCTTTGGTTCAACTTTTGTTGTAGCTTCTTACTTTCGTTTCATCCCGTTTCCAGTCTTAGCCGCAGTGTTAAAATTCTCCAATTCTGGACCATACTCTAGGGTTATATACGTTATGTTATTCCAATACAACTTGAGCATCAGACATGCTACTTTCTACTTTTCAAAATATGCCGGATAGATTTCATCGACTTACCCCCCCCCCAAACACACACACACACACAGTAATTTAACATGTATGCCACATGAAGCGGTCGCCCTAATTTTTTCGGTTACGCAAACGGCAGCGCGACAGATGTTAATTAGGCTAATCTTCGTCAGCTCACTTGCAAGTGTAAATTTATGATGAAGGTTCGACATTCAGTGAAAAATTAAAGGACATAAGTTAATATAGACTGTAATTCATCTAGAAAACATATCACCTTTACAATAGTTTACAAGATTTACAAATGTCAACTACATAGCATGCTTTGGTAACCAAAATCCCCAGCACAACTATCCTCTCGCGTGGATATAATTCCATAATCAGTAAGAAAATGACAAACGGAAACATGTCTTTACCCAAAAGAAGTAAACACATAGTTTAAGCAAATCGATTTTAATGCTACTATTTCATGTACAGAGGCGTTAATTTATAATATACCATGTACTACCTGGTCATTCTTTTGTTTTGTGGCATTTATCACAAGGTCATTCTCTTGTTTAGTTAGGTCGCCAGGCTTTTTAACTATGTAAGTACACAGGCAGAGCAGGTACCGCGTGACACAAAAAACGTCCGAACCGGCCGCGCGGTGTTTTGCTTGTCCGCGCCCTCGGCGCTCGTTGCCGTCTGCCGCTATTATACAGAGGCGAAGATAAAACCATGCAACATTTTTAAGACTACTTTTAAAGGTTTTACCTATTAATGTTATTAAAGGAGATGCTGTAACTTGCCACCGCTATTGTCCATACTTTTTTACCCTCCTTAGGGCAGCAGCTCACGTTGAGAAATGCTGGAATTTCCTGGGGGATATTTTGTTTTAATTCTTCCAGGGTGTGTGGGTTGTCTTGAACACTTTATGCTTTAAGTTACCCCAGAGATAGAAATCGCAGGGGGTTAGGTTGGGAGACAACGTCGGTGGCCAGTTTTAGCATCTCACTTAATAACATTTGTGAGTAAAGCCTTTAAAAAGGTTTCATCCGCGCCTTTCTATGATAGCGGCAGACGGCAACGAGCGCCGAGGGCGCGGACAGGCAAAACACCGCGCAACTGGTTCTGATGCTTTTTGATCACCCGGTAGGTATTGTATTTTACTCGAAATTTCTATGTAAAATGTCACTGAAAATTTACGTTTTGAGGTACTCTGAGCACACAAAGGATTTTAAAAAAAGGTGTGTGTGTACAGCATAACTAAAAAGCGAAATGTCTGATACATACCAAACTTGTTATTTAACTTAAGTATCTTCCAAGAATGCGACACGATTTTTAGGAGAAATCCACAAACCCTAACTACCCTTTATTTGGAAGGTTTTTCGAAATGTTCGATTTTCTCAAAAATGGGTACAACGATATTGATTAAAACACTATTGAATGTTTTACAATTCAAATGAGTATATCTTGATTCTTTTGGAAGTAGCCTACAAAGTCCTCTTCATTCTGGTTGACGTTTTTGTAACTGGTAAATTGTAAGAGATACACAAAAACTACAAACGTGTTCATTTCGTTAAAATAACAATTGATATCCTATGCGTTTTCGTTGTGACGGTAGCCGTTTGAGATATTGCTCCTTATTGGTTTCGATTTTAAAATCCTTATACCTTTTTACAAACAAAATTCATCCGTGTCTCTTTTACTCCTGGTCACGCAAAGAGAACGGAATTTCAGTGACAATAGCATAGCGACAGCTTTTAAAACATTTCATCGTTGCTTTAGCCTAGTGTATTCCTTAGCTGCTTTCTAATTATAAGGAACTAAATAATAAGACCATTCTGCCAATGTTTATGTCGATCAGCATGAATAATAATATTTTGCAAGAAGTTTTTTTTTTTCGCAGAATAGGTGGAGAAAGTCATGTGAATGGAAAACATCAACTTGTTTTAAAAGAACTTAAGTTTCTGGCACGTATGTACAATATACATAATAGATAGTGAAGGAGTGAATTCCACGTAAAAATTCGATGTCCAGATTTCACCGGAAATACATGTTTTGAGACCTCTGAATGATTGAAAAATACTTTTAGAAAAAGTTCCCTCTGTGTTTACAGCATAGCTCAAAAACGAAAAGTCGGTCAAGATTTTGAGGGAAATCCCCCTAACCCAAACTACACTTTGCATGGAACAGTTTTCGAAATTTTCAAACAAAAAAAAACCTGTTCTTAGTGATTTTGATGTAACATGTATTTACATGAAAAATAAAATGTATCTTGAATTTTCTGGGAATAGCCTCAGATGACCTCTGCATTCTGGATGACTGTTGCATAAGTGGTAAATCCTAAGATATAGACAAAAAAAATTACAACACAAAATTGTAGGCCTTGTTAAAATACACAATTTCTGTCATATAGACTTTTTCCCGAGTTAATCATTTCCGAGATATCCCTTGTTACTGGTTTCAATTTTAAAATACATATACTTTTTCAAACATAAAAATGTCTGGAAGATTCGCAATTGACGGGAAGCTTTACCGGCACCCGGGAACGGGAAAGAAACATTGTCCAAATTTTAGCGTTCTTGTTCCCGTTCCCAGCTTTGTTGTGTATATCGTCCTTGTTTCTTTTGTTTTACTCCTGGACATGCGAAGGAGCAAATTTCAATGACAATTGCATAGCGCAGCTTTTAAGACTTGAGACTATCGCTTTAGCACAGTGCGTTCCCTCGGTTCCCTTCTAATTATAATGAACTAAGTAATATGACAATCTGCTAATTGTTTGTCTTGGTTTGCATGAAGAATTAACATTTGTAAGACTTTATTTTACAAAGGATATACACAAAGTAGTGTGAATGGAACTCATTAGCTTTTTAGGAAAAACAGCCTAAAGAAACTACAATTTTTATAACTCCCACAGTTTTTATGGCCGCAATCGATGAACCCGGAGACTGACGTCGGAAACTGCATAGCATTTAAAAGTTCTGTGAAAAACCCACCCTGTGTTCCAAACGGAAAACTATTTAAACCGGGGTCCACAAGTGTGAAGACGAGACTCCAACATTTGAAACCTTCTCTTGTTGACTGGTTGAGAGAAGGACAGACGCCCATATATTGTCAATGAAATTCAAGGACCACAATACTTTCTCCACATCTAGAGTATACAATATGCCAATTCAAGTTCAGCTGTATCCTAGGAATTGTAATGCTTCCACTAAATGACAGTCTGTAACAGGAAACCTGGTCTGAAAGATCTATTTATGAAAAACCCCAACGAGCAAAGCTCACTGTAAGAGGCTGTATACAAACTGAGATATGATGATAATGAATCACAAATCACACATAATTATGACACAAAAATACCACAAATATTAAATAATAAAATATAAAAACGTTGGAAAGTACACAACACGAACACATATAAGCTTTTTCCTAATGTAATAACAATGAAACCAATGAATAAAAATAAAAATACAAATAGCACAAAACTAATTTTAGTGTGAATTTTACTTGTTTTTAGTTTTAAATTTCAGAAAGGTAAGAGATATTCTTTATTTTTTTTGATAATTATTTATATATTTGAATTAAGAAGCGAATTGAGCATTTTATTTCTCAAGTTACACTTTTAGAATGGTTAAAATAAATGTTTAATTCCTAGCGGATATTGTGTTTATGAATATCTTTGTATTATTCTACAAGGTTACTATGACTCTGTCTCTGTGTGTCTATGTGTGTGTGTGTGTGTGTGTGTGTGTGTGTGTGTGTGCGCGCGCGCGCGTGCGTGCGTGTTTAAATATATAAACAGCGGCAAACATTTTAATTATATTGATTCCAAAAGTAACATTTTTTATTTTTCATAAAGAATTTTAGTACGAGTTAATGAACTGTTCATAAATTTCTAATAGCCCTGTTCTGAAGCATATTTAATGCTTTCAAATTCATTTTTTATGATGGCCTCAAATACTATAGCTATACAAAAGTGTATTTAGAGAATAGTACAATGATCTTAAATTGTTAACAGACTTTCATCCAGTTGAACAAATATTCCCTGTAACATGAGCAATTCTTTAACATATATTCTGAATGTGTGTTATCCAATTAAAAGTTTCATCTATAGTCTACCCTAAGACATTTTTAAGCGCAATACGCATAATGGGGTTAATATTAAAGACTAACTGATTGAAAGTATCAATCTACGTTTCCAGATCCATTTTAAATACGTTTCATGCTTATCGTAGTTTAAATTAATGAACAACGTATACGAATTCTCTCTTGTACAAACATTGAATGATATTAAATTAAGCAATTAGGATTAAAGTGGTAATATTTTTCGGCAAATAAGCGGTATTCAAACTAGGCCTGGAGACGGTTCGGTTTTGTGACGTCCTACGGTTTCTTTATTTGGCCGCAGAATTCAAAACGTGGGTATAATATTTAGTTTGATAAAACATATTTTCATTATTCTATAAAAGTGGATCTCTTCATGGAAATAGGCATGTCTATCTGTATTAACACGAAGTAGACGGAAGGGTAAGCGTTTGTAAGAATGGAAAGGCACAGTCTGACAAAAGAATTCCAAGCCACGGTAGGGGCTTTAATGACCAAACACAATTACCATTTTGTAAAGATAGTTTGTAGGAGAATAGAGATACTTATAAGAATGCAACATATCAGATTTATTTTTAAAATAGGCACTATGACTACAAAGAGATTCTATTCTTCTCAAGTTTATGTGTGAAATTAATACATTTTATTACGTGTTCATTTAAAAATCGTTTTAAACCAAACAGTTTGCTTTAAAGCTAGAGTTTGATGTTGATAATGTGTTGCATTTGTTCCTATGTATTTGAATGTGCCGTTTTGTTTCACCCCCACATCCTATAGTTATTAGGAGTGTTTTCTTCAATACTAATTAACCCTAGAAAGGTGGCGCTAGTATGTCTTATATTAGTGGTGTCACCTGCGACTCCAAGAGTAAAAATGGTTGTTGTAAGCGAGCTAAAAAAATATTTTTGTAAAATTATTGCTTATATTTACCTATCAAAACGTAATACATTAAAATAACTGTTTGGTGGTATAAAGATTAGCTTAAAATGAAAATTAAACTATTACAATAGATTTACCTTCTAAAATTCCAGTAACTTGGAACTGAGGCGAAGCACAACACACAGACTTCAGTGTTCACTTACTAGTACAATGATAATAAGTCAGTTAATATTTTTATCTCAACAGTAAGAACACAAGTTTTTAGCCCTTTTATAGTTTAAACACAGCTCTTACACACGATTATACTGTGGTCTCTAAAGGAGATTTTGCATTTTTTGCTGCAGATTTTACACCTAGTAAGTGAGTTACTATATTGTGGAAGCGAGTGCGCGAATATTGAATTCTTCCTCTTCTGATTTTTGTTCACTTTCACTATTTGAACTCACCATTTCAAGTTCATCTTCGGTTTCACTATTTTCACCACCTAATATTTCCTCTTCTTCCACTTCCCTTATTAGGGCTAACAATCTTGTCTGTTGTTCCTCGTAACTCATAATGAGATTTAAAACAACACTACGTTGCAAAATAAGTACGTATTATAGCCTCAACATTTCGGAGGACGAGCTATGACTACAGAAACAGTCTTTCAGACGAGATACAATAAGCAACGGGAGAGGTGGCGTGGGGTATTTACCGTCCTTCTTGGAGCCGATGCTCACAAGTAGCCTATTTTCTAGGAATGTGCGGCCTGTACTCCAATGCTAATGACTTCTAGCAAAGGCCATGGAATGCGGTGAAAGGTAAGGGAAGGGAAAGACAGTGTGCAGGTATCCAAAAACATTATTCACTCTTGTAAAAAAATCTGACTGGGGTCGGAAAATACCCCGCGCCACCTCTCTAGGGTTAAGAGAAGGTTGAGGAAGCATTGCATTCCACCCTAAAGTTTCGATTTCTAGATTCATTGGAAATACGATTCACTCCCAATATAAAGGGTAGTTAAATTATATTTGAACCCACTCGCGGCCTATCTTTACTGCGCGAAAATGCCGGCAATCACCGGGAAAATTACGCCGGCAGAGGCGGATTAAAATCCTTACCTTATAATAGATGCTGGAAATATACTCCCCAGCTAAGTGCGAATGGTTGGCTGCCGGTCTCGTGGTGCTCAAGGACAAGCCTCATCCCACTTGAAAGTCACCATAGTTGCTGTCATTATATAGTAATATTCTCTTAACAAAATGCACTACAAAGAAGTTCATACTTACAGCAATAGGCATAAATGCTGGTATTCTAATTTGAGGGTTCACGATTGACTTGAAACTTTACCGGTCCCAAGGAATGGGAAAGAAACATTGTCCAAGCTTTAATGTACTAGTTGCCGTTCACAGCATATTATAGTTTAATGATCTCAGTGTCCATATCTTCTCAGGATAAGGGAAAACCGAAAAACACCTTATTCGGGTAACTCACCCTAAGCGATATTCGAACTCGCGATTTGTTGTATGTGAGGCAGATACGCTACCGCCAACTACCCATGCGGGCTATAGCTATCTTGTGTATACTATAGAGATTATTCTAAGGGGCCGTGACATGCTGCAGCTAGAGCTTACTCTAATCGCGAACTGAAAATCGAAAATGAAATTTTATACCTTCGCCAAACCTCAGTAGCTTTGAGCTTCGGTTCATCTACAGCGCGTTTCAACCGTATAACTTTATCAGACAGTATATATTAAATGGAGCACACTCTTACCTCATGCACTACACGCACTTACGTTAGAGCGCCTATGCTCAGCTCAATGTCATCTTGTGAATTATATTCCATCAAATAATTAAATATCTGCACTGTTATTTAAGGTATTGTAAGGCATTTATTTTTCACCTTCTCTCTCTCTCTCTCTCTCTCTCTCTCTCCCTCTCTCTCCTTTTAGCACTTAAAATAACTTTTATAGGTATAAAAATATCAAATACTGATATATCTATAGTATTTTTTCTTTTTAAGGGCATCATCATTTATTTACTCTTTACAAGATTACATTCAGATGGGCGGAATGTTTTAAAACAGCAAAGAATGAACAGTGCACCACACTGTGTTGTGAGTTATTGCATTGTAATGCAATACTCTTAACTAGCGTATTTTTTGTTTCCCTCGCCCTTTTTTCTTTCAATTTAATGGCGTTTTATAGGTCCTTTCATTCGTTACTTTCTTATCATATACACTACTGTTCCTGAACACCTGGTAGATTTAATTGTTTCGTTAATTCCCGTATTAAACTCGGAGAGATGCATAGTGATACCTGACAGTTACCGTACCTCGTGGTCATTCCGTTACTCTTGTTACGAGATAGTCATATCTTTTAAAAGCTATTGCTATGTGAAGCAATTGAAATTCTGTTCTCTTTGCGTGACTAGGAGTAAACAAAAGTAGTATATAAAACGAAATATGACTTCCCGTTTCAGAAAAGTAAGTGGTTTATAATTGAAACCAATAGCAGTTAACTCCACAAAAAGTGCATATGATAAATCATATGATTTAACGAGAACTATATATTTATGCAGTAAGCTTTGTCTATCTCTTACGGTTTACCAGAATGAAGAAGCCTTCAGAGGCTATTGCTAGAAAATTCAAGATATACATTTCATTTACCATGAAAATGTTTTAATCACTTGGTATTTAAATCAAAATCGTAAGTCAACTTCGATAAAAAAAAAATTCAAAAAGATTTTCTAGTAAAGAGCAATGGAGGATGGGAGGGGTTTTCATGAAAATATTCATGTCGTATCCTTTGAAGATACTGAATTTAAATACGAACTTTGGCATTTAAGGGACTTCTCGTTTTTGAGCTGTGCTGCCTCCCCCCAACACACATATACAGCCACTTATCTAAAACTTTTTTTCTTTTTGATTCAGGGTGTCTCAAAACATATTTCCGGTGAATTCTCGGTATCGAATTTTTGGGTGGAATACTTCTCTATCTACTATGTACGTTGTACATAAATGCTAGAGAAAATAAAAAGTTGCTCGTTGCCTTTCTACTGCATAGGTATAGAATGTTGCGTAACTCTTCGATTTAAATAATAATAACGCCCATCTTACTAAAGATAGAGAACTCAAAACAAGCATTTATCAGCAGTCATAGTATACGCTAGCTAAGACAAAGTTTTTGTTGCGTTGCGACCTTTAGTTTATTAGTTACAGGGTGATAAGCATAGAAACAGCAAATATCGGAATTTTACTGAAAAACACGTTTTCTTTCGAAATTTAGACTCACAGAAATAAGGTTTTTAAAATTATGCAATTTGCTAGAGAGAAGAAAATGTCTGATGTTCCATTCACATAACTTTCTCTACATCTCTGAAAAAATTGTTACAAAGCTTCTATTTACTTCATGATAATCGAGATTAACATTAGCAGAAATTGCCCTTATCACTAGCTTCTTTGCAAGTAGAAGAGAAATAAGAAAAGGTACAGGCTAAAGCGATAATCTCGTCCTTTAAAAGCTGGTCGCTATTTGAAACGATTGAAATTCCAATCCCTTTGCTTGCCAGGAGTAAACAAACGATTAAAAAAGCTTTCCTCCAGTTTGAGGAAAATGGCTTAATTGAAACCAATAATCCGAAGTACCTCAAAAACTGTCAACTCTCAAAAATATGTATATGACACATCTTGTGTGTTTCAATGAGATCTACGTCTTTTGTGTAGTACGTTTTTGTATATTTCTCACGGTTTGCCAGTTATATAAGTCATTCAGAATGAAGAAGTCTTCAGAGGCTATTACCAGAAAATTCAAGATATACATTTCGTTTGTCATAAAAATGTCTTATTCATAAGGTATTTTAATTAAAACATTTAGAGCTATTTTTGAGAAAATAGAAGTTTTCGAAACATGTTCCATGTAAAGGGTAGTTTGGAGTGGGGGACTTTTTTTTTGAAAATATTCGTGTCGCATCCTTGAAAGATGCCCAACTTAAATACCAAGTTTGTTATTTAATGGTCTTTTCGTTTTTGAGCTATGCTACCCGCACACACACACATAAATGGACCTTTGTCTATTTTTTTTATTCAGGGGTCCCAAAACACGTATTTCCAGTGAAATTTCGGCATCGAATTTTTGGGTGCAATACAATGCCTTCTCTGTACGCTATGTGCAATTGTGCATAGTACGTGAAGAGAAAGTAAAAAAAATCTGCAACGGATGCGTTCAAAGCTAAACTTTATAACAATTGAATATTTACACAATATTATTAGCAACTAGGTGACAGCAAGGGAGTAGAAAAGGACGAAGCTAATGGCAAAATGTGTACGTGTAGAGAAAGTAAAAAAAATCTGCAACGGATGTGTTCAAAGCTAAAAATTATAACAATTGAATATTTACACCATATTATGAGCAACTAGGTGACAGCAAGGGAGTAGAAAAGGACGAAGCTAATGGCAAAATGTATGCATTAATTGGAGATATCACATTTTTAATTTCTTTTAAAGTTGAGATCCGTTATATTGAAGGCCTCGTGTTGTGCATCTCAAAAATGATCATTGCCCCAAAACAGGTAGAAGTTACCAAGGAACAAACAAGTTCAATGTGCGCTATTAATAAAAGAATGAAGCCTTTGTATGAATTGATCACTACAGGAATTGGAAATCGTGTTGGATTTGCATTTAAATGTGATGATTCTTAAGACTTTTTTGTGCCATTGTGCACAATTTCGAAGTTTAGTTAACTGTAATATTGGCTAAACTGGAAGCAGAAGATAAATGATCACTGATCAATTAAAAACACAATCAATTTAAAAACTGTATTGAAGTCACACTGCACAAAATGTGTTTTCACTCCGTGATCGATTTAGTCATAGATATGTATTCCTGTTCCCATTACCTGGCTACTTAGAACCGAACACCTACATGCTGAATTGCTTCCTTGTCATCTCCGTTTTAGTTACCGTTCTCAGGTTTTGAAACAGACATAAACAATTCCCAGACTGGTTTTCAGATCCCTGAGAGAATTAAAAGTGATTTTCAAATGATTGGTTCGCCACTGCGTAATGAATTATAAAATTAGGACTGATGTTCAGAAGATAAAATTATTCATCTTTCTAGTTTGCATCTCCTTATCTTGTAGCCCCGCTTTGCATGTATACACCAAATACAGAACTAAATATGTATCCAAAAACGAAGAAACATGTATTATAAAATACACCCTAATTATATAGAAAGTTAATGCAAACCAAAGGAACTACTTGATTTTAAGCGCTTTTAATTCCACCATTCGGCTCAAAAATTCTACACACACACTTCTGCAAAAATGTGGTTTCGGAGTCAGAAAGTACATTTTAATGAATCTGTGCGCAAGCGAGCAGCTCAACTTAAAAAATAAATTATGTGTTGCATTCAAATGATTCTTTGCCATCTAGTTTAGTGGTTAATAGACAAACCATTTTTAAGAAAGCTTATTCTTCTGACTACTACATATAATCCAGATCAACATTTTCCGGAAATAAGTCACTTATGAATGTATTTATAAATACAAGGGAAAAACAATACTCAAAAGTTTAAGAACTGATCGCCACCACATGCTGGTCTTAAAATTCCATACTCTTTCCATGCAAAGATAAGAAACTACAGTATATTTAATAACATTTAAAACGATGTCCAAGGATCAAAATTCGAACCATTAATAACGGATATCTCAGAAATGGCTGATGCTAAAAAAAAATTGAAACAAAACATGTATTAAAGTGTACTTTTTTGTATAGCAGGTTTCCGTTTATCGCTTAGAACTTACCCCATAAGAGTACAAAATTCCTTCTGAATGAAGAGGACTTGACACTATTTCCAAAAAAATTCAACATATAAATGTTATGTCTGTCATGTAAATATATATATATATTATGAAAAGCAAATATTTGGAAACATTTTTCATGTAAAGGGCAGTTGGTGTGCAGGACTCTTTTGAAAATCTTCGTGTTGCAATTTTCCAAGACATTAAGCTTAAATAACAAGTTCGGTATTTATCTAACTTCCTCTGAGAAATGCTGTTCACACACACACACACACACACACACGCGCGCGCGCGCACAGGGACCATTTTCTTAAAATGTGTTCTGGTTTCAGGTGAAATAATATACCGAATTTCTTGGTGTACTAAAATACTTATCTTATTTTTAAACGTAATAGAGAAAGTAATAACAGAACTGTGGCTGAGGGATTAACGTCAATGGCACCAGTGGACAATACAACCAAAGTAAGGAGATGATTCCTCACAACTAGAATGGAGGTTTATTAGACCCTCGGGCGCTATTTTTGTAGCGGTTTTGCTCATGATACATGGTAGAAAAATCCATACATCTGTAGTTGCGCCTGAACGCACTATGCAGAACCAAGAATAATTAACCTCACACCAATTTTTAAATTTTCATAGGAACGCCTTTCTAAGACTTACCCCATCTCTCAAAATTCAATTCTTAAATGAAACATTTTACTCCAAAATGGCAATTTTTATTGCAAAATCATATATCTGCAATGGCATCGAATAATTTAAAATAAACAGTCCGTGAATTTATCATGGAAAAATAAATGTCAAGCAGTCACTTTAGTAGTATTAGAAGTTTTTTAGCATTTGAAGTTATTGATTTCAGTGTAATTTGGTCCTACCTTTGAAATTGAAATCAGCAATTATCTTTCTCATCACATTAAAGCACTTTTGCGTATATTTTATTGTGATTAATAAGAACTGGAGATACTGCACATACATACTTAACACTATTATTAGCTATGTGTCACATTTGGAGAGATAATGAAGTGGTGATGAATAAAATGAACCTGCAGTTCTAAGGTTTGAGTGTTACTTGGAAATTGCGTTTGCATATTAAGGGAAACACCCGCAATAAAGCTTAACAAAACAATTTACCCCAACCATTAATCAAATTTGAGCCCTTTGTACCATACCACATGGATCGGAACTGTAAATTATGAGAAGACAATTTTCTGATATGTTCTGGTTTACACCTTCTAGTCTGTCAGTAATGAAATATTTATACAACATATGCTGAGAAATTAGCATACTGTTGATGAGGATTTTAAATGAAGGTACAAGAGAAATATCTCTATTAAGTTTTTTAATAATTGCACATCAGCTTCAACCATGATGTGCTCCTAAAATGTACGTCTTCCAAGCATTACAAACCTGACAGAAACTGATCGGTTAATGAGTACCATTGAAAAATTTAGATAAAATATGAAAGGGAAGAGAAAATTTTAGAAAATTAACTGACAAACCAGTAAACGCCAAATATGCATGAAGAATCGCAGAAATACCAAAAATCCTTAATGGAGGTGAACTATTTCCCAGGACGATCAGCTGCATTAATAGTAAATGATCAGTGGTGCCCACCTACAGCGTCAGAGGGGAGGGCAGATTCACCTGCAACTATTTGTTTGGAAGCAGCAGGCAATAACCTCCCTATCTATGACGTCGCTTTCTATCAGTGGCGGTGGCTTCAACAACGCTAATGTTATGTGGGATGGTACAAATACTAATATGAATAACCAATAAAGACTAATATTACTTCTTGAACGCCGTTCTTGTTAGCAGTGTGGCACTGTTTACTTGCAACCAGTTCATTAATATTTGCCGACAGGGATGAACAACAAAGTCTTAAAAGGCAACCCTTCCCTACTACAATGTTTGGTTTCTATTTTATTTCTTTTCAAGAACATCTGTTCATAAATATATGTAGAACCAAATATTGATATTAACTTTGCAGTAAAATTTCGCAATTTTTTCATTGGAAACAGATTTAAATAAATCCGAATATTTTCCCTGTGAATGTATCAGGGCTGCTGAATTCTGCAAAGCAACTAATTCCACTTGAAGATTGTGAAGAACTTGTTTTTCCTCTATCATTTTCAAGTCTTGGAAATTGGACTCTAAAGTGTCATACAGTTCCTTCAAAACTATTGCATATTTCGCCAAGGGTGACATTCATTACAAAAATTGATTATAAGGATTGAAAATATATGTCACCAATTTCCAATTTACCTTGCTAGTGTTAATTGTACCATAAAGGTATTCACGACGTCAACTAACTTAATATTGTTTTTATCTTTCCCCTGTAAGCTCATATTTAGCATATCAAGATGGTGGAACTGATCATCGGTCGAAAAAGCAAGGTCGCACAGCCATTCCTCATCAGTTAGATGCAAATAATAAATATTAGGAACAACATGCTTTATACCAGTGGCTTATGATGATACTAAATATGAGTAATTTTTTAATATTTGCTTCTTAGTTTATGAAGCTATTTATAGCACAACATAGCTGGAAGAAGCGCAACAGGGCACCCTGATTGAGCCACTTGGCATGATGAGAATAAGGCAGATTATCATAATGCTATCCTAGCTCTTCTAAAAGTGCTTTAAATTGCCTGTGACGAAGTGAACTTGTTTTAAGAAACTTCACGCAGTTCACAACTACCTACATAACATTATTTGAGGCAATAGGTTTTACACATAATGCCTCCCTATGGATTATGCAGTGCATAGACAAAACATCAGAGGGCACACCATTCATTACCCTTAAACATGTTCTTAGTCTGCCATTAAATCCCCTTTCACCCGGTATCATCGATGGGGCCTTATTGTTCGCACACTAACTAATTTAGCCCAAGGGAAATCCTAATCTGCTAAAAACTTCTAGCACAGCATTGAAAATATCTTGACAAGCGTCCGTTTTAAGAGAAACTGCGTTTAGAAGCTCTTCAATGATATTGAATTCAGTATCAAAATATAGCCAGTTGAGCTTCATCAGTTATGTCCATGCTGTTATCCAATGCCAGAGAAAAATAGATTAATTATTTTATTTTTTCCTTTAGCTGTTTCTCTATATTACACCCTGGTTCTTACACGAGCTTTGTCACGGTATTTCGAGATGAGCATTGATTCAAAGGTATCACATTGGCAGACACTTCCTCGGCGGCTATAATTAAACAATCGTTATTGAACTCCTCTTCATTAAACTGCTTAATTTTCTTGCAATGTGTTCAGCAATTCTATAAGACGTTATACCAACATTGTTAGGACGAAGGTCGCCCGAAGCTGGCTTTAGTATACTTTAATTTTTGCATTCTTGTTTCACCTGTAAGTGAAATGATATAAATACACAATCAATTCACAAGTTAGCTGATATACTTGAATTCAAGTGCTGCTACTGATTGCGTACCTGATAAAGTGTTTGTCATAATCAGTATAGTGGTATTTTTCAAAGTGCCGTCTAATATTATAATCGGGAACCCCAAGATAAGTGATGCTTACAAATGGGACACTTCACCGTACTATCTTCTTTAACACAAACACACGCACAAAAACACCATTCTTTCTGGAAAGTTTGGTTCGATTGGAGCCTGCCATCGTGTCGACAGTCGAACTAAGTTAAACGCCACTGTATGCATGAAGGGGAAATGCTTCCTGCCTGGCCAAAACGGAGGCGGGGTAACGCGACCAGGTGATGTCATTAGCTCATATGAGCAGAGGTTGAGCACCCTAGGTAAATGACTTTACTAAAAAGTAACTAATAAATTCAGAAATTATATGCTAAATTATTCCCTTGTGAGCGTCTACAGCATTTTACAATACTTTAAATCAGGGGTCACCAACTGGTTGATCTTTGAGTAAAACAGAAGGAACAAATTTCCTGGATTGCTCCTGCAAATCGCCTACTGTGCACTGCATGACAAACTGCTTGGAAAGCAAGAACAGATAATGCCTTCGGCGCTGTGGTAGTGTGCAACATTTTCCACCTTTTGTAGGTTCATGATTGGTAGAACAATTGCTCTAGTATGTCTCTTGCGTTAATATTTATACTTTGGATATTCACATGTACACCTGTCCAAAAAAAAAAAAAAAAAAATGTCTGGAATGTCAAATTTGTCCAATTCCCTCACGGCACATCGCCTTACACCGTCCGTGAAACAGTTGTGTTGCGGCAGCAGTAAGTTGTCAAAGCTCCAAATCTTAATATTACTACACCTTATGGTCCACAATAAAATACATAACTTAGGCTTCAACAACAAACTATCAATATTAACTAAAAATATTAACGACACAAATCATGATACACTTTGGATTGTAAAACCTGCCACTTCCCTGTGTGATCACTGAAGCGCTGTGACAAAAAAATATCCGAAGGTCTTCGATCGACACATGGTATCTGGGGATGACTCATATTGTCTCCACAGGCATATTTTCATAAGTTTGTTGCTAACGGATAATCGTAAAAAAAAATTATAAAAATAAAAAATGTCAACTATTACGGTCGGTGATAAATTTCCTTGTGACGTGTGTTGCTGCTGGTAGGCGCTCGTCAGGGTGCTGACTAATCATAAAGTAAGAATACACAACCGTCAGCGAGATCATGTCATCGGCGTTGCAACTCCTAATGGTTCAGTGGAAATTTACGCGGGCGTTCCCATGCATCGCTGATCTGAGTTGTTTGTAATCTAATTGAGTTCATTCTGTGAAACGTTCGGCTGTGTTACACACAGAGATTCCGTAAAGATTTACATTTATAGGCGCTACTACCTTTTATATAACGCGGACATTGCTCTTGTTCTCATCCTAAAACTACCAGAGTAACACTACGATTTGAAAATATCTTACAGCCATGACAAACGAGTTGAGGTTACGCTAGCCGAAATAATAAAACTTTTAGATTTAGTTAAGTACAGGTCCCAAAGTTGAAAGGAATAGATGAGGTAACTAGTGAGAATGGGGAAAAGTAGTTAAACACAGGAGAAGTATGACAGAAAATGCATGGAAAGAAGGCATTTTAGAGGAAGCAGTGGAACGAGTGGCGCTGCAGACGGACAGCAAGTAAATATGACGACAGCGTACCAAGACAGACACGAGTTAGCAGGAACATCAAATCACAAGGCAATTTATCAATTACAAGTTTTAACACAATAAAACAACAAGCTCCTTAACTTGGTTAATACCACTGTAACTGCATTGCATGACCAACAGTAGTGATGGGAGTATTCGAATACAAAATGTCGATCTATTCGATTCTTGGAAGTTGTCGAGATGCTCTCGAATTCTGAATGTTGTATTCGAATCCTTTACTCGGATGAGTTCTCGTTTGAATATATCCTGAATGCTGTATTCGAATCCTGCTCTCGGGTCTCGGATATGTGCAGGTGCACCGAGAATCGAGATCTCATATTTGATTGGTGCTTTTACTTAAAGGTCATTCTAGCGTATGGATCGTGTAGGGGAAGAGCGGGCAGAGGGGTGAGCACGCTGATAAACAACCTACGAGATAAAGGCGGAGTCCCCGAAGGCTCTGTACTTTCCCCTACGCTCTTTAGCGTCTACATGGCCGACCTACCAACAGTGCAGCAAGTCAACATAGCTCAGTATGCTGATGACGTGCTGTTATACTGTACTAACAAACACCCACGCAGAGCCTTCAACCCTATTCAGAGACACCTCTGCCTTATCCAAGAGTGGTGCGAGCGTTGGCGATTGTCCATAAATCCGGAGAAAAGCCACGCTATTCTCTTCACCAAGCGCCGCTTTCCCGCAAACTTCCCCACATTCACGTACCTCAGACGAAGGATACAATGGACCAACACCATCACCTACTTGGGGGTGAAGCTTGACAGGGGCGTCACTTTTAGGGAGCACGTCCGGGGGCTGTGGTGCCGGGGCAATGGGGCTGCGGCCTCACTGTACCCGATGCTGAGGTCCTCGATGACGGTTCCCCTTAAGTTGCGCCTTTTGAGGGCTCTCATAATCCCCTTATTAATCTACGCCTGTGAGATCTGGGGCATGGCGGCAGACTCCAGTCTGCTGTTGCTTCAGCGGGTACAGAACAGGTGTCTTCGGGCTATCTATTCTGTGCCTCGAGGCTTTCCAACGAGACTCCTGCACGAAGCCTCTGGTCTACCATACCTGGAGGACGAGATTAGGCATCGGGCAACAAAATTCAACGAAGGGTTACCATTTCATCGGAGCGCCCTCGTTAGGTCTCTTGGGGATTACGATCCCACAAACCGCCGCTTCAGGCGATACCGGCTTCCCCGCATGGCTTGCGGGCATCCCCGGTAACGAAGGAGCACCACCAACAGCTGCTACGGCTAAGCTCCTTATTATCCTTCAAGAGTTGCTTGGATTCAAAATTATAATCTCAAGAAACATTTTGATAAAAACACACCAGCGGTGCACAAGGGCCGTTGCACCATCAAGGCAACCGTCGAGGAGCAATATTCGCCTCCTCCTGTCACTCCACAACCCCAATACACACCCGCCATCCTACAAAACCCACAATCCCGTCAGAACGTGGTTAAGTTCTCTCTGAGAACAGGGACACGTCTAACACACCTCGGGCTGCCCTCAGCCTGCCAATCACACTGGACTGGACCTGGCCAGAATGGAATACGAGAATATGCTATCAAGTAAAGCTATGAACTTCTATCATTCCAAAGCTAACGAACGATTCCCATACATGTACGTGATCATAATATTTTAATTTTATTTCATGTTATAACGGAATGTGCGATCGGTTAGGGCAACGAATGAACAATATTAGGAAATTGGAATTAAACGATTGCATTCTGTCCTCTCAACTCAGAGATTCTGGGTTTGATTCCCAGCTGGGGCAGGAATTTTTCTTTAACCAGAATCATTCCCTATCCATAACAGAGTCGGAAGTATGCATTGGGGAGTGAATGTGTGTGCATTTTTATAGTATTTTAAAACTGAAAAAAAAGTGTTCCATTCTCATGACTTTCTCTAGCTGTTCCATACACAAAACTATTCTTTCAAAAGATTATTCATCTTTTACATTATGGTAATCGAGAAAAACATTAGCAGAAATTGTCCTATTACTCGCTTCTTTGTAAGAAGAAGGGAAATAAGGGAATACGCTAGGCTAAAGTAATAATCAACATTTTTAATAGCTGGTCGTTATGTGAACGAATGACGCGGTTCGCTTTGGATGGTCCAGTTTGAGAAAAGTTAGGTATTTTAAAACTGAAACCAATAACAAGGAATATCTTGAAAATGGTCAACTTATGTTTTTAACCAGATCTACATATTTATAGTACGTTTTTGTCCATCTCTTACGGTTTAACCGTTGTGCAAAATTCTGCAAAACTCATGCAGAGTAAAGAGCTCTTCAGAGGCTAATCCCAACAATTCAAAATATACATTTTATCTGTCATGTAAATATCTTTAATACACGATATTTTAATCAAAATCGTTAGCCATTTTTGAGAAAATCATTATTTTCGAAAAATGTTCCATGTAAAGGATAGCTGGGGTTGGGGAATTTTCTTAAAAATATTTCGTGTCGCATCCTTGGAAGATACTAAACTTAAATACCGAGTTTCGTATTTTCCGGTCTTTTCGTTTTTGAGCTATGTTGTCACTCCCCCTCCACACAGAAACGCGCACGCGCGGACATTTTTCTAAAAATGATATTTTTCGACTCAGGGGACAGCAAAGCATATATTTCCGGTGAAATCTCGATATCGAATTTTTGGGTGGAATACAATACCTTCGCTAGCTACTATGTACATTGTTATGTACATACGGCTAGAGAAAGTAAAAATGCTTTTTGGACTCAGGGGACTTCAAAACGTATATTTCCGGTGAAATCTCGGTATCGAATTTTGGGTGGAATACAACACTTTCACTATACACTATGTATGTACATAGCACGTGTAGAGAAAGTAAAAACAATAAGAAAGCCTACAGTCCAGCAAGAAAGACACCAGCAGTTGTTTTACTGGTCAAGGCCCTGATGTAACTATAGAAATTAAAAACCAAACAAAAGAGCACAAATTCTGATGTGTTCCTTTCATATGACTTTCTCTACCTGCAAACAAAATTTTCTTACAAAACATTACTCTTTAATTACTTCATGCTAATCGCGATAAATTTTAGCAGATAGGTCTTATTACGTATTTCCTTGTAGGTAGAAGGGAAATAAGAGAAATAAAGCCATAGTCAAATATTTTAAACGCTGTCGTTATGCGATTGACTTTGAAATTCGATTATCTTTGCATGACTATGAGTAAAACAAAATAAACACGGATGACGACTACCTGTTTGAGAAAACTATTAGTTAAATTTTAAACCTATAGCAAGGAATATCTTGGAAATCGTTAACTATACAAAACCTAAATAAATAAATAACTTACATTTTATGTGTCATGCAAATATCTCTAATATACGTTCTTTTAATCAAATTGTCAGAGCAGTTTTTGGAAAATCAACATTTTCTAATTTTTTTTCATATAAAAATTAGTTTGGGGTGAGGGATTTGCTTGAAAATCTTCGTGTCATATGCTTAGAAGATACTGAACTTAAATACCACGTTTAGTATTAACCAACTTTTCGTTTTGAGATATGCTCTTACGTACACACATGGGCCTTTTTCAAAAAAATTTATTTGTTTTATATTATTAAGGCGTCCTGAAAACATTTATTTCCGATGAAAATATATATATATATATATATATATAGTGCATAAATAAGTGCTAGAGAAAGTAAAAAACAAAGCAAAACAATATTTAAGTCAATGTGTACTGCAGTGAATTGTTTAGATGTATACCAACCAAGATTACATGTTGATGAACGGCAAACTAGTAAATATATAACACACTTCAATTTTCAATTTCATTTGCAATAGTATTTTCCGTTTTCCGTTCATGAAATATGTTGTGTCTTAAAATATTAACACAAGAGTGAACATTTTCTGTGCAGCAATCACATATGAGCATGCTTAAATAGGTTTTCTATACTGTTTAACGCCCGCCTTTACTACATATGGCACCGCAGGCGATGACACTGATAATGCATGGAATGAAGATGGAATAAGATGGCAGGGGAAACCCGCCCCTGCGCCGCTTTGTCCACCACAAATCCTGCATGTGCTTGCCTGGGATCGAACCCGGAACGCCCTTGGTGAGAGGCGAGTGGTCTAACCCTCGGCCTCGGCATGGCCCTAAATAGGTCGTTATCCAGATGATTGTAATTATTAAATCACATCCACCGATCAAAAGTGACTTTCCAGAAGCAACCTAAATATACCAGTTATAGTCACAATGATACAGTCATTTGAAACATGCTAAATATTAGTTTCATTTATTGACGCTCTTTAACCGATGCTTCACATTTTATATTGGGCTTAGGTTTGTTCAGATGCCTCTTGAGGTTCTTTTACGTGCCGTAAATCTACAACACGGGACCAATGGCTTTATTTACCTTCCGAAAGAAGTCATGCTAAGCATGTTTAAGCCCGAAAGAAATTCACCGCCCTCCGTCAGGTTTGAACCTGCGAACATGGGAATCAGAGGCTAGCATGCTAATTAAGTAATACTAATACAAAAATGTTGTTGTACGTTATACATACATACAGACACACACACGTGTTTACAAATTTGGAAAACATTTTGCAGCTCCTTAAAAAATATTCCATGAACACCCTTAGGGAGACAGAAAATCACTTCTTGCCAGACTGTTGAAGATCCAGTTATTGAAAATTTTAAATTTAATATGCAGATTACATAATATTGTAGAATCACTGCATTGTTTGCAACTTGAAAAATAAACTATTGACTATTTAATATTTCACTGAATTTCATTTTAAATGTCGGGTTAAGTCAGAATAGCAATTTATGCTTTAAAATTGAGACTGAAGTTGCAAGGTATATCATTAATACTGCAGCTTCTGATTGTACAGCTCATTCTGAATTTCTGGTACCTTCACTGTAGTATTTGAGCATTTTAAAATCAATTTATTGTTTAAAAAAGAAGTGAGAAAACTTAGCAGAAATGCTATAATGCTGAACACCATAAAAGACGACTTTGTCTATACCTGCATTGCTTGTCAACTTACTGAATTTAAAAATGTAAAGCCTTCATAGTAATGAGTCTTTCTGCTATGCATGGTGAAATTCTTCCTGGTACCATGGGTACCTAAACCCATATTAATAAAAGCAAACCACTTCTTGGGCTATACAAAGATATAGAGTCTATATTTTATTATTCATAACATGAAACAGAAATTGTCAAGAAAATGTGGTATTTACATCTTCAGTAACATGAATAATACAGAATTTATATGTCATCCATTACCAGTGAATGTTTGTGCCCATTTACCCACTGGCTACTGAAAGTGCATTAGTGGTACAATCAAATTTTACATCCACACACTATGTATTTTGTTGCAGCCCAATGATAGGGGCATCATGATGAAAAGTCTGGCTATCATAGACCTGTACACCACATGTGACACATTCAGTCTGTAATATTAAGTTACAACATAGAATTTCACATTGTCATGTCTGTGGTGAAAAAACCTGTAAAATTCAAATCTGCCACAACACACGATTCATAAAAGCACCTCATTTGCTGTTAAGTCATGAAAAGGCTAACTAACAATAAAAGTTGACAAATCGCAGAACAGTCATCCCTATAAAGTGAATAGTTAAATATTGTTGTGGTAAGTTAGGTTTCCATATTTTCTTCTGATTGTTCCCACATTTGTCTCACAGTAGACACTGTTATCAAAGAAGGACCTATAATTTAACACATTCAAAACATTTTTTTAGTAAAATTTACTTTAAGAACAGAATGGAGTTCTAAATCTTAACAAGCGTAGGATGTGTATACCATCAATTTTGAGCCATAGTTCTATTTGGATTATGTTTTGTTAGTGCTTGGTTCTTGAATAATTAATGTTCACACTTTTTACTGATTTTTCGTCTACTACTCACAAAATCTCCAAATTTGCAGAAAGTATGATCTCATTGGTTAATTGTTCTGCCCAATGGTTTGAGCCATTCTTTTTGGCCAGTGATATTCGAGGATTTAATCACATAATACCTTCATATAATATTTTGAGTTATTTTTGATGTACCGAGTTTTCCTCAGAGCATAATGTTGAGTTATTTGTTATGGATATATAAATGGATACTTGGCAGAGTGCGTGTCCAAGTGTAAATACAAAACAAAGGAAAGCATTTGAACACCTCTTTAAAGCAGCTGCTCAGCTGTATCCAAAGAAATATTAAGGTCAGTAAAGTTGAATGAATTTTGTAATTTCAAAGTGTTTTGAAAAAGTAGCATGAGGTGAGCAGAGGCCATTAGGCTGTAGCAAGCCACAGGGATGACTGGGTCCTCTGGTTTTGAGATTTTGTTGAGCTTAGGTTAGTGTGTGTACATGAACTTGGTTGAAATAAGGAGTAAAAATGTAGTTTCTGAAAAGTATTTTGTAAGCGTTCTTGAAAAATTAATGGAAATTGAGCTTTTTCTGAGGAAAAATTCCCAAAATCCGATCTGTAGTCAAAGTAAACTTTTATCTTTTATTTTAAGAACTGATGTATGCAACACTATTTCAGCATTTTACTATATTATTGAGGTTATTTTCATGTTAACATACACTTCAGCAATTAAATATCTAATCAACCCAAACATATGTTTGTTGATCCTTTTTTACCAGTACTCTCAATGATTCGAACCAGTGAGCATAGGCTCATTAAATTCTCTGTGCATGTTTATAGTTATTAGGGTAATGCTATGTGCATGCAATTATGAAAAGTAACTATGTTTTTTATGTACTACAATGGTATGTATCATTGTAGATTTCTTTAGAATAGAGAAAAAGATTATATGTGTATTTCATGTCAATCGCAGAGCTACAACAAAAAGAGAAAAGAAATTGAATATTTACACATATTTACTAGAATATGTTAAACTGCTTCTGCTCAAAAAAATGCAACACTTTATGGCAGCCCTGTCCAGCGCAGGTGCCATGGCATCCAAAATATGATTTCCTGGTGCCCTTCATAAGCCAAATTTTTATTCTATAAATTTCCAATTTTAAATCAAATTTTGGAACAAACTTATTTCCTTCTGAACATCTTCCTAGTATATACCCATGACCATGGAACTTGTTTTGTACACTCAAAGCAGTACTTATTATTTCCCTCAACAAATAGTAGACTTCAATTGTTGGGAATTGGAGACAGAGTCACTTTAATCCCAACAATGCTCTATCACAAACTGTAACTTCACTACTATTAACATTGCTGTTTGTAGTGATAGCAAGTGAAAGGGTCGGTTTGCTTATAGTAATTCTTATATAATGGCTACGAGATAAAGAACGTACAATTTTAACAGTGATTGGGAGGAGCAGTATTGTTTTGTGGAATTCAGTGGAAAACCTGTATGGTTATTATGTAACAGCAGTATGTCTGTTCCCAAGAAAAGTAACGTAGAAACTTATTTTTCAACAAATCACACAAACTTTAATAGTTAATTTCCTGTTAATTCTGAATTACAAAAACACTAAAGCTATAGTTTGCTGCATTACAGCAAAGTGTATTTACAAAGTCAGTTCAGCGAAATAGTAATGTGACAATGGTCTCTTACGAAAAAGGCTTTCAGTGACGGGGAAGTATTTAAAGAAGCAAGGATTAATGCTGCAGAATCTCTGTTTAATGTTCACAAAAATTAATCTACTTTTATGTTTCATATAAAAGGACTTCAATCGTCTAACCAAACTGCTGTTAAATGTGTTGAGCAGATTTTTAAGAATTTAGAATCTTATTATATCAGGACCTGCAATTGTATGAATATTTTTCACTTTAGTTTGATGAAAGCAGTGATATTTCTGACATTGAACAGTTGAGTTTATTAGAATGGTCTTTCATGGCTTCACAGTTAAAGAAGAGTTTGTAGAAGTGCTGCCACTACATGAATGTACTAAGGGAGATAACATATTTAAAGCATTCCTGAAATTTGCAAAAAGTAGTAATATACCACTCTCAAAACTTGTTGCTTGGATTTCTTGCTCTTTGTGCTAAAGACGATTCATTTCCAAAATCTCTTCATCACCTCCTTAGGTGCTTTATGTGCAAAGGTTTTGAGGTTCGACCATGTCATTTTAACTCATGTAGTAAATTACATCAGGTCAGCTTCTACATATCACGAATGGTCCATAAATCTTTTGAATATATCAGATTCTGAGCATGGTGACAATTCTTCATGCAGAAGTAAGGTGGCTCAGTAAGGGGAAAACTCTGGAACGAATGTGCAGCCTTCTGGATGAGGTAAGAAATTTTCTCAATACATCACCCAGGCAATATTGTCAAGAACTTGATGAGATCATGGCTCCTAGAATTAGGTCTCTTGAAAGATATTACCTCAAAATTAAATGAGCTAAACCTCAAACTGCAAGGGAAAAACTCCAAGCATTTCAGTCATGATAAAAACTGTAAATGTTTTTCAGAGGGAACTAGCTTATGGATTTCAAATTTAAAAAGAAATTCCCTATCACGCTTTCCAACTTTGAAATCAGTTATGGAAACCATAAATATAGATGAATGTGAAGTTTTATATTTTTCCCAGCATCTAGAAATTCTAATCACAGAATGTAGTAACAAGTTTAACCAGTTTTCAGCACTTCCAGTCATCATGTTTATCAATAGCTCATTTTTTTCAGTTCACATTACTGAACTTGGAGGTAGGATATCCAAGATCTTTGGAAATTGTAACCTTGACGAATCAGAAATGGATATTTTAAATCTTTGAAATCATATTCATCAAGTTCAAGCAATTTCTGGATTTTGGTGGAGAGGAATAAATATCCCATCATTGGTAGTGTTGCTTTGAAAACTTATTCTTTTTTAGCTTGAACATCTTTACGAGGTCACATTTTCCTCTATGAGCATCATGAAGATTGAGTAGTGATTCAATTTCTCAATTTCACAGACTCCCATCTAGATGATGCATTAAGAGAAATTGTTCCAACTACACAACAGTTTTTCTGCACTTACAGCAAATACACACTGCCAAACTATACATTACTTATGTAGGTTGCAAACCTAAGCAATTTTTAACTGTAACCAGTACACATTGGTAGTAGTAGTGGTAGTAAAAGAAATAGTGGTTGCAATGGTGGTGGCAGATGCACCTCATTATTTACGAGTTAAAATATGCCCAAGCACATGAGAAAATTGGACAGCACTTCTTTAACATGTTTTCCACTTAAACGGGTTTTGTTCTAAAATGAAAATGTATTAAACATAGAAACAAATTACATATTCAGAATTCAAATTCTCAATTTGCTTGTTAATACATTTCACCCACATTGAAGATATTTACAAACACAAAAGTTTATATTCTACAAAATACAGATTTGCTATTTGCAAATATATGAAAGCTATAACAAATTAAAACATTCTCAATCTATAATGAAGGCCTAAGATAATGGAAATAATTAAATGAATTCAAAATTTCAACACAATCTAAAGTAACTATACTGAAAAACACATTTTTAAATGTGAAAATAGAAGTAAAAGAAATAAAAATTTAGCTAATGGAACTGATATTGCAATATATGAAGTGTTGTATTTTTTCAAATACCTACATTCATTAGCAGCAATTGTTTATTTTTAATATGACATACTGGGCAAGTGATTCTTGATGGGCTGATTTCATGGTGTGCAGCTGGTTGACAAGACTGCCTGCTATGTTGACAGTGCAGGCAAAAGGAAATCTGCAGGAGATGAAGTACAATTTTGTCACTTAATTTATTTCTAACCAACTTAACATTTGCACTTCAAATGAAAATTGCTCATGCATATTAAACAAGGAGATGTTGGAACTGCTTCCCTTCATTGTTCAAGCATTGCTGGCATATGCTTAGAAAATTACCCTTTACACTCTGCTACTCCCTCTGAGAAATGTTGCAATTTCTTGACAATGTTATTTTTAAGTTCATTGCAAGTGTATGGATTTGTTTAGTAAAATTTCTTTTTTATCACCGCCAGAGATAAAAATGGCACAGCATTAGATCATGGGAATGAGGAGGCATTAAAAGAGAAAGTTTACAAAACAAATCCACACACTTTAAATCAACTTAAAAATAACATTTGTCAAGAAAATGCTGCCATTTCAAAGAGAGAACCACAGAGGGTGGTACGCAATTTCCTACAAAATTGTCTAAAATACTCAAAAAAGGAAAGGAGCACCAATACCCCCTTGTTTGATATAGCTGCATGTCAAATTTACTTTCTGTTTTAAGTGTATTTGTTATACGAGTTAGAAATGACTTCTGTAACAAACCTTACACTATATTTACTGCAGACCTCCTTCTGTCCACACCACCAGCTGGCCGCACATTGCAAAATTGGTCCTGTCAAGGATTGTTCACCCCATACAACCTAAACTTATATATAGTAATATTAATATCTTAGAAAATATTCCAAACTAATTAGATAATTTTGAAAATAATTTGAGGAATATGTTTATGCTTGAATGTCTCATTTAGGATGTTATGGTGAACCTATTTCATTACCAATAATCCTATAAATGGTTCATGCAACAGAAGGTGTTATTTTAGAAGAAATCATTTAAAAATCTCCTGTTACATGTACATCTACAAATCCATTCATTGTGCATTTCATCTTACAGCATGAGTAATATACCATGCATTGACCACAGATATTTTCTACTTGAAACAGAAATTGGGAATCAAGAAAGAGCAAAAATATTTGTAGAAACTTAAGTTGGCAACTCGAATTAGGCTTAATGCCTACACTTAGATGAATAACAGCATTCAAATAGTCGCAGAGCATGTGCATTTTTAGAAATTTAAGTTAATTCCACATGTGGCTTACTCAACAACGCATAACTGGTACAATCATTAATAATGTATATGTGCAATACATTTTGTGTTTAAAGATTCAAAACTTTACAGGTAGCAATAAATACTTCTACCTACTATTTAATACTAGCAATAAAATATAAACAATGGTACATTTATGCATTATGACTTTATATGATAGCAAATGACATAGCCAAATCATTTAAAAAATCTCTTACTTTCTAATTGGCTTGAGAATGATGCAAACTGTTAGGGTTTCTTACCAGAGATTAGCTAAATATAGTGACAATGAAGGTTTTGTATCAACCTTTACTTTAACAGTTACAGCAAAAAATATTCTGTGATTTACACTACACACAATTGTGATTTACATGACAGTGCAACTTAAGCTATAATATACATTTGTAAATGACACAAATTTTTAACATTCCAACAGAAAAATTAATTAAATATCATGAACTTGAATAAGAACCATGACAGCAATAATAAACTCCTCATCTAATCAAAAATCAAAATTAAAAGAACATTTTAACCTATGGCCAAATTTGGCCTTGGTAGTTTTCCTTTTACAGCTTTCAGTTCAATTCATTGTCCTACCGTGGCCAGTGCAAGTTAGAATCCTCAACATCATATTGCAGGAATCTAACTTGATTTTCATTCTCTGCTTTCTACAGGATAACCACATTTTCAAAAAAAAAACTGTATGGTTTTCTTTCCTGGAAATGCCACCAGAATCCTGTCCCATGTAGACACAGTTTCTCCCAAAGTGAGGAAAAGGTATGTCGTTTGATTTTTCTCTTTCCCATTGTCTGAATGCAGAATCTTATAAATCCTTGTGTCTAGCATTTGGTATGAAACACTGTCAAGAGTTAAAGAATGTTACAACATTAGCTTTAATTTTCTCAGTAATAATTTGGGGACTACTTTGTCTGGGTGCAGGTTTTAAGGGAAGAATATCAGCAACATAAGCACTTGTTAATTTAGTTACTATAGCCTTGTATGCCTTCTATGGCTTTGAGTGAGGTCATGTTTAGCACTTGCTATAGTTTTCCCAAAAGAGCAAGGAGATGTGATTGGTCACTTCTGACAGAGATGAAGCAGGAGTCACCTGCATACACCCCTTCATTTCTTTAAGTCTCCGCTCTATGTGGCACTACTACTTTAGTTTGTTTTCATCAAATATCATTGTGTTCCTTTCTCTGTCCTATATTTCTGTATCTCTCTTTGCTTTCTTTTAAACTCCTCATGTTTTCCCTCTTCCTTCAATTTATCTATTGTTTCCTCTTACTTTCAGCTTCTGAATTTTACATTTTTTCTATATACAGAAAAGTGAATTTGGTCTATGATGTCTACTAAGGCCTTTTTCTTTTAATACCACAAAATTAGGGTTTCTTTCCTAACAAGAAGTAAATTTTTATCATTTTCCAAAGATATAAGAAATCTAATGTGACTTACATGACACATTTCCATCAGGATTACGCCCATGATTAAACCAAATTTATCTTAATTTGTTATATTCTCCATTTATTTACATATTAGGCAGAGGAATTAATGTTCCTTTCAGTTATTTTCAATATTGATGAGCAGAATCTGATTTTTGAGACTTACATGACAAAATCCTCTAACATAAAATATGTAAAGCAGTTCAATAAGATCATATTACTTATTGATATTCATAGTCCCATCTGAAGGAAAATGCAGTATAGAAATGATGAAATATATACATATCTAAAGCTTTTAAAGGCTTATTGGGCTGATTTCTTGGTAGAGTAGTAGCCCTCATATCAAACCGTCATGAACTTTCATCCAATTAGAGAGCAGCACTGCAAACTATGTTCTAAATTTTTAACAATACTAATTGCTTATGAAGAATTCAAGGTATGTGTAATAATTTCATATGACAATTTCAACATAATTCCAGACTTCAAATGTTGTTCTTTATGCCTACTTTCCTGAAGAACTAACCTTTAACCATTATCTTCATATTCACAAGTACAGAAATTATAGGCAACTAAATAAAAAAATTTAAATCTACTACTGTGTATTAGTTTGACTTTCCAAAATGACATCCATTTATTACCAAAGTTCTAAAATTTAACTAATTATTGAAATGTTCACAGCAACGAAATGTGATTTTGCCCCTTTGATAAAACTATATTATGGTTAAGATGATACACACATATATAAATCTTGTACGTAGCTATATTACACCGTGCAATCCCGTACATTTGCCCTTGATTTTAGCATCATTAATGGACAACTGAAGATGCAATATTCTTTCTTTAACCAACGCAACCATTATGGTTGGTTAGTATAGGTCCTTACAACATGCATATTTATTCATTATAAGTCAAACTATGCATCATAATGGAAGTTTGCACTGTTTTAGGGGCTGATATAAGTATTGAACTTTCTTCGACACCTATACCTGTGAGAGGAAATGGTTTGTTGGTAAAACTTCCACAGACTACCCGGATTTAAAAGTGTAGAAGATATCTCCAGATCTGAAATACGCTAAATTGCCGATCCCTTGGCTACCTCCTGTCGTCGTTCCGAAAACTGCTCCATCCTTTACTTACAAAATCTTTCCTCGGTTCCGCTATGCGGTTAGGGAGGCACCTCCACTTTGGGCTAAACTTTGCGGATTATGGCCCTAAACAGCCCAGTAAGTAATGAAACAGCCGCTTTAATAGCAGAATAATAAAAGTCTCAAATCCGGATCACGTATGGAAGTAAGTAGCACATGTTTTCACACATTATCTATCGAATTATAGGTAACAAAGAAACAAAGTAAAACAATACCTTTCTAAACTCTGGAAGGATAAAACTTTTAATAAAACCTCACTTCATAAAACGTTTGCATGGTAAAGGAAAGGAACTACTTTTAGGAATCTAACCTCCAAATTCAGGTATGCAGATGGTTTGGTTTTGTCACATATGCTTTCAGTAAAACACATGTTGCAACCAAAAGTGCAAAAACCTAAGCTAAATTATTTTCCTCAATAAAGATATTTGCAATTTACGAGCGTATATCAATAATAATAATAATAATAATAATAATAATAATAATAATAGCATTATTATTATTATTATTATTATTATTATTATTATTATTTTGCTAAGCGATATAGAACATACAAATATACAAAACAATAATAGGTAATTATTTACAAGTTGGGGCGCTACATCTCCCCGCTGCGACTTATGCCAGTTTTGCACTCTAAAGGGACCGGTGTGGGTAGAGAGGGATTATGGGTGGGGAGATGGTTTAAAAAACCAATGTTGTAACCATTGCGCTGTTAGGAGTTGTTGGAAATATCGATAATCAGGTACTACCACGATATAAAATTAGAAACATAAATTTATATACACACACTAACCTAAACGGAATGGAACCTAACCTCGCGCTAAATTTGAAATCCACAGGCTTTGAAATTGCCATCATAAATACAAAGTCAATCAATCGCACTTAGTTTCATTCGATTTTAGAGTGGCCGAAGTTCTGTATAATAAAATTCACTGAACAGCTGTATCTGCGTGAAACATACTCGTTATACATCAGCACAGCGTCTAGCGACATATGCCGGTGTTGCATTCCACAACACTGTTCGCCTACGCCGACAATGAAACTCAGGTTTTAGGCACTTTAGCGTGTAGTATTATTATATATTTACATTGCAGAAGTACTACAAGACTTCTTTATTTATATTCTACTCCTTCTAGGCAGCATAGTTCATAAATATTCACAAAAAAGGATCGCTACGCGCACGTAATAAATTAGCGTTTAACTTAATTACGGAGCTTTTCCGATAAAAAAAATTGGTGAAAACGTAACAAGTATAAACCAAACTTATAGTCAAACCACAATTAGTTTAATTTCTAGAGGGGCCCAAGTTCTCTATAATTACCCAATAATAAATAAACGACAAAAAAAAAAAAAAAAAAAAAAAAAAAAAAAAAAAAAAAAAAAAAAAAAACTGTTGATGTAATGGATAAGATACAGCACATGCACAAACCTTATCGCCGGCTTCGTTCTCTTCCACTTCCATTTTCTTGTGTTTATTGTCAAGTCACAAAACTAACGCACCACTCGTATTACATTAAAACCTTACCAAAACGTGAAGTAATTGGTACTACATGTTCATTGTTAAAAGCATTAAATTAATAACGTCAATGGCTTCGTGAGCCACACGCGCATTACACAATACAAAGCTACGCGGAGCACTAGGATTACTGCTACTCCTCCTACTACTACTACTACTACTACTACTACTACTGCTACTCCTACTACTCCTACTCCTCCTACTACTACTACTCCCACCACCACCACCACCACCACTGTTTGGCATCGTCTTTCAACTGTGTTTTCCTCTGCCTACTATGTTCCTTTTGGTTCTCTGCACGTTGCAAGCCTAGCTGCGCAGACCAGATAATGTGTCGTAATATGAAGAAGTCTGGTAGAGGGCAAGAGACTGCCTAATTCGTGCGCAATACATTGGTTGTAATGGGAAACAGTGAAATTTAAAACAGCTATAATTACGTCTCAAGGATACCTGAGTAGGAAATAATTGCGACAACACGTTCTTTATGATCGTCAGCATCTATGCCCAAGGATTAGACCTTGAATGTCCTGTTGGAAGTTGAATAAAATCACTTTATTGACTAGAGTGAATTTCATCCCACAACTGAACAAAACAAGTAAATATTATCATTGAACTTGAATATCTCATACCTGCATTTAAAGTGTTTTACGAACAGGATGTAAGCATCACAGAGAGCATAATTCAGTTTTAATTCCGTTTTCTCAGTTTCTTATCAGTGATTCCATGTATACTTTCTCCTTTTTACTTTAATACACAAAGTCATCTACAAGAATTATAAAGAGGGGCTTTTAAGAGTGTGTCTGCAGTAAAAAGGTCAAAATGCTGAATTAAAAATGAAAAATATGCTGGGTTCGATTCTAGGCTGATGAAGCTATTCTTATTCCCCACCCTCAAGAGCCTGGAAATGTGAATGCTATACTGAACGTGTGTTAAGTTAATCGAGAGGTTTAGTTTTAATGTACACCTTAAATGTAAGCAGTCGTTATAGGTCACGACGATATTACCAATGGCGGCATAAAAATAAATAAAAACAAATAAAATAATAAAAAAAAACATACAGAAAAAAAAAACATACGCGATACTGATTTTCAGAGATGGTATGTATAGTATAAAAATAAAATAAACGTGAAATTAGGTACTTGTATTCCTCTACAGTACACTATATTCAAGACGTTAAGTAAACATTTTCTATCAGTATTTGTGGTATATTTGAGTTAGACAGATAAGAAAGGTATATTAATATGTGCACAAGAGAGTATGGTCTGTGCTTCCTGAAATAGTTTATAAACAAATCTAAAATTAGAATCGATTATTACTTAACATTCATGTTCTAACACTTTTGTAAGATTCTTTTTTGCACTCTATGGGGTCATGTTTCAGTCTGAAATTACAGATTTGAGATTAACTTAATCGAGATTTCGTGTATTTTTTTTTACATTATTTAGGACAATTTATATTGAATCTAATATTTAATACTGCCTTCTAATGCTAATAAAACATATACAAAATAATTATAAGAATAAAATTAGCGTTCTCGTTACATTTGTCAGATAATATGGGAAACTAAATACTGAAGGAACTGTGACAGGGTTTAGCATCATCTTGCTTTTATTCTCATGGAAACAATTTTTCGGAAAATGCACCGAGTACAGCCTGTGATATTTCGATGGCACAAATGTGTTACGTCTCCGAGCAGCTGACGACTTACTCAATAATTCTAGTTTATGTATTAGGAACCTAAAATAAATTATCATTCGCTTAGTGACCGAGGAAACCCACGAGAATAAATCGGAATGAATTTGGAACACAAATGTTACAATTTATTCTTACCGATGGAAAGTGATCTTGGAATCATTTTTCCAGTTGTTGGTATAATTATACAGCATAGAAGTGCACCATGTTAATTATTAAACCCTAATACCCTTGAACCACCTCACTTTTAAAACCTTTTAAGCGTACTGAACATACGGCAAAAAGCACGTTTGCCCTTCACCTACCGATGCGCGAGAGGTTTCAATTAGCAACAGCACACCAGCGCCACCAGTGAGTCTAGGTAATATAATTCCAAGGTTTTTGGCACGTTGTTGCCTGTACGCCAATGAACTATTATCGTCCTGGATGGATCACCTGACTGTTGAGTTTCCATAGTCTACGCCGCTTTCGAATTAAGTCACTCTGTCTCACTGTATTAATCTGTGGCCTCACTAGTCTACGATAGAGGAAACTGCTCCATATTGACACTTATATTCCAATACCCTGAGGTGATCCATTTATTTAGTGAAAAAGGCAGTGAGTGTCCATCTTTGTTAGGGGATTCTATTCCGGATTCGCGCCGCTTTGTCCACCACAAATCCCGCATGCGGTCGTTTGGGGTCGAACCCGGACCACCTTGGTGAGAGGAGAGTGGTCTAACCACTCAGCAGCGGCGCCGCCAATTCTAGAACTGCAGTGATATTCTACGCGTCTCTCCATCTACAGCAGGTCACTGAAATTAAGAGTTAATTAGAAAGTCCTTCAGGCAAAAGTTCAACAAGAGGAAAAATTGCTTGTTTGCACAAAAATAACGTATTAACGAGGCGATTACCAGACAAAAGGCAGGCTCCCATATATACACTCCATGCTACTTGGGCAATTTGAAGTGTTTTCCGGCATAAACCTGGACTTGAATCAATTCGCTAACTGGGCATTGTAAGTTGGGAACAAATAATTTTCTGCCTGGGTTATATTAAGCAACATACAACATTCAAGATATACACACATCAAGGTTTCATTTAAAATCCTTAGTTCCGTAAAGCACTTGCGGATCGATGGGACTAAACTTAATTAGGGTTTTCTACGGTCACTTTTTTACGTTCTCTACCACGTACTATACACATGGTAGAAAAGATACTGTACTACGCCCAAAAACTCGACATCAATAACTGTTTTGAGGATCCTTGAATAAAAAATTCTTTTATAGAAAAAAGTCTCTGTGTATTTGTGTGTGTGTGCCTTAGTGTTTAAGTTTAGATTCCTCCACGGCTGCGACATGGAAGATCTACGAATCTTAATTTTCTCAAAATGGCTCCAAAGATTAATTAAAATACCCCATGTTTAAGATATTTTATGACAACTGAAATGTATATCTTGCATCTTCTGGGAATGGCCACTGAAGTCTTCATTTTCGACGACCTTTGTATAACTTGTAAATCGTAAGAGATGGACAAAAACGTACTATACAAAATGTGAATCTCGGTAAAAGTCACACTTCACATGTGTGTATACAGCTTCCTTTCTTACTACTGATTTCAGTTTTAAAACACTCTAAACTTTACTCAAACGGGAAGTCGTCATTCATTTCATCTTTTACTTTGTTCCTGGCCATACAAAGAGAAACGAATTTCAACTATATCAAATAGCGACCAGAAATCAGCATTTAAAAATTGGACTCGCTTTAGTTCAGTGCATTCCCTTATTTCCCTCCTACTTACAAGTAATTAAGTAATGAGAGCATTTCTGGTAATGTTTATCATGATTAGCATGTTGTAGTTAAAAGAGTAATCAATCTACTGTAAGAATAGCTTGTATGCAGAGCAGGTAGTGAAGGTCATGTGAATGGAACGCATCATATTTTTCACTTTCTATACCGAATACTATGTACGTACATAGTAGGTAGAGAAGGTATTGTATTCCACCCAAAATTCGATACCGAGATTTCACCGGAAATACATGTTTTGAGGGAAAAGCCTTTTTAGAAAAAGGCCCGGGCGTGCGCATATGTGTTGAGTGCATGTGAGTGTGGAGAGCTTAGCTAACTTGTATTTTAGTATAGCTTTCAAGGATGCGACACGAAGCTTTTCAGGAAAATCCCCCCATCCCAAAATACCCTTTAGATAGAACATATTTACAAATGCTTTATCTAAAAGACAGTTATCTTATTTTGCTTAAAATACCGTATCTGTATTAAAAATATTCACATGAAAAATGTATACCCTAAATTTCCTGATAAAATCCTCTGAAGGCCTCTTAATTCTGGATGACTTGCATAGCTGGTAAACCGTAAGAGAGACAAAAACTTAGTACACGAGAAATGTAATATCGTTAAAACACACATTTTATATCATCTGCATTTTTTGTGGAGTTTCGTGGTACTCCTTGATATTGGTTTCAATTTTAAAATACTTGAAAATGTTCTCAAACTGGAATTTGTCATTCATGTTTCTTTTGTTTTACTCCTGGCCATTTCAATCACATAGCGGTAGCTTTCAAAACCTTTTGACTGTGGCTATAGCCTAGCATATTCCCTTATTTCCATTCTACTTACAAGGAACTATGCAATAAAACCATTTTTGCTAATGTTAATCTCGATTAGCATGCAGTAGATTGAAGAATACACTTCTGTTAAGAGTGGTTTGTTACAGAATAATTAGAGAAAACCATGTTAATGGAACACATTAGATTTGTTATGTTATGCGTGATCACAGGCGGGATCCAGGATTGATTTATGGAGGGGCTAACATATTTTAACAAAGCCCAAAATGCAGTCAAAAATAAAGCACTTTACTCTCATAGCTCTTCAAATAGCATGTCTGGGTGCAAACATTTTAGATATTGAGAAAATTTAATGAAATGTTGTAGACATAAAAGAGACATCATTTTGAAACTTAATATTTAAATTACTCAGTTTTTAGTTTTTCCTGCTGCCTATAGTTTCAGAGCTTAATTCTTATTCAAATTCTACTGTAAAAGCATTTTACTTATTGATCCATTTACATCCGACTTTAACTGCATATTCATATCGACGACCTTTGGAACATATACAACGGCAATGGTATTAAGTCGTGAACTGTTTTCATTGACCTTGGCAAGAGAAAAATTCACACCCCCAGCTGGAAATCGAACCCGAGACACCTCACACAGCAGGTTGATCGTCTACGACGTGGCTACGGGGCCAGACCCTAAAATCATGTGTGTTTCAACCCATATGTTTCGTTTTCTTCCCTAGTTACAACATTTTGAAACATAGACCATTGCTAAGATAAATTCACTCATTCTGAAGGATTAGATGACATCTCGATTAAGGGGAGTCGAAATGCCCTATCTTGCCAATCTTAAAGTTTGACCCATTATCTCAGCAACCATTTAAGATAATGGACTACATTTTTCACGGTATATTCAATAATACCTTTACAGTTTATTGATGGAAAATAAAATATTTCTGTTCATTAGAAGGAAAGGTATACATTTTGAAATAAATCTCTACAAATTTTATTGAAAACTTTCGATTTTTAAATTTAAATATAAATAACTATTCATACACATAAAAACTTTTCTGACAAAATAAAGCCTATTTAGCTGCAAATGTGGGGTAAAAATGTTAGCCCTGTGTGTCAATTAGTTACCTAGATAATGGGGAATTTGTGTATAAAATGTTACTTCTTCAGAAATTGCTTTCAAACATAACATTAAATAAAATATAAACTAACTTTCAAAACACACAACTTCGCATTACATCGAAACACTCACATGAAGGCAATATGAGCGGGAAGCCAATGCTGCCAACAGCTTAAATAAAAAAACAAAGATCTCTTCTCTAACACTAATATTTACAAAGTTATTGAAGTTTTAACAGGTGAGTGCACCAACATGTTCTAAAAACTACTATTCAGGATTATTTTCAACAATATTTTAAAAGTATTTCCAATTAGCGTACCCCTATGAAAAACATACCAAAATGAGAGGGAGATTTGAAATAGTCGTATTCAATTTAAACATTAAATTGAAAAAAAAAAAAAAAAGAATTACACTTCGGCTGCCCTTAAGTAAATGGGATAAAAATCAAAGTATTGAGGTTTGATTTTTGCTAAGCAGCACAATATCATAACATTAAGTATATCAAATGTTATTTTTTTATTTCCCTAAGGAGGGTGCTACAACCCTTCCCAGCTCCTCCATGTGTCCGTCTATGGTAATATGAAATACTGCCAACTTCTTATTGAAGAAAACTTTCACAGCTTCAGAAAGGTCATTAAATGCTATAATGTTTAAATCCCGTGAAGCGCTGTGAATTTGAAGTTGGAGACTTTGTTCACATTTCCTTTTTCGTAATAATTTAGATAACAGGCTACTGACCCCACAAGACACCAGATAAGAGAATCAATGTTTCAGCTTTTCGTATGATACTCTTGAGAAGAAAAAAATATTTCAAGCAATTCTCAGAAAGTTATAACCAACGGTAACAATATTTTCTTAGAGCTATTTTCTTCTGGACACACACTTACTAGCGCTGATATAGTTCTATAACTGCTATATGTAATTTCTTGAATTTTTTACAACGTATAGAACATATTCACTAAATATTAAAACACCTCCAACATGGACATTGTTCTACATGTAGTTTAATCCCCCCCCCCTTAAATAACTATTAAAACAGTAATTTCCTTCTTGGAGTAGACAGCATTTCCCTGAAAAAAAAATCTGATGTGGAATCACATGGCTTTCTCTACATCTCTGCAACAAATTATATTATTTACTTCATTTAATCGAGAAAAAATTAGCAGAAATAGTCTTATTATTTGCTTCCTTGTAAGTAGAAGCGAAATGAGGGAGTACCATAGGTTAAAGTGATCGTCAAAAGCTGACTGAAGTTCCTTTGTTTGTATGGACACGAGTTGACAAATTCCTGTATCAGAAAAGTATGTTTTTCAAAGCTGAAACTAAAAACAAGGAATATTTAAAAAAAAAAAAAAAAAAAAAAAACCATCAACTTCACGAAAAAAATGCATATAACTTAAAGTGTGTGTTTTATCGTGCTGTACATTTTTTGTTCGGCAAGTTTTTGTCCATCTCTTATGGTTTAGCAGTTGTGCAAAATTCCGTAAAATTCATCCAGAATAAAGTAGTCTTCAGAGGCTATTCCCAGAAAATTCAAGATATACATTTTATTTGTCAAGTACATGTCTTAAACATACGAGATTTTAATCAAAATCGTTAGCCATTTTTAAGAAAATCAAAATTTTCGAAATTTTTTCCATGTAAAGGGTAGTTTGAGGTGGGGGGATTTTCTTGAAAATGTTCGTGTCGCATCCTTGGAAGTTACCACACTTAAATACTAAGTTTGGTATTTAATCTTCTTTTCGTTTATGAGCTATGCTGCCCTCAGACACACACACACACACACACACACACGGACCTGTTTCTGAAAATGCTTCTTTTGGACTCAGGGGATCCTAAAACATGTATTTCCGGTGAGATCTCGACAACGAATTTTTGGGTGGAATACAATACTTCTCTATCCCTATGTACACTGTACATACGGGGCTAGAGAAAGTAAAAATGAAGATTAAAATGCCTGAGATATTTAAAAATGTCTTAAATTCTACTTATGGATGCATGTGTCCCCCAAAATTTTTCAAATTTAAGTTCATAAATAGTTTTCTTAATAGCCTTGTCCAAATTCAGGAGGCGTTTTAATACAAACATTTAAAGAATACAGAAAATCTAAGCATTATCTACCCTTAAATTAGAAGGGGAAGGTACAACGCATATATAAATGTAATAAATGCTGCAGCATATTATAGTTTTTTTTTTTTTTTTTTTTTTTTTTTTTTTTTTTACTTTCTTTAGCTTTTTAGAAAAAGTTCTGTGTGTGGGTGCGCGTGCGTACAGCATAGCTCAAAACCGAATAAATAACGGTATTTAAGATCAGCATCTTCCAAGGATAAGATCTTAAGATAAATCCCCACACCCAAAATTACCCTTTGCATAGAATATTTCTTTCGAAAATTTCAATTTTATAAAAAAAAAAAAATATATAATATATTTTACGTAACATATTAAAGACATTTACAGGGCAAATAAAATGTGTATCTCGAATTTCTTGGGAACATCTTCAGAAGGCCTCTCTATTCTGGGTGAGTTTGTATAACTGGTAAACCGTAAGAGATAGACGAACACTTACAACACAAAAAATGTAGATCTTGTTAAAATGAACAATTTATGTCACACATTTTTTCCTAGAGCTAACCATTTCCGAGATATTCCTTGTTATTGGCTTCAATTTTAAAATACGATGCTCTTTCAAACAGGATATCGTCTATGCTTCTTTTGCTTTACTCCTGGCTATGTGAAGAAGCAAATTTCAGTAATAATCGCATAGCCACAGCTTTTAACACATATGACTATCGCTTTAGCACTGTGCGTTCCCGTATTCACCTTTTGCTTATAAGGATCTAAGCAATATGACCATTCTGCTAATACTTATCTTGACTTGCATGAAGTAGAAGAATAAAACTTTGTAAGAAGTTTCTTTGCAGAGTGGGTAAAAAAAGGCATGTGAATGGACCACATCAGATTTTAAGGGCAAATAGTCCACAGAAGTTACAACAATTATTGTAACTCCCACTTTATTGTCTCTTGTCAACTGCTTGGGAGGACAATAGACACCCATATATTGTCGTAAATAATATGAGTGTTTTCATCTTGTCGATAATTCACGACCGGAGCGAAGCGATGGGAGTCAATTGTCCTAAGAGATGAAAATAAGACTGTATTTGATAAGACAACTAAGCGAAATAGACCATTAATAATTTATAAAATATAGGAAGGGAGATTTTATCAGGTTATGATTGTAATACATTAGTTCTCAAATGCTAGATGACGCCTGACCAAACCATTTCAAACTTTCCGCCATCACGCAATGTCACGGCTGACCGGATTGTCACCTTGTTACCAATAACCAAGGAGATTAAATAAACGAACATCAGGTGCGACAAGATTTCAAAGAAATGAACATCAGCAGCGATAAGATGTTTCGATAATCGATCCCGTTAGATTACTGCGATTGTTTGAAATGGCGTAATCTCAGCCACTGCATTGGCGCTTTAATAGTTGAGCTAAAGTGTCAGTGTATTTGAATGCCCACAATACTTCCACATCTAGAGTATACGATATGCCAATATAAGTTCAGCTGTATCCTAGAAATTTTAATTTTTCCACTAAATGACAGTCCAACAGGAAACCTGATCTGGAAGATCTATCTATCTATGAAAAACACCAACGAACAAAGCTTCACAAATCATATATGACGACACAAAAATGCTATAGAAATTAGATAACAAAATATAAAAACGTTGGAAAATACAGAATAAAAACATAAATAAGCGCTTTCTAAATTTAATAACAATGAAACTAATGAATAAAACAATAATACAAATAGCACAAAACTAATGTGTTCCGCTAAACTTTACTTTGAATTATATTTGTTTTTAGTTTTAGTTTAAATCTTTTGAAAATTAAGAGGTATTCTTTATTTCTTCTAGTAATTCATCATATATTTTAATTCAGAAATGTATTAAGCCTTCTATTTCTTAAGTTACACTTTCAGATGATTAAAATAAATGTTTAATTTCAAGAGGATGTTGTGCTGATGTATTTCTTTGCATTATTCTGTTATAGGTTGATATGAATGTGTCTATGAGTGGCTTTAAATATATAAACAGCCGCAAAAAATAATCTTCCAAAAAATAATACTTTTGATTTTTCATTTAGAATTTTAGTGGGAGTTGATGAACTGTTAAATTGTTAATCGCCCTGGTCTACGTACTTTTAATGGTTTAAAATCTGGTGTTTTTTTTTTTTTTTTTTAACGAAGGCCCCAAATATTATATAAGCTATACGAAAGTATATTTAGAGAATAGTACAGTGATCTTAAACAACAGATTGGTAACAGTTCTTAAGTTCGAACAAATATTCCGTATAACAGGAGCAATTTTTTTACATATATTCTGAATGTCGACCCTAAGAAATTGGTATGCGCAATACGCATAATGGGGTTAATACTAAAGACTAACTGAATGAAAGTATCAATCTGCGTTTCCAGATCCATTTTAATTATGTTTCATGACTATCGCAATTTAAATTAATGAACAACTTACACGAATTCTCTCCTGTATAAACATTAAATGATATTAAATGAAGTGATTAAGATTAATGTAATATTTTTCGGCGAATCAGCGGTATTCAAAATGGGTCTGGGGACGATTCGGTTCTGTTACGACTCGGTGCCGGTTTCTTTATTTGGCCGCGGAATTATAAACGAGGGTATTTATTATAATATTTAGTTAAATTTTAATTTGTTTTCTGGTCAGTTATATGTGAAGTATGGATTTCATAAGCACACATTTATGCTTAAATGACACTTTCTTTCATTGACATCTATATTTGAAACAATGTTTGAAGTTTCACTTGGTTTATCAGTTGATATATAATTATATTCATTTTTCTACAAAAATGGAACTCTTCTTATGCACACACCCATGTTTATCTGCATTAATATGACATAGATGGAAGGGTAAGCTTTTGTAAGAATGAAAAGGTACAGTTTGACAGAAGAGTTCAATGCCATGACTCTGATTATAATTACCAAACACAACTACTATTTCGTAAGAATAGTTTGTAGAAGATTAGATAATTCGTAAGAATGCAACACAGATTTATTTTTAAAATAGGCACTCTGAGTAGAAAGAGATGCTCCTCTTCTCCTCAAATGTATGTGTGAAATTAACGCATTATATTACGTGTTCATTTAAATATCACTTTAGACCAAACATGGTTGGTTTGAGGCTAGAGCTTGTTTATAATTTGTCGGCATATGTTTATTTATATGTATTTGAATGTGCCGTTTTTTTCATACCCACATCCTATAGTTATTAGTACTTTCTTCAGTATTACTTTAGAGGCATTGCATTCACCCCCAATATAATAGGTATAGTACGAATACAGTACTTCTTGCGCCCTCGCCCAGTAAGAGGGAGAGGGTGGCGAGGGTCGTGCGCAGCTGCGATACTGCTGCTTAGTCTGTCAACGAACCAATTCTAAATCTCGATTTAAATACTAATTTTTTACAGGGAAGTATGGAAATGTTTTTGAATATCTTGTATTGTAAGATTTTTCTCCTTTTCTTCGGATTTACTGATTATATTCAAGCCATTCAGCATAAGGTGAACAGATTATTCTCAGAAAATTCAAGCTAGATATCTTATTTTTCAGAACATTGCTTAAACTTGTGGTATTATCAAAATTGTTTGAGGTATAATTGGGAAAATAACACATCTGAAACGTGCTGCATGTAAAGAATAGTTTGGGTTTGTGGAATATTCAACATATTCGTGTCACACACTTGAAACATATTAAACTTAAAATCCAAACTTTGTATATAACCGAATTTTCGTTTTTTTTTATTATTATTATTATTATTCCGTTCATACACACAAAAGCACATACTATAAAAATGTTTTGGGGGGAGGATTTAGGGCTTGTGTTTCTGGTGAAACCTCGGTAACGAATTGTTGGGTGGAATAAAATATTTCCCCTACTTCCTGCATTTATCATGTATTACAGAAAGCAAAAATATGCTCTTAACAAAATGCACTATAGAGAGTTCAGGCTTGCACCAGTAGGAATCAACGCCGGTGTTTTAATCGGAATTCACAGTTGACGGGACGCTCTACCGATCCCCGTGAAATGGAAAGAAATGTAGGCCAAATTTAACGTTCTAGTCCCCATATCCAGACGGCATATTAAAGCTATCTTACGCACGATTATAGAAATTATTCTAAGAGGCCGTGCAGCCGCTACAGTTTACTTTAATTGTAAGCTGAAAATACGAAAATGAAGAAATGTTACTCCTTCGCCAAACCTCTGTTGCATTGAGCTTTGGTTCATATAAAGCGCGTTTCAACTTGTACGGCAGTATATGTTAAATGAAACACACTTTTGCCACGTGTACTACACGTACTTACGATAGAGAGCTGATGTTCAGCTCAATGTCACCTTGTGAGTTATACATCACCAAATAATTAAATATCTGCTCTGCTATTGTTAGGTATTTATTTTTCACCTGCACTTTCTCCCTTTTCTTTATTGTTTTAGTACTTAAAAGTATGTTTCTATGGCCCTAAAATATCAAATAGGATATACCTATACATTTTTCTTTTTAAGGGCATCATCATTGTTTACTCTTGACAAAATTACATTCAGCAAACAATGAACGATGCGCCACATGAGTTGTGCGCTATTGCACTGTATTGCTACTTTTGCTTTAACTAGCGTATTTTTGTTTCCCTCGCCATTTTACGTTCAATTTAATGGCGTTCTTACAGGCTCTTTCATTCGTTACTTTCCTATCCTATATACTACTGTTTCTGAACACCCCGTAGCTTTAATTGTTTCATATATTCCCGTGCTACCACTCATTCTACTAGAACAATTTCTCAAATTATTATTTTGAGTTTCTTGTTAGTTAAAAGCGCGTAGTATTTTCAAGCTTCTCCTCCCAGAATTATACACATTTACGTAAAATAAAAACAAATAACCAAACCTACTTTAACATTCACAGCGTTCCACGTGCTATAGATAAACCACTTCCCAACAAACTTATGTTAACTTTTACCGTACCACACTATCTGCTTGATGCCTGGCGACTGAGGGGTGAATGGATAGAAGCCTATTAATTATTATAGGCAATGAGTGCCAGAAGTTACAGAATTCAGGATTGTTTTAAAAACTTTCTCTAAACCTTGTCAACATTTTCTCTCGCTTGGTATCTGCTTTGTAAACCCAATAGGAAAAAATCGTTTCTGTGTTACATTCAAATGACTTTCTCTATCTGTTCTGCAAACCAACTTACAAACGATTATTCACTTATCTACATGTTGATTGAGACAAACATTAGCAGAAATTGTCTTATTACTTACACTAGGCTAAAGCCATAGTCATGTCTTTAAAAGCTATCGCTACGTCAAACATTTGAAACTCGGTTCTCTTTGCGTAACTAGGAGTAAACAAAAGAGGGATAAATTGAAAGATGACTTCCGGTTTGAGAAAAGTTTACGTAGTTTAGTATTGTAACTAATAATAAAGGATACTTTGGAAACGGTTAACTCTACAAAAATATATATCACATAAAGCATGTGTTTTAACGAAGCCATTTTTTATGTAGTAAGCTTTTTGTCTTCTCTTACGGTTTACCAGTTACACAAGTCATCCAGAGTGGAGGTCTTTAGAGGATATTCCCAGAAAATTCATGATATACATTTCATTTGCCATGAAAATGTCTTAAAACACACTAAGAGCCATTTTTGATAGAATCAAAATTTTCAAAAATGTTTCCATGTAAAGAAATGTCATCCTGTCATCTTGTAGCCCCGCGTTGTATCTAGACACCAAATACGGATATAAATACATATGCAAATACGATTGAAAGTGTATTACAAAATGTACCCTAATTATCAAAACTAGGAAGTTCGTACCAAATTCCTTGCGCAGAGTAAGAGCGGCCAGGTTTGGCAATACCATGTGGCGCTTCTTGCGCGAGCAAAGGTCAACGTAGAGTGCAACCCATTACCGCAAAACAGGTATCACTGTATAACACAGAACCATGTTCGAATAACATCTTTGTTCTGCTCAAATGTGAGCAAAATTAATTTGTTTTACAATCATAGTACGTTTTATAGCAATGTGCTTATTCATATACTTATTTAGAAACCGGTGACAGTACTAGTACACACACTGTCAAACGTCTAGTAACCTACAACTATCACACTGTTATAGGCCAGAGGTATGGAGCTGAACTGAATCTGTGCGGCATGAAGAAGAACTGACAAGACGGATTTACTAATCCACAAGCATCCTACCTTAAATAAAGATGAAAATGAAGTGTAATTGAAAAAATGCAGGTTCAGTGTGGTGTATTGCATACAAGCTGCACTTTTAGATCCCAACAAATGCTATTGGCTTGGTGATGCAGCAACGGCACTGATAAAATATTTCAAATATGCCCCAATCACATCATGCGAAGTGGTATCAACTATTTCGCATTATAAATGTTGTTTGTCGGGAATGTAGAATGAGGTTTTCATTTGAAAGGCTTCAGAAGTACATACAGTTTTCAGTAATATATCTGCAGATGAGTAAAGATTTTGTTTAATTGCTGCTTTGGTCTTTACCTCGTTAGAACGTGATGATATTTAAGAAATTGTGTTATTTGGATATTATTTAACATTCAATCTGTAAATATATTTTCAATCCATGTTATAGTTGCTTGGGCGTTTTCATAATGTACATATATAGAAATCAGTTAGATTCGCCCTTATATATGTAATAATTTGTATGTTGTACATAATTATCTAAAAAGGTGTGATTATACGAATTTCTCATAACTCATTTTTGTTATCTGGAAAAAGTGTTATTTACTTGACAACAGGTTTGTTTACCTCTACTCCCCACTGCGTTTTTATAAATGACTTGTTTTGATGTGGCGAGTTGGTCGGTCGCAAACTATATAAGGAACGGCGAACGTTACAAACTTCCTAGCCCTGCTAATTATACACAAAAGTTAATGCAAATCAAATAAACTATTTTATTTTAAACTCTTTTTAACTCCCTCATTCGGCTCAAAATTCTACACACACTTCTGAGAAAATGCAGAATTTATGAGCAAGCGAGCGACTTAACTTAAATAACTTATGTGTTACATTCAAATGATTCTTTGCCATCAAATCTACTGAAGAACATACAAACCAATTCTTCTGTGTAAGAAATTATAATCAAGATCAACATTTTGCGGAAATAGTCATGTACGCATTTATTTATAAATACAAGGGGAAAGTAATACTCAAAAGTTTAAGAACTTATCACCACATACTCGCCTTAAGATTGAATACTCTTTCCATGCAAAGGTAAGAAACCATAGAATATCTAAGAACTTTATTCTATAGTTTTTGTATAGTAGGTTTCCGTTTATAGCTTAGAATTTACCCTATATGAGTACAAAACTATACAAATTCCTTCTGAATGAAGAGGACTATTTCCAGAAAATTCAACATATAAATGTATTCTGTCACGTAAACATATTTAATACATGATGTTTTAATGTAAAAGCCTTAGAGCAATTTTTGAGAAAAGCAAATATTTGGAAACATTTTTCATGCAAAAGTTGGGAGGATTTTTTTTTAAATCCTTGTATTGCAATTTTTTTTTTTTTTTTTTGGTAGTGTTTAACGCCCGCTTTAACTACTAATGGCACCGCAGGCGGTGACACTGATGATACATGAATGATGATGGAGCACCGGTGGAATGCGATGGCGGGGGAAACCGGAGTACCCGGAGAAAACCCGCCCCAGCGCCGTTTTGTCCACCACAAATCTCACATGCGGTCGCTTGGGATCGAACCCCAGCCGTCTAGGTGAGAGTCGAGTGGTCTAACCACTCGGCCACGGCGCGGCCTGTATTGCAATTTTGTAAGATATTAAGCTTAAATAACAAGTTTGGTATTTATCTAACTTCATTTCTGAGGTACACCGTTCTCTCTCACTCACTCACTAAGGTCATTTTCTTTAAAATCATCTTCTGGTTTCAGTGAGCCTCAAAACATAATTTCCGGTGAAAAAAGACACGAATCTCTTGCCAGATTGTTAGGGATCTAATTATTGAATATCATTTGTATGCACATTACACAATATTGTAGAATACACTCTTGAGTATTTAATATTGTACAGAAAATTATTTTAAATTTTGTGTGAAGTCAAAATAACTATTTATGCTTTGAAATCAAGACTGAAGTTGCAAGGCATAATATTAACACTGCAACATTTGTTTGTACAACTTATTCTGAATTTCTGGGAACTTCACTGAAGTATTTTAGCATTTTAAAATCAATTAATTATTTAAACTTTACACAGAACATAAAAGTAATTTTTAATGTAGATGACAAACACACACACAAAAAGGGGGGGGGGGAGAACTCAGCAGAAAGGTTATAATGCTGAACAACCATAAAAGAAACCTTAACCTATACCTGCATGCTTGACAACATACTGTATTGAAAAATTTCAAAACCTTCACATGTCCAGTAAAGGTCAATTTTGCAATGAGAAGAAATGCACAAGTAAAATGCTCAGTGCAGTAAATGCAAAAATATTACAACTAAAATAAATGTAAGAATCCTTGAAGACCATAGTTATGAGTCTTTCTGCCATGCAAACTGAAATTCTTCCTGCCATAATGATCAAATAAAACCACTGCTTGGGCTATGCTCAGATTTCTGGCATTTTACGCCTCATAAATTGAAGTATAAACAGAAAGAATCAGGAAAATGTGAAACTTACAACTTGCAGTCACATAGCATCAATAATAATGAATTTGCATGAGGGAGTTAACTTTAAAATCATGTCATCCATTACTACTGAATATTTGCACCCATTTACTGCTGGCTACCGAAAGTGATACAATCAAATTTTATATATGCAAAGTATGCATTTTGTTGCGGCCCAATGATAGGGGCATGATGATCATGATGAATAGTCTGGCCTATCATGAACTATACACTAATTAGTGTGATACATTCAGTCTGTAATGTTAAGTTGCAATAAAATGCAAAAGAATTTCATGTTGTCATGTCTGTGGTGAAAAACCAGTAAACTTAGAATCTGCTAAAACACATGAATCATAAAAGCTTTTTACTTGTTGTAAAGTCATAAAAAGGCTTCTGCGCTAGTATAATTTATGGACCAAGAATAAAAGTTGCAAAATGGAAAACAATCATAAGTATAAAGTGAATAACAAAATATTGTTATAAGTTAGGTTTCCACATTTTCTTCTGATTGTTCCGATTTGTCATACAGTAGACACTGTTATTAAAGGAGGGTCTACAACTTAACACCTTCAAAATATTTGATTTGGTAAAAGTTTACTTTAACAACAGAATGTATTTCTGAATTTTTATAAGTGTAAGGTGTATTTACAGTCAATTTTGCATCATAGTTCTACTTGGATTATGTTTTGGAAATACCTGGTTCTTGAGTGATTAATGTTTAAACCTTTTATTAATTTCCCTGAGTTACATTTTCTTGCATTAAAAGGTAAACCCACAGATTTCCAATGTTGCAAAAGGTATGATCTCATTGTTTACTTGTTCAGCACAATGGTATGAGCCAGTCTTTTGACCAGTGATCATATAGTACCTTCATGCAACATTTTGAGTTGGTTAATAACTGTGAATTGTAAAACAAACCAGTCATGTGCCATGGTGTCATGTATATCTAAAAGTGACCATGATCCGAGTTATTTTTGGTATATTGAATTTTCCTTGGTGCATATTGTTGAGCTAGTTGTTAAAAATGGATAAATATAAATGGAAACTTGGCAGAGTATGTGTTCAAGTGTAAATAAAAACCAAAGGAAAGCATCTGCACACTTTTTTAAAACTCTCAGTTGTATCCACAAAATACTAAGGTAAACTAAGTTGAATGAACTTTCTGATTTCAAAGTGCTTTCAAAAAAATAAATTTAAGGTGAGTAGAAGCCATCAGGCTGTAGCAAGCTACAGGGAATGACTGGATCTCTGGTTTTGAAATTTTGGTGAGATTTAGTTTTAGTGTATGCATATGAACTTGGTTGAAATAAGGGGTAAAAATGGAGTTTCTGAAAAGTATTTCTAAGTGTCTTTCGAAAAAGCAATACAAATTAAGTTTTTTTGAGAGGAAAACCTCCAAATCCATTCTGTAGTCAAAGTAAACTTCTACCTTTTGTTTTAAGAACTTATTTATGCAAGGGTCTGTTCAACATTTTACTGTATTATTGGAGTTATGTTTATGTTCACAAACACTTAAGCATTAAAATATGTATTCAACACAACCATAATATGTCTGTTGCTCTTTTTTCACCAATCTTCTCAATGACTAACCAGTGAGCATAGGCTCATTAAATTCTTTGTATGTATTAAAAGTTATTCTAGGGTACAGCTATTTGCGTGCATAATGAAAGTAGCCATTTGCATTTTTATATACAACAATGGCACATATCATTGTAGATTCCTTTGGAATAGAGAAAAGATTAAGGTATGTATATTTCATGTCAATCACATATCTTCAACAAAAGGAGAAAAAGAAAAAAAAAGAATATTTGCACACATTTACTGGTATATGCTAAATTGCTTTCACTCACAAAATGCAGCACTTTATGGCGTCCAAAATGTGATTTTCTGACGCCCTTCATTCCAAAATTTTTATTCTGAGAATTTCAAATTTTAAATCAAATTTCAGGACAAAATTATTTCTTTCCAAACATCTTCCTAGTATACACCCATGACCATGAAACTTGCTTTTATATGCTCAAATCTGTACTCTCAACAAATAATTGGGAACTGGAGACAAGTCACTTTAATCCCAACAAAACTTTATAGCAAACAGTAAGTTCTCTCCTTTAAACAGTGCTGTTTGTAGCAGTAGCAAGCGAAGAGGTTGGTTTGTTTATAGTTACACTTATAATGATGATAAATGAAAGAGTCATATTTAAACACATATTTAGTATAACTTGAAGGATTGTGAATGTAGCTTCAGTTATGTGTCATATATTGGATGGATGTTCTTAACAGTGATTGGGAGGAGCAGTATTGTTTTGTAGAATTCAGAGGAAAACCGGTATGTTTATTATGTAATAGTAGTGTGTCTGTTTCCAAGAAAGTAATGTGGAACATCATTTTTCAACAAATCACACAAACTTTAATAGTGAATTTACTGTTAATTCTGAATTCTAAAAATAAAGTTAAAGAATTAAAATGTAAATTAACATTACAGCAAAATGTATTTACAAAATCAATTCAGCAAAATAGTAACCTGAAAATGGCATCTTACAAAGTATGTTATGTTTTAGCAGAAAGAAAAAGCATTTCAGTGATGGGGAAGTAGTTAAAGAAGCATGATTAGTGCCGCAGAATCCCTGTTTAATGGTCACAAGATAAATCTGCACTTATGCCTTCTATAACTGGTCTTCAATTGTCTCACCAAACCGCTGCTACACATATTAGACAGATTTCTAAGAATTTAGGGTCTCAATTATATCAGGATCTGCAAACATGTGAATATTTTGCACTTCAATTTGATGAAAGCACTGTATTTCTCTTATTGGATAGTTGAGTTTATTTATTAGAATGGTCTTTCATGACTTTACCGTCTGTTTGTAGAAGTGCTACCACTTCATGAATGTACTAAGGGAGAAGACATATTTAATGCATTCCTGAAATTTGCAAAAAGTAGTAACATATCACTCTCAAAAATCGTTGCTAGAACAACAGATGGGATGCCTTCAATGACTGGAAAGAATAATGGGTTTCTTGCTCTTGGTGCTAAAGATGATTCATTTCCAAAATTTCTTTATCAGTATATTATGCACCAGAAAGCTTTATGCACAAAGGGCTTTTAAGTTTGACCACATCATGAAAATTGTAACTCGTGTAGTAAATCACATCAGGTCACCTTCTACAAGTCACCAATGGTTCAGAAATATTTGGAATATATCAGATTCTAAGCATGGTGACAGTTCTTCATGCAGAAGTGGCAGGGGGAAAACACTGGAGCGATTCTCAGTCTTCTGGATGAGTTAAGACATTTTCTGAAATCATCCAGGCAGTATTGTCAAGAACTTTATGAGATACCATGGCTCCTACAATTAGGTTTCTTAAAAGATATTACCTCAAAATTAAAATGAGCTAAACCTTGAATTGCAAGGGAAAAACCAAAATCATTTCAACCATGATAAAAACTGTAAATGCTTTTCGGAAGAAACTGAACTTATGGACTGCACATTTAAAAAGAAATTCCCTATCACACTTTCCAAATTTTAAATCAATTATGGAAACCATAAATATAGCTGAATGTGATGTTCTATCTTTTGCCCAGCTTCCTGAAATTCTAGTCACAGAATTCAGTAAAAACTTTAACCAGTTTTCAGCGCTTGAGCCAGTCATTATGTTTATCTATATCCCATTCGCTTCAGTTGAAATTACTGAACTTGGAGGTAGCACATGCAAGATCTTTGGAAATTGTAATCTTGAAGAATTAGAAACAAAAATTTTAAATCTTCAAGAGGCTCATGCTTATCATGTTCAAGTAATTACTGGACTTTGGTGAACAAGAATAAATATCCCATCATTGGCAGTGTTGCTTTGAAAACATTATCTCTCTCTTTTTGGCTTAACACATCTTTACGAGGTCACATTTTCATCTATGAGCATCATTAAGAATAAGTACCAATTTCTTTGACAGTCTAACTAATGCGTTAAGAGAAGCCTATTCCAGCTACACAGCAGATTTCTCTGCACTTATAGTAAAAATGCACTGGCAAAATACATGTGTAAGTTGTAAATGTAAGGAATTTTAGTTGTAATTCTTTGTAATACTTTTACACAGGTACAAGTTTGTTGTAGTAGTAGAAAAAAAATAGTGGTTGCGATTGTGGTGATGCCCGCACCTCATTATGTACGAGTTAAGCATGCCCAAGCACATGAGAAATTTGGACAATACCGCTTTATGGAGTTTTCTATTTAAATTGATTTTATTTTGAACCGTAACTGTATTAAACTTAGAAACAAATTGCATATATGGAACTAAAATCTTCAAATTTCTTTTTAATACATTTCACCCACACAGTTCTAAGCTATTTACAAACACAAAAGTTAATATTTTACAAAATATGGTTTTCAATTTGCAAATATATGGATGCTTTGTAAAATTAAAACATTCCCAATCTATGATAAAGGCCTCAGACAATGAAAATTATTAAATGAATACTTATCCAAAAAATTCAGAGTGTATGTACCTCACAACAGTGATTTATTTCTGGCACTATATATAAATAGATATGCAACTAATTCATAACTCCTTTCAACCACTATACTTGAACATACAACAAATAATGTTAGAGATTCAAAATGCCAACACAATCTGAAGTAACTGTACTGAAATACCTGTTTTTTAAATGACTAAAAACAGAAATAAAGGAAAAAGAAATCAAAATTTAGCTAATGAAACGGATACTGCAATATACAAAGTTTTGTATTTTCTCAAATGTATTAATTAGCAGCAATTGTTTGCTCATTTAATATGACACATCTGGTGAGCAATTCTTGACAGGACTGCTTTCACGGTGTGGAGCTGGTTGATGAGACTGGTTGCTGTGTTGGCAGTACAAGCAAAACAAAGTCTGCAGTAGATTAAGCATGGTTTGTCATGCCAGTTGTTCCTGATCAACATAACATTTACACTTCAAACAAAAAGTAAATTACTCATGCTTATCAAACAAGATGATATTGGAAACACTTCCCTTCATTTCAAGCATTACTAGCACATTATTAGGAAATTGCCCTTTACACTCTGTAGTTTTCTCTGAGAAATGCAGCAATTTCTTTACAAATTCTATTTTCAAGTTCATTGAAAATGTGGGAATTTTTTTTGTAAACTTTCTTTTTAATCACCCCCAGAGATAAAAATAGCATCGTGTTAGAACATGGGAATGAGGAGGCATAAGGTAAAATTTACAAAACAATGCACATGCACTTTAAAATAGCATTTGTCAAGAAAATGCTGCAATTTTGCTACATGAGTAATTTACTTTCTGTTTTAAGTATGTATGTTATGAGAGTTAGAAATGACTTCTGTGACAAACTGAGCACTATAATTACTGCAGACTTCCTTTTGTCCACAACACCAACCAACCTCACCAGCTACCCACACATTGCAAAATTGGTCCCGTCAAGGATTATTCAACCCCATACAACCTAAACATGTTTATAGTAATGTTAATAATTTAGAAAATATTCTTAAGTAATTAGTAATTTTGAAAACAATTTGCAAATTTGGAGGTTATCTTGAGGAATATGTTTATGCTTAAATATCTCATTTAGGATGTTGTGGTGTACTTATTTCTTTACCAATAATGCTTTGGTAATTATTTACAAGTTGGGCCACTACATCTCTCCGCTGCGACTTATGCCAGTTTTGCACTCTAACGGGACCGGTGTGGTTAGAGAGGGATTATGGGTGGGGAGATGGTTTAAAAAGCTAATGATGTATCCATTGCGCTGTTAGGAGTTGTTGGAAATATTGATAATCAGGTACTACCACGATATAAAATTAGAAACATAAATTTATATACACACACTAACCTAAACGGATTGGAACCTAACCTCGCGCTAAATTTGAAATCCACAGGCTTTGAAATTGTCATCATAAATACAAAGTCAATCAATCGCACTTAGTTTCATTCGATTTTAGAGTGGCCGAAGTTCTGTATAATAAAATTCACTGAACAGCTGTATCTGCGTGAAACATACTTGTCATACATCAGCACAGCGTCTAGCGACATATGCCGGTGTTGCATTCCACAACACTGTTCGCCTGCCGCCAACAATGAAACTCAGGTTTTAGGCACTTTAGTGTGTAGTATTATTATACATTTACATTGCAAAAGTACTACAAGACTTCTGTATTTATATTCTACTCCTTCTAGGCATTCTACTCCTTCATAGAAATTTACAAAAAAAGGATCGCTACGCGCACGTAATAAATTAGCGTTTAACTTAATTACGGAGCTTTTCCGATAAAAAAAATTGGTGAAAACGTAACAAGAATAAACCAAACTTACAGTCAAACCACAATTAGTTTAATTTCTAAAGGGGCCCAAGTTCTCTATAATTACCAATTGGTAATTATAGAGAACTTGGGCCCCTTTAGAAATTAAACTAATTGTGGTTTGACTGTAAGTTTGGTTTATTCTTGTTACGTTTTCACCAATTTTTTTTATCGGAAAAGCTCCGTAATTAAGTTAAACGCTAATTTATTACGTGCGCGTAGCGATCTTTTTTTGTGAATATTTATGAAGTATGCTGCCTAGAAGGCGTAGAATATACATAAAGAAGTCTTGCAGTACTTTTGCAATGTAAATATATAATAATACTACACGCTAAAGTGCCTAAAACCTGAGTTTCATTGTCGGCGGCAGGCGAACAGTGTTGTGGAATGCAACACCGGCATATATCTCTAGACGCTGTGCTGATGTATGACGAGTATGTTTCACGCAGATACAGCTGTTCAGTGAATTTTATTATACAGAACTTCGGCCATTCTAAAATCGAATGAAACTAAGTGCGATTGATTGACTTTATATTTATGATGACAATTTCAAAGCCTGTGGATTTCAAATTTAGCGCGAGGTTAGGTTCCAATCCGTTTAGGTTAGTGTGTGTATATAAATTTATGTTTCTAATTTTATATCGTGGTAGTACCTCATTATCGATATTTCGAACAACCAGCGCCATGGATACAACATTAGTTTTTTAAACCATCTCCCCACCCATAATCCCTCTCTAACCACACCGGTCCCGTTAGAGTGCAAAACTGGCATAAGTCGCAGCGGAGAGATGTAGCGGCCCAATTTGTAAATAATTACCAAAACGTTAAATATGTCCAGAACTGAAATCAGCTAGACTGCCGAGATTTTTACTTCTTGGGCTTTGCGGCTTAGGGTCCTCCACTTCGGACCAAACTTTGCGATTTAGGCACTAAATAGGCCAGTAACTAAAAAGTGGTTGTAATAGCAGAATAATGAAAGTCCCAAATTCGCATCACGTATGGAAGTAAATGGTACTATGTTTTTACACATTTTCTACGGAACTATAGATAACAGCGAAACGAAATAAAATTATACCTTTCAAAACCCTCAAACGCTAAAACATTTAATAAAACTTCACTTCATAAAACGTTTGCATGATAAAGAAAAGGAACAGCTTTTAGGAATCTAACCTCCAATTCGTCTAAGCAGATGGTCTAGTTTCTCCAGCTAAACTTTCGGTAAAACACTGTTTTAATCCAGAGTGCAAAAACCTAACCTAAACGATTTACCTCAATATAGATATTTGCATAGTAATAGTGTATATCCACAATAAATAAACAAAAAAGTAAAACAAACAAATAAAAATCCCAAGATCTATTAATGCAATGGATAAAAATATATAGCACATGCACAAACCTTATCGCCGGCTTCGTTCTCTTCCTCTGCCATTTTCTTGTGTTGATTGTCAATTCACAAAACTAATTCACCACTCTTATTGCATTAAGACCTTATCAAAACATGAAGTATTGGTACTACATGTTTATTGTTAGAGCACTAAATTAATAAATTCAATTCCTTGGTGTGCCTACACGATCAGCACATAACACGAAACTACACGGAGTACTACAGTTGCTACTAGCCATACGCTGTTATCGTCTTTCAACTGCGTTTTCCACTGCCTACTATGTTCTTTGCACGTTGCTTGCCTGTACGCCAATGAATTATTATCGTCCTGGATGGATGAGCTGACTGTTGAGTTCCTATAGTCCACGCCGATTTCGAATTACGTCACTTTATCTCACCGTATTAATCTGTGGTCCCACTGCATTCAACAATAAAAAACCTATACCATATTGACCAATTATATTCACAGTGCTGTCCATTTATTTAGTGAAAATGGTAATGACTGCCCATTTTTGTTAGGGAATTCTCTTCCCCATTCTAAAATGTTCCTCTAAAATTACTTATTTAATTATTGGTACAACGTTAGTAAATTAATAAACTTATGTGATGTCCTTATACAGTGCTTGGGAGCGATTATGTCCCATATTTCATTATCATTGCGTAAGTGATAGGCAGTAATAAGGAGTAGGGTGAACGTGGCCACAACAGCACCTGCACTTCTCGCCTGTGTTAGATGGGCGAAGGGGGAATAATCTTGAAATTACTTATTCATTAGTATTAATGCGTTGCTAACTTGTAGCGACAATTCCAGCAATTACTTCGTCCGTTGAACGTAGCTTTTCTACATATTAAAGAATGAAGACATTTCTCAGAAATGCAGACAGTCAAGACTCTCAAATCTGGCCGTTTAAGGTACTTATACAAAAGAGTAGGAAGGAGGAAAGGAGGGAGGGAAGCAGAAAGGAAGGAAGAGCCAGTAAGGGCGGGAAGGAGGAAGGAAGGAACATATCTTCTGCACTATAAGTAACAGGTATGCAGCTATGTAGCAATTTCTTTTAGTTTTTATTATTGCTTCCATACCATGGATTGTCATCACTCGCCACTGCTTCTGTGAATCATATGACATCTGTTTCCTTAGTGATGTCCTCGTAATATCCACAGTATTTCAAATCGATAGTGACTTTGGTTCGGGATATTACCCGCAGTTCCCGAATACACCTAACACAATTTAGCGGATTGCGCCGGTGCCCTGCTCTGAATTTAAAAGCAAGAATTCTGTCTCAAAAAAACTACTATAATTTTTAGTCCGTTAGTTTGTGATCTCGTAGTTCAAGCAGTAGGCCATGAGTGGAAATGGGATTTGCTAATTTAAAAAAAAAAGCCGACATGCTCATGGCATATGGAGAGTGTAGGAAGAATGTAGTTCGCTCTTGAACAATGTATGCGGAAACATAACCCTATAGACATCAACCCTCTCGGCAATTATTTATCAACCTCTGACACCAGTTACATCAAATTGGTAGTTTAATAGTTAGAAAACAACACAGAAACAAACAAGTGATGGGGAAGTGGGATAAATGAATGTTTTGGCTGCTGTAGATCAGCAAATTAGTTTTCGCGCAGTCGCACATGGAAGTAGCATGAGTCAGGCAAGTGAATTTCGCATTTTCCATCGACATATCTAGGTTCCATTCCTATCACAGCTCTCTCCATCAAGCGCTGCATAGAAACGATTTTGAAAATAGTGTTAACTTTTGTACATGGGACTCCAGATTTATCGGATTTGCCTTAGTGTGGTGTAGCGCAGCTGCTGGCCAAGCGGGAGACATGGTTCGATTCCCGGTACCGGCGTGAGGAATTTTCCCCCGCTGGGAAACCTGGTCCTGAGTGCACTCAGCCTCGTGAGTCCCTGGAGGGGCCAATTGAGGAGTTACTTGATTGAGAACTAGCGACTCCAGATCGAGAAGACCGCGTCAACCGGCAAGGAGGGACTCGAAGCGTTGATCACGTCTCACCCTCCATTCATGACGTCGAGATGGGGGATGCAGTGGCCTTGCGGACCGTCGTGACATGCAGTTACGTTTACTCCAGATTTCCCATGTATCTTGTTTAGAGATGAAGCGACATTTACCAATCTTGGCCAGATAAACCGCAGAAACAGACACTGTTGGTCTATAGGAATGGTGGAATGTCAACGTCCATGGACCTAAACGTGTAGTGTGGGATAGTGAACCTTCGACTCACAGGCCATTTTTACTTTCTCTACAGTACTATGTACATAGTACTACATATATAAACTATGAGAAGGTACTGTATTACACCCAAAAATTCCATACCGAAATTTCACCGGAATTACATATTTTCGGGCCCCCTGAAACAAAAAGTTTCCGCGCGCGCGCGCGTGTGTGGGCGGCATAGCTCGAAAAAGTTCAGTGCCTTTCAAGGATGCGACACGAAGATTTTCAAGAAAATGTCCACATACACAACTACATGGAAAAAAATTCGAAAATTTTGGTTTCTCAAAAATGCTTCTAACAATTTTGATTACAATCTCCTACACTTAAGATATTTACATGAAAAATAAAATGTATATCTTGATTTTCTGCGAATAACCTCTGAAGACCTCTTTATTATCCATGAATTTCTCTTAATTTTGTATAGCTGGTAAGCCGTAAGATATAGACAAAAACTTGCTGCACAAAAAGTGTAGATCTCCTTATAATACACAATTTATGTCATACATTTTTTTCGTGGAGTTGACCGTTTTCGTGATATTCTTTGTTATTAGTTTCAGTTTTAAAATACTTAAACTTTTCTCATAAGGGAACTTGTCAACTCCTGGCCACACAAAGAAACGGATTTTAGTCCCATAGCGTAAAACATTTGACTGTTGGTTCAGTATAGTACTTTATTTCCCTTCTAATTACAAGAAAGCAAGCAATAAGACTGTTTTTGCTAATGTTTATTTCAATTAGCATGAAGTAGATACAAGAGTAAGCTTATTAACAATAATTTGTTACACAGATGTAGAGAAAGACATGTGAATGTCTCACATCAGATTTTTATAGAAGGAGCACTGAAATCGTATCGCAGCCTCCAAACGGACCATCTTCCACAGATGCTAAAAGATGTTCCTCTGCAGATTAGGAATTCTAACTCATGACCGTCCAACCCACAGTGCACGAATGACTACAGGATTTTTATAAATCGCTGGATTGGAAGCAGAGGACCTGTTCCTTTGCCTCCCTTTCAAAGCATATGACGACTCTTTTAGACTTTTTCTCTTGGGAAAGCTGAAATTCACTATCTACAGGGATATACCAACTACACCAGATGATATGAAACACACATTACTGCTGCCTGCTCTGAAATTTCCGCTGAAATACTAGAACGTGTGCAGCAGTCTTTCTGTAGTAGACTGGAAGCGTGTATTGAAGCTGCCGGTGGTTATTTTGGGTACAAACTTTGAAGGTAAATTTTTACTTTACTTGTCAGAATCCACAGAAATGGTATATTACTTTCTGACTTACTCTAGTTTGTGCTACCACGGGTTAAACAAGTGTCAGTGTGTAAAAGTTTCAAAATAAGATATCTCGTAAACTACTTGCACTAGAATTCTCCGACAAACACTATTGTCATTTATTCAATATTTACTTTGTTGAAATAAATGGGCATTGTTCCATTCAAAAATGTTATGTTTACTCAAACAATACATTTTCTAAGTATTATTTAAACATGTTTATAGACTAAAAGTATGAGCTTTTCACCACCAATCAATGCCGTGAAAACCGAACATCAATAGCGCTTTGTATTTCCGAAATATTTATGGTTCAAACTTTAGGTGTTTCATCTTGTATATGTACATAGTGGGTAGAGAAGGTAACCGGTAGAGAAAGTAAAAATCTGATGTGCTCATTCACATGACTTAATCTGCTCTGCAAACAAACTATTCCTACAAAAATTTATTCTTTTGTCTACATCATGATAACCGAGATGAATATTAACAGAATTTTCTTATTACTTAGTTCCTAATAAGTAGGGGTGGGGGAAACAAGGGAATGCATTAGACTATAGCGACAGTCAAATCTTTTAAAATCTGTCGCTATGCGATTGTCGTTGAAATTATTCGATTCTCTTTTCATGACCAGGAGTAAAACAAAATATATGTAAAACAGATGAGGACTGAGAAAACCAACAGCAAGGAATATTTTAGAGACAGTTAGATATACTAAAAAGTAAATGAATACATATATAAATGTAAAAATATAAATAAAAAGGAGACGGTTAGGTCTACAAAAGATAAACAAAATAAACTGTATATGGCATAGGTTGTGTGTTTTAATGAGATTTAATTTCTTTTGTGTACTAGGCTTTTGTTTTTCTCTTACGGTTTACCAGTAATGCAAAAGTCATTCAGAATGAAGAGATCTTCAGAGGCTATTCCCAAGATATTCAGCATACACATTTTATTTCCCATGTAAATATTTTTAATATATGGAATTTTAATCAAAATCATTAGGCATTTCTGGGGCATTAAAAATTACAAAAAACGTTTTATGTGAACTGTAGTTTCGTGTGGGGTAATGTTCCGGAACGTCTTCTTAACGGGTTCTTGGAACATACTAAACTTAAATACCTAGTTTGATATTTAAACGAGTGTTCGTTTTTGTGAATGTTGTGCACAGAAGTGCGTGCTTGCACACACAGACGCGCGCGTGTGGTCCTTTATATAAACCTTTTATTTTCGATTCAGGGACTTCAAAACATGAATTTCCGGTGAAATCGCAGTGTAGAATTTTTAATGGAATACAATACCTTCTCTGCCTATTATGTACATGTGCAAAGTAAATTCAATACTGAGATTTCATTGGAAATACATGTGCCTGGAATGCAAATAAAAAGCATTTAAAAAAAAGGTCCTCGTGTGTATGTGCGTGTTTTTGTTGTTGTTGTTTTGTGTGGAGAGCACAATTGTAAAGGAAAGTCGATTAGATACCAAACTTAGTATTTAAATTCAGTATCTTCGAAGGATATGATACGAAGATTTTGAGGAAAACGCCCCCACCTCAACTATCCTTCACATGGAACATTTTTCTAATTTTTTTTTATTTTCTCAAAAATAGTTCTAACGATTTTGATTAAAACGCCGTTTATTAAAGACATTTACATGACAAATAAAATGTATATTTTGAATTTTATGGGATTGGCCATTGAAGACTTCTTCATTCTGGACGACTTTTATCTCCTAACTAGTAAATCGTAAGAGACAGACCAAAAGCTACTACCAAAAAGCATTCACGGCGGCACTGGGAATGGAGGTGGCCAAGAGAACAGCTGCACCTACATCGAGGTCCAGGAGTATCCGCCTTGACAGGGAGAGGGATATAACCCAGAGACGTAGGGTGTGACGATTCAGGTCACTTATTGAAGGCCTATCCACACCAAGATGACGAGCAGGCGGAAAACGAGTGAGCACCAGCGTGACAACGGACACGTCGGGCCCGTATTCACCACCCCCTCGAGAGACGCTATGTGCCTTGGGCAGAAGAGTGGAGAACAGTCTCATCGAGACGACTGGATAAAAGGGAAACTCTGCCGGGTACCGTAGACACAGGCAGTCGCCATGATTGTAATCAGGAAGGGCTTGCCGAGACGAACATCCAGTCGGTCCTACCAACTAGTGGCAGTGTCGAGCAACATAGGCCCTGCTTGAGTTGACATTGGGACTGAGCACTGTAAGCCTGTGGGTGTTCGTGGCGAGGGTAACTGAGGATGCGATACTAGGATTAGATGCCCACAGGAGCCACGAGGCGACTTGGTCGAGGTGAGGTGTTGGTCCGGAGCCCACAAGAACATCCAGGGATCTGCAGGAGGATTTTGAAGGACGATGTACAGTGAAACTAGATAGGTATTTTTTTCCCCTGTCAAATCAGTGAAACGCAGGCACGCGTTTTGCAACTGTATATCAGATGAGCACAATTTAGTAGTACGTGGTGGCCGTACACGTACGTACATTCGTGGAAGAATATATTCTGGTTTGTTGATATCCCCGGTGAGGATGGATAATTAATAGATAAAATAAACCTTTAAGACCATTTTGTAGCCGCTATATAAATAAATGCTAGTGGTTATTAAAATGATGTGAGTGTAACACATCATATTTCTTAAGCGAACCTAAAAGTATGTGCGTATGTATTTGTGCTGACACACCGGTCCAAATTCATAGTCAAGGCAATTTATAAGCACCGAAATTGAATTCACAGACGTCACTCTTGCAAGGGGGACAAAATCCTTATTCATATAAGGCAGGTCTTACCTCAGCTTAAGTAATACGGAGAAATTAACGATTTCGTGGAGCTTACATTGAAATTGCACAGCGCAATAAAAAACGGTATTTGCGTGAGTGCAGAATCCACTGGAAACGTGTAGTGATGCTGTTAAATATCACTGCGATCGAAAACTCGCGATCACCCAGTGACTGAACTCCTCGCAGGCAGTGCTTTTAACAGAAGCCTGTCATCTAGCGAACTTGATTGATTTTATGGTAAAGCTATACGATGGTTGCAGCACACATACGGATACATGCGTGAAACGCACGCGCGCGCGCGCGCACACACACACACACACACACACACAACGGCCTTAAGAAGTAATTTAAGTGACTTTTATGGCGACCCATATTTGAAAGTGTTGAAAACATTAAGTTGTGCAGATGTGAAAGTCGCCAGATTGCCGAAGTTTTGCCTATTTCTTCGGATCATTGTGGTTTTAACTTCACAGATCCCTCGAGTTCGCCCTGTCATCGCTCCCCAGAAGCGGTCTTCGGCCGCAAATGCTACATTCCTCTACTTATAAAAATAACCCTCGGCTATGCTTTGCGGCTTAGGGCCCTAAACTTTTATAATAGACCAGTAAGTAACTACATGACCATTCGCCTCTCACCTAGACGGCCAGATTTCGATCTCAAGTGACCGCATGTGAGATTTGTGGTGGACAAAGCGGCGCTGGGGCGGATTTTCTCCGGGTTCTCCGGTTTCCCCCGCCATCGCATTCCACCGGGGCACCATCTTCATTCATGTATCATCAGTGTCACCGCCTGCGGTGCCATAAGTAGTTAAAGCGGGCGTTAAACACTACAAAAAAAAGCGGCTCTAATGACGAAATAACAAAAATACCCATGTATTGCAGTATTGTCAAAGAATGGGACAATCGTATACTAATGATGAAAGTATGATGCTTTTCACATGAAGCACCACCTCGAGGCCTAGAAGTGAACCAGCTTAACCGAGTGGTTTACGCACTTGCACAGTTGAGCACTTTAGTCACAGTGTATCATGAATGTAATCTTGTTACCCAACTCAAGCCTAATCTTTGAAACCTTATTTTAAGTATGAGGTCACTAATCCCAAACACTTTCCAAAGATTTAATAGCAGTTGCTGTAATTCTAATCCTCTTCTGCTAGTGATGTACTATTATAAAAAGTAATTACTTACGTATGTATTCTCTCTTTGTGCTTACTTTTAAGGCAAATGTAAGAGTTTTCCCCATTAAAATTTAAGTAGTTACACCAATAGTTATTCAACAGTGGTATATCTTAAAAACACCGCGGTCTAAATATAACCTTAAAATATTAATTATCTTGCCAAATTCGGATATAAAACAACAGAGATATCAAAGTTAGCCTTTTTTTAAGACAGCGTTATTTGTGGATTTCTGCATAAACACCACAAGGCAGCCTCAACAGCTGTACTTCTTGACAGAGAGGGCATGAAGAGAGAGAGGGGCTCACAGCTAAATCAGGAGATCCCACTAATGCATTTTTTTTTTATTTGATTCTCAACAAAACCTCAAAAAATAATTAATAGAAACACGGCAACGATTATATTACAACTTCCGTTAAAAATGCTTCCATGATGTTTATCGAGCGGACAAGGTCGCCAATATAATTTACAAGGATCACCTGTTTCACTAAAGGCATTGTGAATAATGTTGGCAAGAAATATAATGACGCTTCCAGTTTCAGGCAGAACTAATTTGAAATTAACATGTACGATATTATACTGAGCCTATCTAATTTTATATTCATTTTATTTTGTGAAAACATTTTCGGATATACATAAGGTTCTATAGATAATAACGTTTTACGTTTGTTTGTTTGTTTGTTTGTTTGTTTGTTTGACAATGTCCAAAGCGCATGTAAGAAAACAGTGACTATCATATTAAAACTAAATACGTTCGTGCTTAAATACTGCCTTTAAAGTAATAAGTTAACACTTCTTAGTTCAACTAAGCAATGAATTGTTTAGGAGTAAACGAAACAAGGTTACTATTAGATGAATAGCACAGGGATAATCGGTCGTTTATCTTTGTTATCCATTACTTCCTGCGCACGAAGAAAATAAGTAAAACTAGCACCAAATTGTCAGCACCTAACTGTTGTCCTCATTTTAAATAAATTAAAGCATTTAATGCTTTATTGGAGAACAACCATGTTGAGTATTTTGAACATTACTCGAGGGACCACAAGGTAGTATCCGAGAACCTGCATACGAATACATTTATTGCGATTAGCGAAACAATTAATGGGTGACGTAGTACTCCAAAACCTCTAATCGAATTAATTTCGACTTTGTCCGTCACTAAATTGCAATATACAGTATGCAATAGCTATTACACATGCTACCTGGTTGATAAATCGCTTCTATATTCTACACGAATTTTCCCGCAAAATTAAGTTCAAAATATTACCACGTGACTCGAGGGAGCAAGTGAGTAAATCCGCAATAGTTAAAAGATTCATACATAACCACTGACCTCTTGGGTAAACAGTTCTGTCATTAAAAACTCTCTTATAAAAATTACACATGATTTAAGATAATCGGCGGGATTGATATCGCAGAAGATTTCAATCCCCTCCAAAAATTTCAACTAAGTAAGTTACGTGCTAATATGGTACTTCCGTGAGAAGCATATATCTATATACTCAATCATCGACTTCCGTTCTAACATTCCTGCGAATGTAAGTGCCTTCACCATAAAATATAAATAGTTATACCAATGATTATACAACAGTTATATTACCTTAAAATACCATATTCTAATAGTAACCTTAAAACAATAATTATCTTGCAAAAATTGGATACAAAACAAAAAAAATTAAAACAATTATATCTTTAGGCATTGAGCGCTATCTTTAAGGTGTTTATGTAACCACTTCAAAGCAACGTCTTCAACTATTGATCGGATAGAGAGACACGGGCGGCATCGCAATTTGCCGCGCAATTCAAAAGTGAAACCTGGTGTCTCGGCGCGTTGTACGCATTTGCGATTCATATCTTCCATTGCGATAATATGCAACGAATTATTATAGTAATTTTGTTACCAATAAATAACAATTGAAATATTAAATTATAAATATTAATAATTTTAACTACTGCACTTATAGTTAGAAATAAATGTGATGCAATTAGGATTATAAATATATTAATAAATTCATAGCCCAAAGCTGCATAATCTTTACGTTATTTTAATTATATCATCCCTACTTACCTTATTTTACTGTATGCCAATAATTTGCACAGTACTCATCCTGGCCCAGCTGCTCTTTCAACAGTGCTTTTGATAATTGACAGAATAATAAAGGGAAGTGTCAGAACTGATTATAACACAAATAGAATAAATTTTGTGCTTTCTCAAATTTACTTTTTTTTTCTTCCTTTTCTGTTTTCTGTACCACCACTTGGATTAAATATCAATAAGTTTGTTTTATTTTAATTCCCGTTCTATGGATTGTGACACAAATCAGACCTGAGATAACTGCATACATACAGGTTTCATATTTTTTACATAATGAAGCATAATTCTTTTTACAGCATAATATAACAACGCAGATTTTGGGTGGAATACAATACCTTCTCTACCTATGTATATTGTATATGGTAGAAAAATTAATAAACAAGTGGCATAGGGAAAACATGTTTTTACACGCAAGGGTTATCTTAATTTTATTACTGTCTCTACGTGTACTATATAGTGTACGGAGAAGGTGTTGTATTGCACCCAAATTTCAATACCCATATTTCACCGGAAATATGTGTTTTGAGGTCCCCTGAGTCCAAAAAAGCATTTTAGAAAAAAAATCCAGGTGTGTCTGGAACAGCATAGTTTAAAAACTAAAATATCATTCATTACATACCAAACTTTATATTAAGTTTATTATGTTCCAAAGATACGATACGAAAATTTTCAAGAAAATACCCTCACTCCAAACTGCCCTTTAAATTTACATCACAAATAAAATGTACATCTTGAATTTTCTGTTCATTGTGGATGAACCTTGCTTAATTTTGCATATCTAGTAGACCGTAACAAATATACAAAATTACTGCACAAAAAAATGTATATTTCATCAAAACACACAATTTATGTTATGTGACTTTTGTTGTAGATATTCCTCGTTATTGATTTCAAGTTTAAACTCCGTAAACGTAACTCCAAAGCAAAGTTAGTCCACAAGGGACCTTGGCGTACTTCCCGGCTTTTGCATCCCCTATCCCGGCCCGGAGGCGTATGAATGGGGTGCAGAGCTGGAGGGTGAGACGTCAGAGCCTCAAGTTCCTCTCGGCCGGTTGATGCGGTTTTCTCGATCTGGAACCGCTACTTCTCTTTCAAGTAGCTCCACAATCCCCCTCCCAGGGTCCTCACGAGGGTGAGTGCATCCCGGATAAGGTCTCCCAGAAGGGACAAATTCCCCACGCCGTTACCGTGAATCGAACACCAGTCTCCCGCTTGGCAAGCAGGAGAGGACCTTAAACAACGTAACTTTTCTCAAAAGAGGTTACATTTCCTTTCATCTCATTTTTGTTTACTGCTAGCTGTGCAAAGCGAAGCGTACTTCAATTGTTCTCACAGCGAACAGCTTTTAAAATATATGACTACCGCTTTAGTTGCATTTCCCTTCTGCTTACAAGTAATCCAATAATACGACCATTTCTGATAATGCTTGTCTCGAATAGCATGCTGTAGGTACAAGAATCTGTTTTGTAAGAATAGTTTTTGCAGAACGAGTAGAGGAAGTCATGTGGATAGAACTAATCATTTTTGTTTACTATTAGGTAATCTTAAAATCAAGCTAAGCTAAGATCTCTTTTTAAAATTAGTATATGTCAAAATAATCAATGTTATATTAATAAATATTTTACAACAGTGTAATATTTGAAAAAGTGTGTAAATGTAATGGTAGTAAATAACATAGAAATTTGTTGGAACTATTTACAAATATGGGTCAATAAATTTACATATTGAAAAAGAATGAAAATGAGAACTCAACAAATCATAAGAAATACATTGTATCGTAACAAAGTGCTTATTTTAATAGCTGGCGAACAATTTTATTTCTTATTGCTTCGATGTTAGTTCACTCACTTGTCACCTGCTTCGGCGGAGAAACAGTAGAAGTACCAAGACAAGGCTGGAAAATAAAGCCAGATGCATACTTTTCATTCTGTATGATTTTGCACAACTGATAAACCGTAGGCGATAGAAATAATCTTACTACACAAAAATGTAAGTGTCGTTAAAGCACATTATGGTTTTTAGAACACTTTACAAGGTATTCATAATATTGACTTGAATTTTAAAACACTTATACTTTTCACAAATGGGAATTCTTTTCTTCTTTTAGGTGCTGGTCAAGCGAGAAGGGCATTTCTGAAGAATTTAATGCTCTCTTCGAGAATACTACCAAGCCATAAGTTAGATTTACTTTTATTTTCATTTACAATGCTCTTTCTCTTCCTTCGATAATTTTAAAACTATTTTACTTTTTTTTTTTTTTTTTACTGTAACCTGGTATTTCTTATCGGACAATGACGAACGAACTAATGAATGAATAAATCCATGAATGAAGTGGATGATGCTCAAATGATTTCGAGATACATGCTCAACATTTGAGTTTTCAGGATAAGAGAAAATCCCGATGAAAACCAATTGCGTGTAACATACTAACCGAGATTCGGACTCGGGCCTCTTGAACGTGAGGCAGTCACGTTACTCCCACCCTACGACATTTTAATTATTTACATGGTTTTCATGTGGCTCATTCGTATATAAGAACCCTCCACGATTTGTGTTGCTATGTTGCCCACATATTCACGTGACAGAATGCGAGCCCATGTATTAACCTGAAAACTATATTCACCCGTGGACTGCTTTAGAATTAGAGACCTAACTTTCGAGTCAGGAGGGTGAACAGTTTATATTAATATGTGCACAAGCGTGTATAAAAGTAATACAAACACAAGCGACACTTTATCTTTAATTTGCAAATATTTCATTGATTATGAAATCGCTGATGTGAGACAGACAATCCGAAAAGATTATTATACCCAAAATCTCAGTGTTATCAAAATCTTAAACAGTGATGAAATCGGTAAACTTCTGTTTGTTAAGGTTATGTTTAGTAGAGGACCTAGATAATTTGTGACGGTGACTTTGGTAAACCGAATCGCTTGTTGAATTCAGCATCACCATCAATATATGTTTCCAGAGGTGTAGAACCAACATATGAAGGCTTGAAGAAAATACTTGCTTCGCCAACCATAATACATAAGGACTGAGAATTTCATGTCTGTTCACTCTATATCTGTGATCACAAGCCACGCCCATTTCCAATAGTACAGCTGATGAGACCGCTTTGAAGTGCTTACGTGGATGTCTAAAAGATAGCGTCCAAGCTAGTGATGGGCTGAATCGAATGTTTTCAAGAATCGAATCTTCTGCGTTCGAATACTGTAAAGAATCGAAACCTTCATCCGAGAACAAGGTCTGGAATACTGCAATTACAATGGTTTCGAAATCAGCTTCTTCATAAGCAAGTTCTCAGATGCTACGTTATCGTCACTCGAGTGATGTTCTCAGTTCTCGCCAGGGTTGTTCTTGAATACTAAACAACTACTGATGATGGGCAGAATCGATTGTATTCAAGAATCGAATCCTCTGCATTCGTATTAGTGATAGAATCGAATTTTGTCAAGAATCGTATCCTCTGCATTCGAATACTGTAAAGAATCGAAACGTTCAGACGAGTACAAGGTGTCGAATACTGCAATTACAATGGGTTCGAAATCAGCTTCTTCATAAGCAAGTTCTCGGATGCAACGTTATCGTCACTCAAGTGATGTGCGCAGTTCTCGCCGTGGTTGTTCTCTGTTCAATTTAAATGCTGGACAAAAAATATGACATGTTATTCTCAAAATGTTGAAGTTTCTATTCAAGAATATTGTGGCTTAAGCGATACGCACTTTCATTCATAACTGTTTCTTCCATTAAATTGAATACAAAATGTTTAGAAATATAATGACTTGATCATTATTTGTCGATAAAAATTATCCTCAAGAGTTACGATTGAAATATAAATACAATATATTTGCCAGATTCTGTTTACAGCAGTCGCAATGTTTGGCATCATAAATTTTAAAATTCTGGAAATACAAACATTTGGTTCACAGAACAACCTTTCTCAGAAATATAGCATTTCGTGTGCGTGTGTGTGTGTGTGTGTGTGTGTGTGTGTGTGTGTGTGTGTGCTAGTAAGTGTGCGTGCGCCTGCGTACATGTGTGTGTATATATATATATATATATATATATATATATACATATATATATCGTACAAAAACATTTTTTTATTAGTATTACTCAATTAGCATGCGGTCACGGGTTCAAACCCGGCGGGGAGCGGTGGATTTCTTTCGGGCTCAAAAAGCCTTAGCATGGCTTCTTTCGGAAGGTGAATAAAGCCATTGGTCCCGTGTTCTAGATTTACGGCACGTAAAAGAACCTCAAGAGGCATATGAACAACCCTGAGCAGTATTTCACCCCCAATATAAAATGTGATGCTGAGAACTGCAGCGGTTAAAGAGCGTCCATAAATTAAACTAATATTTAGCATGTTTCAGATGACTGTATCACTGTGGCTATCACTGTTATCACTATTAGGTATATTTAGGTTCCTTCTCTAATGTCACTTTTGATCGCTGGATGTGATTTAATAATTACAATTGCAATCATCTGGATAACGACCTATTTAGGGCCATGCCGAGGCCGAGAGTTAGAACATTCGCCTTTCATCAACGGCGGCCCGGGTTCGATCCCAGGCAATCATATGCTGGATTTGAGGTGGACAAAGCGGCGCAGGGGCGGGTTTTATCTGTATTCTCTCGTTTCCTCCGCCATCTTATTCCATTGGTGCTCCATCTTCAGTCAATGTATTATCAGTGTCATCGCCCGCGGTGCCATATGTAGTAAAGGCAGGTGTTAAACAGTATAAAAAACCCTATCTAAACATACTCATTTGTGATAGCTGCACAGAAAATGTTCACTCTTTAGTTAATATTTTAAGACCACAACATATTTCATGGACGGAAAACGGAAAATGCTATTGCAAATGAAATTGAAAATTGAAGTGTGTTATATATTTCCATAAAAATGTATTGAATAATTATCGTTATTGAAACAGAAGATACAGTAAATACATGGTACGAGGTAAATTGATATAAAAGTTGTTTGAATAGAAAACACATATCTTATGTGAAATTACTGTTCAATAAAATAATTCTGTCCACATTCTTTGGCGACAATCGATTTCTTCTCGCGTTTGCTAGTTGACCAGTTTTGGAAAACACCCGCTCAGAGGGAACAGAAGTTGCTGGAATACACAGATATTTTAGATGACGTTTGTACAGTTCTGGGAAGATATTTCTATGGCGTTTCCAAAATTCTAGTGGGTTATTCGTCCTTTCTAAATATTACATTGCTACGTATTGTCGTAGCGTTATGGTCACTGTGGTAGTTGGAGTCAGTGTAGTTTTTTTTTTTTTTTTTTTTTTTTTTTTTTTTTTTTTTTTTTTTTTTTTTTTTTTGCAGTGGCTACTTTAGTATCAAAATGTTTCCACAAGGAATCGTTGTTTTCCCTTGTGGCAGGTAAAGGAACGGAAGGAGATGTGCTTTCTTCTTCAGGTACCCTGCTGAACATCCATGTTAGTTCTTCAGCTATCCATTTCTGTGCATTAGCAGCATTCACTTCCACACCAAATGCAATCTTCTTTAATCTTGGGTCTAGAAATATGGCTTTTGCTGCTATTTTATTAGTTCCAAATGCACCCAGTCGTCTTGTAACTACATCTGTTAATGTATTTTCAAGAAGCTCTCCTGTATCTGTTTAGGTACTTTCCTTCTGTGTAAACTGAAAGCCCCTAACTAAAGGAATCTCAAGGGAAATTGATGGATAATTCTCGCCGGACAATACTGTTTCTCCACTGGTTTCAGAATGGGTATGCAATCAACAAGTATATTCCATTCCTCTGCTTCCAAGTTGGGCGGTGCCTTTGGAAGGTTGGCTAAAGTAACAGTGAGCGGACCTTTAATTTGCACTAGACGTTCCATCACTGTTAGGGTAGAATTCCACCTCGTAGCCACGTCCTGTTTTATGCTTAACACAGGTAGTCTCATCTGTTCTTGGAATTCATGCAACTTGACATTTGTAGCGGCACTGTGTTTGAAGTGGCCCATTAAATTCCTGCACTTTGTAAGCACAGCTCCCAGCCTCTCGTTTTTGCTGATGGCTTCATTCACACTTAGATTTAATGTATGTGCCACACAAGGATGGCGAAATTTCCGCAAATGTTCATTCACAGCATCTTTCTTATTGGCTGCATTATCTGATACTATTGTGATAATTTTATTTGAAATGCCTAATTCTTCAAATATTTCACTTAGGGATGTTGCAATATTTGCTCCTGCGTGACAATGACTAAGCTCTCTGTTTGCCAGAACAGAAGAGTTGAGTTTGTCTTCATAAATAAAATGACATGTGACGGTAATATAGGTATATGACACATGGCTGTCCGAACTCCACATGTCGGTCGTAATGGCTACACTTTTTACTGCATTCAGCAGCTAATCACTTTCAATTTAACATTATTGTACAGTTCCGGCAATAACTTTGTGGATAACCTTTTCCGACTGGGCACAGTGTAGTGTGGTTCAACTTCTTGCTGTACTCCAAGAATCCGGAATTTTCCACCGTTGAAAGTGGTTGATAATCTACTGCTATCATTTTAATTATGCAAATATCAATTTCTCTCCTTTCGTAATCAGAGAGTGTGTTTTCTCTGACATCATCTAATCTCACTGTCGTTGACAACAGCGCTTTGCTGGTGGCCCAACTGTGGTTCCTCCCTCAGATGAAGCGGCTTTTGAAGTAGAAAAACGTGCCTCTGGAACATCTTGAAGTGATTGCTGAGCACTGGCAGATAATTCCGGGTTGTCCTGATTTTCTTGATCCAAAGAAGAGCGCTGGCTGACTAATGAGAGAGTCGGATACAATCTCTTTAAATGCAATTTTAAGTTTGTTGTATTGCTAAAATATTTTAGGTCTCTTCTGCACACTTCACAAGTTACAACATTATATTGAGTTTTTTTTCAATAGGTCCACACTTCAGATCTTTTTGCACCACGTGCCATAGTAGCACTTATTGAGATGAATTTCTCGCACCAATGATTTTACAATACACAATACACAAACCACTGCAATTTCGAGGCTGTTGGCTCCCTTTACTGCGAAATGTTTAACCAAGTAATAGTTAAAGAATAAAACAAAAAATGATGCCCGTTAGAACCGTACACAAGCGAGCTAACACATTAAAATAAAAAAGGTACACGGTACTTCACTTACTTAATATGGCTGACTCTAAGATGAGCGCTCGAAAAGAACTGCTGACAATTAACTGCTAGGTTTGCTTATTTTCTCATGCACAGGAAGTATTGGATGACGAAGATAAACGACCGATAGCTGCATTGTGTAATACTGCTTTGCCGTTCATCAAAATGTAATCTTGGATGGTGTACACTGCAGCGCATATTGACTTAAATTTTGTTTTGCTTTGTTTTTTACTTTCTCTAGCACTTATTTATGCATAATATACATATTTTCAGGTGTCCTTAATAACATAAAACAAATAAACATTTTTGAAAAAGGCCCACGTGTGTGCGTAAGAGCGTAATTCAACAACGAAAATTCGGTTAATGCTAAACTTGATATTTAAGTTCAGTATCTTTTAAGCATATAACACGAAGATTTCCAAGAAAATCCCCCACCTCAAACTACTTTACACATAGAAAAAATTTCGAAAATGTTGATTTTCCAAAAATTGCTCTGGCTATTTTGACTAAAACAACTTACATTAACGATATTTACATGACACATAACACGAAATAAAAATAAAATATTATGACCACGTATATAATAATTGTATGGGAATCGTTCGTTAGCTTTGGGATGGTAGGAAGTTCATGACTTTAGTTGATAGCATATTCTCATATTCCATCTTGTAGGTTGTTTATCAGTGTGCTCACCCCACTCCCCGCTCTTCCCCTACACGATCCAAGCACATTAATGACCTCAAAACGTATATTTCCGGCGAAATCTCGGTATCGATCGGTTAGGGCAACGAGCGAACAACAATATTAGAACTTGGAAGTAAACGATTGCTTCTGCAGTGGAATGGTCAACATTCTGTCTTCTCAACCCGAGGTTCTGGGTTTGATTCCCAGCTGGGGCAGGGAACTTTTCTTTAACCAGAATCATTCCCTATCCCCAACAGATCTGAAGTATGCATGTGGGAGTGAATTGCGTGTGTGCATTTTATAACATTTTAAAACTGAAAGAAGAAATCCTATGTGTTCCATTCACATGACTTTCTCAAGCTGTTCCATACACAAAAGTAATCTTTCAAAAGTTTATTCATCTTTTAAATCATGGTAATCGAGAAAAACATTAGCAGAAATGTTCCTATTACTTGCTTCCTTGTAAGAAGAACGGAAATAAGGGAATACGCTAGGCTAACGTGATAATCAAATCTTGTAATACCTGGTCGTTATGTGAACAAATGACGCGGTTCGCTTTGGGTGGTCCAGTTTGAGAAAAGTTAGGTATTTTTAAACTGAAACCAATAGCAAGGAATATCTTAAAAACGGTCAACTCTAAAAAAAAAAAAAAAAAAAAAAAAAACAACGCATGTGACATAGATTATGTTTTTAACCAGATCTATATATTTATAGTAAGTTTTTGTCCATCTCTTATGGTTTTACCGTTATGCAAAAATTCTGCAAAACTCATGCATAATAAAGCTCTTCAGAGGCTATTCCCAAAAATTCAAAACATACATTTTATTTGTCATTTCAATATCTTTAATACACGATATTTTAATCAAAATCGTTGGAGTCATTTTCGAGAAAATCATAATTTTCGAAAAATGTTTAATGCAAAGGATAGTTGGGGGATTTTCTTGAAAATGTTTCGGTTACCTCCTTGGAAGATACTACACTTAAATACCAAGTTTGGTATTTTATGACCTTTCAGTTTTTGAGCTATGCTGCCCCCCCACGCGCGCGTGCGAACCTTTTTCTAAATTTTCGACTCAGGGGACCGCCAAACAGACATTTCCGGTGAAATCTCGATATCGATTTTTTGGGTGGAATGCAACACCTTCTCTAGCTACTGCTTACATTGTTATGTACCTACGGCTAGAGAAAATAAAAATGTTTTTTGGACGCATGGGGCTTTTAAGTAAAAGCACCAATCAGATATGAGATCTCGATTCAATTCGGTGCACCTGCACCTATCCAAATACACAGTGACCTATCCGAGACCCGGGAGCAGTATTCGAATACAGAATTCAGGCCAATTTCAAACGAGAACTCATGCGAGTGAAGGATTCGAATACAACATTCAGAATTCGAGAACACCTCGAGAACATCCATGAATCAAAAACATCGACATTTTGCATTCGAATACTCCCATCACTACTTAAAAGATAAAGTAAACAAAGATATAGAAGCTAGAGATGCTCCGCAAATGTTGTCGCAAAGAGTTTCGACTTTATCGCGCGGGAGCCGATACTCTCGATTCTGGACTGGAGTCGAATCACTCTTTCGCACACCATCTATTGTTAAAATAGATATAAAAACGCGTTTCTGCAAATGGATTGGGTGAAAGAATATGCAGTACAAATACTTAACGTGATGTAAACTCATGCTAAAGGTGTCTTACTTTTGCTACTACGCACAAAAGAAGGGAGGATATTGCATTCCACCCAAAATTCAATACCGGGATACCACTGGAAATACGTGAACTTGAGACTCCTTGAATACTATTAAAAAAACATCTGATTGCTCCATTCACATGACTCTGGCTGTTCCACTTATAAACTATTCTTAAAAAGACTATTCTTCTGTCTACTTCATGCTAATCGAGATAAACATTAATAGAAGCTGGCTTAATACTTGGTTCCTTGTAAGTAGGAGGGAAATAAGGGAATACATTAGGTTAAAGCGATAGTCAAATCTTTTAAAAGATGGTTAATATGTTAGGCAATTGAAGTTCGGTTCGTTTTGCAATTGAAGATATACATTTTATATGTGATGTAAATGTATTTAGTATATGGTATTTCAATCTAAATCATCGAGCCATTTTTGAGAAAAAAAAATTCAAAAAGTGTTGCCTGTAAAGGTAGTTTGGGGTGGGGTTTCCCGAAAACCTTCGTGACGCATCCATGGAAGATACTAAACATAAATACCAAGTTTGGTATTTAACGGTATTTTCGTTTTTGAGATATCCTCTCAACACACACACACACACACACACACACACACACACACACACACACAGATGCGGTGAAATCTCGACATCATTTCTTCGGCGCAATACAATACCTTTTATACGTACTACTCATATGTGCATAGTGCGTGCAGAGAAAGTAAAAAACCACAGTAAAGCATAGCGAACCATGTCATCTGAAACGCCATGCCATTGTATGCATTGCAACAAGATTAAAATAAACCTCTTTCAGAACACGTAGTGTTCCGATTGGTATAAAACTGTCCCCAGCCCGTATTATGGCCGCTATCTATAAGGATTCATTTTTAAAGAATTTGTATAGAAGAAAGTGATCCTGAGTTGAAATATTTTTAAAAATCTGATGTGCTGCGTACTTGTTACTTTCTCTACATAACCTGCAGCAAACTTATTCTTACAAAAGCTTATTCTTTTATCTGATTCAAGCTTGTCAAGATAAACATTAGCATAAATAGTTTTATTGTGATATTATTCCAATGTACCAGAAAAATGGAAATGGTGTTTTATTTATGGACGCTCTTGAACTACTGCGGTTCTCAGCGTCCAATTCTATACTGGGCGTGAAAGGCCGCTTAATTTTACTCAGATGCCTCAATCAGGCTTGAGGTTCTTTTACGTGCCGTGAAACTAAAGCACGGGCCAACGGCTTTACTTCACTTCCGAAGGAATCCTTGCTTAGTATTTTTACGCCCGAAAAAAAAAAATCCATTGCTCTCCGACGGGTTTGAATCCGTGACCTTGGGTACATGGTAACCATTACACCACGTAGGGCGACTAAATAAATGAGCAAATACAACAAGATAAAGCGATATTCAAATGTTTCACAAGCCGATCGCTATGTGTTTGGTCGCGATGAAAAAATATGAATAAAGACTTCCCATTTGAAGAAAGTATAAGTATTGGAAATTTTAAACCTATATTAAGCAATATCTCAGAAATTATTTGATAAAAGCTATATCTATACAAATTGCGTGTTTTGATGAGATTTGCCATTTTGGGTATTGTAATAAGAATTTGCTTACCTTTTACGGTTTACCAGTTATGAGAAGGTCATCCAGAATGAAAAGAACTTCAAGGGCAATTCCAAGTAAGTTCAAAGTATACATGCTATTTGCCGTACAGAAGTTTAATCAAAATCGTTTGTGCAATTTTTGAGAAAATCAAATTGTTCCAAAAATTTTCGGTAATGTTGCCGTTTAAGGGTCAGTTGGCCGCGCAGTGCCGTAAAACCATACCAACTTTAGTAATTGAAAACCCGCTGTAGAACTGAGACCCTATGACTGCGCTGCCATCCCTCCATTTCGAAATGCCAACTACATATGCTCCATAACGCTGAACCTTGTACCTTTCAGATGCAAAGGTTGGCTGCCTGACGTTACGCAGCCAACTGACCCTTAAACGGCAACATTACCAATTTTTCTATATAAATGTTGTTTTATGGTGGGAAATTTCCTTGAACATCTTTGTGTCCCATTTTTGGAAGATGTAGAAGTTGATCAAGTTTAGTATTTGACCAAATTTTTATGTTGAATAATGCTGTTCATACACACACACACACACACACACACACACACACACACACACACACACACACACACTGTACTTTCTCCACACAAAAAAAGATGCTTTTTGGTTCAGCAGGCTCTAAAAAGTGTATCTCCACTGAAACTTCGTTGTCGAATTTTTGGGTTGAGAAATTATCCTGACAATGTACCATTTTGGAGAAAGTAAAAACAGATTAATGTCCAGCAAATTGAATTAAATTTAGATGTCGATATTCCTTTTAACAATTCTTATAGCAAGGACAATTATTGCCGAAAGCGTAACCCCAGGCTGCGCCTCTTTTTATATGGTTTTCCCGTTGGAAATTCTTCCAGTTTTACAATGGTTTCTTATTATGTATTTTTTACACTTAAGTCTTTACAGTCCTTTGAGTGCTAACTTGCGCACCGCATTACATTTCAACAATTCTACATTATTAGGGACGTCGCTTATTTATTCTGATTTTAGTGTTTCATACCTAAACAATTTACGCTACATTTTTAGGTGGAAACGCCTTTTTCAAGACCCACAATGGTGGCTGAATGTGTTCGATGGTGGTAAAAGTGTAAGATCCATGCTGATCCATGCAATGACAATTGGAATAGTCCTGCCATCTAGCGAAGATTAGGCAACTTGTGTATGTACTCTGCCACCTGTAGGCAGTGTGCTAAAATATATTCTTACAATATGCTCAAAGGAGGACAGCACTAGGCAATTCTGTACATTTTCTATGTAAAATAATTATGGATTTGGCGTTTGATAAGAAATACCAAAATGTTTGTACCTTACAATTTAATAATTAGTATTAAAACCGTTAATAGTCTTAAAGAAGAGAAAGCATCATGAGTTTGTGATTAATCACTAAACATACTGTGTATAATGATTCTTGAAACCTTCAGTTGTAGGTATAATAAAAAGAACCTAGGTTGCCTAAGCATAACGTAAAATAGCATAATAATCATTTTTTGTAGCGGGATCGGATTATATAATGAATCTAATCCAGCGCGTTAATTGTCACATCACAACTTGTGAAACACAAGTAGATTTTCTTAAATAATCAATTATAGTAAGCTGGAAATTGGAGACTCTTAGAAGAGAACATCTCGGGTTAGGAGTCCTCCGCACGCCATCAGTTGTGTTGTCACAACCGATATAAAAACGCGTGTCTGTATAAGCAAGATTGTGTGAAAGAATATGCGGTAGGTAAACTCAACGTGATATGAAGTCATACTAACGGTGCCTTGTTTTGCTTCTACGCACTAAAGTAGGAAAGAGATTGCATTCCACCCAAATTTCGATACCGCCATACCACTGGAAATACGCGTCATGTGACTCCCTGAATACAAAAAATAAATAAAAAAAATTGTGATGTGCTCCATTCACATGACTTTCTTTCTCCTGTTGGTCCACTTATAAACTACTCTTAAAAAGACTATTTTTCCATCTACTTCATGCAAATCGATATTAACAGAAATTGGCTCATTACTTGTTTCCTTGTAAGTAGAAGGGAAATACGAGAATACATTAGGTTAAAGCGATAGTCAAATCTTTTAAAAGATGGTTACTAAGTTAAACAATTCAAGTTCGGTTCGTTTTTCATGGCCAACAGTAAAACAAGGGAGTTGAAACGTCTGAAGCGTAGTTTAAAATTTTAAACCATTAACAAGGAATATCAGTAAACGGTCAACGGTCTATTTCTTACGGGGCCGCGCCATGGCCAAGTGGTTAAACCATTCGCCTCTTACCTAGACGGCCCGGGTTCGATCACAAGCGAACGCACGTGAGATTTGTGGTGGACAAAACAGCGCAGGGGTTCTCCGGTTTCCCCCGCCATCTCATTCCACCGGTGCTCCATCTCATTCCTTGTACCAACAGTGAAACAAGTAGTAAAAGCGGACGTTAAACACGATCAAAAAGTTATGTTAAGCAATTGAAGTTCGGTTCGTTTCGCAATTGAAGATATACATTTTATGTGTGATGTAAATGCATTTAGTATATGATATACGATATTTTTGAGAATTGTTGTTGCATGTAAAGGTAGTTTGGGGTGAGCTTTCCTGAAAATCTTCGTTACGCATCCAGATACTAAACATAAATACCAAATTTGGTATTTAACGGTATTTTTTTTTTTTTTTAGCTATACTGTCCCCCCCCCCCCACACTCATACACATGGACCATTTTCTAAAAATGTTTTTTTGGAGTCAGGGACCTCATAGCATATTTTCGGTGAAATCACAACATCGAGTTTTGAGTGGAATGCTGTACCTTCTCTAGCTACTATGTACATTGTATGCACACGTGCTAGAGAAAGTAACAAGCATTTTTTAGAAACAAAGTCTGTGTATATGTGTGAGCAGCAAAATTCATAAACGCAAAGTCGTTTAAAGCCAAACTTGGTATTTAAGATTAGTAGCCCCCAGGGATGCGACATAAGGAGTTTCAAAAAGTTCCAAAATTGTATTTTCTCAAAACTGGCCCTAACGACTGGGTGAAAATTACATATGTTTAAGATATTTTTATTAAAAATACAATGTGTATTTTAAAATTCCCGAGGATAGCCCTTGAAAGCCTCTTCACTCTAGATGTTTGAATAAGTGGTTCACCATAAGAGATAGGAAAATTCTTAGTACGCAAAAATGTAGAACTAGTTAAAACAAGCAATTTATGGCATATTTGTTCCCCCCCCCCTCGTAGTCATTTAAAGAGCAGGGAGTCCATAACCGCGTTCTCTTTTAACATCCGTCGCTTTAGCCCGTGCATTTTCTCATACTCACAGCGAAATGTGTGTGTATTGAATGTTAAACTCTATTAATTATAAGAACGTAATCCTCAAATTCAAAAGGTCCGGGTTCAAATCTCAATTAGAGTGATTTATCTAGTTAAAACAAGCAATTTATGGCATATTTGTTTCCCCCCCCCCTCGTAGTCATTTAAAGAGCAGGGAGTCCATAGCCGCGTTCTCTTTTAACATCCGTCGCTTTAGCCCGTGCATTTTCTCATACCCACAGCGAAATGTGTGTGTATTGAATGTTTAACTCTATTAATTATAAGAACGTAATCCTCAAATTCAAGAGGTCCGGGTTCAAATCTCAATTAGAGTGATTTATCTGGATATGTGCTGAGAGACGAATGTCAGATACCTAACTCTTAAGCTCCAAAGACTATAGGCCATTTTGAACATTATTCAAATTTCAAACATTTCGTTCATTTACTTTGCAATATGAGCTGTTCAGTTAACAGACGTATAACTAAGGTCCGGTACCTGAAAATGGTCACAAACCACAGATCGTTTGCGCGACATGACCAAGGTTACGTTGGCTGAGGTACTGTGTTTGTTTAGAGCGTTTTATGACGTCAGAGCGAAAGCAAGGTTCGAGAGAGTCGACAACAGTGTTCGACATGGATTCGACAGTCTCGACTCCGGGCTTCATTTCAGCCCATCTCTAATATAAGCTTTCACCAACCGTAACTAGCCTGTGTTTATATGTAAGCTCTCGAATGTTACATTTGTGAAACTCATGCTGTTTCTGTTTTTGCCAGCGTTGTTCTCGAATATTACAACCACTCATTAATGCTTATTAGAGATAGGACAAGCGTTTCATTTTCAGTAATCGATTCAAACGATTTGTTCACGATTCATTAATCGTCGCCAGCCTTCTGTGTTTGACTTAAGCTGTCTCGTTCATTATACACCGGGATGATTGTCATATGATAGCTCCCTTAGCATAAAAACAGCAATTTATATAAAGACGTCTTACTCTTTTCCATCTATTGCAAACATATTTGGTAAAATTTCCTCCATTATTCGAAAAAGCAACATAAAAAGATTGTTTAAGTCTAAAATTGACACCTAAACTTCGACTGCATGACGGTATTTGTGTAATGTTAATACGCAGAGTAGTTATTATTCATCACTGTCACAGTTGCGCGCGACTAAGTCATGCAAAGTTTACAAGTACGTCATTATAAGGCAATATTTTCTTCAGGAATATTCGAGGTAACTTTAATCCATTAGAATAGTATGTTGCATTGTATGGAGCATAATTGCTTTATTTGTCGTAAAATTTTATTTCTGAAATTACATATCTTGCTAATGTAGTAACGATTTAGCTGTGCATGTATTATACTTAAGATACTGCAATAAATAAATATATAAATATATTACAGTTATAAATCCTAACGCTTGTTTTCACGTGTACAATAACTCATCTCTCAACAGTATAAAGACGCTCGTGGTGGCTTCGACAATGATCTAATGTGTATTATAATATATATATATATATATATATATATATTTTATATAATTTATATATTTTATATTATATATAATTTATATCTTTTATATTATATATTTTATATTATATATAATTTATATATTTCATTTTGTATATTTTATATTTTTATAAACTCTTATATTTAGCCTCATGGCCTTAGTTCGATTATCAGTTTCAAGTAGTCGGATATTATAAGCATCTAGTTCATTTTGAGGAATTATATAGGCATAGTTTATTTTCTCACAATAAAATTAATAGTTATAAATCCGTACACATCATCGTGCGCACTCGACAGTTTTCGTCAAAGCTCGGCTTGGTACTTGGAAAGGTGGAAGCAAAAGAAAAACAAATCTCAATACCGAATCACGGTTCTTCAAATCTGCGGTTCTTTTTGAACTACGATAACTGTTAGGGTTGATACGATTCATGTGATTCTGTTCGATTCATAAGATTTTTTCGATTCATGCGATTCACTATATGCTGAGTTAAATATTCAGTTTTCATCTTAGTCAGAAATACTGATGAAGAGAAACTTACTCGTCTTGGTACAGACGGTTTTCAATGTTATTAGGTTTCTTACTCCAGCTCTTTCTCTGTTCAAACTGTTACTACAAAAGGCATGCTGTTTTAAAGCTGAAGAAAGGAACAAGCTGAAATGGGATTCACCATTACCTGAGAGTATGAACTATGAATTTAGGAAGCATTACCAGGAAATGAATTACCTAAAGGGAATGGAAATTCTCAGACTAATCACAGGTGGTGTGTTGAAAAAGCTCCAATGGATGCTAACCAGTATACATACCTAAGCTGTAGTTATCTTTTTGAGAACTGAAGGTAAACTGGGAGTTTCAGTGCAATTGGTCTTAGAGAAAGCCAGGGTAGCACTTCTCAAATCAATTACAATTCCCAGACTAGAATTACTAGGCTGCCTGTTGGATCCAAACTCACATTTTCAGTTAAGTCAACTCTACAGTTGCTAAATGTGAAAGAATATTTCTGGAGTGACTGTTCAACTGCACTAGCATGGTTAAGAACAAATGAAAAATGGGGTATACTTGTTGGCAACAGATTAAAAGAAATTAAACTCTGAACAATGGAAACATACACCAGGAAATCATAACGCGGCTGATCTGATATCAAGGGAATGCTATCCTAGCCAAATGACTCAGAATGCTGGATAGGACCTGACTGGTCAAAATGACCTGAAAGAGAATGGCCGTTTCAACAAACAGAAATGCATGAAGATGAAACCGCAATCCTTGATGAAAGGAAAAAGAAACTGAACAGCACAGTCACAATGACGGTCATAGAAATGACCAGAAACTGGGGCTTTTCTCAACAATAATGGTAGTACCTGGATTATAAGATCCTATAATAATGTCACAACCATGATGTTTGGAGCTTAGTAGTGTAGCTAATTAGGGTAAAAGCAACCCAAGTCTTGCTTAATAATAAATATATTTTGGTTGTTCATGCTGATAATGATTTGCAGTGTTGAGCTTTCAAAAAGAGGAGGAAATAGATGGATAAACATTTAAGGCTTGCCGTGAGTGATTATCGGGATGTGGCCCAGGAACGTTGGCTAGAGCTTATCGAGCGAATGTTCTTCGTCGACTGTCAAAGTGTATGTCGCCCTCCATCCGGGGGTGCAACCTCTTTCGCGTGGTGTTGATGCACCGTCTTAAATCAAGTCCGACTGACGCCGTCATTGTGACGTCTATTTACCATGTTTGGTACTATGGCGGTCTACATTATGCGGGCGTAGAGCGCGTGATCTGTCCCTGTTGCAACATCATTCTAGAACGACTCACAGGAAGCTGATGTCATAGTGATTCACTAGTTGAGTTCCCAGGAAATAAGTCATGAGCGTTCTGTTACTTGTGCAGTCCTTACAAAGCTCCAATAATACATAAAACGTAAAATATGAATCTCTAAGAAATTATAAGAATGAGACCGGTAACTAAAATATTAAAAATATTCCAAAATACTAGGTTCCTTCTTCACATACGCGACAATAATAACGAGAGGAATAACTTTCAAGAGGGTCCCCTGCAGAATTCAGAAATCAAGGGCAGCAGAGCGGTAGATCATCAAAGAAATCAATCAGCTTCATTTCTAACTAAAGGTGACACAGTTAATGGTATAAATGTTGTCAGGGATGAAGATGGACTTATCCAAGTGAAGAAAAAGATCATGATGAGAGATGACCTAATAAACTTCAGAAAAACACTGCTGCTATTTTAAGAAACATAAAATAGTTGAAGCACTTATCTTTTAGCAACATTGAGTTCATTGTCTCTGTACAATGTTAGTGTTCTAATTGGGAAACAAATATTAGATAATACAAAACAGAAGAACAGTTAAGAGGGCTATAGCAAAGTATCTTTAATGTAGAAGACATAAGACTAAGCTCTCTTCTACCTATGGATCTTGTCAAAGATGCCAATGTCTTTGAAGTGGTTGGTGTTGACCTAGCTGGACCGTTGATTTTGAAGGACCATTCAAAGGTATGCAGGTTATCTGCACCTGCTCAGTGTTCTGAGCAATCCATTTTTAACTTGTGTCATCGCTTAAACATTAATTCTTTCATTGAGAAAAGTAATAGCAACAAAGAGTCCATGCTTCCACTATATACTCCGGCACATTTTCTTGTAACCTCCAATGTGTTGGAGAGTGTAGAATACAAATTTTTATGATTTTCAGTGAAACCTCGACAAATGATAAAAAGAAACTCAGCAACGATTATATTACAACTTAGTTAATAATCCTTCCTTGATATTTATGGAGCGCACAAGCTCGCCAATATGATTCACATACATATTTGTATACGGAAACAGGCTGGTGGCGATTAGCGAAACAACTAATGGATGACGTAGTATTCGAAAACCACTATTCGAATTAATTTCAATGTTTCCCATCACTAAATTGCAATATACATCCTGGCATATTTATTACATGTTCCACCTCCTTGTTAATCACCTAAATATTCGTTACGATATTTCCAGCAAAATTAAGTTCATAATATGATTATATGGCCACGCCGATTCGAGGGAGCAATTGAATACTACTATAGTAAAAGTGTACCTACATAAGCAAATCCTCTTGGCTTATCATCGCAGAAGATTACGATTCCTAATGAAGTTGTATGTATAAGCGGAAGTACAGTCAGAATCTGTCCATTCAATCATCGACTTCCGTTCTAAAATTCCTGCAAATGTAAGCGCTTTCAGCATAAAATTTAAATGCGTACATCAATAGTTATACAACAGTGATATTGCTTAAATACGGTGCTTCTAAAAGTAACCTTAAAACAATAATTGTCTTGCAAAAACTGGACATAAAACAATAAAAGTATCAACATCATATCTTTAGGCTTTTAGCGCTATCTTTAAGGTAAGTAACCACTTCAAAGCAACGTCTTCAGCTATTGATCGGTTAGCCAACAGATGGCCGACAGTCCGAGAGTGGCGCTGCATCGCAATGTGCCGCGTAATTCAAAAGTGAAACTGGTGTCTGGGCGAGTGGTACACATTTGTGATTCATATCTTCCATTGCAATAATATCCAATGAATTATTATACTAGTTTTTGACCCATTAATAATAATTAAAATATTAAATTATAAATATTCATAATTTCAACTACTGCAATTAAAGTTAGAAATAAATATGATGAAATTAAGCTTATAATTATATTAATAAATTCATAGCCCAAAGCTGCATAATCTTTTCGTTATTTTAATTATATCATCCCTACTTACATTATTTTACTGTATGCCAATAATGTGCACAGTACTCATCCTGGCCCAGGTCCTCTTTCAACAGTGCTTTTGATAATTGACAGAATAATAAAGGAGGTAAATAGAATAAAATATTGTGTCTTCTTATTTTTTTTTTCTTTTCTGAGTTCTTTGCTACCACATGAATAACATATACATCATTTTGTTTTATTTAATTGGCGTTCTATAGGTTATGACACTAACCAGACCTTACATAACAGCATACATACAGGTTTCCTATTTGTTACATAAGGAAGCATAATTATTTTCACAGTTTTATATAACAAATGCAGTTTTTGGGTGGAATATAATGCCTTCTCCACCTATGTACATTTGATGTGTTAGAAAGAGTAGTAAACAAGTGGCATAGAAAAACATGTTTTACACGCATGGGTTGTCTTAATTTTATTACTATCTCTACATATACTGTATAAATAGCGTACGGAAAAAGTGTTGTATTCCACATAAAGTTTGATACCCATTTTTCACCGGAAACATATGTTTTGAGGTCCTCTGATTCCAAAAAATAATTTTTAGAAAAATATTCTGTGTGCCTGGAACATCATAGCTCAAAAACTAAAAGACCGTTAAATACCAAACCTTACATAAAGGTTTATTATGTTCCAAGAATGAGTCACGAAGATTTTCAAGAAAATACCTCCACTCCAAAATCCCTTTACATTTACATCATAAATAAAATGTATATCTTGAATTTTCTATAACCTGTTCATTGTGGATGAACCTTGCTTAATTTTGCATATCTAGTAAACCGTTAGATATATACAAAACTTACTGCACAAAAATGTATACCTCATTAAAACCCACAATTTATATTGTGTGCATTTTTATTGTGGAGTTCATTTTTTACAAGATGTTCTTTGTTATTGATTTCAAATTTAAACTATGCAAACGTAACTCTATGGCAAGACAGTCCACAAGGAACCTTGGTCTACCGCCCGGCCGCTGCAACCCCCGTCTCGGCCCGAAGGTGACATGAATGGGGTGAAGTGCTGGTGGGTGAGACGTGATCAGCGCCTCTAGTCCCTCCAGGCCGGTTGATGCGGTCTTCTTGATCTGAGCCGCTACTTATCAATCAAGTAGCTCCTCAGTTGCGCCCTCCTAGGGGGGGAAAATACCCCACGCCGGTACCGGGAATCGAACCCACATTTCCCGCTTCGCAAACAGCCGCGCTAGCACCACGCTAAGGAAACGACCTCAAACAACAACTTTTCTCAAAAGAGGCTTACCTTTCCTTTCATTTCGTTTTTGTTTACTGCTAGCTGTGCAAAGCGAACCGGACTTCATTTGTTCACACAGAGAAAGAGTTTAAAAGATATGACTGCTGCTTCAGCTATATTTCCCTTCTGGTTACAAGTAATCCAGGAATAAGACGATTCCTGCTAATACTTGTCTCGATGAGCATGCTGTAGATAAAATATTCTCTTTTGTAAGAATACTTTTTTAGCAGAACGAGAAGAGCAAGTCATGTGAAAGGAACGCAGATTTTTTTTAACATTAAGTAATCTAAAAATCAAGTTAAGCTAAGACCTCTTTTTAAAATTAATATATGTCAAAATAGTTCACTCACTTGTCACCTGCTTCGGCGGAGAAACAGTAGAAGTACCAAGACAAAGCTGGAAAATAAAGTCAGATGCATACTGTTTGTGGATTTTTGCTGTCCTTTAAGAGTCGTATTTTTTTCAAACTTCGGTATGTTCAGAAGGTAACATGTGAAGTGAGGAGACGTGCCAAATTGGTTACCAATCTTTCTGAATCGGACACTAACCTAACCTGGGCACATAGCTCAGTCGATAGAGCGGCTACCTGTTGTGCGAGGGGTGCCAGGTTTGATTCCCGATTGGGGGTGGTAACATTTTCTATACTCCAGATTTTTCCCAATCCTCCCCAGAGTCTGGAAGTATGAACGAGAGAGTGAATGTGTGCCAGATCTAATGAACAAAATCAAAGAAAATAGAAGCCCAACGACAACAGTACATGAATCATGTTTGTCATAGTTTTTGAGTCCTCGTCAGTATTTTCAGGTATTATTTCTAATTGTTTCTGTGTTTATATACGCCTAATTAGCGTAGAATGAATGTAACATGGGAGGTTAAGCGTCTCTGCCCTTTTATTTGGACCTGAAGCCGTTATTAGAAATGTATTCTAATAGCAGAGTTCCTGTTGTACCTCATTCTTATTATTCTTATTCTTCTCTTTTCAACTGTTTTGCTATTTGTATGGGAGTATTGCTAAGGTGAACTTCCATTTTCTGCTGCCATTCTACTGATAATAGGCAATGTGTATAGCGTTCTCTCATATAGGCCCCCACTCTGTAACGTCCATAAGCTTAGGCAGATATATTGCAATCATCAGCAATTACTGCTATTATGATTAGGCGATACACCGATTTTGTTGCCTTTTGCAGACGAAATATTATGCTGCTGTGACATGATAAAATCCTTCGTAGTTCTTATTATTCCGTTGTTTTAAGGGAAGCTGTATAGCCCTTAAGTTGCAGCCGCCCCTTCGGCTTATTCCTTTAATTTTATCTTAAGGCCACAACAACCCTAACATGGTATCATGTTGACAATACCAGAGTCATTCACAATAAAGAGGACTTCATAGGCTATTTAAGATGTACATTTTATTTCTCACGAAGGTAAATATATGGTATTTTAATCAAAATTCTTACAGGCACTTCTTAGAAAATTAAAAAACGAGAATTACTGCAACTACAGGTTTACTTAGAGATTTCGTGTAAATCTTTGATGTAATTCTTGGAAGATGCTATATACATATACCACGTTTCTGTTCATCTGACTTCATTTTTGAAATTTTTGCGCGAGCGCACAGATACATACATACACAAATATTAATTTTTCCACCAAGTATATAGTAGAAGGAGAAGATTCAAACTCGGCCTAGAGTGATAGGTTTGAGGTGTGCTTAAAGGCAAGAGCCTCAGGTCACTAATTTTACTGGCTTTAAAAAAAACTCCTGCGAATCGAAATTCTGCCATATCGGCAGTGTTGATGGGATACTGGCAATGGACACTATCGTTAAGAAACACAATATTTATTTTATGTTTTAAGCTCCCCTAAGTAAAAATCAATTTTAGAAAAGGTATGTGTGTGTTTATGAGCAGCATAACTCAAAGATAGAAAAGTTAAATGAACGATAAACTTGGTGCTTAAAGTCATCATCTTCCAAGGATTCGATATAACGACTTTCAAAAAAAAAAAAAAAAAAAAAAAAAAAACTCTACATGGACCATGTTTCGAAAATGTTGCTTTTCTCAAAACTGGCTCTAATGCCTTTGATTAGATTACCATACGTTTACATGTTCATGACAAATAAAACGTATATTTCGAATTTTCTGCGATTAGAATCTCAAGTCCTTTTCATACTGTATGATTTTGCATAACTGATAAACCGTCGTTAGTAGAAATAATCTAACTACACAAAAATGTAGATGTAGTTGGCACATCATTTTTTGTTTTTTTTTGGAACACTTTCCAAGGTATTCATTATTATTAGTTTTAATTTTTAAACACCTATACTTTTCACAAATGGGAAGTCATACTTCTTATTTTAGGTGCTGGTCAAGCGAAAAGGGCATTAAATCTGATTTCTGAGGAATTTAATGTTCTCTCCGGGAATATATGTTTATATACATATCGTTCATCAGCATTTCATAATATGATTTAAATTACTTAATGCAAGAAAACTATTGCAAATGTAAACAATACTGTGGATTGAATGTAAATTTAACAAGCTTCTACTAAAATGACAACACATATTGAATTACAAGATGGCTGAGGTAAACAAATCAACAATAAATTAGTCATAAGAGAGACTGCAATGCAGTATGTGGTTAGTGCTAGTTATATAACAAATGTCAAATACACGTTCCAGGAAAAAGGGGCAAAGTTGGTGGTGGTGGTGGAGGTGGTTAAGATAAAAATATTGCTTCATATCTGACACTTTTGTTTAATTAATAATTATATGTATAGTGTATACATTAACTAATTTTGAAAAGCATTATTTTATCTGAATAAGAGAATATGAAAGTGCCATTTCACAAAGTTCTTACAACTAAGCGGCAGCACTTTTCATGTTGGGTAAAGACTGCAATTGTAATGACTGACTCTGTACTCCAGTGTTCAGAAAGCTTCTTACCTTTCAGTATAATTCGGGAAACCAAACAGTTTAATTACCCTATTCCCCCCTTGAACAGGACAACCCCAAGAGGCACATTTATGTTTCATAAAACTTTCTGCATCTTACACCTATGAAATTGCGCCCACGTTAAAATTTTTGAAATCCAAAGTAGTGCTGGGAGTAAAAGAAATAAGATTTCTATTAGATGAACAGCACAGGGGTAATCTGACATCTATCTTTGTTATGAATACTTCCTGCGTATGAAGAAAATAAGTAAGTCTAGCTGCTAATTGTCAGCACCTAGCTGTTGTACTTCTCGTCCTTATTTTAATAAGTGCTTTATTCGAGAACAACCATGCTGAGCACTGAGAACTTTACTTGGGGAATGATAACCTAGTATCCGCTAACTTTCTTACGAATACAGGCTGATTGCGATTAGCGAAACAGTTAATGTGTGACGTAGTGTTCAAGAACTTGTATTCGAATTAATTTCGACTTTACCCATCACTAAATTGCAATACATCTTGGAATACTTATTACACATTCCACGATATTGTTAAATCGGTTATACGTATTCTCCGCGATTTTTTCCGTAAAATTAAGTTCATAATATGACCACGCCCCTTCGAGGGAGCAATAGAATACTACTATAGTGACTGACAGTGTGTATACTTAAGTACAAACCGCTTAGCTAAGTCATTATTTAACTTCAAATTTGTGTGTTATATTTTTAGATGTTATACCATTATCGAGGGATTGTAATCGCAGAAAATTTCGAGCCCTTCTTAATATTTAAACTAAATAAGCCATGTGAAGAAACGGAAGTACTATGTTAGTCATCTATCTATATGTTCAGCCATCGACTTCCGTTCTAAAACTCCTGCAAATGTAAGCGCTTTCACCATAAACTCTAAATACTTACACCAATAGTTTATACAACAGTGATATACCTTAAAGCGTTTCATTCTAAAACTAACCTTAGAACAATATTTATTTTGTAAAAATTGGATATAAAACAGTAAAACTTTCAAAAGTATATCTTTAAGCACGTATCGCTCGCTATCTTTAAGGTGTTTATGTAACCACTTCAAGGCAACATCTTCAGCCATTGATCGGATTGGTGAGAGTTGGAGAGAGTGGGGGCGTTCCGATGTGCCGCTATTTCAAAGGTGAAACCTAGTGTCTAGGCGCGTTGTACGCATTTGCGATTCATATCTTCCATTGCAATAATATACAATGCATTATTATACTAGTTTTGTGACCCATAAATAATAATTAAAAATGAAATTATAAACATTAATAATTTTAAGTACTGCAATTAGGATTATAATTATATTAATAGTTTCATAGCCCAAAGCTGCACAATCTTTACGTTATTTTAACTATATTAACTATATCAACCCTACACAATACTTATCCTGGCCCAGCTCCTCTTTCAACAGTGCTATTGATAAATTACAGAATAATAAAGGGAAGTGGCAGAACTGAATATAACAGAATTAGAATCCGTAAATAGAATAATATATTGTGCTTTCTCTTTTTTTCATTATTGTTTTCTTTGCTACCACATGAATAAAATATACATAATTTTGTTTTACTTTAATTAGCATTCTATAGGTTATGGCACTAATCAGACCTTACATAACAGCGTACGTACAGGTTCCCTATTTGTTACATAAGGAAGCATAATTATTTTCACATTATAATATAACAAATGCAGTTTTTTTCCCCTACCTATGTATAATGTATGTGGTTGAAAAAGTAGTAGACAAGTGGCATAGGAGAAACATGCTTTTTCACACACTAGGGTCGTCTTAATTTTATTACTATCTCTACGTGTACTACATAAATAGTGTATGGAGAAGGTATTGTATTCCACTCAAAGTTCGATATATATACCCATATTTCTCCGGAACTATATGTTTTGAGGTCCTCTGTTTCCAAAAAAAAAAATTTAGAAAACAATGTCTTATGTGTGTCTCGAACAGCATAGCTCAAAATATAAAAGACCGTAAATACCATACTTTGCATTAAGTTTATTATGTTCCGAAGATGCGACACGAAATGTTTCAAGAAAATACCCCCACTCCAAAATGCCCCTCATATTTACATCACAAATAAAATGTATAGCTATCTTGAATTTTCAGGGTATAGATGGCCTGTTTATTGTGGATGAACCTTGCTTAGTTTCTCATAATTAGCAAACCGTAAGAAATATAAAAAAAAAAAAAGCTTACTGCAAAAAACATGTATATCTCATTAAAACACACAATTCATGTCAAAGTACATTTTGGTTGTAGAGTTGACCGTTTACAAGATATTCCTTGTTATTGATTTCAAGTTTAAACTACATAAACGTAACCCTAAGGCAAGACAGTCCACAAGGGACCTTGAAAAACCGCCCAACCGTTGCATCCCGTGTCTCGGCCCGAAGGCGTCATGAATGGGGTGCAGTGCTGGAGGGTGAGACGTGAACAGCGCCTCGAGTCCCTCCCGGTCGGTTGATGCGGTCTTCTCGATCTAAATCTGCTACTTCTCAATCAAGTAGATCCTCAATTGCACCCCTCCCAGGGACCTCACGACGCTGAGTGCCCCGGACCAGGTCTCCCAGCAGAGGAAAATTCACCACGCCGGTACCGGGAATCGAACACAAATCTCCCGCTTCGAAGCAGCCACCCTACCACTGCGCTAAAGAGATGAGCTTAAACTGTATAACTTTTCTCAAAAGAGGTTACCTTTCCTTTCATTTTGTTTTTGTTACTGCTAGCTAAGCAAGGGGAACCGATTTTCAATTGTCATACAGCGAACAGCTTTTAAAAGCAATGCGCACCGCTTTAACCATATTTCCCTTCTGCTTACAAGTAATCCAGAAATAATACCATTTCTGCTAATGCTTGTCTCGATTAGCATACTGTAGATTAAAAAATCACTTCTGTAAGAATAGATTGTTTGCAGAACGAGCAGAGAAAGCCATATCAAAGGAACACATGAAATCTTTCTTTTTTTTTCATTATTAAATAATCTTATAATCAAGTTAAGCTAAAATCTCTGTTTTAATTACTATATATATATATATCAAAGTTATATTAATAAATATTTTACAACGGTGCAATATTTGAAGAAGTATGTAAATGAAATGGCAAAATTAATGGAACAATTTACAAACCTGGGTCAATAAATTTTCATATTCTGGTAAAGAATGAGAATGAGAAGACAACAAATCATAAGAAATACATTGTAATATTTGTAATTACTTGTAATAGTACAAGTCCTTGCAGCTTATATCACTGGCACAGGGCAGAAATGCCTAGCGTTTCGCTAAACCATGTTTTGTGACCAGCCGCCGTCTTCGATTCTACACACGACTATATACACCATATGCAACATATGTCAAATTAATTGTTTTTCCCAGTTTTGTGAAGCAAAAAAAAAAAAAAAAAAAAAACAAAGAGAAATGCAAGGGGAGAGATCTTTAGGTGAACGACTATTTAATACAATCACATTTTTCGGCCAGGTAGAAGTCATTAGTAATAAATTGGTATTATTTCGGTAAACAGCGCGGCAAGGTAATAACCTAATTTTCTTCTTATTTCTTGGTCTAAAACTTAAGAATGCAAAATGCCAGATTTTGAGCAAATTTTATTCTTTGTCTGTCATGGCTTTAGCCTTTAATACCACTACATGAACTTATATGTAAGTGCACACACACACACACACACACACACACACACACACACAAAACAGGTGACAGGTATCAGATTAACCCCAAAAATATAATGACTCTCACTGTGGACTGCATATATTGCCTCCCCGAGGCGCTATTCTCACTGTTCTGGTAACATAATCACATCATTTGATACTTATTATTTTTCGCGATAGCTGCTAAATGGGCAAATTAGTAAGAAGTTTCTTATATACTGGAGTAGGTTGCCAATTTTGGCTGTTTCTCAACCGTCTTTCCGAGTTGGAAATCTAAAGTCTAACAAACAATACACAATCGTTCTGTTGATAATGTATAACATACGTCACTAAGTATGTCGCCGAAAAATCACTTAAATAAGAATGCTATTCTGTGAACTTCAATATTTCACTAAGTATACCACCAAAAAATCACTTTTCCTTGTTTATTCTTCTGTTATTCGAGAAATTACAACCAAACACCACACAAGTATTATACTGGTTTAAAACTTTCTCCCCAAATTTGCTTCTTAATTGAACATTTAACAGCTCAATATCAATTAAATAAGTAGCCTAACCTATGTATTGAAACACATTTCCCTTTCCTTATTTTTCCTTCTCCTATTCGAAAAACCTCAACCGAGCACCACACACATATTCAGCATTATACTGGTTTAAAACCTACAGTCCAAATTTACTGTTAAATTGACAATTAACACCACAAAATTCTATTTCTGGGTGCACATTTATCCCACGAAAGCCATACACATCTCAGAAGTGTAGACTGAAAATGTGAGTCTTAACAAAAACGTGCCTCAACAACAACATTACACAAGAATGGGGAATTTACCGTTTTGATATCTGTGATCAGAAGCTGCGCAGATTTCCAGTAGCACAGCTGATGAGACCGCCTTGAAGTGGTTACATAGACACATAATAGAGAGCGCCATATGCCTAAAGAACACATTCTGATACTTTTTGTGGTTTTATATCCGATATGGGTGTGAAAATTATTTTTTTAAAGTTTCTTTAGATTTTAGTGTTTCTCAAGTATCATACTGTTGTATAACTATATGTGTAACTATTAAAATGTTATGGTGAAAGCGTTTACATTTGCAGCTCAGATAACCTCAACTCAATGAATAAATATATACATAAACGTTTTTTGGCGGTAAATTATATCCGAAGAGGGGCTTCCTGCAAGACCTGACAGATGATCCTGCAATAGTCAGCTTTGCATATTGGAATTTTTAGAAGGGATTGGGCTTGTTGTGTCCAATTCCCTTGTTATCTGTTCTCACACTTCAAAAAGAAATCAGAGAAATGGGATTTAAAGGCTCGAAATACCGAAGACATGCCGGTCCCCATGGCCGCGCTCGCTAAAGCGTCTCGCTTTAGTACTTCGTGGGCAGGGGATTGTGGGTTCGAGTCCCGCCTGGGGCATGTATGTTATATGTTTGTGCAATGTGTATACATTTGTAAAAGAAGCAGTAAACCAGTAATCAGTAAAACCTACGGGGGGAAATGTAAATAGGGATACAGTACCGGAGTCCTGATCAAACTCCGTTACTGTTTTTATAAAAAAAGAAAAAAAAAAAAGATTAGATACGGTAGTTGTACACTATGTGACGCGAAATGGTGAGAAATGTTATCGCAAATAGGTTATAGTCCGACAAGTCAATAACATTCCTATAATACAGTGTAACAGAAATTGTCATTTCCTAATACAATTTAGTTCAGCTGGTTCATATCGAGGGTTCGAGGTGATGCTTGATACGTAGAGCATCGTATTTTTAATCAAGTTCGCTAGATGGCAACATTAAAGCTTGTTGGACCCCATTTTTGAATTCCATCCCATCGTTAACTGTCATACTGATAATAGGAATTAGAAAATTAGCGAGAGTAGGGTCAATTTATAACATTCATGCGATCTACTCATACATTAAACTAAAAAAATAAAAATATTGTAAAATACTAGGTTCCTGGATCACATACGCGACATTAATAATGGGAGGAATAACTTTCAAATCGGCCCCTGCAATATTCAGAAATCAAGGGCAGTAGAACGGTACATCATCAAAGAAATCAATCAGCTTCAGTTCTAACTGAAGGTGGCGCAGTTTATGGTATAAATGTTGTCAGGGATGAAGATGGTCTTATCCAAGTGAAGACCAAGATCGTGATGAGAGATTACCTAATTTAGCTTCAGATACCCAATGCTGCTATTTAAGAAACATGAAGTAGTTGAAGCACTTATTTTTGAGCAACATTGACTTCATTTCTGGTGTACAATTTTTAGAGGTCTAATTGAGAAACAAATATTGGATAATACAAAACAGAATAACAATTAAAGGGTTATAGCAAAGTATCTTTAATGTAGAAGACATAAGTCTAAGCTCTATGCTACCTAAGGATCTTATCAAGGATACCAATGTCTTTGAAGTGGTTGGTGTTGACCTAGTTGGACCGTGGATTTTGAAGGACCATTCAAAGGTATGCAGATTTATCTACACCTGCACAGTGTTCTGAATAATCCATTTAGAACTTGTGTCATCGTTTAAATATTAATTCTTTTATTGAGAAGATTAATAGCAACAAAGAGTCCATCCTTCCACTATTTACTCTGGCACATTTTCTTGGAACGTCCAATGCGTTGGAGAGTGTAGAATACCATTTTTTTATGATTTTCTGTGAAACCTCGACAAATGATAAAAAGAAACTCAGCAATGATTTTATTACAACTTGGTTAATAATGCTTCCTTAATGTTTATGGAGCGCACAAGCTCGCGAATATGATTTACATATATATTTGCATACGAAAACAGGCTAATTGCGATTAGCGAAACAACTAATGTGTGACGTAGTATTCGAAAACCAACATTCGAATTAATATCTATTTTTATTTTATTGCTTCATTTGTACAGCCCCCTTTAACATCAATGGTCATATCGGGGGCTTTCACTTGTGAAACTGTAGGTTCAGAACATTAGGTTAAACATTACATTTCTTAACACTCTCACATTCATACTTCCAGACTCTATGGGGGATAGGGAATAATTCCGGTTAAAGAAAAATTCCCCGCCCCAGCCGGTAATCGAACCCAGGACCTCCGGGTGAGAAGTCATCTCGCTGACCACTCGACCACGGAGGCAGTCTATATCTATTTTTCTCATTACTAAATTGCAATATATATCTTGGAATATTTATTACATATTCCACCTCCTTGTTAAATCGCTTATATATTTGCCACGATGTTTCCCGCAAAATTAAGTTCATAATATGACCACGCCGATTCCAGGGAGCAATTGAATACTACTGCAGTAAGTAACAAGTGTACGTACATAAACGAAAACCTCTTAGCTTATCAAGCTAACTTCAAAGTCTTGTTTTATATTTATAGATGTTAAGTCATTGGAGGGATTGTAATCGCAGAAAATTTCGATTCCTGCCTAATTTTTCAACGAAATAAGTCATGTGTAGAAGCGGAAGTACCGTCAGAATCATAAATCTATATATTCGCTCATGGACTTCCGTTCTAACATTCCTGCAAATGTAAGCGCTTTCAGCATAAAATTTAAATAGGTACTCCAATAGTTATATAACAGTGATATAGCTTACACACGCTGCAGCCTAAAAGTAACCTTAAAACAATAACAATAATTGTCTCGCAAAACTTGGAAATAAAGCAATAAAAGTATCAACATCATATCTTTGGACTTTTAGTGCTATCTTTAAGGTGTATAAGTAACCACTTCAAAGCAACGTCTTCAGCTATTTATCGGTTAGCTGAGAGTCAGAGAGAGGCGCGGCATCGCAATGTGTCTGGGCGAGTTGTACACATTTGTGATTCATATCTTCCATTACAATAATATGCAATGAATTATTATACCAGTTTTTGACCCATAAATAATAATTAAAAGATCAAATTATAAATATTAATAATTTTAATTACTGCAGTTAAAGTTAGAAACAAATGTGATGCAATTAGGCTTATAATTATATTAATACATTCATAGCCCAAAGCTACGTAATCTATTCTTTATTTTAATTATATGATCCCTACTTACCTTATTTTATTGTATGCCAATAATGTGCACAGTACTCATCCTGGCCCAGCTCCTCATTCAACAGTGCTTTTGATAATTGACAGAATAATAAAGGGAAGTAGCAGAACTGATTATAACACAAATAGAATCCGTAAATAGAATAAAATGTTGTGCTTTTTCAATTTTTTTCTTTCTGTTTTCTTAGCTACCACGTGGACAAAGTATCTATAATGTTGTTTTATTTTAATTAGCTGTTCTATGAGGTGTGAAACAAACCCGAACTTACATAACTGCATACATACAGGTTTTCTATTTGTTACATACGAAGGATAATTCTTTTCATAGCAGAGTATAACAATGCAGTTTTTGGGTGGAATATAATACCTTCTCTACCTATGTACACTTTATGTGGTAGAAAACAAGTTGATGTAGAAAAACATGTTTTACACACATGGATTGTCTTAATTTTATTACTGTCTCTACATATACTGTATAAATAGTGTACGGAAAAGGTGTTGTATTCCACATAAAGTTTGATACCCATATTTCACCGGGAACATATGTTTTGAGGCCCTCTGATTCCAAAAAATAATTTTTAGAAAAATATTCCGTGTGCCTGGAACATCATAGCTCAAAAACTAAAAGACCGTTAAATACCAAACTTTACATAAAGGTTATTATATTCCAAGAATGAGTGACGAAGATTTTCAAGAAAAAACACCAAATCCAAAATGCCCTTTACATTTACATCAGAAATATAATGTATATCTTGAATTTTCTGGGAATAGATAACCTGTTCATTGTGGATGAACCTTGCTTAATTTTGCATATATAGTAAACCGTAAGAAATATACAAAAACTTACTGCACTAAAGATGTATATCTCATTAAAACACACAATTTGTGTTATGTGCAATTTTGTTGTAGATTTGACCGTTTACAAAATATTTCTTGTTTTTTTATTTCAAATTTAAACTACGTAAACGTAACTCCATGGCAAGACCATGGCCTACTACCCGGCCGCTGCATCCCCCGTCTCGGCTCGAAGGCATGAATGGGGTGCAGTGCTGGAGGGTGAGACGTGATCAGCGGCTCGATTCCCTCCCGGTCGGTTGATGCAGTCTTCTCGGTCTAGATCTGCTACTTCTCAATCAAGTAGATCTTCAGTTGCACATCTCCCAGGGACCTTTAGACGCTGAGTTCACCCCGGACCGGTCTCTCAGCAGCGGAAAATTCCCCACGCTGGTACCGGGAATCGGTTGGCGAGTAGCGCGCCACCAAAGACGTACTCATCTCGGAAGATTAGAATCAAAATCTGACGGCTTGGCAAAAAGGTGCTTCACCAATCACAATGCATAAGGATAGAGATTTTCCTATCTGTTCTCTCTATAGCTTTGATCACAAGCTACAAGTGGTACAGCTGATGAGACCGCCCTGAAGTTGTTACATAGCTATTCAAAGGAAAAATCACTTTGATACTTTTATGGTTTAATGTTGGAATTAGTTAAGATAATTGTTGTTTTAAGGTTAATTTTAGAATTCAGCGTATTTGAGGTACAACACTGGCATATAACTATTGGTGTAGCTATTTAAATGTTATGGTGAAAGCGCTTACATTTGCAGCAGAAATACAACTCAACTCAACGAAAGAATATATACATACACGTCAGTACAATTAATGTGCTTGAATTAAGAAGAGGAGATATGGAAAGCTTGCCAATAATGAGCCCTTTGGGCTAGGAATTTTTAGAAGGGAATGGGCGCGATGTGTCCAATTCTCTAATTTATTGTTCTCGTGCTGATAATAGGAGTTAAATAGTAGGTGGTGGGATAACAAAGTTATAACATTCTTGTGATATAATCACATATTTCTGGTAGTGAAAATATCAATTGGTAGTTGCTATTTGTGACGCGAGGCGGCGGAAAACCTTTTCGAAATAGGAAAAAGGCGATGGTCGGGCAAATCAAGAATATTCATGAAATATATTGTAACTAAAGATGTCAAGTGCGAATTAGCTCAGTTCATCTAAGGGTTGGAGGTGATGCTTCAAGCCATAGATTAAAAGTAGTTTCAACACAATGGCGAGGTGATGCTTCAAGCCATATTTTAAAAGTGGATTGTCGACTCAATGGAGGGTGTAAGAGGTCCCATAGAGCGGTTTTCTAAACCTTTCGAACGGGCGTTTCTGAAACTGTTACATCGATAACATAACCAACTTCTCTATCGACCAAGCGTGTGATGCGACATTCTCCCTTCCCGCGGGTATTCAATAAAGTAATTATCTTCCGAAGTTTTTTCGAAGTCCCAACTCGCACACCAATGAATAGTTCACTGACCATTTCCAAATAATTGATTTAACGTTAATGTGTGAGAAATTGAATGCGCGAGATGTGACTTAGAAAGAATTTCACCAGCTAATTCCTGAAGAAAAAAAAAAAAAAAAAAAAAAAAAAGATATCAGCAATAAAATGTCCACATTTAATTGACATTTTTCTACTGTATAGGAAAAATTATAACGTTTTTAAATAATCTTTACATGTTTAATAATCAGATGGAGAGAGGCAGAGCATTGAATGAGGTTGGTACTGCACAGGACATGTTTAACCTTTCCTCTAAGTTAGAATTTCAAATCCTGTTACTTAAATGAGCACAGCAATTAAAACTTCACGCTGAATTAATTAATGTGTTCTGCAGATGGAGGAAAACTCGAAGGGATGCCAAAAGGTTAAGTGTAATGCATTTTATTTTTTGCAGACAGCAATTTAAAGATTGCATTAACTTCGGCAGTGTAAAAAAAGTATAAACGAACATGTAAAATATTCTAAATGAAGATAGAACAGTTATGTACAAAAAACAGTACTATCTGTTTCATGAAGAAAAAAATGAAATGAAATGGTCTGTTATTTATGGACGCTCTTTAACTACTTTGGTTCTCAGCGTCCCATTCTATATTGGGCGTGAAAGATCGCTTAATTCTGCTCAGATGCCTCTCTTATCAGGCTTGAGGTTCTTTTACGTGCCGTAAATCTACGACACGGGACCCACAGCCTTCCGAAGGAAGCCATGCTAAGGATTTTTACGCCCGAAAAAATCCATCGTCCTCTGCCGGGTTTGAACCCGCGACCTTGGGTATATGAAGTTAGCATGGTAACTATTACACCACGGAGGGCGACTGATGAAGAAAACAAAAATGATATACGTATATCGTATTAATGCTTGTATGATTGAATAAGGCTTTGAACAGCAGTAGCTGTATTTCAATGCATACACGCATACATTCTTTTGCATAACATTACAAAAGTTCCTCAGAGAAAGATTGTAATTTGGAGTTCTCTCCTACAGTATTAACATATTTCAGAACCTTTAAAATTTGTATATGAGACAATGTCAGCAACTGGTGGCATAAAGTTTATCAATCATGCTATTTGTGCATGTTTAATAACTTTGGTTAAAACATCATTCACAAGTACGGAGTAAATTATTACAATTAAAATAACATATACTGCACAATGAAAATAAGAAAATCATTAAGAAGGTAATAAAATGCACCATTTGTTTAAAAGCTCCTTGTCTTTACAACACGCTCTTCAATTTCTAACAATTTTCTCAGAGAAAAGATATCCTGCACGGTATCAGCGAAAAAAAAAAAAAATGTAGTTTGAGAAACAAAATTTAAAAAACACTAATGCATCTTTCTATCTGACAAAATTTCAGATGCTTAGGTACTCACTCTGTCAAGTGAAGCATCTTTTTGATTAGATTAAATAATTTATTTTTTGGTAAGTCTTAAGAAATGCACTATATTCTGCTTGAGCTAAGTTGGCATTACTGCTCTTTGCTTAGCGTATATCTCTCAGGCTGCAGCACTCGACTAAATGTGTGCCATGCAACTGAAGGGATGATTACACCCTGAAGTGATTATACAGCAGCTAAGTTGGCAAATCCAAGCTACTTGCCCCAAGGTATTAATTAGCTAGCCAGAATATTAAACATCATTTGTCACTGTTTGATAAAGGAAAATATTGTAAAATGCATAACCAAGAAACTCGCCTCAAAGTATTAATTAGCTAGGGAAGCTATTAAATGCATTTGTTACTGCATGGTATAGAAAAACATTGTAAACATTCATAACCAAGCACTCCGCCCCAAAGTATTAATTAGGTAGCAAAATTATTAAAAAATGTTTGTCACTGTATGATAAACGAGAATATTGTAAAACTCTATACTCAAGCAACTTACCCCAATGTTTTAATTAGGTAGCAAGATTATTAAAAACATTTGTCACTGCGTGTAAAAGGAATACATTGTAAAATTTCAACTTGCCCCCAAGGTATTAATTAGTTATCTAGATTATTATTGGGCAGACATGGTGCTTATGACATTTATAGCTAAATTTTATTGCACAGCTATTTACTGATTCTTATATTACATAAAAAAGCAATGCTATTGAACTGAAAAAAAAAAAATAAAAACAATTAATTCAAGTGAGTTTACCAACATTTCCACGACACTTAACATATTTGTACAACAATAATGTAGAATGCATTTTTCCTCGGTAACATTAATGTTATTCTGCCAAAAGCAACTAAGGAAACTAATTAACAATTCACCTCACGTATTCTATATTAGTGTTTTATCAGTGTAGAGAATGTAATATGCTGAATGAAAGCAAACAACACAAAACTGTCTTTCTTTATTCATGATATTTCCTCTCAATGCATTGTTTATTAGAGTTATTCCTATTATTAAGTTATGTCTGAGAAGACGTTAATTAGGGGCATTCCTAATATTAAGTTATGTCTGAGAAAGACGTTAATTAGGGTCATACCTAATATTAAGTTATGTCTGAGAAAGACGTTAATTAGGGTCATTCCTATTATTAAGTTATGTCTGAGAAGATGTTAATTGGGGTCATTCCTAATATTAAGTTATGTCTGAGAAAGACGTTAATTAGGGTCATTCCTAATATTAAGTTATGTCTGAGAAAGACGTTAATTAGGGGCATTCCTAATATTAAGTTATGTCTGAGAAGACGTTAATTAGGGTCATTCCTAATATTAAGTTATGTCTGAGAAGACGTTAATTAGGGTCATGTCTAATATTAAGTTACGTCTGAGAAGACGTTTATTAGGGTCATTCCTATTATTAAGTTATGTCTGAGAAGATGTTAATTAGGGTCATTCCTAATATTAAGTTATGTCTGAGAAAGACGTTAATTAGGGTCATTCCTATTATTAAGTTATGTCTGAGAAGATGTTAATTAGGGTCATTCCTAATATTAAGTTATGTCTGAGAAAGACGTTAATTAGGGTCATGCCTAATATCAAGCTAATTTAATTTCAGCTCAAAGTGTTCTGTGATGTTTATGTGTATTATAAAATCCAGAAAACGACTTAATTTGCAGCGTATTAAAAACGACATTCTCACGATGGCGGGAACAAGATAAATATGACCTGTTAACATTTAACCTACATTTTGGATTTTATGACGTAAGTGCCGATCGTACAATGCTTGCATAGTTTGAACTGTCAGATAATACAGTACAGCAATTCAATTATCGTAATAAACTAATAAGTCAGAGTTATCATGGTGCAAGTGTGATATCCAGTACTTCACTTGCTTACAGGCGAAAGTGAAAGTCGAAGTCCCTCAGATTATTTCCATGCATTGTTTAGCACATCGTTTAAATTTAGTTTTGTCAAACAATTGAAAAAATATTTCCAACTGCCGAATATTTTTTTAAACATATTTCCGACTCTCTTTAACAATTCAGGTAAACGTAGCTATGTTCTCAATAAGACAACAATTGGAAGGCGAATTTCTAGAGCTTTAGAATTCTAAAATTATCTGAACAATTGTAGGAAATTGGAAGGGAATAATACATGATTTTGAAGAAATGGTAAACAATCCTACATCCGACAGCATATCTATCCCTGTATGTAGAGGTTTCTTGAGCGAAATTAATGATTTTGAATTTAATTTTTTGACTCTTGTTTTTTATGATATATACAGTTTAGCTGATGTTCTGTTTGAGGTGCTACAAAGAGGTCTTTGGACATCAATTATTGTATAACTAAAATTCAACAAGCTTGTGATTTGATAACCAGAAACAGAAATGAGGGGTGCTGTACTACTATATTTCGTGATGTAAAAGTGAAGAGTAATTCGGACTACAAAAGACATAATGCCAAGAGATCCAACGAAGACTTTTTTCTGAAATACAAGTATCTGTTTCATGAAATAATTAATCATATCGTATCGCAAATAAACACTAAGATTTCAAGATTTGCAAAAACTAGCATTTATAACCCTTAGACAGTACTAAATTTAAGGAATATTCAGAGGACTTTCCTTCATCTGCTCTAAACGGTTTGATTCAGTGTTATCCAGCTAAATTTAAGAAACCTCAACGTCTACAAAATAAGCTAGAACTGTTTTCTGTAGATTCCGATTTTAGTGATGTTAGTGTTTTAAAGAGTTTAGAAATCATGCGGCAAAATGGTGTTCAAGATGCATTGTAGGAAATTTATAAATTGTGCGCTTGTAGTATCTCTGCCATCTACTAGTGTATCTGTGGAAAGAAGTTTCTCATGCCTGAAAAGGATAAAAACATACTTGAGGAACACCATTTCAGAACAACGGTTGTCATCTCTGTCCAGCATTTCTATCCATACAGATCTTCTCTGCGAGCTGCAAGAAAAGACTAAATTTTTTAGATGATATCATTGACATATTTGCAGCTTTGAAGAACAAGAAAATTGACCTGGTCTACAACAAATAGGGTAAAATTGAAATATCTTCTTTTTGTATTATCACGACTTTCAAATTATGACAAGCGATTTTTCTTCGAAGTCTGACGTTTCATTCACGCATTTGATTTCGAAGCCATCTTATAATCATTTTCTAGTTAATAGTTCTGGTCAATATGACATTATCGTACATAATTCAAGCTTTATAATTGTCTATCTATAGACGACGTAAACCTTCGAAATTAAATTTTCATAGTCTCGCAAGTTTTTCTTAGCACTTCGTCGATTCTCTGTGTCGCGAGCCGTCCCTGCTGCTGAATGATGCAAATCCATAACTTGAAGTTTGGCAAAGTTCAGTACAAGATATACTGCCCGATTTTTTTTTTTTTTTTAAACAGTAACGGAGTCTGATCAGGACTCCGGTACTGTATCCCTATTTACATTTCCCCCCGTAGGTTTTACTGATTACTCGTTTACTGGTTTTACTGTTTCTTTTACAAACATATACACATTGCACAAACATATAACATCCATGCCCAAGGCGGGACTCGAACCCACGATTAAGGTAATACAAGTTAGCATGGATACCTCACACATGTTATAGGTTTCCAATGGAAGACTAGGTTCGCTAAAAGTTGAGTTTGATACTGAGGTTTCATCCCTGCCAGAAATACTGATGAAGATAACCCTACTCGCCTTGGTGTAGAAGGTTTTCAGTGTTATTAGGTTACTTACTCCAGCACTTTCTCTGTTGAAGCTGTTACTACAAAAGTTATACACCAGAGATATACCTTAATAACAGTGTATTCTAATAGTAACCTTAAAACAATTTTATATTGCAAAAATTGGATATAAAACAATAAATGCATCAATATTAAACCTTTAGGCAATAAGCGCTATCTTTTAGATTTTTATGTACCACTTCAAGGCAACATCTTCAGCTATTGATCGGATTGGTGAGAGTCGGAGAGAGTGCAATGTGCCGCGCAATTCAAAGGTGAAACCTGGTGACGAGCCGCATTGTACGCGTTTGCGATTCATCTCTTCCACTACAAAAATTTGTGTGAATGAGTATACTAGTTTTGTGGCCCACAAATAATAATGAAAAGATTAAATTATAAATATTAATAATTTTAACTACTGGAATTAAAGTTAGAAATAAAAGTGACACAATAAGAATTATAATTATATTAATAAATTCATAGCCCAAAGCCTCGTAATCTTTCATCATTTTAATTGTATCATCCCTACTTACCTTATTTTTTGTATACGAATAATATGCACACTACTCATCCTAGCCCAGCTCCTCTTTCAACAGTGTTTTTGATAATTGATCGAATAATAAAGGTAAGTGGCAGAACTGATTATAACACAAATAGAATCCGTAAATATTGTACGTTCTCAAATTTCCTTGTCTTTTTTTCTCTGTTTTCTTTACTACCACATAGATAAAATATAAATAATTTTGTGTTATTTTAATTAGCGTTCTGTGTATTCTGAAACAAATCAAATCTTACATAACTGCATACATACAGGTTTCCTATTTGTTACATAAGGAAGGATAATTCTTTTCACAGCATAATATAACAATGTAATTGTTGTGTACAATATAATACCTTCTCTACATATGTACACTGTGAGTTAGAAATAGCAATAAACAAGTAGCATAAGAAAAACATGCTTTTTACACACACGGATAGTCTTAATTGTATTAGTCTCTACATGTACTGTGTAAATAGCGTTGTATTCCATCTAAAGCTCGATTTCCATATTTCACCGAAAATATATGATTTGTGGTTCCCCGAGTCCAAAAAAAAATCATTTTTAGAAAAAGTGTCATGTGTGTGCCTGGAACAGCATAACTCAAGAACTAAAATACCGTTAAATACCAAATTTGTATTAAGTTCATTATGTTCCAAGCATGTGACACGAAGATATTCAAGAAAATACCCCCACTCCAAACTGCCCTTTACATTTACATCACAAATAAAATGCATATCTTTAATTTTCTGGGAATAGGTGATCTGTTCATGGTGGATGTACCTTGCTTAAATTTGCATAACTATTAAATCGTAAAAAATATAGAAAAATTTAATCCACAAAAAGGCATACCTCATTAAAATGCACAATTTATGTTATGTGCATTTTTATTGTGGAGTTCACCCTTTACAAGATAATCTTTTGTTATTGATTTCAAGTTTAAACTATACAAACGTAACTCCATGGGCTGGAGAGTGATAGAAATCTAAACAAAATTGTAGATGTAGTTAAGCGCATCACTTTTTGTTTTTTTAGACACTTTCCAATGTATGTTAGTTTCAATTTTTAAAAAAGCTTATACTTGTCACAAATGGGAAGTCATTCTTCTTATTTTAGGTTCTGGTCAAGCGAAAAGGGCATTATATATGTTTTCTGAAAAATTTAATGTTCTCTCCGAGAATATTCCCGTGCCATAAGTATAGAATTACTTACATTTTCATTTAAAATGCCGTTTCTCTTCATTAGATAGTTTTAATTTTATTTTACATTTGTACTGTAACCTGGTACTTATTCTAAGACAAGGGACGAAATAACTAATGAATAATGTGTGGATGATGCTCAAATGATTTCGCGATCCATACCCGAAATTTGCGTTCTCAGGGTAAGAGAAGATCCCGGAGAGAACCAAATGCGAATAACTTATCCTAATCGAGATTCGAACTCGGGGCCTCTTGAATGTGAAACAGTCATGTTACGACCACCCTACGGCATTTTAATTGTTCACACGTTTTTCGTGTGGCCCTTTCGTATGTAAGAACCTTCTACAATTTGTGTTGCGATGTCACCCTCATATTCACGTGAAAGAATACGAGCGCACGTACTCGCCTGAAAACTATATTCACCCGTGAACTGTTTTAGATCTAGAGACCTGCTTTCGATTCAGGAGGGTGAACAGTAATGTGTGCATAAGCGTGTGTGGAAGGTAACTACAAATACAAGTCACATTTTATCTTTAATTTGCAAGTATATGTTGGATTATGAAATCGCTGGTTTGAGACAGGCAATCTAAAAAGATTATAATACACAAAATCTCATCTTATCAAAATCTAGAACACTGATGAAATCGGTAAACTTCTGTTTGTTAAGGCTATGTCTATCAGAGGGACCTAGGTAATTTACGACGGTGCCTTTGGTAAACCAATATCACTTGTGAATTCAGCATCACTATAGTTTTGCAGTGGATTCTGCACATCACACAAATGCCAGTGCAATTTCAATATAAAACTCCACAAAGTCCACGAAATCATGATCTTCGTTAACCGCCATTGTTGGCAACTTATGCAAGATGGTAACTGCTCTCCTTATTGGTTAAGCGGAGATCGGAGCTGCCTTATACAAATAATTATTTTTCTCATTACTCTCCAAGATTGATGTCTGTGAATTCAAAATCGGCGATTAAGGCTTTCCTTGAAATAAACGACGACTATGAATTCGGCCCACCAAAATTTCGGGACGGATTTCAGCAGAAATATGTGTTCTGAGGTTCGCTTAAAAAATATGATGCGTTTTCCTCATATTATTTTCAATGCCCACTATCACTTATTTATAGCTTCTACAAAATAGATTTACGAAGGCTTACTTTTATCCATCCTTACTTCGCCGTGGGGATCAAAAGACCAGAATGTATTCTTCCACGAACGCACGTGTACGACCACCGCGTAGTGCTAAATTGTTCTCGTCTGCTATACTGTTGCAAACGCGTACGTACGTTTTACTAATTTGACAAGAAAAGGCATACCTGTCTAGTTGCACTTTTCGATAATAGTTAAAGTTATGAAATGCATAATAAATAAAATACAACAAAATAAGTAGGCGAGTTGTTATTCAGTAAGAAATGTGAAATTCTTCCGTCATAGCATACACCGTGGTATTTTGAATAGCGAGGCAAATGGATAATTTTTGCGTTCGCAAGTGTTTCTGGGAGATTCGTGCTGCCATTTACTTTCTTGTAATTGTACCAGTCCTTGCAGCTTATATCACAGGCACAGCGCGGAATTACCTAGCATTTTGCTGAATCACGTTTTGTGACCAACCGCCTTCCTGCAATTCCATACACTACCATATGCAACATCTGTCAAATTAATTGTTTTTCCAAGTTTTTGAGGTATAGTACAAAGGGCAATGGAAACGAAGAGATCTCTCTTTGAACGAATATTATTACAATTATATTTTTCGGTCTGCCAGAAGTTACTATTGATAAATATATATTATTGCAGTAAGCATCGCGGCAAAATCATAACTTAATTTCGTTCTAATTTCTACGTCTAAAACTGAAGGATGCATATTTTCAGATTTTGACCAAACTTTGTCTCTCACACTTATAGGCATTACTTCCACTGCATGAACTTATAAACAGGTGTATGCCAAATAAAAGACCTAGCGACCGCATGTGAGATTTGTGGTGGACAAAGCGGCGCAGGGGCGGGTTTTCTCTGGGTACTCCGGTTTCCCCCGCCATCTCATTCCACCGGAGCTCCATTTTCATGTGTTATCGCCTGCGGTGCCAGAGCAGTAAAAGCGGGCGTTAAACACTAAATAATAATAAAAAAAAAACGGGTGACAAGTATCAGAGTTTATCCCAAAGATATAATGACTTTTATTGTGGACTGCATGTATTGCTTTCCGAGTCCGAGGAACACGCCTCTTATTCTCACGGTTTTGGTATCATAAGCACATAATTTGATACTAATTATTTCTCGGGATAGTTGCTAGATGGGAAAATTATCAGGAGGTTTTTTATAAACTGGAATAGATTGCCAATTTTGGCTCTTTCTCATCGGTCTTTCCATGCTGAATGTTGAGAACTTTACTCGATAAAGATACACATTCAGATTTTCCCTAACAAATCGCAAATAAGACAGATAACTTGTTCAGCTCTGACCATTAGATTTAAATTATTGAAACTAAAGGAGCAATTGTTTAAAATATTAAATATAAAGGCTTACCATACGCGCCTATGTCTCAGGCTAGCTAAATGTTGCCCCCAGTTGTTTAGGTATCTTCCTGGAATTCTTCCGTTTGATAACTGCATCGTAACAGAGTTTAAAGCTAGATTAATAAATAACTCAACACATTAGTAAGTATTTCGGAAAAAACAGTAGGTATACAATAAAATATATTACCCGATGTGGTGTTTCCTGCTTCATGTACATATGCAATTATTTATTCAGTTGTAGCACACTTTTCTCATTTTCTTTCTCTGGTTCCTGTGATATGATAAATTGGGCCAAGCGTCTTTTGATGGTTATAGAACTTGATCCAGGATATCCGCTCTCTCTCTCATAATCATATGCCTTCTTAGACATGCATCTCAAAACGATTTCCTTTCAAATGCCATCAGAGTCCCAATTTTTATATCTACCTGTAAGTAAAACTTGCTGCTGGCAAAATGAGAACATTTGCTGGAATGCACGTTCAACGCCTTTTAACTTATACATTTCGGATTGTACTTTTTGCAATTCATTTTCTAAATGCGTTACTTTCTTCTCTAATCTTAAATTGTGACTTCTAAGTGCTTAAAGTTCAGATTTAATGCCCTCTGTATTTGTAGGTGCTGTGTTAAATGACGAGGGAGAGGTAACAGAATTTTTGGAGATAGGTCTTATATTTATTTCAGAATTGCTGTTTGTTTCTTCTAACACAGCATTTACTATTGCTTTGCATCTCTGTTTAGAAGCCGTTTTGTCTCCTTTTCTTAGGGTTGTTATCTTTCTGATACAAGTCATTAGACAACTTTAAATTTAAATGTGGTACAGCAGTGTTTTTTTAATATTTTAGGAGCAAGTTTGAGGAGTTCAGCTTTTAGATCTCGTTCATAATCTTCCTCGTTAAAATGTATGGAACGAATGTGGAAATTATCTGGAGAGAAACGATCATCCCTTCTGCATAACTGAATCCTTCACATACAACACTCACAAGAAGCTTGAAAAATCAAAATCATCATAAACATTCATTGTAATGAGAGCAACCAGCAAGCCGGCTAGCGACCACTACACCAGCTAACATCATCAGCACGGAAGTTTACTGCGCATCTAGCTGGTGGTACCTACCGCATTACTCAATATTCCGAGGTTTCCAAGAACTTGCATACGAATACAGGCTAATAGCGATTAGCGAAGCATTCATTGAGTAACGTAGTATTCCAAAACCTCTATTCGAATTAATTTCGACTTTGTCCATCACTAAATTGCAATATGCATCCTGAAAAATTCATTAAACAGTCCAACTTTTTGTTAATCGCTTATATATTCTCCACATTTTCGGCCAAATTAAGTTCATAACTTCCCAATATGACCACGTCGATTCGAGGGACCAATTGACTTCCTCTATGGTAAATAAAAGGATACATACATAAGTTCAAACATGTTAACTTAGTTACACTTTACCTTCAAATTTTTGCAATTTTAAATGTTAAGTAGTTATCGGAGGGATCGTAATCGCAGAAGATTGCGACCCCTTCCAAAAATTTCAACTAAGCGTACATTTAGAGATATCGAATGTTGGATGAGAAGCATGTATCTATATATTCAACCATCGACTTCCGTTCTGACATTCCTACAAATGTAAGCGCTTCCAGCATAAAATATAAATAGTTATACCAATAGTTATACAACAGTAGTACACCTTAATAAACTGCATTCTAAAAGTAAACTTAAAACACATTTATCTTGTAAAAATTAGATATAAAACAATAAAAGCGTCAGATTTATATCTTTAGGCACATAGCGCTATCTTTAAGGGTTTCATGTAACCACTTCAAAGCACTCTCTTCCGTTATTGATCGAGTCAGAGAGAGTGGCGCATCGCAATGTGCCGCGTAATTCAAAGGTGAAATTTAATGCCTATGCGCGTTGTACGCATTTGCAATTCATATCTTGCATTCCAATAATATACAATGAATTATTACACTAGTTTTGTGATCCCTAAATAATAATGAAAAGATTAAATTATAAATATTAATACTTTTAAGCACTGGAATTGAAGGTGGAATTAAATGTGATGCAATTAGAATTATAATTATATTAATAAATTCAGAGCCCAGAGCTTCATAATGTTTTCGTTATTTTAATTATGTATCCCTACTTACTTTATTTTACTGTATGCCATTAATATGCACAATACTCATCCTGGCCCTTCAACAGTGCTTTTGATAATTGACAGAATAATAAAGGGAAGTGGCAGAAAGCAATATATCTGAATTAGAATTCGTAAATAGAATAAAATATTGTGCTTTTTCAATTTTTTCTTTTCTGTTTTCTTTGCTACCATGTGGATAAAAGATCCATAATATTGTTTTATTTCAATTAGCGTTCTATGGGATGTGAAACAAACCAGACCTTACATATCTGCATACCTGCAGGTTTCCTGTTTGTTACATAAGAAGCATAATTCTTTTCACAGCAAAGTATAACAATGCAATTTTTGGGTGCAATATGATGCCTTCTCTGCCTATGTCGTTTGAATGTGGTAGAAAATGTAATAAACAAGTGGCACAGGGAAATCGCTTTTTTTACACGCATGGCTTGTTTTAATTTTATTACTGTCTCTACTTGTACTGTGTAAATAGTGTACAGAGAAGGTATTGTATTCCACCCAAAGTTCGATACCAATATTTCACCGGAAATATATGTTTTAAAGTCCCCTTAATCCAAAAAAGCATGTTTAGAAAATAAATTGTCATGTATGTGTCTGGAAAAGCATAGATCAAAAGCTCAAATACCGTTAAATACCAAACTTTGTATTAAGTTCCAAGGATGCGACACGAAGATTTAAAAAAAAAAATACCCCCACTACAGGCTGCTCTTTAAATTTACATTACAAATAAAATACATATCTTGGATTTTCTGGGAATAGATGACCTGCTCATTGTGGATGAACCTTGCTTAATTTTGCTTAACTAGTAAACCGTAAGAAATATACAAAAACGTACTTCACAACAAATGTATATCTCATTAAAACACACAGATTGTGTTGTGTGCATTTTTGTTGTAGATTTGACCGTTTACAAAAGTCTCCTTGTTATTGATTTGAATTTAAACAACGTAAACGTAACCCTATGTCAAAACAGTCCACAAGGGACCTTGGCTTACCGCCCGGCCGCTGCATACGCCGTCTCGGCCCGAAGGGGGTGCAGTGCTGGAGGGTGATACATGATCAGTCCCTTCCGGCCGGTTGATCTTCTTGGTCTGGAACCGTTACTTTCAATCAAGTAACTGCCATATACATGTAGATATCCTGCTAAACGATACATCATTCTTTTCAGTGCTAATTTCAGTTATGTTGCATACATTCTGGAATATAAATTTGCCTGCTAAAATTCTCAGTGCTATATTCCATTTGTAGGTATCTTTGTTGCGCAGCCTATATTTTTAGTTAATTTAGTAATATAACTATTTTGTCCATAAAGAAATGTTTATATAGTACAGTGGGTGAAGTAAAATTATATTCTAAAGAGCTTAAAAATACTCGACATTCGTCATTCCATGTTAAGGTAAAACCCCAAAAATAAACGTATCTAGATAATTAATACTAAATCGAGATTCAAACTCGGTACCGCTGGAATGAAAATTCATATGTGTATTCAAAATTTCCCACTTTGGATAAAGAGAGCTTTGAAAGTATGTAGATATAGAATGAAGTATATATAGGTGCAGATACTCTTCAGTGTACAGATTATTATTAAAGTGTATTTGGTTAAACTACATATTATTATTTTCCTTGTTTACCTTTATTGTAGATCAGAACTCTAAAACTTTCATTCTATTACATGTAGAAAAAATATTTCATTTGTATCATAATATTTTTGTCCATTAGGGCATTTAAGACCTTTAACAAATTTATTTAAACTTCAAAGGATTATGGAAGAAAATCATACATTAAAAAAGGTTTTGAGCCCATTGATTTTATTTTCAAATTTGGATAATTCAAGAGAAATTCACCATACTGATTATTTTTGTGTAAGAAATGCAAACCATCTTCTACAAGATTTATTTACAGAGTGGGATGGTTTGGGATAACGTGTGTGGCTGGATTCAGATCCCAGGGACCGCTGATCTGGCATTTTTTTAAAAAAAAGTTTTCTTTCTTTTCTTTTTTAAATTCTCAATCGTCAAGTTAAATACTGCACTGGGTGCTATTTCCAACTTCAGACAAAACAATATCTAAACTGAAAATAAACGTAATTGTATTTGCACTGACATTTGTCCAAAGATATCATAAGCAGTACAGTGGACGGCACCCTATCTTATCTACTTGTCGCGGAGCTAAGTGGTAGGTATGGTGTGAGGAGATGAGTCCTTAAAGGACTGGTTGGACTATCATTCATAGTCAGGTGGAAAGAGAAGCTGGAGCAGTTTAGAACAGGAGTTGGAAAATTCAAAGCCATAGACGGGATTTGAACCACGGATCTAACGGTCTCCAGCCGACATTTATTCTTACCTACAGCTTCTCAACAGGATAATGCAGGGAAACTATTAACAAAGAGTGAAAAGCATGAGAAACTTAAGAAGTGAAGGTGAATTATTTATCTGAGTAAAACTGTATTGTGTAGTGAATCTTTTATGCCAGATTAAAATTAACGTGTAAAATCCAAATGACTTTCTCTACCCAATCTTCAACAAATTATTATTTTTTAAAAAAACGTATTCTTATATCTACTTCACGTTAATCGAAATAAACGTTTTCAGATATGCTCTATCGCATATTTCCTCGCAGATATAATGTGAACAAGAGGAATATTATTTTTAAGCGGTAGCCAAATCTTGAAAGTACTGGCTGCTATGTGATGGTTTTGAAATTTCGTTCTTTTTGCTTAACAAGGATAAATAAAGACGAGTAACCGCTTTCCATTTGTGAAGTTTTTAAGTATTTAAAAATTGAAACTAATAAACAATATCTCAGAAATGGTTAAGCCCACAAAAATGTATATTAGATAAATTATGTGCTTTAACGAGGTCTGCCGTTTTTGTTTTATAAGTTTATATCTATCTCTTACAGTGTGTCAGTTATGCAAAGGTCATAATAAAAATATCTTAAGTTATATAGTATTTTAGTCGAAGTCCATTTTTGAGGAAATAACATTTTCGAAAAGGTTTCCATGTAAAGGTAAGTTTGGGGTAGGATGATTTCCTTAAACTGCGTTTTCTGATTCATAGAAGCTCAAAACATACATATATTTTCAGTGGTCTCTTCATCGAATTTTTGGGTGGTATACATTGCCTTCGTTACTTACTAGTACATAATATGTAGTAGAGGAAGTAAAATTATATACCGACACATAAATTACTTTTGTCAACAATTGTTTTTGAGAAAAAAAGACAGTATATATATTTGGCCTGGATCTTTGTAGCTCGGCGTGATAAATACAAGTTCGTTTATTCTGTGCAGTGTTGTTTTAATAAATGCCCCCCCCCTCCCATCAAACGTGCACAAGCCGCCACTTACTGCGCAGTTTTAAGTTTTCTGATGCTGGTTCTTTCAGTTACGATGAGCAAAACCGCCACTGAGTCAACGTGTTGGAAGAATTCATATCCAATTGCTGTGTATTTTACACACGCAGGTTCCAAAGAGAAGACTGGCAGCTTACAAGATACAAGGGTCGTATATTTTGTTGTTTACGAAGAAACATTCCTATCTCAGTAGAGAGCGGTTGTCCTTGAACAGGCATGTTGCTTTAAATATTCTTCATTCTCACAAAATGCGTCTTCTTGTGCACTCGGCTCGACAAGTGGTGACCATCACCGATGGTGACGAAAAATGTCTGCGTGGGAATCGAATGTCCAGCATGCAAATTCTCCAGGATGATGTCGCCATTGCCGTAGATGAGTAAGTACTTGAAGAGTGCGGTTAACCAGAATCTAGTTTAAATGGCTTAGCCAATGGAACTTCCTGAACCATCCTTTTGAAAAATTCTTGAGCCCTCTGATGTCCGACTCCTGCCCAAGCGTATGTTCATTCTTCATATTAATCACAGTTGCGTAAATGCCACGCAAACGCTACACTGTTTTAGCTCTGTCCACAGTTGTGTAGAAACCAGGGGCGGATTCAAGGTTATTTAGGGGTCCCCTCCAGAACATTTTTAAAAAGTTAGCTTGGAAAATGCAGACATTGGCGTATAAAAATTTGGAGTGACATTAAAATAGACAAAATAAATAACACCTACTGTATCTGACACTCATACTATTTATAACGTTTTGAACCATTAAACAAAAAGTATTACGATAGGGAAAATTTATGAATAGCTATAAATTAGGTAAAAATCTCAGAAGTTCCATTCTCTAGTTGTTCTGCAAACAAAATATTCTTACAAAACATTCTATTTTATATGCATAATATTAATGAAGGTAAACATTAGCAGAAATTGTTTTATTGCTAATCCCCTTATATTTAGAAAGTAATAAGGGTAACTAGGCTAAAATGACATTCAAATATTTTAAAAGCTGTCGCTATGCGATTGTCATTGAAATTAGGCTCTCTTTCCATGGCCAGGAGTAAAACAAGAGAGATGTGAAACGAATGAGGGCTTTCCGCATGAGAAATGCTTTTAGTATTTAAGACTGAAACGAATAACAAGAAGTATCTTTGAAATGGTTAGCTTTACAACAACAGTAGTTAAAAATAATAATAATATGATGATGATGATAACAATAATAATAAAAACAAAAAGTGTATGACATAAATTGTGCTTTAACGAGATCAATAATGTCTTGTCTAACTCTTGTAACCAATTATGCAAAAGTCATTCAAAATGTAGAGAGAGCACTTTAGGGGCTCTTCCCAAGAATTTCGCATATACATACATTTGCCATGCAAACACCTCACGCCATTTTAATCAAAATTGTTATTACCATTTTTTAGAAAATCGAAAATTTCCAAAAATGTTCCATGTGAAGGGTAGTTTGGGGTGGGTGAAATTTCTGAAATTTTAGTGTCGCATCCTTGGAAGATGCTAAATCAAACAACCCCCCCGCCCCCCACACTTACGTATGACGGAACTTTTTCTATAATTGCTTGTTTTGAATTAAGGGGATATCAAAATAGGAATTTCTGGTGAAATATCAGTATCGAAGTTTTCGGTGGAACACCATCTTATCTACCTACTATGTGCATTTTATATATGTGTTAGAGAAAGTAAATAATGAACCAGTGGCGACTCGTGCTCAGAAATTTAGGTACACCGCTCACTTTATCGTCGTTTTTCTTAGCCAATAAAATATAGTTATTGCTCGTTATACGCGACCTCATTTTACGCGTTTTCGCTTAAAGCGATTTAAAATATGCTGCTTTTAACACTACACAAATGACATAAATAGATGCATCTGTTTAAAACTGTTTTTTTTTTTTTTTCATGTTTACCTTGAAATTGGTCATATCATTATCACGTTCACTTTACGCGTTTTTTTTATTACGTGATAATTCATGAGAACCAACTACTTGCGTAACGCCAGGGAGCCTGTATACGCAAATTATTGTTTATTTTACTAGTAGTACTTCCCAGTTTACTGGAATGTTAGCTCCAACCGATGAGATTTCTTCAGAAATAGTTCCATAACAGCTTGTGTGAAATTTTCATGAACATCCTTCCGAAGCGTACAAAGTAACTATTTTTCTATGGACATCACTGACAGAGAGGATAATCTTTCATGGCCTATTGTAGACCTACAGTGAGATTTTACTCGATTTAAAGTGGAAAATGATAGTTCAACAGAAGCTGTAGTAGCTGGTACAGTTAAAATTAGACAAGCTAATTTGTGAATTTCAGGCATAGCCTACACCAGATCTCTTTCGTTCATAATTCATTTTTTCATCACCTGACTTTCCTTCAAAATTTTTATTTCCAGAAGAGTACACAACACTAAGTTCATTTTCCAGACATACCGAATCAAAATTTGAGGCATAGGTGTCCAAAAATGTTGAGCAATGGTGATCAGGAAAAGACATTCTGTAATTCTTGAACTTTGAGGAACAAAGGACAGCAAAGAAGTAAAAATTTCGTGGTCGGAAAACCTATTTTGTATTTGATAGAGCACATTATCTAAAATTTCATTGAATATCCTCCTGAATATAACTTCAGTAACTTCACTTGGTTCATTGTTCTTCCTTTTCTTTTGTGCTTCCTTTTCATTTATTTATTTATTCAGTAGAAATGCTTCGCCAAATATTTTGGAACCCTTCTCTTTTTAGCTCTTCTAAAGTGTTTTAGTCTGGATTACTTTTGAATGGCAATATGCAATATCCATAGACTTGTCTTGTAATATGTTGAAGAGAATGTTGGTAGGAGCAAATATCGCCTAAAATGTTTTGAGGAGGAAGACAGTACCCAACCGAGTCAAAAAATGAAGAAAACATTATGCTTTAGTCAATGTAACAGGTTCCCAATCAACATTGTTTTTTGGTTCTGTAATGAATTCAAAGAATAAAATCAGGCTACCTCGTTGCTCTTGTACAGTGCTGACAAGGCATGAATTGAAGTTCCAACGTGTTGGAGCCAATTTTGGTAACTTTTTATTCAGGAAAGCACGCAAAGTTTCCGTTCTTTTAGTGGAATGAGTAAAGAAATTAGAGAGCCCTGATAGAGTTTGAAAAATTCTGCTCTTATCAGTACACATCACTGTCTGTTGCAGAACTAAATTCAAAATATGCCAGTAGCAGTGAGCAAATAATGCCTGAGGAAATGCCACTTTTAGTTTAGATTTAAGATCACCTAATTGACCAGATATTACGACCGCACCATCATATGTCTGAGCGACAAGTTTCTTAAAAATATTAAATTCTTTAGCTGTTGTAAGTATATGGTTGTATAGTGTCTCAGCAGATCTGTCTGCACTGACGTCTGTAAAGCCCATGAACCTTTCTTGAGCTTTCCCCAATTTGTCCACATAGCATAAAATGGTAGAGAGTTGGGATTTGTTCACTAAGTCTGAGCACTCGTCTAGAAGAATAGCCACAAAATTAGTGGATGCAAGTTCCTTTGTTTTACAGTTAACTAAAACACCCCTAACACATCGATTAAATCATTCTGAATGGATGACGAAGTGCCCCGGAAAACTGTAGCATTTTTAAATGATCATCTAAAAATTGATCATTAGCATGGCTTCCTTCTGAAGGGAAGTAAAGCTATTGGTCTCATGTTGTAGATTTATGGTAAGTAAAAGAACCTAAAGCCTGATAAAGAGGACTCTAAGCAAAATTAAGTGGTCTTTCACGCCCAGTATAGAATGGGATGTTGAGAACCACATTGGGCATGAAAGACTGCTTAATTTTTCTCAGAGGCCTCTTTAGCAGGCTTGAAGTTCTTTTATGTGTCATAAATCTGTGACACAGGACCAATGGATTTACTATCCATGATAAGGATTTTTACAGCCAAATAAAATCCATCGCCCTCTGCTGGGTTTTAACCTGCCATCTTGGGATTGTTTTTCTGGGTTTCCTTTATTAATCATGAGGATGCCATTGGAAAGGACTCAGCTGAATGGATGACTATGCTTTTTGAGCATCATCATTGATTTTGTTTGCCTCTGTAGACCTGAGTTATCACAAGGGTTATGAAAGATAAAAAAATAAACAAAAACATTTAAAGCTATTGTTATTGTTGTTTTTGTTGTTGGTATTGGTGTTGTTATTGTTATTATTTTCATTTCCAAATTGTAGGACAGCTTATTTCTGGGAATTATATTGGCTTCAGTAATGGCAAGTATGGGTGTGAAAATAACAGTGAAAATGGATGAAATGTTAAACTAATGGCAGGAAAAGCATCTAGAGGAAACCTATCCAGACACTTCAGATTGTAGGTTAACAGTCTAACCACTCATCACAGCTCTGCACTTAATTTTAACAACAAAATGTTTATTTAAGGGCTCACATTTGCAGCTATGCATATTTGTATATACTATGACTAACACTGCACATTGAAGTAACAGCTGAAGCTTTGCCCTAGATTTTCTTGAGCTTCATCCCAGGTGAAGTATTGGTGGAACATTTAACGTTTTGAGAGCATGCATCTCTCCTGAATACTGCTGTTCCACCAACAATTCTATTGGCTTAAAGGCTGAGAACAATTAGAGTATAGAACACTACTTATAGTTTTAACATTGGCCGTGTCATGGCCAAGTGGTTAGACCACACGCCTCTCACCTAGATGGCCCAGGTTCAATCCCAAGTGACCACATGTGAGATTTATGGTAGACAAAGCGGCACAGGGGTGGGTTTTCTCCGGGTTCTCCGGTTTCTCCTGCCATCACATTCCACCATCTTCACTCCATGTATCACCAGTGTCATTGCATACAGTGCCACAGGTAGTAAAAGTGGGTGTTAAACATTACAAAAAAAAAGTTTAAGCATTGGTTTGGATTTTTCATATATTAACTATGGCAACCAGTAACAAGAGAAATATATGTTTTCAGGTATGGCAACATTGCTGCAGTAGGTCCTACAAATGAAATACAAGCAAAATGGAAGGATTCTGAGTTTAAGCAAATAATTGATGCAACTGGGAAATGTGTTCTTCCAGGGTTTGTGGATGCTCATACTCATCCCATATGGGCAGGAGATCGAGTCCATGAATTTGCCATGAAGGTAAAAGCTATCCATTAAAATTAATGAGGGATATCTACTGAATTGTTTAGCATTACAGATTGGCAACTTGGAAAATTACTCTAGGATATTAAGTTTGATAATTGTGTTTCATACTGGCCAAGAATGGGCTGAGGCAGGAGGCTCAAAACAGAATGATATACTCAATGACTCAGGTTCAGACCAAAAGTCCTCAGACTATCCTATTGTGGCATGATGTGCACTAGACTACTCTCATCTGATTCACATATCCCAGTAAACCTCCATGGTGATCTGAATTATTGTGAGATATCTATCTTACTTTAAAATGAACTGTAAACTTTAGAGCACATAGACAATGCTGTTATCAGATAACACTCTGGCACTAAATGCCATTTGAAGTCACAGTAGCAATTCATGACATTAAAATCATGTTTGCCTGCTTAAGGATACCCATCTGTGAAAAACCTAAAATATACAATTTTGCTAGGATTGATTTCAAACATTAACACAGCAATTGAAGTATTAAGAATAGTTTACATGCTAATTTTCAGACTTTTGTTCAAAATAGTCCTGTGATATTAACATATTTATAGTATTTTATTGTCATTTAATTAAATCATTCCACATGATGCAATTTCAGTTACAGAAATATAATACTTTGGAGTTACACTGATAAATACAGACGTGATGAAATTTTTATCTGACTATTGGTTTAGGAGAAAAAAAGTATATAATTGTCATTTTATTAATTTTTTAGTTTTGTTATGGAAATATAAAGTTTATTATTTAATTACTGGTGATATTAGGGAAAAAAAAAATCATGTTATCAATTTTCTTTTGTACTATTCTTATTCAAGCATAAACATTTTCAAGCTTTTGTTTCGAAAACTGCATTGTGTGGAACAATTTGATGTTTTGAAAATGCTGTAAAATAATAACACGAGAAAATAGATTTTAAAGTTTAACATATAATTTAACACTGTTTCTTTGTAAGTCTTAGAATCTCATATTCTCCTGCAGCAATTTTTAAACCATGAATATCTGTCAACTCTCATGGACTGTTTACACAAATTCCAAGTAATATATAAAACAAAGAAAAACCACCAGTCATTAGGTCCGAGTCAAGCTGCACTCTGCTTTGAGAATGATTTACAAACGTATTCCTTCAAATTATATGTAATTAGGGCAAGGGTGAGAAATAATTGAAATTAGAGAATTAGCTGCTACTAATACTCTTATGACAATTTTATAAAGTTATATTAAAGAAAAGTTATGTATGTACTTGATATTATTTTTGTTTATTTAGGGCTAAGAAGTTTTAAGTTTATAGGTTTTCCCTTCTAAATTGGTCCTGGACAGTAATTTAGTGGACTAGTGGACATCCCTTTTCATAAAAATGTATTATACTATTATTTGTATAAATTTTCTTCTACCTCCATTGTTCATTCCCAATTCTTTTTACTGCCAAATAAATGCTGTTCCTGTTAAATAATGTTCTTTTGTCCCTCTTAAACTTAATGAATTTATTTCTCCAGTTTTGAGTTTCCTTGCAAAATGTATTATGTTCAAAAAGGACAATTTTACAGGAAAAGCCAAAAATGAATAACACTTAAACTATGAGAGGCATTTTAAAACCAACGTCACAAATCTTGCCTTGCATATCCCAAATAAATTGCATTACAAACAAAATATGTTTTCAAAATTCAAGCCTTTGAAATTAGAGAATTAATATTGAGCATAATATAGATTGTTACTGTCATCTACAGATTTTTAAATAAGAAAGCAACAACTTCAAACTGAAAAAACTTTATATAATTAGTAGGGATTATATAGTACAGTACTCTTGAATGGATAACATTAGTTACATTCATATTTATCTTTGACTAATAAATACCATGCGACCCAAATACATCTGAACCACTGTGTAGTGTTTTTCCACTGCGCACACAGAAACATGATAACACATAGCTGCTGTACACAAGGTCATGGTGCGTATTTGTTTTTCTCTGCTCTGAAAGTGGAGTATTGGGCTGATGGTGATATCATGTGGCTGAGTTATCACCAGTGTGCTTTATTATTTTGTCCTGTACTTAGTCACAAGGTGTATTATGGTTCAGCATTTGTTTTCTACTGCACAGCATGTATTTATTTATGATTTGTATGTGTTAACACATTTTGTAAGTGGACTTTCAATAGTGACCCACATTTAATATTTTTCATGGCGAGATTTGGTTCCACCTTCAATGGCATTATAGGCGATGACACTGATGATACATGGACTGAAGATGGAGCACTGGTGGAATGTAATGGCAGGGGAAACCAGAGAACCTGGAGAAAACCCATCCCTGCATTACTTTGTCCACCATGAATCCCATATGCGGTCACCTGGGGTCGAACCTGGGCCACTTTGGTGAGAGGTGAGTGGTGTAACAACTTGGCCATGGCGCACCTTACAATATTGTAAGTCTCCATTGGAGTATATTAACTCAAAATTAATTTGAGAATGCCTAGATGGTTTACCAGGAAAAATGTGACTTAGTTGAGCAATTTAATACCAGCATGTTGCCATGGTTACAGCAGTGTCACAGAAAGCCAAAGATCTGTGGTTCAAATACTGCCTATAGCATTGAATTTTTTAGCCTGATTCAACCTTTCCATAACCTATGGTTCCTTTCTGTATTTGATAATGTTTGGGTGTTTTTCGAATGTTATTAGATACTAAGCATGAAACCTTAACTTTTTATTTTTTAAAGTTTTATTATCCTTTAACCTGTTAGATCATATAGGATGATGAATGAAATTGGTGAAATGATGGGCAAATGAGCCTGGGTTCCATAGAGTTAAAGTTGCCTAATATTTGTCTTCTCAGGAAAAGGGAAGACACAGAGAAAAACCTTATCTGGGCAACTCACCCTTACCATGATTCGAGCTCACAATCACAACCTGAATGAGAGGGGGACATGCTACCTCCTCACTACAGAGGTGGACTCCTTTTAGTTGTTGCTTATTCTAATAAATAGAGAGCATTACTTGAAACTCTAACATTAATAATATTGGATTTCAAACAATAAAACTATTGTATTTCAGTTAGCAGGGGCATCCTACCTCGAGATACACGAGGCTGGTGGCGGAATCTTTTTTACAGTGGACCATACAGTAAACAGCACAGAAGAAAGCCTCTACTCTACTCTTTGTGATCGATTGCAAAACATGTTATGTGCAGGTATGGCAAATTAAGAAATAATTGATAATTCTATATTTTTAAACATGTCAGTAATGTCTATGATGAGCTCATATACACTATGATAAATAATAGTTCCTTAGTATGTGGTTAAAATGCAGAAATGTTTGTTTTTTACATTTTTTGTTCTATTTTACTAAGTTTAACACTTTGGTTGAGACCCAGTTACAGCCTTAGCTCTCTGTTGGGCCACAACTACACAAAATCACAATGAAACAACAAAGGGTAATTTTATACTATAGTATTTGCCTAAATTCAATACCCCAAAAAAATCTATATTTTTTCATTCTAATTTAATAATATGACTACGCCTTAATGGCCCATAATCACCACATGTGTGTTAGCAGATTTCTTTGGAAAGTTTGTAGCACCTGTTGGCTTTCTTTAAGTAGCCACTCTCATTGTCACATGGGTTTGAGAAATTAACAAGTGAAGTAGTGGCACTACCTCAAGCCTTGGAATACAACATCTGGGTACAATGGACACATGCTAGAAGTTCACCTCTCTGCAAATTTCTGTTGATGTCATCGACAACTATAAAAGGAGAGCCGCAAGCCAGGACAGCCACTTTTGATTGGAGCTCCCAGTGTGCAGCATTTGTATGAGGAGAGAGCAATTTGTGCATCAAAGTGATGAACTAAAATTTTACTGCGGAACTGTTGTGAAGCATCTGAATAAACACGACTATAATCAGTTCATTTTTCTAGTAATAAAGATTTATTCTTCAAGTAATAAAGAGCAGTTTTGTTATATTTGTGTCAGGAGCAGAAATTAATCTCACAATGGAAGAGGTGATGAAAACTCTACTTGCTGAAATCAAGATGGAAATGAAATTGAAGTTTGGAATGGAAAAAATGGAAGAAATGAAATCTAGAATGGAATACAGCATGGAAAAGTTTGAAGAGAAACCTAACTTTGTAATGAAAAGGATGAAAAATGAAATAATGACTGTGAATTGCACAGCAGAGAAGAGGAAGACAGAAATATTGAACAAAACCAACGAATGACTGGCACCGACCCTCCAAACCAGCCTTGGCAAACACCTAACATTGCAAATGCAGATAACATGCAATGAAGTCTTGGGTCTGCTCATAACATAATAAAAATAATGCATTCTGCCATTGGTCAAGTTATAATATATGAACTTTCACTAGTTTTAGGGGAAGAGTAAAGGAGGTAGAGATGGGGAGAGAGGGAGGGAGGAGAGATGGTGAGAGAGGGAGGGAGGAGAGATGGGGAGAGAGGGAGGGAGGAGAGATGGTGAGAGAGGGAGGGTGGGGAGAGAGGGAGAGATAGGTGAGGGAGTGGGAGACAGGGGGAGGGAGAAAGACAGAGACAGAGGGTGACAGGAGGAAGAGTGGGAGGGAGAGGGTGAGTAAATCCAGTATAAAGTTGTTTAACAAAAAGATATATTTGCAGGTACAACAACAGTGGAAGTGAAGTCAGGCTATGGATTGGAAACAGAAGCTGAATTAAAACTGTTGCGTGTTTTGGGTCATGCACAGAAAGAACTTGCAATCGAACTCTCCATTACACACTGTGGAGCTCATGCAGTACCAAGGTAATAATACTTTTTTCTAATTTGATTAAAAATAATCACAAACCATTGTAATTTTTTACTTTCTCTGCTGTATTATAAGCAAGGAAAGCATTATATGCCACTCAAAGTTTCAATACTGAGATTTTACTGGAGATATATCTTGTGAGGCCCCTTATTCTAAAATAAGCATTTTTAGAAAATGGCATGTGTGCAGGAGGGGGAGAGGGAGGGAGGTAGATTCTTTTTTCAAGAAAATTCCCCTCACTCCAAACACTCTTTTCAAAACTTTTTATTTTCTCAAAAATGGATCTTAATGATTTTGATTAAAATATCATATATTAACAATATTTACATGGCAAATAAAATGTATATCTTGAATTTCCTGAGAATTGCCTGTGAAGTCCTCTTCACTCAAAATGAACTTTGTATAACCTTGTATAATATTAGGCAATAATAAAAAATGCACTATACAGAACATTTAGATTTCTTTAAAACACACAATTTATTTCAAATAATTTGTTTTGTGGCTTAAGACATTTCCAAGGTATCCATTATTAATGGTTTGAATTGACAATTTTTTATCTTGCTTTAAAAGTCCTTTCAATATTCAGTTGTTTCTTACAAATGAATGAAAACAGTACAGAATTTAAGGCCAGTATATAGTGTCCAGTTCTTAGACATTTACTATCGCTATTCCCTTTGCATTTTTAACGAAAACTGTAATGTAGCTATTTCTGCAAAGGCTTAGCTTGATTAAAATGAAGTACATAGAGAATTATGCTTTTTTAAGAGTAGTATTTATAGTCATTAATAAACGATGAAGGATAGAGGAAGTCAAGTGAAAATAGTACATTAAATTTTTATTTATGTGTTAAATAATGCAGTCTCTGGACTTGATTAATTGCTTAATCCGAGGACAAAATTGCACACAATATTAGAGATAAGCCGGTAATAGTAATACAATTTGTTTTATTGCATAGGGCAGGTGTCACCCGCTGGTTGCTCTTTGAGTAAAGTACCTGTTGAATCTTCTACAGTGCAGTGTGTGACCTTTAACTACAAGGAAAGCAGGATCAGATAATTCATTCAGCCCAGTGGCAATATGCAACATTTTGCATTTGAAATGCATAATTCACAGTTCAAATGATAATACACCTATTGTAGATTCATGATTGTAAAACAGTTGCTCTATTATGATGTCTCTTGCATTAGTATTTATATTTCTGCTATGAACATATACATATTCTCATATGTATGGTGGTTGTAACAAATAATTGCAAAAAATAATACAAAAGTAAAGAACAGATTTCACAAGTTTATTTCGTGCAAACCACACAAGATAGAAACACAAATCCAACATCACTTACTCAGGATGTTTCAAAGTTTGGCTTATATAAAATTGAGCACAATGAGGTGCACGGCCAATGTCTAATAGTACCCAAGTTATTGCCACACACGAATCAGCTGGTCCATCGTTATGGAATTCACCGCCTCAATAATTCGCTGTCACAGTTCCTTAAGAGAAACAGGCAGTGGTGGGATAAACCCAGTCTTTCATATATCCCAACAGATAGAAATCACAGGGTGTAAGGTCCCGTGACCTAGGCGGTCACGGAAGAACATGGTTATGTTGTCCACCTCTGACAATCCAGCGTCCTGGAAGTGTGTTGTTCAGATACTGTCGGGCATCAATGTGGAAATGTGGTGGAATGGCATCTTGCATGAAGATGAAGTCATGTGAATCATGCAGTTAATGAAGGAATCAATTTTTGAGCATATCGAGGTAAATAGTTCCTAATGTGTGCTCAATGAAAAAGAATGGTCCATAAATTTTGCAGACAGAAATGGCACAGAAGGCATTGAGCTTCAGCAAGTTGCGTTCATGTACAATGGCAACCGTAGGAGCTTCAGTGCCCCATATGCACACATTATGGCAATTCACCTTCCCGGAAAAATGGAATGTTGCTTCATTAAAAAAAAGACCAGTTGATCAACAAAACCGTCCTGAACCATGACCTATAACAATGCAGTGCAAAAGTTGAACCTTCTATTGTAGTTATCGTGTTGCAATGTCTGCAATAACTGCCAGCTTGTAGGTCTCCAGATGCAGACATTGTCTCAGAAAATGCCATATCATTAGATGAGGAATGCCCAGTTCATGAATTGCACGTGTTGTGGACTTCCTAGAGTTTCACACGAACATTGTTCGAACATGCCTCACATGCTCTGCCGATGTGCAGGGACCATCCATGCATTGCCATGTACATATACACCCATCCTCTAAGAATTTATGATGCCACTTTTAAATTTGCTTATGATGTGCTGGCGGCTGTCAGAAGTGATGGCAGAATGCACATTGCACCTGCACAATGGATTCATATTTCACAAATTGCAGGACACAGAACATTCATTCCTGTGATGTTTTCCGGCAGAGTTGGGACCAGCGCCTCTGCAGTAACCCAAGAACTTCAAGGCAGTCTGTTCCAAATTTTGAAACCTCCTGAGTCCAGTGGTGTTGGAATTGTGTTTCTAACTCTTGTGGTTTGTGAGAGATAAGTTTGTGAAATCTGCTTTTCACTTTTGAATAACCCTGTATTATAGTGTTAACATAGTAAAATAACAAGGTAACTGACCCACCTGGGTAGTGCGGTGGTAGCGTTTCTGCCTCACATTCAACAGGTCGCAAGTTTGAGTATTGCTTAGTATGAGTTACCCGGATAAGGTTTTTTTTAGGGGGGGTTTTCCCTATCCTGAGAAGACGAATGTTGAGTAACTTTAAACTCCATGGGCCCTAAGATCATTTGAGCATCACTTCACCAACTTCATTCATCATTTGACTTGACCAACCAGGTTAAAGGGCATTAAGCTGCAAAAAAAAGTAACTTGGTCAATAGCACTGTAATTGCATTGAATACTAACAGTATGGGAATTAATTTATAACATAATACTTTCACATTTATAGCAGTGAATATGAAAAGGCATTTTGGTAATTAAATTGGTGACTAATGCAATTCAAGGACATCCTTCTTCTTCGCAACTATCATACTCACTTGCAAGGTTTGCATAATGACATTGCAAATTTAATTCTCTGGCTGAATACAGAGCTTTCATACGAACTAAACACTTACTCTTCTACTTTCTAATAAAAACAAATATTCCTCCCAGACAGGCACACATGTAGGAGTCGATGCCCTGTGAGTTGGATTGCTTTCTGTTCCTGACATTAACTGACACATGGTTCTGTGCAAGGAGCGAGAGAAGCACCACTGCTGTCATATGTTTACCCACTGTAGTGCATAGAGAAATCCTGCTTGACCTAGCACAAAATCAAGTGAGCTTTTGTTTGCACATTTGACCAGAGCCTAGTGGGAATTGTTTTCCTTATGCTTCCACACATCTCACATCTTTTAAGAAAATTTGTATTAACACTCATTAATTCTTCATGGCCATGTAATGCTTCACCCATAAAAATATTAAATATGGGTAAATAGAGCAATTATTAACATTATCCCACATCCAATTCAATTCATGAACCACAGTACTGTGACTACTTGTGGCCATAATCAACATACGTGTGTGAGTGGTTTGCTTTGGAAGCAATACCCGATTGTTGTCATCCAATGTTACACCTGTGTTAGAGGACATGTGTGCCGTTGACAAGTTATTTTGAATTCGAAGCTGAGTTGACATGTATGCGTCAGTTCTTTGACGTTGAAGCTGAGCATTGTTACACCTGAGTGAGTTTGTGACACCTGCAGTGGTTTGCACATGTGACAGCTTTTGGAAGTTTCCTGTCATGTGACTGACAGGTATAAAAAGGAGAATGAGCTCTACCCAGAGTTTTCAGTTTCAACTGGAAATGCATAGCAAGCAGCAGTTGATTGGCTTTTGATGGGAAATTCGTAGTGAGCAATAGTGGTTTCTGCCTCAGCGAATGTCGAAAGGAAATGGCATGTAGGAACTGTTGCAGAAGCATTGAAGAAAGACAATATTTGTGAACAGATTTTCATTTGCAATCAGCGGAAGAAATAAAAATTTATTTGTTGCAGAAATAAAACAGAGTTTTTGTAACAGTATCTTATAGGGTTTAAATTTTAATAGTTTAGTAGCATTCCAAACCAAGATTTGCAAAATTCCTGATTTCTGTGCAAACTTTCTTGGAGATTTCTTTGGACTACTCAGTTTTTCATAAATTGCACTTTTGGCATATTTATATAAAAATCAATTCTTCTGTTCTTTAATTTAACAAAATATTCCACTGTTTTTTCACCAAAATTCTACATTTCAATTATAATTCCCTTATACATGTCATTGTATTTCTTAAAACAAACTGATGTGTTCCATTCTCATGACTTTTTCTAGCTGTTCCACAAATAATTCTTACAAAATATTGTTCTTTTACCTACATCATGCTAACTGATATAAACATTAGCAGAACTGGTTGTATTACTTGCTTCTTTGTAAGAAGAAGGGAAATGAGGGAATGCACTAGGCTAAAGCAATAGTCAAATCTTTTAAAAGTTAGTCTATGTGAAAAGATTAAAATTTGGTTCTTTTTGCAAGGCCAGCAGTAAAACAAGAGATAAAATGAAAGATGATTTCCTGTTTGATAAAAACTTAAATAGTTTAAAATACAAGATATATATTCCGTATGTTATGAAAATATCTTAAACATATGGTATTTAATAAAAATTGTCAGAGCTATTTTGAGAAAATTAAAAGTTTGGAAAAATATTCCATAATTTATCGTTAACAGTAGTTGTGATGAGGTCACAGATCTCCTACCCTTGCACATTCCATACGTTTTCTTGTCTTTAGCAGTTGCAGAAAATCTTCACATAACTATGTACTTCATCAATATTCAATCTTTCCTTTACCACCTTTTTTGGTAGTTAAACGTCCTTCACCCTGTTGGTCTGAAATAGTTCTCAAATGATCTCAGATTCAATCTTGGGACCATTTGAATGTGAGGCAGACACACTACCCCTACATTACAGAGGTGGGCATTTTCCCACTTGTTTAAACACAAGTAAGTCACTCTTTAACATCACACTATAGACCTACATGAGGTAGAGCTTTATGGAAAACTGTTAACCAGAAAATAAAATGGTCTCCAAGAGCTCATCTATTGTGGTGCTTCATTTATTATGGTTGTATTGTGCAGCTTTCTTCAAATTTACGCAGCAGTTTTTCAGGTACTCTATGTTTCTGTACACAACATTGTCAGTATGAATATTATAGTTTCATCTTGTTAATGCAACTCTGGGAAATCTTGCCTGCAATAGTTTCTATGAAATATCAGTTTGCTAAGAGGAATAGATGGGGGGGGGGTGCCCAATTCCCTGAGAGCTTTGAAAAGAATACACAGGGCTCCGGAAAGAACAACCAAAAATGGATCAGTGTACCCTACATCCAAGGCGTCATAGACAGAATTTCCAATGTCCTTAAAAGCTACAGCTTCAGGACGCACTACAACTCCACAAGAAAGCTCAGATCGTTCCTATGACCAACCAAAGATACCAGCAACCCGCTCCTAAACCCAGGCACATATAGAATTAGATGCAGCTGTGATAGTACCTACATTGGCCAAACAGGATGGTCCATAATAATGCGCAGAAAAGAACACTTACGCAGTCTAAAACCCAACCAACCCGAAAAATCCACATTAGCTGAACACGTAATCACAACGAGCCACCATATCGATTTCGACAACACAGAGCTTATAGCAACCTGCAGCAATTTTCACCACAGAATGACTCGGGAAAGCATAGAAATTTTCAAAGTAAAGAACAACATCGACAGGGACAGCGGAAAGCAACTCCATAATATCTGGAAGACTCTGCTCACAAGGAGAACCTTTGGCTGGCCTCCAGTCAATGAGAGGCAAAGGGCGGAGTCATGCAGCCTTCTTGAAACTGACGGCAAACCACAGCAGCCTTTACCAAAATAAGAACCAAACAACAATCTAGGAAAGAAAAAAAGACAAAAAGGAAACAGAAAACAGAAAAAAGAAAGCATAAACCAACTCCAGCATCACTGGTAAAGAGCGGTGCCAGCACTTATGCCAATTGGCAGGCAACTAGCCAACCAGAAGCGAGGGGGTGGGACAACCTCCACCACACTGCTACTATATGAGCAAGAGCAAAAAAGCAAGGGCCGCACAAGAACCCAGAAGAAGCTCACGGGAAGATGAGCAAAATGTCGGTAATCCCATGCAAGATGACACAGCCTTCTCCATGATACGTTAATATATGCAAGCCAAGTGTTTTCATACCAAGTGTTTATTTTTGTTAATGGAAGGAAATTTATGCCATATTGATTTATTAATTATGTGGTAAAGGAAAAATTATTTACTGAAAGTAATTAGTTTGTAAGTGTTCTGTGAATATCAGAATATTGAATTCAATGTGTATTTTAAGTATAATTTCATTTATGATCAGAACTAATTATTTAAAAAAATTCAACAATGATAATTACATTGCTACGTGCTTGAAAAAGGATGTAGTTCTTTCTAGTGTACCGCATCCCCAGCAAAGGATACCCATATTTAAATATTCACTAAGTGCTTATGAAATAAATATTATATGTACAAAAATAATTTATTTATAAATAAAAGGAAATCTGTATTATATACTTCCTTAAAGAGTGTTTAATAAGCAGAAACATGTAGAATAAGCTTTGAGTCTATATAAGAGCAATCTTTTTATCTGTGCCATCATACAGTGTTAATAATTATTGTATCCAGTGATATTAAAGAATATATAAGAACATCTTACCAGTGAAACCAGTGTAACATTTACAAGTATTATATTACCTGTAATGCATTCTCTCCCTCGCGGCCACGATCCTGAGACAGTAATAATACCTATGAAGCTAGCCGATGAAGCTAGACTGGCAAGTCACAGTTCATCATTAAAGATTTTTATGAACCCAAAACAACACGTGGTAGATAACTGTGCTATACTGAGTGACGCCACCTTGCAAGTAATTTGTGATATCTGGAAACTAAGAAGACACATCAAGATACAGGTCCTGGAAGCCTACACCTCTAAGAATGCACTCACTTGGGACCAGCGCCTCTGCAGTAACCCAAGAACTCATGTTTGCCTCATAGTGCCAACGGTTCACAATGAATTGTTACACTGCATGTTGAATGTTTGTAGGTAAAAAACTAGAACAAATGATATGAGTAATGTTTTACGCTAGGCTTCATTAAAATTCCTACTTACACAGCAGAACCGGTATCGTATCAGTTCCAATTCATTACTATTATTAAATAATATGAGCTTCTGAATTTGTTGCCATTCAGTGTAATGAAACAACTGACATTTCAAATCACTGTCAAATAATGTTGATATTCCATTATGTATAACTCATTGCACGAACCTTTGATGGGTCCAACACTGTGAGTATAGGTCAAAATAAGGGAAACATATCCAATGCATACTTTGTCCACTGCTATACACACATTTAATTGTACAAATGGTAACAAATGCTAATTCCCAATTTAATTGGGATGTAAATATCTTTAATGTATAGGATTTTAATCAAAGTCATTAGAGCTATTTTTGAGAAAATCAACAGTTTTGAAAATTTTTAGTTTGTGGTGGGGGAATTTTCTTGAAAATCTTTGTGTCACATCTTTGGAAGATACTAAACCTAAATACCAAGTTTGGTGTTTTAACACTTTTCATTTTTGAGGTATGCTGCACATGCACACAGACCTTTTTTGGACTCAGGGGACCCCAAAACATATATTTCCGGTGAAATCTCAACATCAAATTTTTGGGTGGAATACAATACCTTCTTTATTCAGTACTACATAGTACATGCGGGCTAGAGAAGGTAAAAAGTAAGAAAGCTAGTGGAATAGAGGGAATACCAGGGGAATTTTGCATGGTGTGGTATGAAGATATCAAAGGAAATGTGACTGTTAGGAAAACTGTTCAATGTGCTTCCTGAGGGAGGAAGGTTTCTATAAAATTGGAAATGTGGAGTGATAGTGTCTATTTTTAAAAGGAAAGGGAAGGTTAATAAACTAAGTAACTACAAAGGCATTAGTCTATCATCATGATAGGTAGTGTTTACAGGGATACTAACAAAGGGACTACAGGAATGGGCAGAGGAGGTAAATTATCTGATCTACAAGGGCAGTTTAGAAAAGGAAAATTGACAATTGATAATATTTTTCTAATAATAGTAAGAGTAACTAATGTGTATTTCTGATGTTCAGTAAACACTCTGCACATGGAGAGCAAAGGAGGAACAGGTTAGAAACAGCAGAGTACAGGGCAGATAGTTTTCAATAATGTGACTGCATGTTTACATGAAAGCTCTGTAGATGACTTAATTTTGATTTTGTTGCAGAGGAAAAACAGCAGAAGAAGCAACTGAAGAACTCGTATCTTCGCAAATACCCATGCTAAAATCTGTAATGGAGCAAGGATTAGCAAAGATAGAAAACATTGATGTTTTTTGTGAAAAAGGGGTGTTTAATGTGCAGCAGAGCAGGAGAATCTTGCAAGCTGGCAAAGATATTGGGCTTCAGATAAATTTTCATGGAGATGAATTGTGTTCAACTGGGAGTGCTGAGGTATTCTCTTTTTGTACTAGAGAATAATACAGACCACTTTTACACTTGTTTGAAGTGTAGTTTCAAAATATTTGAATATATTTGTGGAGTTGGTTTACTAACACTATGCACTTACATCTTTGGTTTACAATGGACTAGTTTCAGCAGCCATTGCTTTTCCATTTTCTTTCTTTAGAGTCTACCATTGCTGGTTATAGTTAACTGCAGTCTAATCTCTGGTTGCTGCAACAATGGCAGTCAGACCCCCCAAGGTTGAAATTAGAAGCAGTGGCTCCAAAAACTTACCTCATAAATAAAAAATGTAAGTGACACATTGTTAGAAAACTAACCCTGCAAATGCATTCATATCATTTGGATATCACTATTACTAAATTCCCTAAACATCAATTAATTTCAAAATATTACTTATTATTTCTAAAGTTTGAAAAATAAACTCCATAGACGGATATGAATTTGAGAACACCTTGTGGGCTACTGGGAAAGTGAAAATCAGTTGGGGAATATAATGGCATACCAGAGTTTAACCATGGTAGCTCAGTTTGTTAGAGTAATGCCACATAAAGTTGAAGATCTGTTATTTAAATACTGGCTATGACACTGAATTTTTCAGTTTGATTCTAAACTTTCCAACATTAGCCTAGTTGATTAGAGTGTTAGAATGGACTCAGAATAAGATGAAATGTCCTGAAAGTAGCCTAATTTGGTACACAGCTGTCTCCAAAATGGAAAATAGATCTGGAGTGCAAAACATGGGAAGGCACAAAAGTGTAATTAATATTTATGTTGCTCTTGGCCACAATACCACTGTATTTCAAGCTGAAGTTCATGTAATTAAAACCAGTGTTAGGGAGAGACTGAACAAGGGCTACAGGAAGGAACATTTGGATTTTCTCTGACAGTCAGACTGCGCTAAAAGTGATGGCAACTTATCAGATAATAATTAAGTTAAAAATGAACTGCCTAATAAACCTTGTGCAATTGGCAAAATGTAACGAGGTTAATCTTGGGTGGGTACCTGGATATAAGGGAATTTTAGTTAATGAAAAAGCAGATATCCTGACAGGAAAGAATCTGCTCGGACATTTACTAGACCTGAACTAGTTTTTAGCATCCTTAGACTGTATTCAGAGAACTATTGCTGAATGGGTTAGTCATATCCACTAAATGCAATGGAATTCAAATGGAATGCTGCAAACACAGTAAGAGAACAATGTCCTCCTCACTTACTGAAGATGTACTTAAACTCATTAGATCCAAAATAAATCGGATAACCAGGCTCTTGTCGGGACATTGTAGGTTATAGAAACAGAAGATTAGAGAATCTAGAGAGGAACCAGTATGTAACAAAGAGAACGAAACTACCTTTCATTTAATCTTCAAATGTGAAGCAAATAAGGACATATACAGGTGTTAATGAACTATACCGAAATAATTTGCAAGATTGTGCACATGCATATAAGCAATTTGAGATCGGTGATACATGGTCCCCGGATAAACATAATGCAGCCACATAGCACTAAACGTGTGGGTATCAGGTGCTGACAAGTCAGTGCTAAAGCAAAGCAGGTTGAAAAATGGCTTAGAATGTTTTTAGATCTGCTGCCTGAGTATAGAAATATCAATTTTTAGCAGCTCGTTACTAGCATTCTCAAGATTTAATGTCGCAAAAATCTGTAAAATCTCAAACTAATCTCAATTGACAGTGCGACACTCAGCATTCATTAACTATGTTCTTGAGTTATGTAGCCTACTCTGGAAGCATTTTTTCAATTGCTCTGGTGGCTTAATGCGTAATGCGGGAAGCTGATATCCCAAAGGTCATGAGTTCGATTTCTGTCATAGAGTAAATGTTTTTTATTATTATGTTTTTCATTCCAGAGGAAGTGCCGCAATACGTGAACGAGACCCAAACTTGGAAACTATCTTTCACTTGAAAGCCAGTACACTAGAGAGGTACGCTGTAATATGTCCCTTCGTTTTTCATGTTATGCTCTCGAATGGTTGATAAATTAGCCAGTGGCATACTGGCACTTCAGAAACTTATAGCCTGTACCTCGAAATTTCAATAAACAGGCCATAAGTCTCCTATCTCAAATTACTTATTTAAGTAATCTATATATTCTGTGAAAATATTTCGGTATAGTTTATTATAGTTTATTAACACCTGTCTACAGAACCTAATAACAACAAAACAAGATATCTGCCATTATTTAAAACAAAATAATCTGAAGATAAATCTGAATAAAACAAAATCTCTCATGTTCCAACACTGAAATAACAGGTAAAATAATGAAAATCTAAGTGTAAAAATACATGATGAAACTATTGAGCAGATAGAGAAAATAAAATTTCTGGGAATAATTACAGATGAAAATGTGACTTGTAAATACCATGTTGAACACACATGCAAGAAAATAGATACAAATTTATTTATACCTAATGAGAAATCTAAAAAGATGCTTAAACATTAATCAACTGAAGCTAGTTTACTACAGATTAATTAGCCCCCACCAACAATATGGAATTGAGATATGGGGTAGCACATGCATAACCAATGTGAACAGAGTGTTAATCCTTCAGAAAAAATGTAAAGATGACATTAAAGCTTAAAAGGATGGTCCTTTTTAAGAGGAGAATGTCACTTTAACATACATACCAAGTCCTTATTTCTGGTTTTCTTCAACTTTTGATTTGAACACTTGTTTTAGTTCAATTGTAATATTAAACACAATGTTTAAATAAAATAAATTAAGTATTATTAAGTTTAACTGTTCTAGTGACGATCTTGAAAACTTTGATTTTCACATTCTGAAAAACACAGGTTTGGGTAGCAAAAGGTGCTTATAGTACAATTTTCATAGGTGAGCATTTCAAAATTCATTTTGGGGAGGACCCTTGGACCCTCCCCCCTCTGTTTTCCTGGTAAATGTGTGTACTTACAAGATCCCCACTGTGGTTCCAACTCTATTATTAATTTATTTTGTTTCTTAATTTTTTTTAATGAGCTAGAGTTCTACCTAGGTAATTAGCATATAAATAATATTTAAAGAATACATTAATTGTAGTAATATAGTTTTGACTCAGTTTGACTTCATTTCAGCTAGGAGCAGAACTAGGAGCAACTGCTATTAGCCATCTGGAAGAGATTAGTGAGAAAGGAATAGAAATGATGGCCTCCGCAGGAACTGTGGCAGTAATGCTGCCGACCACAGCCTTTTTAATGCATCTCAAACCTCCGCCAGTAAGACGCATGATTGCAGCCCAGGTTCCTGTAGCTCTTGGTACGGATTTCAACCCCAATGCTTACTGTCTTGCTATGGTGAGTAATAGTATTTAAGAACATACATATTATTAATGTGCGCTCATTTTCTTGGGTATTTGCATTAGTAGGTTTTGCATGCTTATGGAAGCAGAGCGGAATGACAACATTGAGATATGAAGTACTCTATACACCCTGAAATCTAGTGGCGTCAAAGCTAAAGTTTCATTATGTCTGTAGATTCCAGAGTTCCCGCACATGCGTGTGTGCTGTGGTTTGTTTAATAATTCAGTTAGTTTGGGGTATTATCCTGATATATGGTGGACTTTGAGACAGTGATGTGTTTTAACAATTAAAATTTAGTTGAGTCGATTTTGTAACACTACATCACTTACTTTTTAATTTCGGAAAACATGTTTCAGAAGCCATGTGCTTCCATTGTCAATTCCTTTGGTCGACTCAAACCTCGACCTCGAGTCGACCAAAGGAATTGACAATGGAAGCACATGGCTTCTGAAACATGTTTTCCGAAATTAAAAAGTAAGTGATGTAGTGTTACAAAATCGACTCAACTAAATTTTAATAGTTTGGGGTAAATTAGATAACCTATTCACCATAATGGCTGAGGACCTCAAAGGTCTCTCTCTCTTCTTCTCTGGCCCTCAATTCCCTGTAAAACTAGCACCCAAGAAAACATGCACACATAGTACTTTTGTGCTCCCCTTCTCTGAATGATGGCTTATCTACAGCAATGTCTCACAGAGGCATTAATGAATTATAACATTGAAGTTGAAGTGTTATTAATTGGTAGTTGTAAGTAGTGTGAGTCATATGTCCATTACCTTCACTTCCTTTGATATTTACTTTTCTCACCCAAGCTAGAGGTTGATTGTTGGGTGTAATCCCATTTGAAAATTGTGTTTACAAATGTTTATTTATTTTATTTTTTTTTATTAATACAGTCAAACCTGACTAAATGATCACCTTTACAATTAACAGCCATTTTTGTGTGGAATTGCTTACTTTTCCCCCAAAGGCTTTGCTAATATTGTCTCCTTTAAACAGCCACCTTAACAGCCACACAAATTTCAGATTCACTTTATTCATCCTTTTTTATCTTGTACAAGATAATGGACATGTCAAGTACAATATATACAAAGTTAGATACAAAATAACAATTATAAGCTGAAAGCATATGCAAAAAGAATGTGATATACTACTAATATGATAACACTAACTTACTAAAAACTCTTGAATAGAATAAAAGCATTCTTCAATTAAGCATTTGTGTAACATATTTTTAAAATTCCTTATTTTGTCAACCTGTTTAATATAAAGTAGCAACTTATTATATAATTTTATAGCATCAAATGTGAAGGAATGTTTGTATAGAGTAGTGTTATGACTAACTGTTGCCAGATTTGAGCTCGCTCTTGTATCTTGCAGATGGGTCATTGCATAATTTTTAACATTGGCTTCAACATGCAAAAAAAAATTATATATATATACATACAGGTGTTTCAAAATGACACCAAACGAAGATGTGGACCTTGTTGGTCATACCATATGTGATACATAAATATAATTATCAGCTCTAAATTCGGCACATACAAAAACTGCCATAAAATCACCATCGTATATAACCAAATGGCACGTGCCTGGCTCACTCCAAGAGAGATGTCGGTTGGTAGTGAAGGTCCCAGTCACGTGGTGCAGGGGTGATTTGATAGATGCACCAGTGCAGCACAGGTCACCTTAGTAATGGAAAACGTAGCATGTGGGTTTTGTTGTGTGTTTTGTATAACACGTTCTGAGGTTGTTTACATGGTGTATGACAACCGTTCCTTCGCAGCCTAATCCCAAATGTGTGCAATTTTTAAACACATAAAACTTTGAATAGAATAGTTTGAAGGTTGCGATATCAAGTTTCGGATAGGTCAAAGTGTAAGCTAATCGACTGCTATCTTCGTTTGGTGTCATTTTGAAACAGCCTATATATATGCACAAACATGGGAGAGTCAAAATTTTAAGTTCTTTAAAGTGTGCTCTGCAGCTAACATTTGCCGATTTGTTGACCATTATTCATAACACCCTTTTTTGCAATGTAAAAACCTTTTCAGATATCTTTGAGTTTCCCCAAAAGATGATACCATAGTTTAAAAGGGAATGATAGTATGCAAAATATGCTACTCTTACTGTATTTATATCTGCTGACCTTTTTAATGTTTTAATTGCATAACATTGCTTACTTAATCTTTTTAGCAGATCTTCTATGTGAACAGACTAATCCAAGCTTTGACTTAACCAAACACCTAAAAGTTTAGTATCAGTTACATACAGGATTTTTGTACCATCCAAAAAAACTTCAGGAAAAATAATATTTTTATTTGCTTTATGCCGAAAACCTATTGCTACTGTTTTATTTCAGGAAATAACCTGAATTAAACAGCTAGTCATAAGCACTACAAATTATTTTTCATCCTCTTGTCACATAGGCTTGCCATTGATTCTCGGAAGTTGTTTTACAAAATGGACTTGTCCCTCATCTCTATGTGAAGAAAACATATGGTTAATACTGGTCTTCAAGGATAAGGAATGACAGTTTCCCTATTCTGGGGTGTGAAGATAGATTTATGCCAGTTATTTGTTGTGGGTGGGGTGGTTTGCCTTTGAGAAGCAGTTGCACTGGCGTTTACTAATTTATTTCACTCAGGGAATTTGTAAGGATGATCATAATGTGTAATTAGGCAAGGGTTGTGTTAATGGAAGAAGGGTGAAAATTGATTTTTGGAATTGAGAAAGAAATGTCTACAAGGAACTTTGCTGACTTTTTCAAATGTGACAGAATCTAAGTGAATAACATTTAAAAAATAAAGAAGGCAATACAAAAGAATGGGAAGAAAACGCACAAAATGAAATGAAAAGAAAAAGGGCGTCAATATGTGGAGAAGTGAACAATTTCATTTAAAAATGGTTTAATTATTCAAGTGCAAAAAACTGCCAATCAGTAGTGGGCAAATGATATGGGAAAAAGCAAAAGAATTCAAGTGTAATATTCTATTGCTTTAGACATTGAGTATGTTAAGTACAAGTTATGTTTAAGGGCACATACATCAAACACTTAAATTTTTTTATGCTTTGACTGCTTTCAAGAGCTATTTGTTCTGATATCTTCAGAGGAGACTGACTGATTGGTGTTTGTTGTGTGGGGGTGGTTTGTGCTAACATTAGTGATGGTGTTATGTGCTTCTGTAATGGATCTGCGGTGGCAATTCAAAATTCATTAAGTGGTGGTTGTGTTTATAATTACAATATTTTCCCAAGTATCAACTCTATTCCATATTTTGTAGGTATTAGGAGTGCTATGTCAGGTATAATATTATGGTTGCTTTTCCAGAGGCGGTGTGCAACTGCAGATTTATCTGTCTGTATTGATGTGTCTCAAGTATTCCTTTAATCTGGTTTCCAGATTTCATTTGGTTTTGCCTATTTAAATGTTGTCACAATCTGAGTTGTTGATTTGATAAGCTCCTGCTTTCTTGTGAATTAATTGTCTTTTTCATACCAGCCTTGTAGAACAAAAGTTGGAGAGGTAGAGCCAGACTGAAAAATTCACTGCCACAGCTGAAATTTGAACCATGGATCTCCTGGTCTGGCTCTACCTCTTCAACTTCTGTTCTACACATGGCTGGTGTGAAAGAAATAATTATTCACATTAATTGGTTCGATAGTTGGGAACTTCGCCTGGGACTAAAGTACTTACAGAATTTGTAAGTCATCATTGATGTATGACATCTCAAAAATAATTTGAGATCTCCTTGTGGTTTACTGGGAAAAATGTGAGTCAGTTGGAAAATTTGGTGCCATGTTGCCATGGTAGCTCAGCGGTCAGAGCAACAGATGTGGTTCAAATCTCGGCTATGGCAGTGAATTTCAGTCTGGCTGTACCTCTCCAACTCGTGCTCTCCTGTTTATAGGTATTGGGTCTTTAAAGTTGTTACAAAATAATTTTTCCAAATTGAATTTATGTTGATGTTATGTTTCTTGAAAACGTTGTCAATTTGTAATAAGAATTTGGGTGGAATAAAAATTTTCTGAGGATTATTTTGGATTTCTGCTGGATGAGTTTGATGGTATCCTCAATTTGTTTCTATTTTTTGTATGTTGCCAACGAAATGTTTGGAGAAGCCATGTTTGTTGCTGATATTGTTTTGTGAAATAATAATTACTTTCAAATCTAAGATAGGTAATGTGCCTTCATAACTCTGTAAATTGAGTAGCTTGAACCTTGAATGAACCTTTTTGGTACTATTGCAAAAAGATCATCTACATATCTATGTCAAATTTTTTATACCTGCAATAAGAAGGTGGTTATGTCGTTTCTAAGTTACTCATGAAAAAATTAGCCAGAAAAGGTAAAAGTGAATTGCCCATTGCTAAGCCTGAACATGAACATGAAGTTATTTTGTTTGATGCAAAGTTCTGTGAGATTTTATAAAGTCATCCATTTCAACTTATGGTAAGATTTTAAAGGATGAAGTAAGATTTTTTTCAAACTCCAACTAGAATGCCACTGCTTATTTGTTGTCCCTTAGGAAGTAGGTACATACTAAAATTTTGAAATTGATAATATTCTAGTTGTTCTAATGTTAAATTTGCTTCTTGAATTGTAAATGTATCAATGTTATGATCATATATAATTTTACTTAGTTCATGTTTCTTTGCTTGTGATAGACCTCCTGTATTCCATTCTAACATTTTTAATTTTTCATTCATATTTTGTTGTTTACCTTGGAAAAAGGTCCCCGCCCGGAAATCCGAATGGGGGACTGTTTTACTTCCAGAATGTTTCTTTTTCCAATGGAACATCACTTTATCTGAAATGTTTTTATTCAACTTTTTGTAACTGTTTAAAATTAGGCACCATAAATGGCGGTTACATCACCTAAGAAAAGAAAGGTATGGACAGGAAAGAAAATGAAATGTTCCCCTAGGCCTCGAATACTCTAATACCATCAAGGTCAAAGAAAACAAGAGTTGAGTCAAGCAAGACTGGATAAGAAAGGTAAAAGAGGGGATCTGATATGTGAAAAGGAAGAAAAATCAGTCCAGGTCAATAACTGACCAAGCTGACCAGTACTTATTTGTGAGCAGCCCTTCCCTTTAATTCATCACATAATTTTGTTTAGATCGATTCCTTTAAGTCTTCAAATTATAGAAGCAATTAAAGGGTCTCCTTTCTAGTATAACAAAATTGATATGTGATTACTCACAGCTGCAACACGTGAAGGTGAGGGATCGGACATTAGGCTTTTGTCCAGGTTGGCTCCTTTAAGCCTTCAATTAATTATTAAAGGAATTAAAGGGTCTCCTCCCTGTTAGTAACAAAAGTCTTTCTGCAGGCAAAATACTGGAATGCAAGAGAGCGAATGGCTTCACTGCCAACTGCTCAACATTAGATACCAATCAACCAACTTATGGTAAGATGTTGTGTGCAAGCCATTTCATAGCTTGACAAAGGAGTTCATCTATTGGGATTCTTGGGAAGAGGGCTGTGACAACAAAAAGGATACAATTTATCTTATGGTTTCAGTTCTACATTGTCTATTTTCCTGATTAGGTCCTGGGAATTCCTGATGCTTAAACTGGTGTACTTTTGTAGTAATGTGAATTTCTGTGTCAAAAATTTTACCAATTATATTGGGCGAATCAATGTTGTTTATTATGGGTCTTGCCTGGTTTACGGATCTTTGAAAGCACATGCAATCTTGGTAAGTGGAGTGGTTTGGTTTGATTTTGGCTTTCTTCTTCATTTAAGGTTTTAATTTTATTCAGGTGATATTGAAGGTCTTTAACTAGTAGCAAATAGCTCCTGAAAATGGTCAAGCACAAAAAAAAATGTATGTGTTTCTATTCTGACTCAATAATTTCCCTTAAATTTGAATTCACATCATTGTTATTAGCTTATCCAAATTAGTATATTATATGTAAAAATTATGTTATTTTGATCTTTCTTATTGTAGAGTACATAAAATATGTATCACTCTGTGCATACATATGTTTGTTTTGTCATAAAAAATCCAGACTGTCAATTTTGGCTGATTAAACCAGTTTGTTTTCAGTTGGCCACTTTGACATTTGGTGTCTGTACATTTATTGAGTCTGACCCTCAGTATGGCATGGCCCTGGATACATACATGGCATATTGCACATGCTAATTTTGGCTAAAATGTAGGTAGAAAAAGGGGTTACAGTAAAATCTAATGGAAGTATAAAAAGACGAGACAGAGTGGTTAAATTTAGCCTTTTAAAATGCATGCCACTTGAAGTTATATGTCAATGTATACTAGCATTTTATTATTTTGTCTGAATTAAAAACCTTAATATTGTGGACTTAAATATCAAGAGGCTATTAGTACAGTGATTTACTTAATCTCTGATACTGGATTGAAGTAGCTCATCACTTGTAATTTGTTTATATACTAAATTTTACAATTACAGCATAGTTAATTATAGGGCATCGATCAGCATGAAATACTTCACAAAATTGTGTATTAGTTGTTATACAAGAAAGAGTTTTTACAGAAAATTACAAGTATAAATACCATAAAAGTCTGATGGTAAATTAAATGTGGATAGCATTACTCAAGAGGTGCAAAACTTATTACACATACTATAGTTTTGCATGCATCTTTCCATCATGTCCAGACTGTTCTCCTGACCTTTAGACAGAGCTGAGTTATATTTACGAAGAAGTTATGTGAACATAAATATCATTGCACTTTGATTTGTTTACTACTTGTGATAGAATGAAAAATACTCTGAATAAATTTTATAAAGGGAACAGCTGATGTAAAAACAGCTATACCTTAGTGAAGTACATATGCTAAAGGTAGTACTGTATTTATTTGTTTCTTTACAGCCTATTGTTATGAAACTAGCATGCATCACAATGGGAATGAGCATGCCAGAAGCCCTGGTTGCTGCTACTCTAAATGCTGCTGCAGCTTTAGGAAGAGGGCATACACATGGAGCAATCCAAAAGGGCAGAGTTGCTGATCTTGTGATTCTTGATGCTCCAAAGTAAGTCCTTCAAAGAGTAATAAGTTAAAACATTCTATACGAAGATATATTTGGGGTACAGTTGCTCCGAAGATTCTCTTCTGCAATTAATAGAATGCAGGTTCTAAGTTATGAATATATGATATTCAAATTATTAAACTGAGTTCTACTTTGCAGGTGGGAACATATCATCTATCAGTTTGGAATGTATCATCAGCTCATACACACAGTGATCAAGAAAGGGAAGATTGTCTATACCAGAAAGTAGCTTATATGCTGTACAGTGTCATCCAACTGCAGTGCCAATAGATAAATTCATTTGATTTACAGGCTCTCATGTTTGGCAAGAAACTGTTTAGAGTGCAGAATTATGTAAAAAAAAATTGTAGAAAATAAATAGTGCTAAACAACTGGAAATAAAATAATTATATCACATAATTGAGAGTAGAAAGTTTATTAAGTTCTGATAAGTGGTAGAATCATTAGAACGCAGTATAAAAAGGGCAGGAGGAGGAATGAAAGCTGAGGCTTATAAAGATAGAAATGGTTCGATAAATATAGTTATGCAAGAGTTGAGAAACTGGTGGTAGCCAGAGGAAAAAGAGAGGAAAAATTTCTTGACCCTTAGATGGATGGGTTTACAAGAAGCAAGAATGGGGTGTAAAAATAAGTAGAACATTAAACAAAGCACCAAAAATTCATGATACAAAGAAAATATGGTGAATAGTAAAAAGTTTAATCAGAAGGGGGAAAAGAGGTGATATAAACCCAGATAAACGGTGCGCAAATTTTAAAACACTACTAGGTCAGGATAACTTAGTGGGAGAAGAGAAAGGAGGAAAGAATAGTTGCATGATGTAGGGTAAGGTTCATTATACAATATAACAGTGGTGCTAAGATGTATGGTGGACCAACGGAGAAATAAAAAACATCCAGTCTAAGAAGTGTATAAGGAAAATGAAAGAATTATACTTACAGTATTATGGTTAATAAAAGCAGTCATTAAAAAACATAACACAACAGATTTTTTACAAGCAGTCATCAGTTTTTACACTGGTTTAACGGTTTTGTGTGACATAACAAATGAATATGCAATGAATCTATGAAGAAGATAAATCTCTTCTAATAGGTATCTTAGACTTTAGTCAATGAAACAACCATTTGTCGATGATGCTAAAATAATAACAAATATGCTATAATTTACCGAATTACCAATCTTTAAAATAAAGCAATTGTTAGAAACAAGAGTATATAATCAGTGGTGGAGTAAGAGTCTGAACACCTAAGGGTGGATTTTGGGTGCACAGCAGCTGAGTATCAGTAAAACTGGTAAGAGTCAGCACATGCACAAACCCAGAAAAAATTTTCATTGGCGGAAGGGAGTTCCATAAGCAGATCTAAGCAGTATTCTACCCTACAGAGGTACCATGTACCTTTTCCTTATAAATAAGCTAGGTCACCTAATCAAATTTTCCCGGTATCGGTTTGATATGAATTTAAATAAATAAAATGTGTCAAAGTTTTGAGGAGAGGTGGGTTTGAAACCTAAAACTCTCACTCTACATATGCTCTGTGTCAGCGTCTTCTCCTACTTCTCGTTGGACACAGTGGTTGGGAACATTGAGAATGGTATTTGGATCACTCCTGCAGGGTTTTGGTGGACATGGGGGCTCCACTAACAAAATACCAGGCTTGATATGGTGCAGAGGATGCCAGTCAGCTTTAAACTACCTCAGATGAAATCCTGTCTGTAATGGAAGCAGCTTATCTGGAGTTCAAGAGAAGACTAGAATTGAAGATTTTTATTGCTGCAGTCACTCGGCCTAGATGACCTTCAGTTTTTCATTGCCATGGTGGATGCTCATATTGCTCCTGGGCAATCCAGAGAGGCTGAAATCTGTGAGGTTCTTACCCCAGAGGGAGAAGTGGTGAATCAAATCAACAATATCATCTTATGCATCAGATTTATTCCAACAACAGTATCTGATTGATATCTGATAGTCTACGCATACTCATCCAATTGCAAATACATTCCAAATCATTGCACCAATAAACTTCTGAATCAATCAGGAACAGTCAGAATTAATATTATGTAGAAAAATGGTGCTTGCTATTTCAGACTGACAAATTCAATGCATGAACATTATACTATACATGGACCCATGTATGAATTGATCAGAAACCGTGTTGGAAAAAATCTATACACAGAGGGGGGACAAAACATGAATTGTAACTTGTCTCATGCTTGAGATAAACTGATTCATCTATTTCTCATGTAGCTTGGTCTGCACATTTATATGCTAACAGTAAGTCAGATGTTGAGCAATTTGAAATATTGTATGTGTATATACTCACAGAGAGTAAATTAAAAGCTGCTGCTTGCAGTATGCATCAAACTGTGGGTTTACTTGTAATAAGCATTTATATACGAGTTTTAATGCTATGACAGCCAATTTAGTACTACTACAGCTTTCTCTTGATATGATTATTTTAGAATAACACACAAAGCCTATTGTTCACAAAAATACAAGATGCATCAAAGACAGACAAATTTGAAACAAAAATTTGATTTGAGCACTAATGGGTTAAATATTTAACTAATTTTCGACAGAAAAAGTGAGTCTATTCATTATTGTAATATTTGAAATGTCCAAATGTTATCAATAAAAAAGTAAAGCATTAAAACATCAACTACAATATGGTCTGATCAACATAAAATGAGATATGTGAAACTATAGGAGTATTAAGTTGACTAAAATTGACACCATATTATTACTTCTGCAGTATTTGTTTCAAATTTTTATTTCCTGTTGCAAAGGAATTCCTCAAGAACAGAACCGATCATAACTTCAAAATTATAACATACAATTTTCAAAATGTAAATGTCAAAACTTGGCTGATAACACTGAATATAAATCACAAGTTTAGAACAGCGAACTCTTGTGTCAGTTTCCTTATCAATGCTCAATTAAATCTTATATTCTTAGCTTGGAGAAGTGTTACTTATTGGTGAAAACACTAAAATAAAAGAGTAAAGTATATATTAGGAAACAAGGGGTAATAAATTAAAAAAGCTTTTATATTGAGCAGAGTATTTTATCACCCAGTCCTATATTACATCATATAACAAAATCACATATGCACAATGACTAGAAAATGATACATATCACATAAAATCACTTAAGTTAAAAGATACTTAAATGAACACCATGAACCTTAAGGGATAATTACAAAGATATTTCAAGTTATAAGGATTCTGGTTAATTACAAGAAATATATTAACATTAACTGGTATCACATACAACATAGTGGGTTGCTTAATGATACTGCCACTACACCTACAAACATGTATGTTAATCTTGCACTGTTGTAAAGGTACACAGAATGAACAACAATAGAATGATAAATGAATTGGTAGAGATTTCACCAGTATCAACAAATATACCAGAATATTGAGGACTATTAACCCACCACCTGACATAATAGTTAAAATAATTCAGTGAGACTATAATAAACTCAGTTATAACAACAGTATCAACAGTGTTCTGGCAAAAGGTTGCATCATACAAATCATAAACTCTTTAATAGAGGGAAAAATGATTTGATGGGATTCATTTTATTAAATAGAACACACAGTAGTTAAACAATAAACATAATTCTTTTACCACTTATTGAATTTGCTTAACACCAATTATACAACTATTAACATACTTTCTTAATTAGTTAAATTTAATTGCAGTTTTAATATACCAATTTAAATTGATGTAATGATGTTCTGACAAAAGGTTACATTACTTCAAAAACATTTCTAAGGAGAGTAAAACCACAGATGAATTGGAGTGCATATGAATGCAAAAAAAAATCTGATATGTTACATTCATAACATTTTCTCTAGTTATTCTGCAACAAATTATTTTTACAGAAGCTTGTTCTTCTATCTACATCATGCTCATTGAGATAAACATTAGCAAAAATGGTCTTATTACATATTCCCTATTAGATGCAAAGGAAAAAGAGAACACACTAGGCATACCAGTAGTCACATCTTTGAATATCTGGTCCTAAGTGATGAAATTTCATTTTCTCTGCATGCTCTGGAGTAAAGTAAAAGAAAAATAAATGATAACTCACATTTGAGATAAGCATAAGTTTGAAAAATTGAAACCAATAACTAGAAATGAAAATGAAATGGCCTGTTATTTATGGACACTCTTTAACTGCTTTGGTTCTCAGCGTCCCATTCTATATTGGGCATGAAAGATCGCTTTAATTTTGCTCAGGGGCCTCTCTTATCAGGCTTGAGACACGGGACCCACAGCTTTACTTCCCTTCCGAAGGAAGCCATGCCCGAAAAAATCCATCGTCCATCGTCCTCCACCGGGTTTGAACCCACGACCTTGGGTATATGAAGTTAGCATGGTAACCATTACACCACGGAGGGCGACCCAATAACTAGAGGATCTTGGAAATGGTTAACTCCAAAAATAAATGTATTTGACATGAATTGTATCAACGAGATCTAACATTTTTGTGTTGTAAGATTTCCTCTATCTTTTCTGGTTTATCAGTTATGGAAAAGTCATCCAGAATGAAGAGGACTTCAGAGTTTATTTCCAGAAAACTAAAGGTATCATTTACCATGAAAATATCTTAAGCATATAAATTTTAACCAAAATCATTAAAGTCATTTTTGAGAAAATAAAATTTTTTGAAAAATGTTCTATGTAAAGGGTAGTTTGAAGTGAGAGGACTTTCTTGAATATTGTTTTGTCATGGAAGATTAACTTGACATATCAAGTTTAGTACTTAATAGACTTTTCATTTTAGAGTTATGCTGTTCCCTCCCTTCCTCTCTCTCACGCATGCGCACAACCATGCACACACCTTTTTCTAAAAATATTTTTTTTTGGGATTTGGGAGTCCTTAAAACATGTATTTCCAGTGAAATCTCTGTATTGGACTTTTGAGTGGAATGCATTGTCTTCTCTACCTACTTTGTATGTGGTAGAGAAAGCAATATATAAATATTGCTTATAAATTAAATTATTTTAACTGACGGTAGTTTCTATTGTATGATTAATTACATATTACATAGTTATTAATCTGCCTAAACATACATGCATACACACACATAATTCAGTAATTTAGTAAACAATTCAGCAAAATAATTAGTTATTTACACTCTCTTTTATAAAGTTTATCAGTCATTATCAGTCAGTCTTTATGCATTTTATTCAATAGCACTAACCTCTTCATCACTCTCGGTTAGAACACCTAATACTGCAACACTCTGAAGATACTGACATATTTGCAATGCTATCTGAATGAAACTATGTGTTTCTCATACAGTTATATGTCTTCGTTCCCATGTTAGGCATATTAAATACCTATGAATGAAACTGGATATGGTAGGATACGACATTTTGCCTGTCAAAATTATGTGCCAAGTTTCTTCTCAAGTTGATGTACTCCATGAAATAATGGGTTGACTTTATCTATGTTTCAGCCCTGACAATGAAGCTGTATATAAGTTATTGATAATCCTTAATAAAATGCATTTCTTGTGGCCTGCAACCTTTTGCCAGTACATAGATTTTTTTTCTTGGTTTGTTTAACGTCCTTTAACCTGGTTGGTCATATTGGACAGTGAATGAATGAAATTGGTGAAATGATGCTCAAATGATCTCGGGGTCCATGGAGCTTAAAGTTACTCGACATTCGTCTTCTCAGGATAAGGGAAAACCCCGAAAGAAAACCTTATCCGGGTAACTCACCCTAAGTGAGATTTGAACTCACGACCTTTTGAATGTGAGGCAGATATGCTACCACCACACCACCCAGGTGGGCTGACATGGAGTTAAAGGGGAAAGAAAAAAACAAAACAAAAAAACAAACAAAAAAAAACAAAAAACAAAAAAAAACAACAAAAAACAACAACAAATTTTCAGAAAAATATGGGATACGACTTTTGCTAGAACACTGTTGATATGACTAAACACATGTCACACTAGTAGAATATAATCCTGAAATGCAATTTACTTTTAATGCAAACCAAAATCACTTTTATTTATATTTTGTGCATTTATATGCAGACCAGGATAAAGTCATTACAGGAGTAAATGTCCTAGCCATGTATAGGACTAAAGTTGGAAAGGTAGAGTTAAATTGAAAAATGTAAGCCATAGCCCAGTTCAAATCCCAGTTATGGGATTGCATTCCTCAGTCTGAGTCTACATTTCCAAAAGTGAATATATGTATTTTGTGCAAAATCAGCCCAGAGTTCACAGGTCTGAAGCCATACAACATTCACACTTTTTACTTAGAAAACCTCTGGATAAAAACCAGTGCATGGTAAATAATGAAGCAAACACATTACCTTTAGTTCTTTAGAGCATTTGCTGTGTTCCAAGTGGCTAGCAAGGAAGAATTTAAGTCCCTAATATAAGAAATCTCCCTGGTATTATAAATGCAGCCACAAACAAAATTGGGTTCAGTGAAACTATTTATAATGAGCTTTAAATAATGTTGGGGGTCATTTGGTTACATTTAAAGAAAAGATATCAACAAACACTGGATATTCTTTTTCAACATCTTAAGGAATATATAATAATTTCCTTTCATTAGCTTCTAATTTTTGTTATACATGCAAAACATAAAACAAATGGAGCATACAAAATTTTAATCCAATATGTCATAGAAGTATTTTGAGATATTACTTTTTTATTAATATTTAATAATTTTTGTACACTAATACAAAATACCCCTTCTACCAAACTATTTATTGTACAAATATGCCCTAATTTTTCATTACTTATACTTAAAAAAATAAAGAAATTGTTATGTTAGTTTTACTTTTGTTTTTAATGTACATTCTTACTACATAAGGCACTACAGGTGGCATGCACTGATAACACATGTAATGAAATGATACTTGGGAAAGTATCTTTTTTCAGGCCTATGCAAGTATTGATTCAAATTTAGTTAGTGTAAAATCAATTTTGTATAAAATTTATTTTTCTGTTACTAACTTGAATAATAATTAACAAAATATTTAATTGCAAATGAATTACAGGTCATTTTTTAAAAAGTGCATAATATTTTTTAAAATATTTTAAACTCTGAAGATTCCCTGAAAACTTTAGCAAGTAAATTAAGGACAAAGGTAATTTGATAGCTGAGAAAAACTGACAGAAGTTTAACACTGTGCGTTACTAAATGGGTTAGGGCTATTTGAAAGGATGTTTAAAGCTTCAAAAATGGCTGATGTTAAGAAAACAACATACCGCAAAAGTACACGGTTAAAAACTGGCACTTCACGGTAACTGCATGAAAGTCTGAGAGTATTATTTCTTCTAAACAGGAAGTTGTCTCAAATTATTCAGCAACCACGGGGACAGCTAAAAAAGTGCTCTATTGCATATGTGATGCCAAATCATTTAACACTTTTGTGCATATTTCACACCTTTTTGAATCTATTTAATCCCTTCTAGACACCTATCAGTAGTTTGTAATTTGCTTCTTGCTTGCCACTAGAGACACTACTCTTGCTCAAATTTTCTAACAAATTCCCCTTCCATTACAGTTCTACTACTGCTATATTAAATTAATAAAACTTGCAAGTGGAGAGTTTGGTCAAAATACAAGTTGAGTTATTATCTTCACCATTACAAGAAACTTTTGACAAAACTAAAAATCATGCACTGGAAATGCACCAAGAGATTATGCACAATACGCTTTCAATAGTCATATAAATTATGATATTAAAAACTTATATATCCTCTTTTGTTCCTCCAAAATCAACAAAAACTTCTACAAGAAAACAATATGGTTTTAATGATACTATTATGTTTGCACAAATGAAGCTATTATAAATAAGTTGCAGTTAAAAAGTTAGGTCTAGGTAATTCAGTGACATATTAACATCGGGTTTGCAACAAGGTGAGTTTTGCGTTCTCTTGCCCCATATATGATATTCAACTTGGTGAAGAGAATACACTTGGTTGAGTATTATCTTCAAATAATTGTGAATTAGACTGGAATCACAGGTTGAATAAATTCTAACAATGTATTCCTGATCTAAAATCATCTTCTATCAACACTTTGAAGAAACAAAATTTTAATTTTTATAACAGTACTGCATATAATAATACTTTCTATAATTTGTACTCATAACAATTAAACATAGGTGTTACATGTTATAATAAGAAATGTCTTTCTGCCAGGGTGAGAAAACGCACAAGGAACACTAATGCCTTGGCATTAAACAATATTACATTCCTTTGTTAAAATGGAAGCCCTAACCTGCTAAAGAAATCTAAGAAAGCACAACCAACATTAAGCTAAAAATCACTTATTTTGATTTAAAAAAAAAAAAAAAAAAAAAAAAATCAACAATAAATAATAATAATAATAATAACAATAATAATAATGATAATAATAAAGAACCCTTGCTCCTTAAGCCTAATGTCGATGACTGCTGCAGAGAACACAGCTAACTTTTGCTTGTTCTTTCATACACAACTTTTTACATTCTTTTAATTTATATATATATTTTTTATTTATTAAACACAATGGGTACAATTGAATTTATACTTTTTCACCAGTCTTTAATTAGCATGGTTAGTGATTGAAATCTTTCCCACTTCATTAGATGGTACTTAGGGCATGATTTGTTGTAATTCTTGCAGACACATTCCTCCTTGGGTTCATGGTATGACTCATTCTGGCATATCCTCCCATGAAACCCATGGGCAGCGAAACATGTATACAGGTAGCGAAGCTCAAAGTTCGGTCCCTTCCAGATTTCTGTCTTCATAGCTTTGGTCTCCATTATTTCCTCTGGAATCTCGCTAGGCTTTTTCTGTCTCTCTTTAAGGATAATTTTATATGCGTGTGTTTCCGGTAATCTGAAGGTGTCTTTGATGAAGAACTCCTGCACTATTTTATAGGAATAGCTGTTTTTCGTGAATTTTGAGATGGAGCTCATTTTAAGAATCTTGCTTTGACGTTCTCTAGCTTATGGAGGTTGTTCACTATTAGGTAGGGCCATATTAATTGGATGCTACATGTGGCGGCCAGCATAAATTTAAGTTTTAAGCGCTTTATCGCAGTTGACAGGAATAGGCGTTGGAGTTTAGGAATGTCACATGTGGCTTTCTTTGCAGCCATTGCATGCTCCTGTATATGCAGGAGAAAGTGCCTCCAGTTGTTTGAAGTATAACACCCAAATATTTGAAATTGGGTAAGAGCTCTAAAGTTTCTTCTCCGCACGTGAGGTAGTCTCTCTTACATATCCTGCCTCCCTTCTAAATTTCATTGCATTTGTTTTGGTACTGTTTATTTTCATACAGTTTTCTTGCCACTGTCCTGAAGTTCTCCATGGCAACTTGCAGATCTCAGTTCCTGGAGAGGATGGCCATGTTGTCTGCGTACATAATTACTTTAACATATCTTGTATCTACAGTCTGGCGATATCTGAGGTCATTACGTTGAAGAGAGGTGGGCTCATCGGGTCCCCTTGTAGGATTACCCCTTGCTTCAGTGATGGTCCTCGACATGGCAATGCCATCGGAGATTGACACGTAGTTCAGGTTTAAGATCAACTTGATTGTTTCTCTCTATCTGATCTGCCTAGTATCTTCTCCAGCTTGTGGACGAGTATCTTTCTGTTAATGCTATCAAATGCCTTGGAGTTATCTATGAAGAGCACATACAATGAAATACCAGGTTGTGCTAGGGTCATTATTTCATACATAAGTTCTTGCACTGCATGTAGTGTTGATCTACCTGAGGTGAAGCCATATTGATTTGATGGAATGCTGTCACATAGTCTTTGTTCCACATGTATCTTGAAGATACATTCTATCCATAGGATCTTGAAGAAGATCTTGAACATGAAATTTTCCAGGGAAATTCCTCTGTAAGAATTTGGGTCATCTTTTCTTCCATCCTCTTTGTAGATCATAATTAAGAATGATGTCCTCCATTGTTCTGGAACTGAGTTTTATTTAGGCATTCATTGTACAGACATGTTAGAGGTTTTAGAAGATCTTGGAGTATGTCTTTTAAATGCTCTGTATATACTCCCTCTGGCCCAGCTGCTTTGTTATTTTTTTCCCGTTTCTTATAAGTTGTCCGATTTCTTCTGTTGCACTTGGAAGTATGTCTTGCTTGTTTGTCACATGTGCTATGAAACAGCTTGGCATTTTGTGCTTCCCATTCCATCATATTTACAAGGAAGGACAATGCTTGCTTTTTTGAGTACCTTAAGATTTTGTAAAGCTTCGCTTCTGCCTCGGCTATTAATCTCTGTTCTATTAATAGGGTGTAATTTTTATCTCCTTAATAGTTATACAATCTAGGTGATATTCACTGTATATGTATTAATATCACAAAACTGAAACTACATAGTTTCCTGCTGACAGTATTAATACCCACCACAAGAGATCATGTTTGACATTGTTGATCTAATGTACCATCTGCTGAGATAAAAAGCCTACTAGCTATACACTTTGCTACATACCTATATGAACTGAGGTAATCTGCATATTTTCTGATGTAGTGATAGTATACATTAATGTGTATTTGGGCATTACTGTTTCTCTTCTCTAGCACCATCATCTTTCAAAATGTCAGTTATGTTTTATCTAACACCCTACGAGAATATTTAAGTTATTAATTATTACATTCTTAATTTCAGTCATGTTGTTGATAAAAGTGGTGTGTTTTGCGTTGCTGTCTTCATCATGTGAGATTTATATTTAGGTTTTCATATACCTTAGTTCACCTGTACAATCCAGAAACTTAGTACTAGAATTGTAAACTGAGCAAACATATAAAAACCAGTTCCATGTGGAATTAATTCACACCTGTAAATGATACATGCACAAAATGTGATCTTTGTAGGAGTAGATTTTCCTATAAGTCTATGAGATAAATTTGACGGAAACATATTGAACGGGTTTTCCCAACAAGCTGATCACACAGACATGTGTACACTGGTCTTTTTCTAAAAATCTGATGAGTTACATTCACATGATTTTCCTTTAGCAGATCTCAAAATTTGTTATATGATTTGCAAATGCATGAATGCGACACACATGTTTCTGATATAGGATCAAGAGATTTCATGGAGAAGACAAAACATGGATTCTGGTTCATCTTGTAGATCACTTGCAGAAAGAGTAATTACCAACCTAGTTCATATGACAGCTTAAGCAATACTCAAGAAATGCAGGGGGACTGATCAGTAAATGTAAGTACATTCCTTTTACCATTTTTATTGATTGTTTAGATGTGATTTTGTCCTTATACTGTTAGTAAACACAATTTCATAAAGTGTTTAAAACCAAAAAGCTGATCTAAAATAAACATATTTAACCAAAGGAAAGCTATGCGCTAAGAATGATGATGGTTCTCAAACAGGCTTTGCGTAGTCTTTAAGGGTATGTGTCCAAAATACTAATTATTATTATACTGCAACATTAAAGATGTTTTTCTCTTTACTCACAAGTTAAGGAATGCTTTCTCATTTTATTTAAAAACTTTCAATACAATGTGAAAATAAAAGCAGATACTATAAGTTTTAAAAATAGTGGCGTGATGCCAAACTTTTTTGTAATTTTGTTTCTGCTTGGGCATGCTTCTGTTAACCTGCTGGGATCATATATTGCAACTAGTGCTTGTATCGGAGAAATGGCACTTTATTGACCTGAAAATGAGGATATAAAACTGAAGACACAACATAACTTGTCATGGACTCTCAAACTATACTAGAAAATTTGGAAATGAGCGAGTTACTATTGGAGAAAAAAGGCTATGGAAATTAGGGGGAAAATATATAAATACATACATTTTTTGTGCAGCATCATGGTGCTAATGGAAAGGGTAACGCATTCAAGCATGGCTAAAATTTTTTTTAAATAGTGGTAATAAAGATGGAGATAACTCCCCAGAAGTGTCTAACATGGTTATTAATGACCCAAGTGAGCAATGGAAATATTAATAATGCATGGGAAAGTGTGTACATGAGAAGGAAAAGATGCTAGAGTCAATGCTGGTCTATGTGAAATCAACATAGATGCAGAGATGATTGCATCATTACATATGGTGATTAATCTGCTGTAAAGGGACCTGCTAAAGGCTCAAAATGAAAAACGTGTTCTAAAAACTGAAAATGAGGATCTACGGGAGAGAATCAGTTGTGATTGTGGAGGACCAGAAGACACAGCCTGCGCCACCTATGGGCTGATAGTAAAGTTAGTCCCCATGGTGCCCTCTGGGGTCGAGACTTAGAGAGAGAAAACAATGTAGCGTGAAATGTAATAGTGTTGTGTACAACGTTATACCAAATAAACACGTATAAAATACTATCATCTCTTGTTCTTATTTCTGGTAAAACCCAATGAAACCCGGGAGTGTATGAACCAGAAGGAAATATCACGCTGTGCCGGGGAAAGCTTCACTTCTGAATTGCAATTTCATCACGCTGGTGCGCGAGACTACGGAACAAGCAGATGAGTACTTAAAATACTGCATTGAATTGTACTTCTCTACTACTATGTACTAAGGATATTGCACGAGATAATCATATTATAGACTGTAGTAACTACACGTATTAATAGAGCATGCATACAAGGGAGACTCATTTGCAAGATTGTCCTTGAATGACCTCTATGGAAGCCATTTGTATCGTGTGAAGTGTGCATGTTTGCATGAAGAGAAAGACAGCACCATCTGTGAAATATAACTCTAACTACATCTAGTAGTTGACCACCTCCGAGCTCTGCAGCTGTTAGACTTGCCTGCTGCTACCTCACTACGCAATGGCTACAGTAATGGACACGGCGTTAAACCTAGCAACTTTGAAGCACAAACGAACAGGAGAACGTGCAAATTCCACAAGATTCATTACGGCTATTAACGAATTTTCCGATTCAACAACACTTGACGACTGTGAGCATTTTCGAGATTGGCTGCAGGATACTCCGCAACGTCTCATTGCTTTAGATGATTCAATTCATGACCTGCTTTCCGATGAAGAATATGCCACTGATATTGGGAAGTGTGAAGAATATATAGTCGTCTCTAAACGTGCACTTCAAAGAGCTTCTCTTCTGATTAACAAGAAATTAGCAGCCTCGATGTCTTGCTGTCACAATTTCACAGCCAGCAGCCATTGCCATGCCTACTTAAGGGGCAGTGCATATGCAAACTGCAAAGCTTCCCACAATTAAGCTGGAGTCGTTCTCAGGTGATGTGGAAGTTTGGACGCGCTTCTGGGAACAGTTTACATCTTCAGTTGACCAGAATCCTACCATTTCCACGACTGACAAACATGTGTTTCTACATGGGTATTTAGAAGGTGAGCCCAAGTATTTGGTAGAGGGCACCTCAGTATCTGCAAACACTTATCAGGAGACCAAATTGATTCTTATTGGTAGATATGGGGATAGAATAGAATTATACAGGCCCATCTGGATTATCTGGAGGATCTTAAGCCGTTGCAGCATTACTCACCAGAAGCCCTGAATGTTGCCTATATAGACTGCAACAGAAGGATTCAAGCTTTGAGATCGCTCGGAGAAGAAGTTAACTATGGCAGAGTACTAGCTCCAAAAATACTTTGAGCCTTTCCGGATGATGCGTGTCACCATTGGATCATCCATGCCAAATGAGAGAAGCTGTCTGAGGGTAATATCACGAAGCTAATGGCATTTCTGAATGAAGAAGTCGAAGGAGCACTTATTACTCAAAAAATTAGGGGCAATTCATCTCTTTTACCAACTTCAACTCCTACCGTGGCTGCTCTTCATGTTTGAGACAAACAAAAGAAAGCAGAACGGAGTCACCAGAAAAGCAACGAGCCTTTCTGTGTCTTTTGCAAGCGCCAAGATCACTGGGCTCAGGAATGCAGGAACATCACTGATGTCAGCGAAAGAGTGGAGAAATTGAAGAGCAGCAATTGCTGTTTCCTCTGCCTCAACCGAGGTCATAGTGCCAAGAACTATGGAAGGAAAAGAAGGGAATCCTGCAAACACTGCCACCGGCTGCATCACCGGGCGATATATAACAACAACTCTCCTACACCTTCGACTAAAGTAGGCAAGATGGCCATTACATCTCCAGACATTACCTATTTACAGACTGCCCGCATTTGGATTGTAGGACCAACGCGTTTAAGTAAACTAATGTGTTGTGTACTGGATGGAGGTAGTCAATCCAGTTTTATTAGTGCCTCCTTGATGGACGATTTGAAACTGAACATAATTGACTGAAGAGACCTGTCAGTCACTGCCTTTGAAACTTCACCAACTGCCACACACCAACGGAGGATTGTTCGCTTCAATGTAGGAGGAGTCCGGTCTAAGGCCACAGCATCAGTGATGGCATTCAAGAGTACTCATGTCTACTCATCTCTTCCTTCAATTCCACATGACATCGACTTGTTGGCACAGACAAGAGGACTTCAGCTAGCCGATCCTGAAGATGACTCAGCTGACCTTGCTATTCAGGTCTTAATTGGAGGAGATCAATATTGGAAGATAGTAAACGATACACAACCCATTCGACTTTCATCTTTGATAGTATTACTTCCCTCGATCTTTGGGTGGATTCTCAGCGGCAGTAAATATGGCATCACCGAGTGGTCCGTCTGCCATGAAAGGAAACCGATTGTATACCTAGCAACCACAATTATGCCATAAATAGATTCAGGTCACTAAGGAGGCGACTTGATAGTAAACTCCCATTTGAGGTCCATATACTACAAACAGATGATGAATTACGTGTCCACGGATCAAGTTAAACTCATCGCGACAGAAGAAGCATCCTGTGAGGCATTCTATCTACCCCATCAAGCTGTGAGGAAGGACAAAGGCAGAATTAGTACATGGAGGATTGTCTTCGACGTTTCAAGTCATGAACAGGATGCTCCCTCACTCAATAATGTTCTAGAAATGGGGCCCAACCTGCCTCCAGATATAATGTCCATACTTCTGTGCTTTCGATTATATTCCCAGGCAGTTGTTGGCGACATGACCCAGGCCTTTCCGCAGCTGACTCTGGACGAACAGGATAGAGATCTCACCAGATTCTTCTGGTATAAGGTGGAGAAAGACACCTTAGGTAATTTTCACACTAAGAACGGAGTAGCAGTTTACCGCTTTAAGAGACTTCCCTTTGGGCTCACCTGTAGTCCATTCCTTTTGTTTGCAACTCTACTAGAATTGGCTACCAGATATGTACATGACTTCCCTACTGCTGCAGGTCTACTAGACAAGAGCACTTTCATGGATGACTTTGCTGCGAGTACAGAAGATGATAGCAGCATCATCATGGTGTACTACAAGTTGACAGCCCTCTTACGTCAGTTTAGTCTACCCATGTCGAAGTGGGCTATAAACTCAGAATTTCTGAAGACCATATGAAGAGTAGAAGCATGCGAAATTAAGCGAGAAACCCAGGTTCTGGGAGTAAACTGGGACACTGAGTCAGATGCTTTCTTCTTTGACCATAAAGATATAACCAACAAACTACTGGATGGGCCCACAAGTAAATGGCAGCTTCTGAAGGCAACTTCTACCTTCCTTGACCCGCTTGGTCTGTTTTCACCGGTAACCATAATAGGTCAACTGCTCTTCCAAGAAACCTGGTGTAGAGGCATAGGCTGGGACGAAGTACTTCCCGACGACATAAGCATATGCTGGGGTCAATAGATTTCTACCCTTCATCACTTAACCTCAAAGAAGATTCCATGGTGGATAGGAACATCTCAGAATCATATGTCTCACGTCCACGTTTTCTGGGACGCTTCTGAAAAAGCATATGGAGCATCACTTTACATGAAATCCACAACTAATGGGACTTCCTTTGTTCACTTTGTTGCCAGTAAGAATAGGCTGGCGCTCATTAAGAAAGTGACACTTCCTCATCTAGAGCTTCTTGTGGCACTAACGGCATCGAGACTTCTGCAATATTTTTGTCAGGAAACAGGTTTTGAGATATCCAAGGCTACTCTATGGAGCGATGTAACAGTGGTGTTAGGCTGGATTCGGAGCAATCTCAACCGATGGAAGACTTTCGTGAGCAATAGGTTGACAGAAATTCTGGCGCATACAACACCAGCCCAGTGGCGATACAGTCCAGGAGAGGAGAATCCTGCAGACTATCTAACAAGGGGACTTCTCGGAGATCAAATACATTCATTTGAGACGTGGTGGCAGGGACCTCCTTGGCTTTCCCATACTTCAGACCACTGGCCAGCGGAGGCAACAATTACCACTTCACTACCAGAGGAGCAACAGGCTACACAGCAAGTTTTTGCTGTTGATACATTCACACCTGTGATAGACGCCTTACGATTCAGCTCTTACTGGCGGCTTCTACGCACTACAGCGTGGATTTTACGTTTTGTAATGCAGACAAAAGCTATGGTGAGTTAACAGCTACTGAACTTCAAGCAGCCCACCAGTACTGGATTCGAACTGTACAGCAGGAAAGTTTCCCCTTCGCGTGGATAGCCTTGCAAAAGAACACACAGATTCTAGCGGCATCTAAAATAGAGAGATTCAACCCCATTTTACAAAATGGATTAATCCACTAAGGCGGTTGCTTGCAGTTCGCTGATGTATCCAGAGAGCAACAACATCAATGATCCTTGATGGATCTCACCACTTCACAAAACTGCTGATACACCAGACACACATTCGTCTGCATCACTTAGGGGTACGTGTTATACTCTGTGAGCTCCAAATGGAGTTTTGGATTCTTCGTGCACGCCAGTCTATTAAGGTATTGCACACTTGCCTTCTGTGCAAAATTGCTACAAATGCTTGAGCACAGGAGCTGGAGGCACCACTGCCACATGATAGAGTGACATCTTCAAAACCTTTCGTAGTAATGGGCATTGACTTCGCTGGACCTTTGTACGTGAAGGTGAGGAGCTACTTGCAGAAGTCCTACATTACTCTCTTCACATGTTTGATGACCCGGACTCTTCACTTAGAGCTGTGTATGAATATGAAAACGGACAAGTTCTTAATGGCACTTCAGAGGTTTGCCGGACGTCATGGGTTGGTGCACACCATCTACTCAGATAATGCCCAGTCCTTTCATGCAGCGAACCATGAACTATCAGATATTTTGAAGGTGCTCACTGCTGACCTCACTCGCCAACATCTAGCCAGTCAAGGCATTGCTTGGAAATTTATTGCCTCAAGGGTGGCTTGGTGGGGAGGATGGTGGGAAAGAATGATTGGCTCCACCAAGCGCTGCTAGAGGAAGGTCCTCAGACACTCACAGGTCGACGAGGAAGGATTAAATACGGTGCTCATAAGCATTGAAGCCCCTCTTAACTCACGGCCAATTACACATGTTGGGGACAGTGCCAAGGCCTTAACACCGTCTGACTTTCTTAGCGGCGAAAGGCTAATGACTATACCATGTGGACCCGAGCCTAATACAGAAAGGAACTTGACAAGGTTATTCACAATTAGACAAAAAACCGCAGACGACTTCAAGCGGCATTGGGAAAGAGAGTATTTACTGCAACTGCGCAGTTACCACAAAGTACGACGACCTCCTAAGGATTCCCCTAAATGCAGGGTAGGCGACCTTGTCCTGCTGCAGGAAGATGTACGCCCGCGACATATGTGGCGCAGGGCTTTGGTTGAAGAATTGCACTACGGACGTGATGGGAACACAAGAACTGCTGTTCTTCACCTGCCTGATGGAAGCTGAATCACCCGACCAGTACAGCTGGTCATTCTTTTGGAGATAGACCAGGGTGAGGGGATGTGGAGGACCAGAAGACACAGCCTGCGCCACCTATGGGCTGATAGTAAAGTTAGTCCCCGTGGTGCCCTCTGGGGTCGAGACTTAGAGAGAGAAAACAATGTAGAGTGAAATGTAATAGTGTTGCGTACAATGTTATATCCAATAAACACGTATAAAATACTATATCTCTCGTTCTTATTTCTGGTAAAACCCAACAGTGATTTTGCTACAGTTACCAAGTGAGCATCATGGCCATCCAAAAATGCAGGACCATGGTGAGCTTCACAAGTCAGAATAGATTTGCAGCATTAAATGAAGATCCAGAGAGGGTAAAACATGAGAGAAATGTGCAATGGGTTACTGCAAAAGACTAAATCACAGGAATAGAAATGTTAGTGACTGGTGACCGGGGCTGCCAACACTTAAAAGTAAAGCTCAAAATTATAGATTTGGATTCAAAATTATATACTTCATAAGCCAAATGCTACAATAAAATTTCACTTATGAAAATGTAATAGTATTCATTGGGTACCTACTTACAAGATTGATGATGACACCAGAATTACAACTTTAGCACTTGTGGTTCTCGCACCATTATTTCTACAAGATGGCAGCTGTGCAGGTTGAGGCAGTTAGTGCTCTCACGATTTTCAGTGAATTTAGCAAAAACGATAGTAGAAGTGTGGATAAAATTTGTACCAAATCAACAACTAAAACTGGCGACAACAGAGGAAATGAAGATTATCATTTTCTTGGTAAAGTATGGGAAAAAAATTAAAATTCCAGCTGCTGTAGAAAATTGCATGAACATGTGGCATCACTTCACCAGATAGTCAAGTTACTCAACAGAGATCTGAAGGAAGTGCTAAATGAAATAGATCAATTAAAGGAAGAAAATGAATACTTGAAAAACTGAGAAATAAGCTGTAATAAAGGTATAAGAAATAACGAAGAAAACAAGCCTGCGAACTCTTAACATAATCATACAGGATACTGAGACTGGTTGCAACATGAATCATGCTGCATCTGCTGCAAAGAGAAAGACAAAGGTACGCCTCATAAACTGAAATATCCAGCATAGTAGTGATGAAATAGAGCTAAGTAATATATTTGATGTATTAGGAGAAATAGCAGATGGAAATGAGCCCATAGGAAGTTCAGAAATAAGAAATGGATCCACAGCAATAGAGGAAATAGAAGACAGGAATGCGTCAGTTTACCGAACCGGAGAACCTATGTAAAAAAAGACGGCAATTGTGATAGGTGACACACACTGGCAAATTTATAGATGAAGATATGTCAGTGTATTGTTACCCAGGTGCACAAATCAAACACATGAAGCATGAGTTAAGGAACAACATGGACAATCCTGATGTACTAATAATTTATTCAGGAACGAATAATATCTACTCAGCAAAAAATCCAAATAACTGTACATTTATGGATGGTAATGCATGGATCAGTGATAGAGATTTGGGGAGGAATGGGCTCCACTTGAACAGAAGGGGTTCATTAATTTTTGGCAAGTTAATAAATAGATACATAGCATGTCTCAAGCAAAAAAAGTACATTAACAGACAGCGGTGAACAATCAAAGTCCATTATAATTAATTCAAATCTCTGTTTTAACTAAAAGCAATCTAGTGAATGACTCTGAACAGATCAGTAACTATACAAATGAAGAAAGCTGCAGTGTGAGCAACCTAAAAATATCAGAGTCAGGGTGCAACAAAATAAATGTGGTAGTCAATGATAACTTCAATATATCAACATTGGGTCAAGTGGGTAGTCCACATGAAACAAATAATGATTTTTGTATATTATATCATCATGTACAGTGTCTTAGCAATAGCTTCTAGAAATAGAAATTTTCATAAAATCAATGGAAAACGTACAAGTCTGCTATTTTACAGAGCATTGGATTAAGAAATCTACATCTGCTTACATTCATCTATTTTCTCAAACTTCATAATATCAGACTTGTTTTGCAGGGAAAACAGTATTTATGGTTGTACCACGATAGCAGTAAGGAAGGGAATTAATTATAAAATATATTTAAAAACTGCAACATTAAACGAAGAATTGATATTTGAGCATTCTGTAGTAGAAATTAAAGAATAAAAAATATTTATTGTGTGTATTTATAGGTCGCCTAATGGTTGCTATGCTACATTTCTTGATAAACTTGAGAAAATGATTAATGTACTCAAAAAACAGTCAAAATAGACAATATGTGGAGATTTTAATGTAGATTTTCTAAAAGATAATTTGTTATTGCAAAGACTAAAAAACTTACTTACTTCATTTAATCTTTCAAATAGAGTTCTAAATCCCACAAGGTTAACTGACAAGTCAAAACACAGCAATAGATGTCATAATTCTTGATGAAAGCATCAATAATCTCAAGCTAGAGAACATTAACATGGGCTACTCTGACCACAATGCCATTGTTTTCAGTCTAAACAATATTAGTAGTACCAATACTAAGCAAAGGTCCTTTACAAGATATAAACAAATTTTCTCAGATGAAAATATTCAATATTTTAAAGTATTATTAAATCAAGAAGACTGGCTGGATGTGTGTAGTGCACCTACCATTGTCGAAAAAACTAAAAAAATTTTAGGAACTTTACTGCACAATTTTGAAATTGCTTTTCCCTATAAATGGATAAAAGAAAGGCACTCCTGCAAGGAAACAATTGGATAACAAATGGAATTGTTAATTCAAGAGGAAACGTTATCTTCAACAGTTAAGCAAAGTAAACAAAACTGAATCTTTCGTAGAATACCTTAAGAAATATAAGCAAATATACAATAAGGTACAAAAGGTTGCTAAAAATCAATATACTGATACTTGCATTCCAAACTCATCTATCAAAAATAAGACTATCTGGAAGATAGTAAAAAGCGAAAGTCAAAAAAGCGTGTTCAAAACAAGAACCAAAATATCCTTAACTATTAACAATGTAAAAACTGATAATCCTCTTGAGGTGTCCAACATTCTCAATGATCATTTTACTAGTGTAACCGACAGAGTCCTACTTTGAAATTTAGTTGAGTCGATTTTGTAACACTACATCACTTACTTTTTATTTCGGAAACACATCACTGTCACAAAGTCCACCATATATCAGGAGAGTTCTACTTCCACATTATAACTTTTCTAAAACATCAAATAACAAATTAAATAGAATTGATAAAAGTGTATATCTCAAGCCAGTAGTTTTTGATATATAAAATAATTAACTCAAAAAAGAGTACATTCTCTGCAGGGTTTGATGAAGTACCAGAACATATAATAAAATCATGCAAAGAATATATTACAGGGCCCTTAACAGAAATATGCAACAGTTCTATATCTTCAAGTACATTTCCAGATATTCTAAAATTAATAAAAGTAGTTCCAATATTTAAGAAGGGAGATGCACAAAATGTTGATAATTATAGATGTATATCAATTCAGTCAGGTTTTTCTAAAATCCTGGAAACAATCATGTATATAACAGAATCTATCCCTTTATAGAAAAATATGTATTCAGTGAAAAGCAAAATGGGTTTAGGAAAAATAAATTATTTTAAATGCATTTTACTCGTTCATAAAACAAACATTAGAAGGGTTTGATAGAAACAATTCTATTACTGGGATTTTCATGGATCTAAGTAAGGCTTTTGATCTGATTGACCACAATATCCTTTTATCAAAGCTAGAAGCTTATGGTATTAGAGGGGTGGCTCATCAATGGTTTGAATCTTATCTCACAGATAGAAGACAATGTACGCTAATTAAAAATGAACTAAATGGCACTCAAAGTAAATCTGATATAAAAAAAATAAAATGTGGGATTCCGCAGGTTCTATTCTCGAACCATTACTTTTCCTTGTTTATATAAATGCTTTACCACTTCATCAAACAATACTATATGCTGATGATACAAACATCATAATACAAGGCCATAATCATCTTGAATTGCAACAGCAGGCAGACACAGTAATGACAAAAATGATGCAATGGCTCAGCACTAATAAATTGATGCTAAATAGTAAGAAAACACATGGCATGCAAATAGCACTATCTTGTAAAAATGACAAGTGTAGCCCCAATAATAACATTTAACAAGGAAACAATACAATATGTCAATGACACAAAATTCTTGGGGGTAACTATTGACAAGTCAATAAGTTGGAAGCCTCATATTCAGAACATTACAGCTAAAATAAACAAAGCACACTATATAATATCAGTATTAAAAATATTTGTAATATACAAACACTAAAATTGATATATTTTTCTTATGTGCAATCGCATCTTGCGTATGGAATTTTTATATGGGGATCTGCCACAGAAGTGAAAACTTTGTTTGTGGCACAAAAGAAAATAATAAGAAAGATGTTCAATTTTAGTAGAATGACTCACTGTAAAAACTGTTTTAAGGAAAATAACATACTACCATTGCCATGCTTGTATATATTAGAAACTGTATGCTTTATAAATAATAATATACAATACTTCCAAATAAATAGCACGATACATGAGCATAATACAAGAAATAGCAATAATATTCATTTACAAGGTTCCAGATCTACTAAAAAGGTAAACTCTGTATTACACATAGGCATCCATATGTTCAATTTAATAACTAAAACAATAAAATGTAGTGATAACAAAAGGTTCAGAAGAGATGTGAAAAGATTTTTAATAAAGCAGAGTTTCTATAGTACCCACGAGTTCTTCCAATATTTCAGACACCACTTAACTGTAAAACTGTAGATTTACATATAGTCTTCTGCTATTATAGTTATCTAATGTTTCACTTTCCAACTGTATAGCATTTTCCAAAGATTTTTGACAGTTGCCAATTGTATATAATTTATATTGTAATGTGATGCTATGACTATAATTGTATATAACTTACTCTGAATACGTTATTAATTTACTTGGTTAAATGTATATATGATGTATTAGTTTGTATATAGTAATGTATTGTGATCTATTTTGTGTATAATGTAATCCGACTTTTGTAAATTGTAATCTAATTTTTGTATATACCAAACTTTGACGAAGCCATGAAATTGTATTTAAATTTCTAAAGGTGAAAAAGATACATACATACATCTGAAAGTTCATCATCTTCCTCAACTGTAGCAGCACTATACAAATTTGTTGTTGACATAAAATTTAACATCTCTTGGTGACTTGCAGATTTTCAGACCCACCACATTCTTTCACAAGCTGAGATGATAGAATAAGTCCATTTACCATATCAAGCTCCAATCCGTTTCCAATTTTGATTTTTATTAAACCCACTTTAGAAAAATTCTTTCACAAGAAGCACTGCTGTGGTGCAACAGAGTCAGTGATAATACAAACTCTGCCAATTCTTTGAAATCATTTTCATGCATTCACACATGCATTCAACAGTACTCCAGAAGCTGTCAGGTTCAGGCATTTTCTTTATTTCACAGGGAATACCATTCATTTCGAGTTTTCTCCATTGATCATCAATTTCCTGAACAGCACCTTCTTCATTGAGATTAGCAATTCTTTCTGGGCACACTGGTAATAAGAGGAGGGAGGGGGGGCAAAAGTGGCATCATCACCAAAATCGTACCTTTCCTTTATCTGCCAACATCTGGTAATATGAAAGTCACGAGAGTGAGAGCGCACATCTGTAGTTAGAACCTTATTCTAATCTACTAAACTTGCCTATCACTTTTACACCAAGGTATATTTGTTCCAGAGGTTTGAAGTGACTTTGATCTGCAGGGTTTATATCCTTGGGATTTGTTTGCATTATATTCTGCTCAGTTATTCAAAATACTTTTTAAGTTGAGGTCATCTTATAGTGTAGCACTATGGGTGTCTGTTCACATTGGAAAAGTTCAACTCAGAGAATCTTGGCAATATCCACTGAAGAAAGTAGAAGTAAACTTTTGTTTGTGAATCATTCATTGCTGTTAGAATGCAGGGTGTTTCAAAAAGAATATACATGTTACAAACTATTATTTTGTCCAAACTATTGATCGCTGCACCTCGGCTCAGCTATTGGAGAAACGAATACATAGTCTAGTTTATATTAATAGCTGCCAGATGTCAGTTGTCTTCTGTTTTGCTTGCTAACCATCATATGTTTAAAATGGCTACTCCGCAGCAGAAATCATTCTGTGTTCTCAAGTTTGCAAAGTGCAACTCTGTGATTACAGTGCAAAGACATTTCAGGTTGAGGTACCACTTGATCCTCCAAATGGGTGGAACATTCGCAGATGGTATCGCCAGTTTGTAGATACAGGATGTGTATGTAAAGGAAAGAGCCCTGGCCGCCCTAGTGTTCCTGAAGAAAATGTTGCAAGTATTCAAACTACTTTCCAACGTAGTCCTTCAAAATCAACTTGTCGTGCCAGTCAGGAGTTACAACTGCCTACAACAACAATTTGGTATAATTTGAGACGTCGGTTGGTTATGAGGCCATACAATTTACAGCTTTTACAAGTTCTGCATCCTGATGACAAAAGAAAATGTGTGGCATTTTGTAACAAGATTCTTGATGCTATTGACAATGATAGCACTTTTGCAAACACATAGTACTTAGGGATGAAGCAACTTTTCATGTTAGTGGTCAGGTAAACAAACACAATGTTCAAATTTGGGGCCTACAGAACCCACATACAGCCATTGAACATGTACGAGATTGCCCCAAGGTAAATATGTTTTGTGCGATATCCCGAACATCTGTTTATGGCCCATTCTTCTTTGATGGAAGCACGGTTAACGGTCAGCAGTATTTTGTTATATTACAAAACTGATTGTTTTTGAGGCTGCACGAAGACAACTTCATTTTCAGCAAGACGGGGCACCCCCTCACTGGAGTTCCCGAGTGCATGAATATCTGAATGAAACTCTACCGAACCATTGGATTGGTTGTCAAGGAGCTGACAACTTAGCATGTCTCAGCTGGGCTCCACGGTCACCGGATTTGACACCCTGTGACTACTTCCTGTGGGGTTTCGTTAAAGACAACGTTTATGTACCACCACTCCCACAGAACCTGAAAGAGTTGAAGAACCGGATCCAAACTGCCATAACATCAGTGATGGAGGACATGCTTGCCCGAGTATGGGTGGAATTGCATATATTCTTTTTGAAACACCCTGTACTTTGTACGAGAGCAGACATTCTTTGTAAGCATTTTCTGTGAAGTCAAGTTTTAGCGGTTCCCACTGTTCTATAATCCAATCAACCACTTGTGACAAAGATAACCACCTAGTTTGAGGATTTTATATGCATCTGTATCACGAAACCCCCAGAGTTCCTTAGCTGTGCTTGCCATTTAGCACTGTTCTTGAACATACCATGGATATTCCTGCACAAGTCTTCGAACATTCTTGGCAACATTTTACATGCTTCACTAGCACATATATACAGGGAATGGCAAACACCCTTGACCAATGTGACACCAAGAAGTACATTCTGCATCCTCTTAGCTACACCGGAATTTTTGCTGAACATAGTATTGCATCCATCACTTGCAAAACCTATAATATTTTGAATATTGATGTCTGCATCTTTAAATGCAAAAATCACTGCATTGTACAACCATTCTGCAGTAGCACCTACATGTGATGCTTCAATGTCATTTAGGGGGTACACATGGCCTAACATAAAAAAAAAACTATCTCCTTTTTTTGCTTTTGTCATTGTAGTACCTTACACATATGCACAAGCTTTTGTCATTGCTAATGTCAGTGGACTCGTCAATGATGCTGAACTTCACTTTGTTCAATATGTCTTTTAGGGTTTTACTGGCACACTTGCCAATCACATTTTTCACAATATTTAATGTAGCGTAATTTAACTGATTTAGCTATTTCAGAATCACTGTAAATACTCTCACCAAGGGCAACTAGTTTAGGTGCTGGTCATAGGGCAATATTGCATTCTGCCAGATAAGCACATGACTACATTTCAGCTTCTCTTACTTTAAATATAGTTTGCCTATCACTAGGAAGATTCTTACATTGAAACAGTGTTTTCTTTGTTTTTTCCAAACCTAATAACCTTTTAAGTTTTTGATGCTTAGCAACTTTGGCTTAGATTTTCACTTCGGAAAGTTCTGCTGCAAAAATGGTTTTACACAACACACTGGGCTTGAAACATGTCGTCTTTTACTGGCCCAATCCAACCAAGGAAATCCGATTCTGTTCCCATTCTTTCAGTGTACCTCTGTTTTGGGTGTGCCTGTTTCATTGAACTATCACACCTAATTCTTTTCTTCTTTTCAGGCATTCCACTGCTTTTTTTTCTCTGGCCCATTCTTTTAACACTCTCACTTTCTATGTCACACATTGAAACAAACACAATTTAAACTTGTACCTTATGCCATACTGCAATGGAGGACTAATAATTGGATAGCGAACTGTAAACGAATGAACGAAAGATGCAACAACTAATGTACACTTGATTTTGCTGTTGGCCGAGTAACTGTCAACACATCATATGCATGCACATTATTTAATGTTCAAGTAGGCACCATCCAAAAATATTATGTCATGAAAGAATGCCAGATCAAGGGAATCAAAAGGGAAGTTGGAGTCACATTGTTTTTTTTTTACTTTACATTGGTGTCAGCCTATCAGATAGTTGGGAGTCAGGTTTTGTTGTGTCATGAGATAATGCAACAACAGTCATCAGTAAGAACAAGGGAGGTTCACTATTTATAATTACTTTCATTTTGCTGGAGTGACAAACCAGTGAAATTATCGTATATTTCGCCGGTATCATACATCATACAAACATTCAAATTATCGTATGCCCCCCTAATTATCATACAGGTTGGCAACATTGCTGGGAATTCAATCCCAAAATTCTCCGGAGCATGTGCAGTCAAAGGTTACAATATGAGGTGCTTACCAGGGATAAAGGTGAGCGCATTGCAAGATAAAGTTCAAAAGATTAACAAAAAAGAAGAAAATCCAGAATTCGTGTTGGTGCATGCTAGCACCAAATATTAGGTATGGAGTCAGAGCAGAGGAAATTATAGGAGAGACTTTTGACTTGATAAACATCATTCAATCTGTACCGAAAATTGTGCAAAAATTGCGGTTGAGTGGTATGCTCCATAGACACGATGTTGCTATCAGAAGAGTGATAATTAGAGACCGGATTATATGCAACATAAAAAGCTCAAAATATGCATGCAAATATGCATGAAAAATGTTAGATCTAAGCAAACATAATAACGCAACTACCAATCAGCTAATTTACCAACAATTATTTATAGAAAAACTTGCAGATTACACATCTAGTCTCTGTATCTTTACGGATGGTTCACAAACTGAAAAAGGTAATGGATGTGCTGTAGTATGCGGCAATATCATTCATCAATACAAATTACCACTCCTGTTCTCCATATTTAATTGTGAACTGTATGCTATTAAAAAAGCACTGGAGTACACTCTGGAACTCTCAGATCATGATTCTTTCACAATTATTAGTGACTCTCCATCAGCTTTAAACGCCCTTCAAGACATGTTTTCCACAAATAGTATTGTACAAGAAATACACAACCAAGTCGCCACTCTCTCCGAATCAGGAAAAATTATCAATTTTATGTGGATACCATCGCACAAGAACATTACTGGAAACAAGGGAGCTGATACTGCAGCAAAACAAGCTACAGAATTACCACTACAGGAAGCTTCTGTTGAAATTTCTCTTAATGATGCAATCACACACTTTAAGAGGAAAATACACAAAGAATGGCTCACCAACTGGATGGACATCTCCACAAGCAAGCTGCATGTTGTTCGTGGAACTTCATCCCAAGAGTACCCAACACGACAGCTTCATCGCCGAAATCAAGTTGTGATATCCCGACTGAGAATTGGACATACCAAACTGACACATTCATATCTGCTAAATAAAAGTCCCCCACCAATATGTGAAGCATGTAACACAATATTAACAGTAGCCCACTTCATGTCGATATCTCCAAAATTTGATAAACAACGCAGTCAGTTTGGTATACCCAAAAACATTTCTACAATACTCAATGATGCTTCTCTCATTCATAAAACAATCAGTTACCTCAAAGAAATAAATGTATATAAACTCATATAACCAAAGAACCTCAAAATGTATTTAAAAATAGTAATTGTAAATTATAAATGTTACTAATGTATTGTTGTAAATCATATAGGGTCGTGATAAAACCTTGAGAGGTTAAAATGACCATAAATAAAGCTTAATTAAAAAAAAAAAAAAAAGAAATGTTAACATATGGATGAAAAGTGTCAAAATATACATCAAATAATTCAAAGTTATGGTTAGTTATATGTATTTATATTATTTCAAAAACAATACCCAATCGGCAGTTTTTATTATTTACTTCAACAGAAAAAAGTATTGTTTACAAATTTGTTTACATTTTGTTACTAAGGTAAACAGAAATAATCGGGTAATCTTCCAAATGTTCAGTAGTAAAATTGTGTCATCGATTGCTCAAAACATTTTTATAAGCAGAAAAGGACACTTCTACATCAACTGAGGTCACTGAACAGTATTTGAATTTGGGTGCTATATTGGCACTTATTGTATCTGCTAAAAGTTCACCCATCCCATTAATAAAACCATCAACATGGCACAAAGTTTCAAAGCCTGGATTATTGTTCAAAATGTTTGTAAATTTTTTCTTTAAGTTTCCTTGGAAATACCTCCGGCAAGGATTTTATTCATTACCTGAATAGTTTCAGTCAATGCCAAACCTAGAGTTTAGAGGTTTTTAATGCTCGCAGGTATATCGGAAAACTGAGTGCTAATCACAGCTATGTTTTTCTGAGTATGTTAAATGCTTTCTTGTACTGACAAACTGCCAAACTCTGCACTATCGAAATTGTTTACTACGCCATTGATGGCCTCAAAATGTTCATTCTAAAGCAGCACAGCTTCGAGCCCAGTACCCCAACGAGTTACCAGTTTCGGGAGGTAAAGACATATTTTATAGTGTTTCTCTGTAAGCCTTGATGCAGGCAGGTGCCATAAGAAACACTTTCTTTGTTGATGAAATCAGTTTGTTTACATTCCCAAACGTGTATTCATACTTCTTCAGCGAGGAGATGTACTCCATGAGCGAAGCACTTCACATGAATCATATTTGTGCAAAATACTTGGAGGGCTTTGCCAACTTTGATTATGTAGGGAGCAGCATCTCCTTTCATCTGCAGAAGATTCTGGAAATATCTTTTTAATGCCCTTGTTCACAAATTTAGCAATTGTAGAATGATTTACATTTTGTAATTCTTTGCAGGCCACCAAATAGGAAGAAGAAGGCTTTTTAAATGCACCAATAATTAAATTAGCAATGTAATGGCCACAATTTTCGGTAGTTTCATCAGCTGAAATCCAAATGGTTTTATCCTTGTTCATTGTATATTTCTTCCAGAACATGTAGATAAATTGTCGGCATGTAATTCTTACACAATGTTGATTCATCTGGTATATGTTAACTTAAGTAATATTTGTGCAGAAAACCTTTGAGAATAGGGTTTGTAAGTTTGTGAAGAGGAATATTACTTGCAATGAATACTTCACATAGATCTATGTTAAAGCATTCCCCTCCCCCTTTCTTCTTCTTCTGGAGGTTAAATCACTGCTACTGTTAAAAGTTGTCAAGGGCCTCTCCTTTACATTCCTGCGATATGAAGACTTGTCTTGACATTGGTCTATTTGAAACTTTTTGTGCACCAAACGTTTTTCTTGCAAACTCGACAGTATAACTTATTTCCATCATGACTAAATGTTCCAGGATGGTCAGCTAGCCACGAAACAGCATTTCTTTTTTCGGGTGGCATGGTGCACTGTACATTACACACTACGCGTTGAACTTTGTACAAATAAATAGAAAACTAAACTGAAACAATGGATATGTGACAAACAACGTGAAAATAGAAATGGAGTTTTATTTATGGACGCTCTTTAACTGCTGTGATTCTTAGTGTCCCACTTTATACTGGGCATGAAAGACAGCTAAATTTTGCTCAGAGGCCTCTTTTTCAGGCTTGAGGTTCTTTTACGTGCCGTAAATCTATGGCACGGGACCAACGGCTTTACTTCCCTTCCAAAGGAAGTCATGCCAAGGATTTTTATGCCCAAGAAAATCCATCGTCCTCTGCCGAGTTAGAGCCTGCCATCACTAAAAAACATCAAAACGAGAACAAGCTTGTGCCCGCGCTTTTAGATCTCTAAAATATTGTAAAAATAACCCTGAATATGCATCATCACCAGTTTTTGGTTAAAATATGCAATAACAGGTGAAAAAGGGCTAAATATGCAAATGCATATACAACATGTAAATGCATATAATCCGGTCTCTAGTGATGATAATCAACCAGGAGTTGGACTGATTGTGTCGCACAAAAAGCTGTTTAATGGTGGATGGTAATTTCTGGTTAGGGAACTTAGATTTTTGTAAAGATGGGATTCACTCAAATCATAGTGGCTCTTTCAAATTTGGTAAGCTACTAAATAATGTAATTTCAAGTGTGCTAATGGGAAACTAGGAAATACAGTGGTATATGATAACAGAAGTCACAAAGTGAGTAATACAGAAGTAATACCCTCTTACACCATTATGATGTTGCAAAACATTCAGTGTATCAGAAACAAAATAACAGATCTAGATTTAATGCTAAATGTAGAAAATAAAAAAGCAGACATAATTTGCATAACTGAACATTGGCTTATCAAAGATGAATGTATATTGTACAGCATTCCTAATTTTAAACTTGTAAATGTCTATTGTAGATCTCTGCATAAAAATGGTGGTGTAGGAGTCAGTTAAAAACAGAATTACAGTATACAAACATAACTTGTACCAGTAACTTAAATGAGAAGACTCACTCTGAACACATAGTAACTGAGGTTATTTATCCTAGTCGTAGTTTTTTAATTGTTTGTTTATATATATGTATATATACATCCCCAGATGGGTATATAGATGTGTTTCTTGACAAACTTGAAACCTTGCTGGGTATCTTGCAGTGTGCAAAATTGCCACTAATTGTGTGTGGGGATTTCAACATTGACTTTCTGTTAAGACTATTTTCTCCAAAAATCAGAACTCTAATGATGGCTATTTCACAGAATCTAAAGCAAGTAATACATGGTACAATACGTATCACAAATTCTTGTCAAACATGTTTATATCAGATATTTATGAGTTGTAACCTCCAAAACACTTCAGCCTAGTGTTAATACAGGCATCTCAGATCATATCAGTATACTCTTAAAACTGAAGGTGCTCAATAAGAACAATCAACAGCCCACCAAGAATAAACAGGTCCAAAAAGGAAATTTAATCAACAAAATTTTGATACTTTAGGTATCTCTTAAATAAAGAACATTAGACTGGATTAGACAGTAATTGTGTAAATAAAAAAACAAACAATTTTCTAATCACCATTACAATACAGTATTCCCACTGAAAACTGTACAACGCTCCACATACACCACAAAGGATAAAACATGGCTAACAAGAAGGATTGTTATCTCTTGCAAATGAAAGCAACTGCTTAGAGAAATTAACAAAACATCAAACAACCTAAACTTGAAGTCCTGTTTTAAGCAATACTGTAATATGAAAGCCATTAAAAAAGCAACAAATTAAATGATGACAACTACATTAAAAATCACAAAAACAAAGGAAAGGCAAACTGAGACACAGTAAATAGAGTAACTAACACAAGTAGATATTCTCATAAAATGTCACTAATAGACAATAATAAGGCAATAGAAGACCCTCAAAAAATAGCTGTCCTTTTCCAACAGTTATTTTTCAAGTAAAGCAAAGAATTTAACACAATCTGCCTTCCACTCAGTGGTTAATGCGATTCCTCCAGTAATTAACAACCATACCTCTATTTGCTTATACCCCACATATGAAGAGGAAATCAAACGAGCACTCAACTCTCCAAAAGCAAACACTGCAGTGGTTATGATGGCATTCCGGATTCAATTGTAAAACAATGTGGATAATATTTTGTAAAATGTCTCATGGAAATCTGTAATTTATCCTTTGTAACTGACTACTTTCCAGAAGCACTGAAAATAACAAAAATTAAGCCAATTTTTAGAAAGGTGCGTTCTCTAAGATTCTTGATAAGGTCATGTTCAACAGATTAATACACTTCCTGGATAAGTACAACATTATTACAAACACACATTCTGGGTTCCAAAAACGAAAATCAATCAACACAGGAATTTTCTCCCTATTAGAAGACATTCTAGGTGCCAGAGACAAAACAAAACAAGGGGTAGGATTATTCATGGACTTATTGAAGGCTGTAGACCATGACATTTTCTTACAAAAGGTTGACTACTGTGGCATAAGAGGAATAGCAAATCTAAAGTTCAATACTTATCTTAGAAATAAATCCCAACTTGTGGAAATTGACAATAAACCATCAGACATTCAAATTTCTAATTGTGCTGTTCCACAAGGTTCTATATTAGTGCTACTACTATTTTTATCTATATAAACGATCTTCCATTTCATCTTGCACCTACAAATAGTGTACTATTTGCCAATTACACAAATTTTGTTTGCAGAAATATTAGCAAAGTTTCATTGCAGTTAACCTTAAATAACTCAATGTCTTAAATGTAAACAATTGTTTGGGCATGACAGGCGTTGCAGCGAGGTTAGTTCCGAAAGACTTGAATTTTCTACAAAAACTCAATCGCATAAGGATTGCTGAAGACATGCTAGAACGAGCCAGTTCTGACCCCACATTCAGGAAATGCATTGTAACTGGTGATGAGACGTGGGTTTACGAGTTTGACACTCAAACCAGTCAACAAGCTTCCGAATGGCACCTTCCAACTGAACCGAAACCTAAAAGGGCACGTCAAACTCGATCAAAACTGAAGGTCATGTTGACAGTTTTTTAAGATTATCGTGCTGTCGTGCACTCAGAGTTCTTGCCAGAAGGTCATATGGTAAATAAAGACTATTATCTGAGCGTTATGTGGCATTTGAGAGAGCAAATACGGCAAGAAGGGCCAGATTTGTGGAACGACATCTCATGGATGCTGCACTATGATAATGCACCAGCTCACAAGGCTATTATTGTGAACAAATTTCTGGCCAAAAACTCAACAAATTTCATCGAACAACCACTGTATTCACCTGATCTGGCTCCTGCTGATTTCTTTCTCTTTCCAAAACTCAAGTTACCACTTTGAGGCATCCGTTTTCAGTCGATAGAAGACAAAGAAAAATTTGCGGCGACAATTGACATCAATTCCTAAAAGTGCCTACAAAAAATGTTTTGATGATTGGATTATTCATTGGCATAAATGTATGAAGGGGCCTACTTTGAAGGCAATAAAATAAAATTGGATGAATAATTAATTTTTTGTGTTTTATTGGCAAATTCCTGGAACTTTCTAATATCTTCAACAATTACCAAGTATTGCATATTGTTCAACTGTAAAGCTTCCACAACATAACTAGATCATCCCTTGATCATCCCCAACAAGATGCAGATATGTCACCATGATGAAATTGTGAAGCTACATATTTAGCATATTAGGGCCCCTTTGGATAGTAGAAATCACTTTCTTACATGTGGAAGAAAATACCACCTTATCTGAGAATATCATGTTATTTCAGTCCCAGTTGACATTTTCCTCTGCAAACATGAGGAGAAACAATTTTTCTCTCACCTGTCAGATGTTGCTTTTTAGCTATTGTTTGTGCAAGAAGTTCTGCATTATTTACACATTGTAGAGCTGTTCGAGGGAATTGTGACTGTGCCTTTATTTCAGAATTAGATTGAAAGGGATACCTTTCTGCTACTGCAATTAAAACTGCAACCATTTTGGAGTGGACAACATTATTCAATCTCTTCCTTGGATAATCATCCATATTTGCACTCTAGTAGCAGGGACTTCAATATGAGCTGCTGCTTCATGAGCAAAAAAGCATGTTACACTGATTAGTGCAAGATGAGACTTTCTTGTCTTTGTGTGCATTTTCAGACAGTGCCAAGCATGATATGCTTCCCTGAAAGAGAACCTATTCAGTCTGATGCATCTGCACATCCTTCTGTGCATTATATAGTTTCTAGTGCAGCATATTGCAGTTAGGTAGAATAAACCCTTAAAGAAACATTATAATAACTATTCTATTATTAACTTTACTGGATGCCATGTAATATATGCACTATATTGAAAGTAAGTAACTGCTATGTGTTGATTAAACATAACTAACAAAAGAAACAAAGTGTTTGCTACTTGTGACAAGCAAACCTGCAGTCTTAACCACAAAAGTATCCTACACTTTGCCACAGCAGCACAGAGAAGAAACATAGAAGGTAACTGTTTAGTAATGTCAAAAAACAATTTGTTGCAGCAGCTACATAACTGTATTGTGTATGGTGTAAACAAGGTAATGTACAGTGTAAGACTCAGAAAAATCTGGCATAGAAGACATGACTCATTTTTTTGTCCATGACTGTATCTAAGTGCACCATGATTTCTTTAAAATATATTAATATGAATAGAGGTTCCTAAAAGCACATTACTATATGTAAGTACAACATTTTCAATATTATACTGCGATTCCAGAATGAATGTAATTAAAATTTTATTAGCAACCTTTAACTTTTGTTGCTTATTGATTTGAGTCCTCACTGCATCAGCCTTATGGGTCATGTTAATTATCATTATTTAGCCTTTTTACTTGGCAAGGAAAAGTACAATCAATTTTGCAGATTCTGAGCTGCAGTCATTTTGTAAAAGTATGTAAACTCACCTCATTAACAAAGATGGATATCATTCTATAACAATAATTATATAGTAATACTCTGAGATGGTAAACAGTCTTACAGAAATGGCATTTAGAAAAAATGCCAGAGATTTTAAAAAATATTCTAACACATACACTTAATAATACTGCACAAGGAAAAGAAGTGATTTGTTGTAAAAATGTTCAAAACTTCTTTTTGCAAACATATTTCATCAGGTTAACAATTCTAATTACCTTATAGCTAATATGATGAATATCACAATCTATGATACCGATTTTCTCTGCTGTCGCTGTGATAAAGACGCACCACAGAACAAATGAAAGGCACAACAGCTCCAGCTACCAGACAGCCACCAAGTATTGGCCTGTACCAGACCCAAGCAAAAGCCATGGTGAGCATACATACAGATGTGGATAGGGCCAAGTTGATGGAACCCACACCAAATGTCAGCAGATCATGTAATATTGAATATCGAGAAACTGAAAACAGAAAATCAGTTTAGAATGGAGTATTTTAAAGAAATAAAGAACACAGATTGTAATACATATGCAGATTATCTGTACTCTAAAATGTGTATGCTTTTCATTTTAAGAAATCACTCATTTAACATTTACATAATATTTTAATCACAAGTCTCTGATGCAATCAGTGTTAGTAAAATTATGTTGCTCTGTCAAATAAAGAACAAATGGAAAGCCAAATTTTATGTTTCCGTAATTTACAGTATTTTCCTTTGCTGCATGACTTCTCCTATTTCTACATTTTTCCTACACACTAAAGCTAAAGATCTAATAGTATGACACTTAATAGAAGGTACGCAACCAGAGTACTTCTTCATAAGATAGGCAAAACAATAAATATAACACAGTCTGACTAAGTGTAATAGAAGCATTGGCATTTACTGATGGTTCTTGACCTTCCCACATGAAAGAAGATATCACTGCAGAAGTTCAGTGTACACGTCAGGTATATCTCCATGTATGACATAGCAAGCAGTGTCAGGCCACAACAGTGTTCTAACTGATAAGTTCATTATGGCCGATGCTAAGCCTGTGTACTAAAGATTTAACTATTAACAATTACTTTCTGTAGTTGGGAATTTATATCTTGTTGAAAGGAAGTAAATAAATAAAGACTTTCAAGGAAGATAGTGTAAATAAGAATCTATTAGTTCAAAATCTTTTACAATAATTATTATTTTTACTTCCAATTCTGTAGTACAATTTTTATCTTCTGCAACTATACTGCAACTATACTGCTACTGCATGCTCCAAAATCACACTAAATTCTCTGGCCAAGTCTCCTCCTTTCTATACTTGTCGAACAAGTGCAAAAAAAAAATGTTCAGAAGCAGAAGTCATTATTGCACATGTAAATCCCAAGTGTCACACAGGCACACACAATGCACCAGCACTGGAAGGGAAGATGACCACATAGATGCATCAACTAGCTATAAATAATCAAGCTGCACACACATGTCCGGAAATTATGGGCCAGCAAGGTACAGGCACATGTATTTGCAGAGTATACACACTGTTCCCTCCTCAGGGTGGTCGTCTTGGCCAGCACTTCTTAGTTGGCTAGGCGATCCAAGTGTACTATCAGAGGACTCTGGTTGGGGGGGGGGGGTGGGCTTTTGATGTGGTAAATGACTTTTTTGCGTAGAGTATGGCCATTGCCAAGGTTGTTGAAGGTTAGGGCAGTGTTCCTTGGATATTTAGGGCAATATAGCCACACCAGATCATCCTGCTGGAAACCTCGGCTGTTGGCCTGCTGGACACACGGGTTCTTCATTTGATCGCTAGCTATCTAAATGTACTGATGGAACCATCTCATGCATGTCAAGAAATCTACTGCTGCCTGTTCTGTCCCAGCAGGAGTTCCAAACATCAGGTTGCAAGATAGATGCAGCTCCCTGCCAAAGACCAAATTGGCTGGTGTCAACCTACTGGTGTTGTGGGTAGAAGAGGGAGGCCAGCAAGAAAAGTGGCACCCTGACAACCCAGTCTTTCTGTGATTGGCCACGACTTTCCTCAAATGTCTCCTAGAGACTTGATGTACTTCTTAAGCATGCCATCTGACTCTGGGTGGAGAAGCATTGTGCATGTCTTGTGCACTGCAAGTTGCTCTATCATTTTTCTCATCAGATTAAACTTGAAATTGGTGCCCTGATCACTGTGTAGCACCAAAGGAGCCCCAAAGCAGCAAAACAGTTCTTCTATTAGCAGTTTGTGATGATTTTGGCCTCCTGGTTAGGGATGATGTACACTTCTGGCCACTTTGTGAAGGAATCCATAACCATCAATAGATACTTGTTGCCCCTGTGTGACAGGGAATGGCCCAGCTACATCAATGGCTATATGATCAAAGGATGCTCCCACATATACTGATGCATTCAACCCTTGTCTGGGGGCTGTGACTTGCCGCACACACATGACATTGGTGGCACCACCTTTCAGCATCTGCCCGTAGCCTCAGACAGTAGTACCATTGTTGGAGTTTCTCATTATTTGGTTGGGTCCAAGATGTGCTTCAGTAGTCACAGCATGTACTTCCACCAGGACTTCCTTGACCTTACTCTAAGAGAGCATCAACAGCTCTCTCTGGGTCTTCCCATCAGGTGTCTTCCATACTCTAAAAAGTACACCCTCCTTGGTCTTCAGTGAATCCCATTGGGCTCAATGAGGCTTCATACAGACAGCCGAGGCATTCTCCTTCTTCTCGACCTTACTACAGTGGTCACACTTCTCTAGACAGGGTCATCTGGACATAGTGCATGGAGCGGCTCCTTCCTTTCTAATGTTCTGATGTGAAGTTGTACATTTGGAGCCTTGGGATCCAATGGGCTTTCTGGACCTCCAGGTTCTTGAAACTCATCAGTCAGGTGAGGGTGGAGTAGTCAGTCGCCAGGTGGAATGGGTGACCATGCAGATACTTGTGGAAATGTTCCAGCTCCTTTACTGCTGCCAGCAGCTCTCACCAGGTTCTTTTCTGCCTTGGACAGCATCTTGCTGTAGTAGGCTATTAGCTGCTCCTGACCATCTTGGACCTGGGATAGATGGCTCAGTCACTACCAGGTTGCAGAAATTCTAAAACAGATGCACTGCAGACTTGAGTACCTCGGCCTCTTCTGACCACATATAAGGCCAGAGCTCTTCCATCAGATGAGTGAGGGATTTCCCGATGTTGGTAAAACCTCTGACAAACTGGCAGCAGTAGCTCTGTAAGACAGAAACTTTGCATCTCAAAATTTGTCTTCAGGCAAGGCCAATCTCTCACTGCCCTGGCCTTCTCCAAGTCTGTGGCCACCCTCAGAGACTATGAGGCCCAGGTGGATCACCTCTTTGTAGAAAAGTTGCCAGTTCTTCTTATTCAGCTTCAGGTTAGCTGCCTGCACCCTTTGCAGTCTCAGGTTCTCAAAATTGTCTTCAAAGTTGCTGCCAACAATGATGTCATCTAAACATAGCAGTGTTGTAAGTCTACCCTTCAAATTCAAAGGACATTGTTATACTCAAGAATTTGTGACAACTGTGGTGGCTTGCACATGCAACTGCTTCTGGAAACTTCCTGCCATATGATAGACAGGCATAAAAAGGGGAAAAAAAAGCCCCGCCCAGATTTCAGTTTTGACAGCAAATTCGTAGTGAACTGTAATAGTCGTTGCCACAGTGAACGTTGAAAGGAAACTATATGGCAGAATTGTTAAGAAAGTATTAAAAGACAGACATTTATTATAAGCAGATTCTGATTGTAATCAGTTGTGGAAGAAATAAAGAGTTGTTTGTTGTAGTAAAAGAATGTTTTTGTTACAATAGTTCTATCACAAAAAATATGTTGTAATGTGATGTCATTTTCTTGGGTGTAGGCACGATCGGCCATATCATAATTTAGGAGGCAGCTATGTTGCCTATTCTTTTTTTTTTTTGGTTAAAACAGTTGGTTATCACTTCTTTTTGTCTAAACTAACTCTGTTTAAATTTTTCTAAGAACGTATAAATTGTGAATTTGATAGGAACAGAATTCCTATATAAACTTAAAAACTGATTGTCCACATGTGAATGGGTTTGAGCAAAATGGAACATGAGCTGTTCTGTAGTATACACCATAACTATATATAGTAAACAAAATCAACCAAAAACCTACACAAAATGTTTTCTCACTGTAATTTATTACCAAAGTTGGATGGCCTCAGTACCAGTGGAGGGGTCATCTTATCTTGCAAAGAAGGTTTATCTTACTACTGAAGCACATACAAGAAAGACTTGTACAGTTATATAGCAAAATTGCACTTTAACTGTTTGAGTGTTTCTTGTGCATATCTCAGCAGCAAGATAAAAGTTTTTGACAAGACAATTTAGCTCAACTATTAAAGCACCAGTGCAATGGCCAAGATTAGGCAATTTCAACCAATTGCGGTCATCTGACTGGAGCAATATTGTCAAAACATCTTAGTTCAGCTGATGTTCATTTCTTTGAAATCTTGTCACACCTGACATTCGTTTGTTTAATCTCCTGTTTTGGTTATTGGTAACAAGATGACAATACAGTTAGTCATGACATTACATGATGGTGGAAATTGATAGAAATAACTAACTCATCATCTCTAAAGCCACATTTACAAATCAACAAGCAGTATCATAACCCAATAACAAACAAACTTAGAAATCAGCCTACAACAGCAGCAACAGCGCCAGCGACCCAATCTTTAGTTTTAATAATTGTCAGTTCCCAATTGTACTTTCAATTAATTCAGTTACAATGTTTATTTAAAGTTTTATGCAGTTCATAATGTATTTAGTTCAAAAAAGAAGTGAAAATAATCATTATTTGTATTTCTTATTATGAGATGAGTGCAATAGCCCCATATAAAAAAACATTGTTTCCATTTCATGTATTAGTAATTAAAAGCTGAAATAAAATAATTGTTCCCTATTTCTACTGTTTCTATCAATATTAGTACATTGGGTATAGGCATGGTCAGCCATATCGTAATTCAGGAGGCAGTGAAGAAAGAAAAAGAGAGGGAAAAAAATTAGTAAATAAACATGGCCAAATGTATCACCTACCATTTGAGAACTAATGTATTACAATCATAACCTGATTAAATCTCCCTTCCTATATATTATAAATTATTACTACTCCATTTCACTGAATTGTCTTATCAAATGCAACTCGTGTTTTCATCTCTTAAGACAATTCACTCCTGTCGCTTTGCTCTGGTCGTGAATTATTGACAAGATGAAAATGCTCATGGTATTACTTATGATAATACATTCCTCTCCAATGGTACTGAGGCCGTCTTAACTTTGGCAAAAAATACACACACACACACATTATTTTCTCAACTTTCATTCTTATAAATGAAAAATTTCCCTTACAAATTTTGTGAAATGTCTTGTAAACCTCAAATGCTTAGTTCTAGAATGTTTTGCTATATATGTGACTTTCTTTATCAATCCTTCCCTATCAAATAAATAAAATAAAATCATACACAATAGACATATTGTTCATTTTTCCCACCATGCCCACAACCTTATTTCTAAAAGTCAACATAAAAAAGCACCAAGGCATTTAATGAGAGACAAAAAGAAAATGACATACAAAACAATATGCCTAGTCTTACTTAAAAACATTGCATTTGAAACTAACAGAGTAAAAAATGTAGTGCTGCAGTTAATCTAATGTGTAACCTGCAATTCCTAAAACATGTGGTGGCAGTAGGTTGAATAGTAAATTGATAATTTTCCCAGGATTGTACCTATTAACTTCACACAACATTCAATCATTAAAACATATTCTGCATTGCTGCAGAACATACCCAAATTCATTCTTTCTTCTTATGCCAACTAAAATGATCTATGGAGAAAATTCAAAGCTATTTCTTTAGATAGCCTGAAAGAACATTAAAAAAAATTAAAATCTTCACTTTTGAATTGAATTCCTCTGAAATGATGAACTTTTAAAAAAGATTTTCCAACAGGTTTCACGTATCAAAAATATTTGGTTTATTTTAACTATTTACATTCTATTAAATAAAATCTTAAAATTACCCATAAGTTGAAGTATTGAGGAGAGGCATGTAGCACCCAGGAACATCAGCAACCAGCCCAAACCACGATATGTCCAGGTAAGCAAACGATTACGGGCTCTCTCTTCCATAAACATTTCTTGTACAGTGGCACGTCCATGTCGCAGCATTAGAATTTCATCTCCAGATGATGTTCTGTATGGATGAATTTCTCTTCCCACTTGCATGCCTACCACGCTCACCTGCAACATACATAGTTTATTGAACTTTTTCATCCAAGTAGCAATAAAAGGGTGAGGGGAAGTTTCACTCCAGTCATGCTGAAAAATATGTTGAATTTCCTGTGAGAAATATTCTGTAGGTTAAAGAGGCCCTCTCCAAAAAGTAGGCTCCTATTTCAGTTGCAAGTTTTCAAAGCTAGAATCCTGCATTGGCAACAATAGTGTAGGATGGAGATGGATGTCCCTACTTAAAGCAAACTTTACTCCCAGTATGATCTTTTAAGAAGGTACTCAAGGCCATCTAATTCAGTCAATCAGCACAAATATTACTACTCTATAGTTAAAATGTGTGATGACTAGGGATAGCTTCCTGGGGATCAATAGCAGGACACATGCAGATAAGTGGTGATTTGTGGTCAGTAATTTAGGTACACCGCTCCCTTTGTCTTCGTTTTTTTCTTAATCTATAAAATATAGTCATCCTTCGTTATATGCGATCTTATTTTACGCGTTTTTGCGTAAAGCGATTTTAAAAAATGCTGATTTTAACACTGTACAAATGACATTAATAGATGCATCTGTTTAAAACTCATTTTTCTCATGTTTACCTTGAAATAGTTCATATCACTATCACATTCACTTTACGCATATTTTTTTTTTTTTTTTTAGTTTAACGTCCTTTAACCTGGTTGGTCATAGCAGACGATGAATGAATGAAATTGGTGAAATGATGTTCAAATGATCTCGGGGTCTATGGAGCTTAAAGTTACTTGACACTCATCTTCTCAGAATAAGGGAAAACCCAGAAAAAACCTTATCCGGGTAACTCACCCTAAGCGAGATTTGAACTCACGACCTTTTGAATTTAAGGCAGTCACGCTACCACCATACTACCCAGGCGGGCTACACGTTTTGTCTGTTACGTGATAATTCATGAGAACCATTTGCTTGCATTATGTGAGGGACACCTGAATTCTAAATTATTGTTAATTATAGTAGTAGTACTTATCAGTTTACTGGAATGCTAGCTCCAATCGACGAGATTTCTTCAGAAGCAGTTCCATTTCAGCTTGCATGAAATTCTCATGAACATCCTTCCGAAGCGGAAAAAGTAACAGTTTTCTATGGACATCACTGACAGAGAGGATAATCTTTCTTGGCCCATTGTAGACCTACAGTGAGAGTTTACTTGATTTAAAGTGGAAAATGGCCGTTCAACAGAAGCTGTAGTTGCTGGTACTGTTAGAATTAGACAAGGTAATAAACTTTAGGAATAGCCCACTCCAGATCTCTTTCGTTCATAATTTTCACTATTTCACCAACTGACTTTCCTTCAAAATCTTTATCTCCAGAAGACTGCACAAGACTTAAGTTCATTTTTCAGACGTACCGAATCAAAATTTGAGCCATAGGTGTCCAACAACTTTGAGCAATGGTGATCAGGAAAAGAAGTTCTGTAATTCTTGAATTTTGAGGAGTTAAGGAGAGCAAAGAAACAAAAACTTTTATAGTCAGAAAACCTATTGTATTTGATAGAGCACATTATCCAAAATGTCATCGAATATCCTCCTGAATATAACTTCAGTAACGTCACTTGGTTCATTGTTCTTCCTTTTCTTTTGTGCATGTTCATTTATCACTTCAGTAGAAATGCTTTGCCAAGTATTTTGGCACCCTTCTCTTCTTAGCTCTTCTAAAGTATTTTTAGTCTGGATTACTTTTGAATGGCAGTATGCAATATCCATAGACTTCTCTTGTAATATGTTGAAGAGAATGTCGGTATGAGCAAATATTGCCGAAAATATTTTGAGGAGGAAGACAGCATCCAACCGGGTCAAAAAATAAAGAAAACCTTGTGCTTTAACCAATGTATCAGGTTTCCAATCAACATTGTTTTCTGGTTCTGTCAGGAATTCAAAGAATAAAATCAGGTTATCTCGTTGCTCTTGTACAGTGTTGACAAGGCATGCATTCAAGTTCCAGCTTGTTGGAGCAATTTTTATTAACTTTTTATTCATAAAAGCATGCAAAGTTTTCATTCTTTTAGTGGAATGAGTAAAGAAATTGGAGAGCCCTGATAAGAGTTTGAAAAAAAATCCTGCACTTATCAATACACATCGCTGCCTGTTGCAGAACCAAATTCAGAATATGACAGTAGCAGTGAATAAATAATTCCTGTGGAAATGTCACTTTTACTTTAGATTGCAGACCATCTAATTGGCCAGACATTATGGCCTCACGATCATATGTCTGAGCGACAAGTTTCTTACAAATATTAAATTCTTTAACTGTTGTAAGTACATGGGTGTAAAGTGGGTCAGCAGATCTATCTGCACTGACGTCTGCAAAACCCATGAACCTTTCTTTAACTTGCCCTGATTTGTTCACATAGTGTAAAATGGTAGAGAGTTGGAATTTGTTCACTATGTCTGAGCACTTGTCTAGAAGAATAGCCATAAAATTAGTGGATGCCAGTTCTTTTGTTATACAGTTAACCAAAACACCTCTAACAGCTTCGATTAAATTATTCTGAATGGATGACCAAGTATCCCGGAAAAAATGTTTGTACATAATTACCCCTATTAGAGGAACTTTCTAACTCGTAGTGTCCTCCAAAAGCTAATTCCTGCTTCCCTAAGTGACAAACAACATCAATGAGTCTATTCAGTATTTCTCTGTTCATTTTTACCATTTCATCATGCTTTGAAATTTGTAATGATTTCTGAGCATTTAGCTGCAGATCTATTTGCATAGTGCCAAAATTACAATGAGTGAATGCACAAAATATGTGATTTTTTTATGCTTACTTAATGAACCAGTTAGAGAAACTATATTGTTGAATCCTTCTTGAGACCATGTGGTACTGTGTTTGTCGTTACTAAAAAGAAAACACGGCCAACAATAGAGTTTGTTTAATTTGGGGCAACCAGTTAACCATTTGTACCTGGAACAATTGCTAATGCAGAAATGTCTGTTATACTCTAGTTTTCTGTCTTGACATTTTGTAATCAGACTTGTAGTTCAGGAGTGGACCTGCTGTTGTTTTTTATTTTAAGTTTTTCAGAAAAACTTTTGTTCATACAGAAGAACTTTGTAGATATGTCTACGACAATAACAGATATTTGGAAACATCGAACATTAAAATGCCTTGAGCCCTGAAAGCTGTCGAATTTGTGCAAGCAATTAATCAGAGATACATGGCACCTTTTTGATTGTGTGTGAAAAAGAAAGTGAAGAGACAGTGTTTGGAACAAAGGTCGGATTTTCAATAATGCGTGAAAAAAGAAATGTGTTATGAGGTATTGCTATGGAAATAATTGATGATGGAGTATCTTACCCAATAGTCGAGGTGTCCTATTTCTGTTTTACTCCAATCATATCTCATGATGTGAAGTGTAATTTTTCACAATATAAAGCCTCTTTACATGCCAATCAGAGACAATTCAAATTTGCAACATTACGAACGTACGTTGTTGTGCATTGTAATCTATATATTTTGAAAGAAAATGAAATGGATAATGATGCTGATGACTTGTTGCAAACAGCAATTAAACGTATGTAAATATTAGAATTGTTAGTTCCTGTAAACCAGTGGTACTTATGTTTACCACCAATTGCCTTCCACTGCTAGTGAAAACACTACAGCTTACCATACAACCACTGGCCCATTTTCTTTCTATTAGTACCACTATGCATACTGCATTTCAACACATCACAACCATACACCATACTGCGCTAACTTCGATTCTGTCCTGCTATCCCTAGTGATAACCTTACAGCTAATTTTTTGCACGTGACCCTCTTATGAGATGTTGCCTGCTGCTGTAAACAACAACTTTTGAGATAGATGTCACCACTAAGAGTTGATATTTCTCTCCTATGCAAATTAATGATTGATTACCACTTTAGTCTAAAGGAAAAAGTATTTGCAATTCCACAGGTTGGAGTGTCAGCTGATGAAACATTAGTAACTTTTAAATCAAAATACTAATCAACTCTCTGCATGGAGACTGTATTTTTACAAGTAAATTTTCAGTTACCTGATGGTGCAATTAGCAAACATGAGTTGAACCAATTCATTCTTTAAAAGTTACTTCACTCATTCACACTTTTTAGTGTGGAACATTCAAATACAGCATTTACAGAGTGAATAATGGAATGACATTCTCTTGTCAGATAATGTGCTACTAAATAGAGAGATATTTGAGCCATATAATGGCATTGACACATGAACAGATATTTATAGCTACTTTCTCAATTGCTGTGAATCAACTTTTTTTTTTTGTTTTTTTTTTTATACTAGATTAGAAAGATTTAAACATTGACAGAATAGCTGTTTGGTACAATGAATGAAATATTTGGCATTAAGTACATAACTAAAGGTGCTTCACAATAGCTGAAAATGGAAACTACAATGAGAACCACAAAGCTGATGCGAGTATTCACAATTTGCAATTAATGAGAAAGAAGACCTGGTCAATTTTTAACTCTCTCATCTCTGAAGGTGTCCAAGAGGCAGCATGTGGAGTGGTAATGCAAAGCAAGTCTCGTTATTTGAACAGTAAAATAGTGGAGTTATCGAATGAAAGTAGAAGAGAAAGAATCATTAAGATTGACTATTTCATGAGTGAATTTACATTCAACATGTGTGTCTCATCTATGTATTTGCCAACTATATAATAATAATTGATTCTTAATAAACCCATGTATAGTACCTTTGAGGTCTTCTACAGGAAAGTCATGTGAATGCCCCACATCAGTTTTTTAGAAAAGTGGGTGGGTGGGTGTGGTGTGTGTGTGTGCATGCGCATGTGGGTGTGTGTGTGTGTGCATGCGCGTGTGGGTGTGTGTGTGCGTGTGTGCGTGTGTGTGGGTGGGGGTGTGCGTGTGTTGGGGTGGGGGTGTGCGTGCATGTGTGTATATAGCAAAGGAAAACACATCACTTTTGAGAACATCAACATGACCAAAATTAAACATATAACAAATGCTCTTACAGGATGTTAGATAAAATGTGGTAATGACATTTTGTAAGGCGATGATGCTAGAGAAGGGAAACATTAATGCCAAAATCCACATTATTGCCTAACAGATAATGCAGATAATCCCAATTGCTTACATTTATAAGTATGTAGCAAAGGGAATAACCAGGCTTTTTTCTTGTCAGGTGGTTTATTTGATTGACAATGTCACTCATGGTTTCTTATGAAAGAGATTAATACTGCAAACAAATGAGGCAACTGCGTATTTAAAAGTAAGCAATACCAATACGCACACACAGTATCCATTAAGGAGATAACTAATTATCATCTTCGTTACTTTGGTAGCTGTTATTGGGTGGCTAGTTACTTCGTATTCATTATTTCTGTAACCGTTATTGAGTAAGTAGTTAATTTGTGTTCACTACATTTATAACCTTACTGAGTATCCAGTTATGTCCATCTCTGTTATTTCTCTAACCATTACATTGGATTAACCATTACAATGTAACTGTTACATTATTTTCTGCCCATTTCTAAGAGTGTCGGGTTAAAGTGATAATGACAATGGCAGCAGAAGCTGCGGTTGCAATGATAACAATGAATACAGGTGTCTATTTAGTCAACATACTTAATATGATACATAATTGTAAAAAGATTTATTGAATTTGTGCAGAAATTCACGTAATGTATATGCATTAAGTCAACTTTACAGTGCAACATGAAACACAATATCTGCTGCACACATCATGACCTGGGTGATAATCTTTATCTTTTCCCCCATGCTTTTCCACAAAGTATGAAAGTTACATTTTGTCACATGCTATTCGGAAAATGTATATTGCAAGTGCAAGATGGCCCTCAGCTCTCAACACTAATATTTTGAAAAAAAATATCCCCTTGTATTCAAATAAATACAGTTAGTACTAGAATATCAACTATTACAAAATGATGCCAAGTGCATGACATTTTATTATTTATAAATTGCATTTATATAAAAACACCATGGTGAGATACAGAAGTTTCTTGATTATATATACAAAAAGTGGTATTTATATGGTACTAACAATGTCTTTCATAACTTTTCAAAATGTGTTTTATGCAACAGTAGAGTTCTTACTCTAGCTTCTAATGGCTCAAGCAGTGATTCTGCTGAGTTTTGCATATGTTCTTTTTCTAGCCCAAAAGTTTGAGTGGGGAAATGAAGTAAATGCAACTCACCACATCACCAGCTTTTCCAGCATACGAGAACTGAACACGAATGTCGCCCACCTCAGGGTTCCACACATCTTGACTATGATAGTAAAGGCCAGCATGCAATTTGATGTCCCTTCTTTCAGGTCTCTCGTCACTTGTTACTAGCACAAAATCATTAAACTTTTCCTTCAAAGTTTTGCCAAATATATAGCTTCCCACACTTACATGTTCACTTAGGTAAACAGTGCTCTTCAGTGGAAACTTCCTAAAAGAAAAACAAATGTGCTCAAGGTTTTACTTAACTATAAGTGAATAGAATATTCTGAGTTGGGTTTGTAACACTTAAGTATCACTTATGTATAGTTTTTCCAGACAGTTTCGAAGCCATTGAAGCTATCCAACCATCGACAATGAAGCCCACATGGCTTCGAAACTGGTCTGGAAAAAATATATGTAAGTGATACTTAAGTATTACTAACCCAACTTAGAAATATTCTATTCATACGTACCACTGCTCCAAAACACCCTTTCATTAAAATTGTCGTTATAAGTGAATATTTGTATATATCTAAATTTCTTTCTTCCCATTAGTATTTTATATCATCAATATGTCCTCTATTCAGGTAAATTTATAGGTGTTAATTATACACCAGGTCCACCTATCACTTGAGCTCTATGAATTCAAGCAACCAATTAAACTATAGGCATACCTTAGTCTTTGCTCCTTGATTTACAGCATTGCATGCTTGAATAAACCCGGATTACTATTGTGTATTTAACTTATATTAAAGACCTTCATCTCCAACATCATCATACCAGTTTCTATAGTGCTAGAAAATGGCATCTTGAGTAATTTGCTTTAGTATGAGTATTGAGCTAAATTGCATATTTAACTCTCATTACTTGGAACATTTTTACGGAGTGTTGCCCTCTATATGAACTTGGAAGCAAGGATGGTGTCAAGGTCTTTCATCATATATGGACTTGTGACTTCTATATTGCAATCCAATGTACTCTATTGAGTATTACTTTTAGAACTGGTTATAAAAATATACAAATAATCATGTTAGCACAAAGCTGGATTTATTTTGGAACTGTTTAATTTGACCTACAATTATTTTTAGAATGGTTGCGTGCTACAAACTGTTCCAAAAGAATAGTTACATTATCTTTCTCGAGCTTCTAGATGTAAGTATGAGAATGGATAGGGAATCTATAAAGAAGGGAGGAAGTAATGGGTTTATTGAGGTTCCTGGAAAATGTAATCCTAGAATTGTATCCAGGAAGAGCTAAAGAAAAGTGGTGCCAGTAATACTCAAAGAAGGTATGAGGTTACATGCTTCATGTAAAATGATCAAATTTATTTCAAATTTACTGCAACAGAATTTGAAATAATAATGTTAAGTGCTAGTCTGTGAACCCTTCTAGGACTCAATCTAGTGGTCAACACAAAACTAATGGCTACCAGAGCATTACCTAGCAGACGTTAAAGAACTAATAGGCCACTTATAGCCCTCTTATATCAGTGTGCCCTTCCAGGTCTTGATCTAGTGACCAAGGTCTAACATTAAAGAACATGCTGCAATTGGCAGATTTGACATACGATAGAACCACGTGCATGTAAACTGTCACTTTCATTGCAAAGGAATGAAGTGAAAAGCTAAGCATTGCATTTTCATTACTGAAAGATATTTTGAAACTTTATGAGGATCATTTTGAAAGTTTTGAGAATAAATGAAATAAAATATTAAAAATTTATATCTGATTATTGCAGCTTTACAAAATATTCTCCATTGCATTCTATATACTATTTTACCTTTTCAAACCATTTTTGAAATGCTGAACCCCATTCTTCTTTGGAGAGAGTGCAAATAAATTCTTCATAAGCAGCTACTGTGGCTTCAGATGCTCAAATCGTTGACCTCAATTTTTTCCTTTCATTTTGAGGAATGGACTGTAAGAAGGATGGAACAAATATCTGACTCCTGCAGAAATTGGGTTGTTTCTCATACAGTGTGGGCAGAGGCACTGTCATGGTGCAGCAAAATCCTACACAGACCAGTCTTAGGATGCTTTATTTTCAGTCCATTAAAAACTTGGACAGACATTTTGTGGTATAAAATCTGGCAGTAACAGATCATCTTCTTGCTGACACTTCTTGTTTGCTTCTCTTTTGTTGGGGGATCTTCTCTTGGGAAGGTCCAGATTGACGACTGTCATTTAGTTTCTGGATCATACTGGTAAATCCACCTCTTGTCACCTGTTAGAATGTTAAATATGTTTTTGAATTTCCCTTCATTGAATTTTTCAATCATTTCCTGGCACCATTACACATGTGCTCATTTCTGCTCATTTGTGAACTGGTGGGGGACCCACCAACTACAGAGCTTCCTAACATAAGGTTTTTCTTTAAGGATTGCTTTCACTGCTGTCAATCCAATGTTTAGGCTTCTTGAATTTGACCATAGGTTGAACAATGATCTTCCTGGAACATGTGCTCTGCATCATATTTTCATCAATTATTGCTATAGCCAGCCATTTTTGTCGGTCTTCATCTTTGAAGAACACCCTTCCTCTTCTGAACCCTGCATACCATTGATAATTGGTGGATTTTGAAGGACAAAGATCTCCAAATGCACAATCCAGTCTTTCAGGGCATTCCTTCTTCCCTAAACTTACTTTGAAGCCATAGAAAATCATAGCACAGAAATGCTCTCGCTTGAAATCCATCCTAGCATATGACGTGGCAACACCTGATAAACATACATAATGTGGTACTGATCTGGGCGATTCGGCTTTAACATTGTTAGCATCGTGAGGGATCCAAGTTCTTTACTGTTGATGATTTATACTCAAGTAGGAGTGCAGTTTCAAATTGATCAGTCAGGATATTTTTGAAGGTGAAATAAGTCAATTTTTAGAAAGTGTTGGCAACCAGCTGCTTCAAGTAGAAGTTAAGCATTCTCTTGGCTTACATCTTCAAAATAAACTCTCAGAACTTTTGAGTCACCCTCCATGGTGTAATAGTTACCATGCTACCTTGTACACCCAAAGTTGCGGGTTCAAACCCGACAGAGGATGATGAAATTTTTCGGGCATAAAAATCCTTAGCATGGCTTCCTTTGGAAGGGGAAGTAAAGCCATTGGTCCCAAGTTGTAGATTTACAGCATGTAAAAGAACCTCAAGTCTGATAAAGAGGCCTCTGAGGGAAATTAAGCAGTCTTTCATGCCCAGTATAGAATGGGACATTAAGAACCACATCAGTTAAAAGTGTCCGTAAATAAAACTCATTTCATTTCAGAACTTTTGAATTCTGATCCTTTAAAGCTTATGTTCACAATGCTGAACTAATATTTTAATCCCAAGAACATTGTGGTAAATGTTGAAAATGAAGGTCTTGTCAACTTCTGTTTCTAGAATGCAATCACTCACAATTCTGAAAGTGTACAGACTTGTGCAAGATGCAGTCAAGTTAACAAATTTCATTGAGGTTGACATTGTGAAATGCCTTTAGGCAATGAAATTAAATAACCCTGAATTTATAGCTTCAGCTCTACAAGCAGTATGGATTCTATATTCCAACGTGGAAGTGAAGGACTATCTTAACAGTACAGTGAGATTCTGGCTGACCAAAGACACAATCTAAGTGAAGAAAATTTGGAACTCATAACCATGCTATCATTTGAAGTGTGACTCAGTGATCTACATGGTAAATATGCTATAAAAATACATTTAATAGTGAGTGATAGAAGTACAATTAATATGCAAGTGAAACTGCATCCTAATTCTTGATAATTTGTATACTTATGTAAAAATAATGAGCTTGCTTTCATGACTTGCTACGTAGTGTTTGTATTAAAATAACTTATCTATATATTAAGTAATTTTTACTTATAACAAAACTTTTAAAATGATGCATCGCAAAAGTATCTTCAAAATTAGCTTTATTACACTAAAACTCATTGAAAAATAGTACTGAAATGTTCTAAAAAATAAAACAAACTTTTTCTGTCCCTACTCATGGGATAGATCTCTTAAAGGGCTGTCTGGCACAGCTTCTATCAAACAGCACCATATTTGGACCATCATTGGTCAACAAACACATGAATCCAACAATCAGTGCCATATTACAGAATCTGCCAAACCATGGATTTACTGTACAAAAAATTACTGAAAACACCATTCTGGGAAAAAGAATGATGTTTATTGTACATATACAGAGAAAAACTAAAGACATTTAAATGAATAAACAATGTCTTCTTTACTTTGGGTTGTGATGCCCAATAATAGTGTAGAACATTGAACTGTCAATAAGTTTGTCACGCCATTCCATGGAGTATGAGTAGCTGGTCTCCATCACTTCCTGGTCTCCTGGTTCAGTCTCTCTAAAAGAAAAGAAGATCTGCATAGCATAACTCATTTTACATAAATGTATAACATCACCGAAATACTAAGTTATGTTCTTTCTCAAACATCTGTTTACAACAGTATCATAATCATAAGTGCTCTCCACTCACCCAGAGTTTAAATATAAAGGGACTTGTCTTCTTTCAGCTTAACATACACTATTGGAAAAGCCATTTTATCACCAGTAATATTTGAGATACCATTTCTAAAGTTTATGTTTATTTCTTTCAATGTACAAGGATTCACACTATCACACAGTAAACATAAATACAAAAAAGTAAATGTAAAAACCAAATAGATTGAAAGAATTTAAGGCCTTGAGTCATAATAAGATTTTGAACTCAACCAATACAAACAACTGGGAAACAGCACAAGGCTGGAAAAATGTATACACAAAAATATGCAAATACTGTAAACAGTCTAGTAAAAAAGAACCAATATATCAAATATTGTAATAGATAATTTGTGAACGCAGCTGAGCAAATACTATGGTCAAGTTTAATACAAATGCTTGCTTAGCTTCATAAATTAAAGACTCTTAAATCAGACAAGCAACAGAAGAAGAAAACCTTAAATGAATATCAGAATTGACAAATAACCAGTAGTGATGGAACGAAATTATCTCCACAACTTCAAAGAAGCATAGATATGTGTACATAAAACCTAAACATTTAATGAACAGTTTTAATGGAGCTTACCTAGATATATAGCTTAGTATCATTAGGCCATTATTTAAAACTCTGATGTGTTACATCAACATGACTTTCTCTAATCCTCCTCTACAAACTATATTCACAAAAGTTTTTTTAGACTTCCGCGGCCAGTGTCGTGCACAATATGGCTGGCTTCTGGTTGCTGCCTTGTCATCATTATCTTCTGCCAAAGTTTTGGCCTCTTGTTAAGACTGTCTTTAGGGCTACACAGTGCCATATGCAGCTGATTGTCACCCTTTTATACTAGAGGACCCGAGAATTCCATTCTAGTCATTTGTCTCCAAGACACCACCAATCACAGCCACGAGAGCTTCCCTGTTCCATGATTGGCTGGATGTTCATACTCTCATTTTCTTATGGGTCCATACCATAGGACTGGGCGACCATCCCAGAACGATGGTCACAACAACAAAGAGCATTGTGCCAGGATGGTCGCCCAACTCCATGGCATGAACCTGCGAGTAAACAAGAGGACAGCCATGAACATCCAGCCAATCATGGAACAGGCCAGCTTTCGCAGCTGTGATTGGTGGTGTCATGGGGACAAATGACAAGAATGGAATTCTTGGGTCCTCTAGTATAAAAGGGTGACAATCAGCTGCATACGGCACTGTGTAGCCCTGAAGACAGTCTCAACAAGAGGTCAAAATGTTAGGAGATTGTGATGACACAGCAACAACCAGAAGTCAGCATGTTTATAAAAACCTAATAAGCCATCTATTTAATGTTAAATAATTTGCAAAAATGCATTAATTATACATTTCATTGTAGGTACAAGAGTCATACAGTATGCTAACATTAAGTCAAATACTTTATGCTGGGCAGCTATGTGATGGCTTTGAAATTCCACGTTATTTGCATGATCATTCTTAAAAATAAATATATATATATGACATCACATTCATATGGTTTTCTCTCTACCCATTATCATTTATTTTATATATATTTAAAACTATTGGATTTTCAAACCCCCCGGAAATGTTATGTGAATGCGAGTCATTCACTTTTCACACTTATGTAATCCTGGCTTCTTTCTTTTTAAACCCAAAGATATAAGACAGGTAGACTTTGGGATGTAGTCCAATTTACTGGGAACATTAGACTTTATTGAAGCCCAGTTTATGAGGTATAAAGGACTCTAGGAGCCTACATGTAAGGCCTCATGAGAGGCCGCTCAGTTTTCATCATCACCTGCTCAATTTCTTTCATTTACAGCTTCTTACAATGATGGTAAAACATTTTAGGATGTCCTCGAAAGGAATATAAAAACCATAACCATTTATATATATATATTTCTAAGCTTCCACTAAACTTTTCCCCAACCAGGACTCTTCCCCACTGCTACCCAGGTCTTGCTGTTACACCCCTTCACATCTCCCACAGAAGGAACTGGCAAGCCACTGCAGTATTATCTCAGTCATGTGGTAAAGTTATGGTCCCTTCCGTGGTTCCATTCCAGATACATTCAGCCTTCAAGCTGATCACTCCATCATCAAATACATTTCTAAAAAGCTGCACTGATACACCCAACTATACTTATAAGATATGTAAAACCCAGATATCACTCTGATGACACTCCATTGAGTGCCGCAAAAATAAATATAATTTTATTCGGTCTATGCTCACCTGCTGTGCTCTTCCTCTACCCACTGGTACATCTGCACTCTACGTTTAAGTTTCACGGCTGGTACAGAAACACCATATTCTGGTTCAGATAAGGGCTCCCCAATTTCCAGTGGTCCACTAAAGTGTATCAGTTTCCCATTATTTCCTTCCAGTACTGCAGCTGTATTTTGTAGGGGGACTACTGCATTCATTGCTTCCTCCAAAGAGCGTGCAAACTGTACATCTTGACCCTGCAAAACCAGCATTAAAAATCATATATACACACACGCACGCCTGCACACACATACATTGAATGTGTAACAAATAGATGCCCTAAACTAACACATACCCTCTCTAGAATGGGAACTTAAACATGAGACACTGAAGGAGCTATTCTACCTCGAATGTCCTATGGATAGAAGCAAGTGCAGAGATTAATAAACATAATCCACACTACATCACACGAAACATTAAAAATAATCGGTCTCACCCCAATAATAATTAAAATAGAAAAAGTAGTAGACAGAAATCATGCACTTAAAAAAGGTACCACAGAATTACTGGTTGAGGGACCAGTACCATTACGACATTGGCCTCATCCTGCTAACATTATAAACATTCATCTAGTCAGTAAGAACATGAAACACACAATACAAGCACTCACTGATGGTAGCAAAGGAGAAAATGGAATAAGATCTGGAATCGCCATTATCAACTATGAAGACCTAACTCAATGACTAAAATATAGGCTCTATGAGAAATGCTCTAATAACTAAGCTGAGCAATTAACAATTGTCAAGGATCTGGAGAAAATAATGGAAATAAAAATATCTAACAATGAAAACAAAACAGCGGCAATCTTTACCAACAGAATGATAACCTTAGACTCTCTCCAGAATCCCAGAAATCATAAAGAACTGAAAGAAGAGATAAGGGAAATCATCAGATCTCTCCAAAATGACAACTGAACAATACGGATGTAAATATGCTTCTACTTAACTGTAAACACTGACTTATCCTATATCATGTATATGATTTACAGGACTAATAGATTGAATTGAATTGACGAGTTGGATCAATGCACATGCTGCACACCAAGGAAATGAAATGGCCAACTGCCTAGCAAAACAAGGAGCACAAGACAAAAATTTAGAAATTTCACACAATATCCAAAAATTAAATTAGACAGGTACAAGAAGAGAGCACAAAGAAATTGGAGAGACAGTGGCAGATAGCTACAAAAGGAAGCACAACAAAAACATTCTCCCCAACAGTGAATTCTTGCCTGAATGGAAGCATAACAATAACTCTAAACTTCACCTTTTTCGTCATCAGACATGGCAAATTCAGAAAGTAGTATTACTGCTTTAAAATACAGAAAGCCCGGAGTGCCCATTTAGAAGAGCAGAACAAACCGGTGACCACCTACTGTATGACTGCAGTTTATTGAAGAAAGAAAGAAACACATCAATTTTAAAGAAAGGGAAATCATGGCCAGTGCAAAAAACAGACTTTGTTACAAACCACATAAAAGAATTTCTACAGTTTGTTAACAAAGTAAACTTTGATGGTCTATAGTCCTAAATAAATTAATAGGATCACAAATCATTTAAAGATTATCAGAAAAAAAATGTTTATAGATAAATTATTTAGAATGCAAATGACCAGTAGAATAGGCAATACCATAAAACATCAAATAAATAATGTCATTTAATCAAATATTAAGATATTGTTAATTTAAACTTGTGTCAAACAGTGCAGATAGTATTACAAACCAATGTAATGGAACATACTGTTAAATAAAGGTTATTAAACACATGCATGCCACACATGGGTCCATCAAAGCTATGGAACTGTTAGCATGTTGAAGATTGTGTTGCAAACTCACACCTCCATGGATTTGAACTTTAGCAACCTTTTCAAACTTGAACTACTCTTTAAAAAGAGCTTCCATTCCTCAAATGTCCCTCAGCCATTTTGACTTTCATAATGCCTTAAGGATACTAATATCTGTTATTCCAAAAAAACTCAGAGCAACTCTATAAGAATATGCTTAAGTATAATGTGTATATATTTTTTTTTGGTGAATTATGTATTGCACCTTCCCCACACACACACTCAGCATTTAATAATTACATGTTATTTCATTGTGCGGAAGTAAACAGTTACCGCTTCTTCCTTTTTGCTTGCTTATAATGTTGCTGTGCTCATTTGATTGTACAGTGATGGTGTAGTAACAATTAACCTTGTGAGCATAGCTCTTTAAGTCTCTGCTAATTGTCAGTGAGGAAAGCAATAAAAAGAAAGTTAAGATAACAGACTATATTTGAACATACAGAATTCAAAGGAAAGTGAATTAGGTTAGGAATAGTTTTCACTTAAAACAAGTATCACCCATATCAGTAATAATAATAATTAATAATAATAATACTAATAATAATAACAATAATATCAACAACAATAATAATAACAACAATAACAATGATGATGATGGATGACAATAATAATCAGCACAAAACTAAAAATATGAACTAGATTTGCATAGGTCCATAAGATATATTCCATAAGAGACCACTAAACTCGTTAATATACTAGTGTAATAAAATTGTAATGAAAATTTAGTTCTCCTTTTAATATTAAAATCTGATACTTGAAGCTTTTCTATATGCTTTAAGATAGTGTAAAAAATTGCTACCCCTTTTACTTAAAAAACAAAAACAAACAAAAATTAGTAACTCAAAAACTATTATAAAAATTAATTTTGGCAGAGCATCTCTTTTTACACCCCTGGTGTGTGTACAAGAAATAGGGCCCCTTACATTAAAATTGTGGAAAACTTAAATTTCACCCATCAACCCCTTAGAGTAATTACTTTGAGACTCCCTTTTTATGTTTCTTCAATTTTGCTTAAGTTTTTCTAACCTAATATGATATATTATTATAGTAGCTCAGTGATTAAGTTGTAGCTGACCTTAATCCACAAGGAACCGTTATCTCACTAACAGCAACTCTGTTTCTTCAATAATTGCTTCCTTTAGAGAATGAAAATTAATGGCTCCCACTGCCGCTAAATAAGCAGCATTCCTCTCTGGAGTGACTTGATTTGTCATTGACTCTTTCGTTTCTTTCTTTTGGAGGCTTGTTATCAACAATATCTTCTCCTAACTGGTATTATAATGCTGTGATTCATTGCTCTACAATACGAAGTGGGGTATGTATACTTGTGGACAGAACATAGCAAACTTTTCCCTAGGAGAAGGGAGAATACTCATAAAACTACGAAACCACACAGATTATGTTGCCTAACTCTGCCAGATTTTAGCTAGCATGGTTGCCAGATTCAGCAATTTTACACCATTTTCTCTTTCTCAGTTACTACATAAGCTTTTATGAGTGAATGTGTTGTTGGAAGTGTACATGTCTTTTGTATTTTGGCTGTGGTTTAATTGATAAAATATTTTCTGAACATGAGATCCGGCAGATCTAAATTCAGGTCCTTCATCGCAAAACTTTGACCAAGAAAAAAGGCAAGTATATATTGTTATGGAGTCAAAATTGTGAAAATACACATAATATTGTGCAAAGTCCCAAGAATTTTTGTTCAAACTGCGTTTGAAGGTGGTAACATGTTACCTAGGAGAAACTTGAACCAATTAACAGTAGAGCCAACTTGTGTAAGAATCACAATGTAAGGAAAATTACAGCAATAACAGCAATGTTTCATATAGAAAACAGACTTTTGATAAAATAAATTACTTTTCCTGAGCTTTATTTTACAGAAAGAATGCTTCTAAAAATGTGACACATGGAACGTTGTATACAAAGTTTCACAATAATCTGTTCAATGGTGGCAGTGGCAGTGATGAGAAGAAGAAAAATAATACTATCAAAACACTCTTAACAAATGCAATTTGGTGTGCAGTTGCTCTTTTACCCATAATAAAAAATGTATACAAAATTTTGACAGGGAGGGCACCACCACCTTAATCATCATTATTATTATTATTATTATTATTATTATTATTATTATTATTATTATTATTATTACTACTATTATTACTACTATTATTACTACTATTATTACTACTATTATTACTACTATTATTACTATTATTATTACTATTATTATTACTATTATTATTATTATTATTATTATTATTATTATTATTATTATTATTATTATTATTATTATTATTATTATTATTACATACTTGCCACTTTAAAACCATAATACCCCCCATTAACCAACTATACAAGAAAATTTGCAAAATTTTGGTTGGAGCAGTTGAGCACAAGAAATGGCATACCAACTCTATTAAGAGTGTGTAGTCAGCTGGAGGGGCGATGAGTAGGCTGTGACGGAGGGTCTCTATTTTCTGTCCTCAACTACATCATTCAGATAGTAATGCAATAGGGATTCATATTTGGCATCCATTATCCCAAATCAAAGAAATAGTACACAACTGTATACGAAGATGCTGTATACAAGAATGTGCAGGCAAACATATACAGTTCAAGAGTAGTATTGCTGCTGCTGTTGCTGTGATAATATATACACCTGGGTGCATAAATTTCAGCATAATTTATGCTTCAAATTATTATCACTAATGAAATTATAGAAAACAAGTTTCAAAGGTTTACATCAAAAAGTTATTTCAAAACCAGCTTGCAAAAATGGCGTATAAAGCTTTTAGCTTAATAGGGTATCTAGCCATAAAATTGGGTTTTAAATACTAGTGATTCATTAACTCCAATTTTGTGTTACCATAATGTATTATTAAGTAAATTATTATTGGTGGTTACTGCTGGTAAGCTATTGTAATCAATATCAGCAGTCCTGTTAAAATTTAGTCATTCATATTTATCCATGTACAAGAAATCTTGTTAACCATTACATAAACTCACAAAGAAGTACTAAATCTGCAAACATTTAAAATGTTAAACCTCCTGACACAATTCATAGTGTGCACTTGATTGCCAACTATGATAAAGTTTTACTTTTTCCTAATTATGAAATCTTAGTAAATGTATTTCTAAGGTGTATGAAATCTTAGTAAATGTATTTCTAAGGTGTGTATGTGCATGTGTGGTACTGCTGGGTAGTTGTGTAAGTACAAGTTTCATGAACATCCTGCACGACATATTCTAAGCAGCACAACGGTGTGGTACTAATACATTCTGAAAAGTTAGCTCAAAAAATTAATTACCACATGTTTAATTTGTTACACTCTCTCAGTTTCATTTATAGCAAAATCATTAAATCTGCAATTAAAAGCATAATAATTGTTTACCCTCTTTAAAAGAAAAGCTTAATGCTAGGACACCTAATGTCTATTTTAGTCAGTTACTAATGTAATGCATTCTATTATAAACAAATCATAAATAATAACACCACTGCTGGAAGTTGTTGTTGTGCTGTGAAGCATTTTATGAAGAAAATGTTGAATACAGGTACACGGGCAACATCAATTGTCGCTGTTTAGAGGAGGACTGGCTAATGAAGCAGCGAGTTTTGCTCTTGAAATGATTTGTAGTATAAGTTAGTTTGTAGATCTGATAACAGATCAAATAGGAATTTACAGAACAGTTTTCTTGCAAGCCACTATTTAAAACTTTCAGGCTCGTCCATGAATAAAAATTATCATCTGATAAAATGCAAAAATACAAGCATGTTCTTAGGGAGCTTCTGTGAAGCAAGCATTGTTATTGTATACAAATAATGTACATCTACAAATAAGCAATGACATTTTTTCTGGAGGAAATATGTAATTGCAAGTCCTACTGATATTGATATAATTCTGTAAATGCTGATGGACAATGCAATTTCCAGGTCCCTTACAACCCCTCAGATACAGATAGAGGTTATGATTTATTCCAAGAAGCTTACAATTACTATGCACACACATTTTCTTGGGTGCTTGGCCCCCTAGTAGAGCCGGTCAAAACAGCTTTCAGTCTCGCTCATTTCTCACTGCCATTAACCATGCCTCTCGCAGCCAGTCGAGGAGTTGGGCATATGGCTGGCAGGAAGAGAGTTGACTAATGAGATTACAAGATTCTCGCACCTCTCGCAAAATTCACGAGTCTCGTTAATAGCAAAACTGCAGTTAGGGCCGGTCAAAACAACTTTCAGTCTGCTCGTTTCTCACTGCCACTAACCGTGCTTCTCGCAGCCAGTAGATGCAGCTGAACGTACGACTGGCAGGAAGAGAGTTGATATTATGAAATTCTCATTTACTCGCAAGACTCATGAAACTCGTTAATGGCAAACAGCGGTGTAATGCGTGGAAACTGGCAGAGTCAGAATGCAGATGATCTATAGTTTTGTTATAAATCAGTATATAAACATTATTTAAAGCAGTAATTCTGTTATCCGCTCTAATCTAAGGATATTTATTTGAGTAGAACAAAATCTTTTTCCCTGGCGGTGGTTTGTTTTAAACACTTTGGTAGGTATGTATATGCTTCCCCTCTGTGTTACTAGGTTACTCAGAAAGTAAAGAGATACCTATTGTAATTATATTTTACGTCTTCCCTTGACCTTGTGACTTACATTCACTTTTCAGCTATCAAATGAAGCTGAATAACCGAAAGCAGAACATGTGTTTATTTTGACCTGAATTTTATTACAATAAGCGTGTTCCACTGGATCAGGTTGAGTGCATTGCTCACCAGAGTTGCCAACACATGATTATATTTTCTGTCAGACCAGCTCATAAAAATCCGTCAAAATCCATCAAAATTAATAATTTCCATATTTTCTGTCAAAAATAAAAATTAAAACGCAAGGTCAGCACTTTTGGAACAGTTTCTTGGACAGGTCTGAAAGATGATCAATGGAAGTGATTAACTACAAACAATGTGAGAACAGTTTCTGCAGCTGCACGTTCATATATGTCTTCAATAGGCTGAAATAGTACTTTTTACTGTGAAGTTAAAAGTCTGAGGTGTTCCATTCACATGACTTTCTCTACATCTCTGCAACAAAAGTTTTTTTTTTTTTTTTTTTTTTTTTTAGTTTAATGTCCTTTAACCTGGTTGGTCACATCGGACAATGAATGAAATTGGTGAAATGGTGCTCAGATGATTTCGGAGTCCATGGAGCTTAAAGTTACTCGACATTCGTCTTCTCAGGATAAGGGAAAACCCCGAAAAAAAACCTTATCACCTTAAGCGAGATTCGAACTCACGACGTTATGAATGTGAGGCAGGCTCGCTACCACCACACAACCCAGGCAGGCTAACAAATTATTGTTAAAAAGCTTATGCTTCTATTTACTTCATGCTAATCGAGAAAAAATTAGCAGAAATAGTCTTATTACTTGCTTCCTTGTAAGTATAAGTGAAATAAGGGAGTACCATAGGTTAAAGTGACAGTCAAAAGCTGGTTGCTATGTGATTGAAGTTCCTTTGTTTGTACAGATAGGAGTTCACCAAGTCCTGTGTGAGAAAAGTATGTTTTTTAAAGCTCAAACCAAAAACAAGGAATATCTAAAAAATGATCAACTCCAAGAAAAAAATGTATGTAACATAAATAGTGTGTTTTAAAGGGCTCTACATATTTTATGAGGTAAGTTTTTCTCCATCTCTTATGGTTTAGAAGTTACGTAAAATTCCGGAAAGTTCATCCAGAATAAAGAAGCTTTCAGAGGCTATTCCCAGAAAATTCAGGATATATGTTTTATTTGTCAGGTAAATTTCTTTCATATGTGATATTTTAATCAAAATCATTAGAACCATTTTTGAGAAAATCAAAATTTTCGAAAAAAGTTCCATGTATGGGGTAGTTTGAGGTGGGGGGATTTTTCTAGTGTTACATCCCTGGATGATACTAAAAAAAAACAAAAAAAAACCACGCATACACGCACACACCTGCACCCACCCCCACTCCCACACCCACACGGGCCTTTTTGTGGAAATGTTTTTTTTTTGGATACAGGTGACCCTAAAACATATATTTCCGGTGAAATCTCAGTATCAAAATTTTGGGTGGAGTGCAATACCTTCTCTATACACTATGTACATAGGTGTAGAATAAGTAAAAAGGTTTCAGCTGCCTTTAGATGTTTCTTATTTTTTCCATGAAAAAGTAAATCCTACAAGAGCACATTTACATTGCATTGGCAATATTGGCACCATGCACTACTAGGTTACCTTGACACCTCTAACAACCAGTTCTTTAATTATTCATTATTTAACCATTCTTTTCTAAAATGTCATACATACCGCAAAACGTTCTGTTCAATTAGGTAATTAAAAATTGTGTGTTCCATTCACATGACTTTATCTATATCTCTGCAACAAGTTATTGTTAAAAAGCTTATGCTTCTATTTACTTCCTGCTAATCGAGAAAAAATTAGCAGAAATAGTCTCATTACTTGCTTCCTTGTATGTAGAAGCAAAATAAGGCAGTGCCATAGGTTAAAGTGATAGTCAAAAGCTGGTTGCTTTATGATTGAAGTTTCTTTGTTTGTATTGACAGGAGTTGACAAATTCCTGTATGAGAAAAGTCATAGTTTAGCTTTAAAAGGTTTTTAAAGCTAAAACCAAAAACAAGGAATATCTAAAAAAACAATCATCTCCATGAAAAAAATGTATATAACATAAATTGTGTGTTTTAACATGCTCTACATTTACTGTGTAGTAAGTTTTTGCCCATCTCTTACGGTTTAGCAGTTATGCAAAATTCCGTAAAATTCATCCAGAATAAAGTGGTCTTCAGAGGCTATTTCCAGAAAATTCAAGATATACATTTTATTTGTCATGTAAATATCTTTAACTTATGATATTTTAATCAAAATCGTTACAGCCATTTTTGAGAAAATCAAAATTTTCGAAATAGTTCCATGTAAAGAGTAGTTGGGGGTGGGGGGGGGGGGGATTTTCTTGAAAATCTTTGTGTCACATCCTTGGAAGATACCAAACTTAAATACCAAGTTTGGTTTTCTAACGGTTTTTTTCATTTTTTAGGCCCCCCCCCTCACACTCCCACCTATCTACCCACGCACACACGGGCATTTTTCTAAAAATGCTTTTTTTGGATTCAGGGACTCTCAGGAAATGTAATTCCGGTGAAATCTCAGAATAAAATTTTTGGGTGCCTTACAATACCTTCTCAATACACTGTGTACATAGTAAGTGTAGAAAAAGTAAAAAAAAAGAATGCATTAGCACTGCCTTCACTATGCTGAATTCAGAGTTCACTCTGATAAAAATATGGCCATATACCACAGTGTCATGTTTGTGGAGTTGTTCAGTTATCCGAGAAGTTTGTTGCTGTTAGCTCTAAATAAAGTCTGTACATTGTTTAACAGATACTGTCTTGTAGGTACACAAAGATTTACATCCGTGACAGTTTTTCTAAAGAAAATCAATGTAATATTACTTAACAATTGAGGGGGTCAGCGCAACAGTGGTCTAACCCTCCCCAACACCCAATTTGCGATATTGATACCATTTGTGAGATTTTCGTGTGAACTAACTTCCTACCGTATGGCTTTGACCAAAACCTTCTTGTTATATTAAATTACATCTATTTAAATTTTCCCTCAGAAGAAAATCCATCTTGTTTTAGTGCAACTGTGGTCTAACCATAAATGGCCAATGAGAGGTCAGCATCTTGGTGACGTGTAACAACAATAGCAGCAAATATGGCTAATGCTAATGTTTGTAATAATGTTTCTGGTGGCGAAAATGATAAAAATCATGCTGAAATTGTGGCAAACCGTGGCAGAAAACGTGTAAGACATGAGGAATCATGGTGTAGAAATATGAGAAAGAAGAAAAGGAATTCAGGAGAGGAATATTTCGGCAGAACAGCAAAGAAAGTCGAGCTACACAAACAGGGCCCACCATGTGCTTGCGAACATAAGTGCTATGAGATGTTTACAGAAGAACAACGTAAAGTCATGTTTAAGCAATTTTGGCAACTCTGTGATTTCAGTTTGCAAAATGCATATATTAGTGGATGTGTGAAAGTGAATGAAGTGAAGAAAAGATACGGAGCTAATGGTGAGCAAAGCAGGAGGCAGCATACTCATGAGTATTATATTTCTGTACTGGGTTGTGACAAGAGAGTTTGCAAACAGGCATTTATATCGTTCCATGGGATTAGTAATGGCAGACTTTCAAGGGCAGTTGAAAAAAAAAACAGATCGAAGGGACACCAAAATCAGATGGTCGTGGAAAACACGGAAACAGACCAAATAAAACCAGCAAACAGCAATGTAATTTGGTTATAAATCATATTAAAAGCTTTCCATTGCGTGAATGCCACTATTCTAGATGCTTGGCTCCAAATAAAAATATTTGCCGGAAGGTCTCAATATTACAAAGATGTACAAACTCTATGCAGATTGGATGAAACAAGAACATTGTTCTAGTGATATTGTTAGTGAATATGTGTATTGGGAAATATTCAATACTAAGTTCAATTTTGGTTTTTCCACACCATTTACTGATACCTGTAAAGTTTGTGATGCACTCCGCATAAAACATGCAGCAGTTCAGGATGGGGTTGAAAAAGCAAAACTGAAACAGGAATTAGATTTGCATCAGTTAAAGGCACAGTAAAGGGCATACACTAACCTAAAAATGATGTAGCCAATTTTAAAGCTAACAACTCAGTGAACCTTTGATTTACAGCAGGCATTACCTACTCCTCATCTGCATACAAGTGAAGTCTTTTACAAGAGACAACTCTGTACCTACAACTTTTGTATTCATGATTGCACTTCTGATGATGTTAATATGTATGTATGGCCAGAAAATGTTGCAGGGCATGGTGCAGATGAGGTTATATCATGTTTAAGTAAATACACCTCCAGTAATCTTCAAAACTGTGACAAATTAATAGTTTACTCTGACAACTGTTTTGCCCAAAACAAAAATGTATCTCTTGTAACTTTTTGGTTACTACTTATACATAAACAGTTTGTCAAGGAAATTGAACACAAATATCTTGTGTCAGGCCACAGCTACCTACCATGTGATAGGGACTTTGGTCTGATAGAAAAGAAAAAGAGAGCTCGAAAGTAAGTTTATACACCTATTGATTGGGCAGAACTCATAAAAAACACTAAGACAGATAAACAGGGATTTAATGTGACTGAAATGCAGCAGGCTGACTTTGTCAGTTCAAAGCCTCTAACTGATAAAATAACAAACCAAAAGTTCACAAAGACAAAAGGCCTATTGCTTTCAGTCGCGTTACAATCTTTAAGTTCTCCATTACCCAGCCCTGGAAGTATAATGTAAAGTTTTCATATTCAGATCTAGAAGAGGATAATTATGTAAATGTTGTAAAAGGTCAAAAGAAAAGAGACAGGCATACTCTGGATCTTAAAAATGTTAAACTAGAACCTAAATATTCCAAAACAAGAACAATAAATCCCAATATAATTAAAGATATTAATGACCTTTTGAAATATGTTCCACCAGTCTATCATTCATTTTATAATGGTTCGATTGCTCAAAATATAATGACTCAGAACTGTGACAGTGAGGTGGACAATAAGTTTTTGACATTCTTGAATATGTATAAATGGCCAACAAGGTAATTGTGTCAACATCATGCACACTTTTAGAAAATTGTTTGAATAATAAAGGTTGCAAAAAGCACATTTATTGCAATATGTCTTTTTGTGTAGTACAACAGAAGAAAAAGTCTCAGTACAACAGCGGTCCAACCCAGAAAAAGATTTGCACCACACTAATAAAAATTGTTATATCCCAACATTATTTTAACAGTACTCAATGTGTTGTTGTGCAATAATCTGGAAAGGTGTCAGTGAACAATCAATGCGATTAAAATGAGGTTTTCCTTATTCTTTAAAAAACCAGGTGAGTTTTTCTCCATGTTCTAAAAAGATGGGTTAGACCACTGTTGCACTGACCCCCTCAATTGCTAATAATATCCATCAAAAATCTGGCATCCGTGAAAACTAAATTTTGCCCGTCATATAACTTGGCAACCCTGTTGCTCACTAAAACTTGTGTATAGGATGAAGAAGTGCTATTCCATTTATAAATCGCAATGCTAGACAGTTTCATTTTATTCAAAATCACAACAGCTGCAGAAATATGCGAAACCGATACGTTATGAACTGTGTTGACGGGTGCAAGCCAACGCAGCATCAAGACATATCATACCAGAAGTGATGACAAATATATAGCATTCCTTCAGGTGATCAGGAAATTGTCTATAAAATTGTTAAAATGGGCTAAAAGTTGATAAAATTGAGCATGTTTATCTAAACGAGAACAACATATACTAAAGCAATATTTGCCTAAGATCTGTAACTTCTATTATTTCATCTGTTTAAATGATTTGAGATTTAAATAGCCTACCAAGATAGAGATGACATTTAAATAACTCACGCTAGACAATGGATTAAAAACGAAATGTGCTATCACAGAAGCTGCAGATATAAATGTACGTGGTGTCCACTTTTACTACAAATAAGTATTTAAATAGTATTACTCCTAAGAAGTTTGTTGCATGAAGTAATTCTATTTTTGGTTTTATCTGAAGTTGGAGTGTAAGTTATATACATAGCAACACAAATGATAGGTGTGGCATTAACATTAATATCACTGATTCAAACGTGTAATATGTGTGCATGCATGCGCATGTGTGTGTGCTGTTAAATGATGAATCATCTTGTGCTATTAATAGGGCCCAGAATATAATTGCAGTTTTATAAATCCAGTTTTAGCCTTTTACTATCTTCTTTTAACCTCTTTAGGTTTATAAACAATTTTCCTAGCTTTTTCTAGGCTGTTAGACAATGCTCCTGCCTTTTTCCTAGTTATTTAACCAAGTTGATGACAAAAGCCTTTTAAACATAATATAGATAAAAATATGAAAACTATTTTACTTCAGAGAAGCAGGCTATTAATATGTACAGTAATTTAAAACAATGTATTACATATAAAGGCGTGATTGAACATTGTAATTAACATATCAAGCACATATTTTAATATATAGCACTTACAAAAAATAAAGTTCACTTGGTAGCACTGTACACAACCCGCCACATTTGCATATTTTCTGCTTTTCTTTAATATATTCCTATAGGCAAAAAAATCTTTCAACATCGCAAGATGTCATTGGCACATACTTCATTCGCGCAATTTCTATACCAAGAGCAATCTTTCCCTGGATAACCCCACATGTACACTCAAAACAAAACTAAACGAATTGCTAACAAAAAGTGTTAATTCAAATGAACTGAAGAAAAAAAAACAAAAAAAAAAAAAAAAAAACAACTTAAGTTTAGCAAGTTTTAGGTCTTAATGTCCCATTTAGCTTTTTTAGGCTGAATAAGATTAGCACCCAAACCGCTTGAAACATAAAAGTGCTTTGAAGCTTTCTAATTTACAAGGGGAAAAATAGATTAAAACCTAAAAATCCGGTCCCTAGTTATTACGCAACCAATTTATTCCATGGATCATACGTCAACTACTCCGCCTGTAGTTACGAGAATTCTCAAGTCGCCTCACTCGTGAGCACTAGTTCTTGATACACGAGACTCTCATTGCCACACTCTTGAGAGTGGCGTGGCTTACGACTAACGAGCGAGAGTGGCCCGGGTTTTGACCGGCTCTACTCCCTAGTCTTCATTAGGTTGGTTTATGCAATTTTGGAAGCAGAGTAAAACAACAATAAGACAAGAAGTATGTTATATACACTGACATCTGGCAGCTTCAATGCTAAGGTTTCATTCTATCTGGAAATCCCAGAGTTCATGCACATGCATATGCACTGTTTCCTTTAATGATTCAGCTAGTTCATGGTACCTTAGATACCTATTCACCATAATGGCTGAGGGCCACAAAGAAACTTTTTTTGTCTGACAACACTGTGGGAAAACAGGTGGATGACCTTTCTCTTTTCCCTCTGGCCCTTGCTTCCCTAAAACTAGCACTCAAGAAAAGGTTCAGGCATATTACTTGATGTTTGTCTCAATAAGATAAGCCAAAACCTCCAAAAAAAAAAACAAAAAAAACATACAGATAACTTTCCCCAACTAAATTAAAATTGAGTTTCTGGGTTATTTGCCAGCATGCTACCCATTGCGCTGGATTTTACATTCTCTACTATGTATACCAAGTAGAGGAAGTATTACATTCCAATAAAAAGTTTGACACCAAGATTTCACAAAGAGTACATATTTTAAGACCCCTGAATCAGAAACAATAGTTTAGAAAACGGTCAGGGTGGGTGTTTTTGAACAGCATAACTCAAGAATGGAAACTTGGTTAAATACATACTTGGTATTTAATTTCAGTATCTTCCAAAGATGCGACACAAAGATTTTTAACAAAATTTCCCACCTCAAACTACTCTTTATATGCAAGACTCTTCGAGATTTTTTATTTTCTCAAAAACAACTGTAATGATTTTAATTAAAATATCATATATTAGATATTTACATGACAAATAAAATGTATATCTTGAATTTTCTGGGAATAGCCTCTGAAATCATATTCAAGAAGTAAATGTTAAGCAATTAATAAAAACATTAAAATAAGAACTGAAGCTTTCCTGACGACGTGTTAATTCAAAATCTTCTCGGGCTTCTAGCCAGGTAAAAACCTGGCTAGAAGCCCGAGAAAATTTTGAATAAAAACATTTTTTTTTAAGTTGGGAATATGCACAGGTTCTAAAAAGATTTTGAGAACTTCATCCTCCAATTAAGATAAAATATTGCACTGTAATGTTACATTCTTTTGAAGGCAAGGAAAGCTATTTTAAAGTCTCATTTCGCAAATCTCTCGAAAACACTTCTGATGTAACTGAGTTATGATGTCATTGTTCAGCATTAACTTAATTTATGCTATATACTGTTATTGATGGTGGATGTACGTTCTGTCAAGAAAGTACCGGGAATTGATCATTTAAAAGTCCTGTTTAAAAGGGGATTCAAAATTGTTGTTGTCGCTAAGTTGGTACAACTTTCATCTATACCCACGCGGAGTTTGATTGTCATTTGTCATCTAGTTTGTTTACAGTACGCCATTTTGTTAGTTCATCTCAAAGGTGATTTGCGATTTTACGATGGATACAAATATTGAACAAATAATCTGTCTCAAATTTTGCATTGCAAATAGTATTTCATGTGCCGAATCGCTGAAAATGTTACAAAGGGCTTACGGTGAATCGACTATCAAAAACACGTACATATGAGTGGTACAGTGCATTCAAAAGTGATCGGGATGTGGTGGAAGATTTGTCTCGCGCTGGTTGGCCATCAACGGTTTCAATTGAACTGAACATCGCAAAAGTGAAGAAAATCATCATTTATGTCTGAGAAAATTGATTCGTACCATTTTAAACTATTGTTTGGGCATTACACGCATTGCAGCTCGGTTAGTTCCGAAAGACTTGAATTTTCTACAAAAACCCAATCATGTAAGGAATGCTGATGACATGCTAGAACAAGCCAATTCCGATCCCACATTCATGAAACGCATTGTAACTGGTGATGAGACATGGTTTACGAGTTTGACACTCAAACCAATCAACAAGCTTCCGAATGGCGCCTTCAACTGAACCGAAACCTAAAACAGCACGTCAAACTCAATCAAAACTGAAGGTCATGTTGACAGCTTTTTTCAATTATCGCGGTGTCATGCACTCAGAGTTCTTGCCAGAAGGTCAGATGGTAAATAAAGCCTTATATGAGCGGTATGCGGCATTTGAGAGAACAAATACGGTGAAAAAGGCTAGATTTGTGGAATGACAACTCATGGATTCTGCACCACGATAACGCACCAGCTCACAAGGCTATTATTGTGAACAAATTTCTGGTCAAAAACTCAACAAATTTCATCGAACAAAAACCGTATTCACCTGATCTGACTCTTGCTGATTTCTTTCTCTTTCCAAAACTCAAGTTACCATTTCGAGGCACCAGTTTTCAGTCGATAGAAGACATAAAGGAAAATTTGTGGCGACAATTGACATCGATTCCTAAAGGTGCCTACAAAAAATGTTTTGATGATTGGATTATTCGTTGGCATAAATGTATAATTTCAGAAGGGGCCTACTTTGAAGACGATAAAATAAAATTGGATGAATTATTCATTTTTTGTGTTTTATTCGCAAATTCCCGGAACTTTCTTGACACAGTAGTATATTGTTTATCCTGATATATGTTGGACTTTGTGACAGTGATGTGTTTTAACAATTGAAAGTTAGTCGAGTCGATTTTGTAACACTACATCACTTAGTTTTTATTTCGGAAAACATGTTTCAGAAGCCATATGCTTCCATTGTCAATTTCTTTGGTTGACCAAAGGCTTCTGAAACATGTTTTCCGAAATAAAAAGTAAGTGATGTAGTGTTACAAAATCGACTCAACTAACTTTCAAGTATATTGTTTGTTAGTACTTTATTTTCATATTTTTTATCGGAATGTTTTGTGGCTGCTAAAATTTATGTATCAAAAGCTTACTATTAGGTAACATACCCTCTTATTATATGCCTGATTATTCAAGTCTGCTAAGTTGGAACAAACACAGTGCTTATATCGAAAAAACTGAGATATGTTAGTGATCAGTTATCAGATGATAGCAGTGCAGAATAGTGATCATATCTCTCATTCACAATGAAGTAATGTATTAATTTAAATATATGGCTTAAAGCTATTTTTCATTTAACTAGCAGATTTTTTTTAACCCATTTAGTTTGTGTTACATAAACTTAGAACAAATGGTTAATGAGAGAGAATGAAAATAGTTGTAATTTGTTGATATTATGAGACAAAAATGTAATGCTAACAGGCTACAAAGTATATTTTAAGTATGGTGTCAGGATAGAATTAAAAAAAACCAGCAAGGTTTTATTTTGTTACATGAAGATAATCATAATTATAGTGAAGAAAACAAAAACCATCCATTGCTTAGCACAGAATGAGGAGAAGTTTTGATGTTTTTTAATGTTCTTTAAACACAAAATACCACCTTATTTTCAGTTTTACTGTAACAGGTTTAAAACTATTCAATGCTCAGTGATATACAATTAAGACTATAAAAATGAAGCTTGTTTTAAACATAAGCTAAAAAAATTTTCAGACCACTATTTTTATAATACAGACGAGTTTTTCTCAAGTGATATGTATCACTTTGTATAACAGTATGTAACTACATTTAAATATGAACAAATGAACTGAATGGAATTGAAGTTTACTTGATCTGAATTTGGCGTGAGAAAAGAAACATTATGTTTGGATAATATTTTATTCATTTTTACCTTTTATAAAAACAAAATGTCATCGGAAATGTTATATCCAGTCTTAAAGAGGTTAAAAGTGCTAAATGTATGCTTTAAGCCACTTGGCATTAAAAAGAAACTGAGCATAAAAACAAAGAAAAATGTTATAATTAGAGGCCAGATTTGTAAGCAAAATGCATGTTCTTTTTTATATATTTAAAAGTATGCTTAAATGATATATTTTGTTAAACACACTTTTCCTGACAACTGACCAGTATTTGTAAATGAATATAAATGCATATTTCAGGGGGAAAATTCATATTTTAAGTTTTAATTGGAAAAAGTGCATGTTTTATTCTTGAACATGGTATTGAATTATAATTTTTACTTTTAGATAATAAAAATAATTTCTGGTACTTAATAAAGTCTCTGCTAACAACAAGCAAGATATATTTTAAATTATATAAGTATATACATATTTGGATAGGTAGAGTCAGACTGAAAAATTCAATGCCATAGCCGAGATTTGGACCACGGATCTCCCGATCTCTAGCCGGTTGCTCTGCCACTGAGCTACCATGGCAACATACCGGCATAGCATTGAATTTCTCAACTGACTTGCATGTTTCCCTGAAAACCACAAGGTACTCTCAAAATTAGTTTGATATGACACCCCCAATGGCAACTTACAATGCTGTAAGTACTTTAAGTCCCAGGATTCATAGTATAGCCAACTATTATGGTTATTTGGAATTTTTCACACAAGCCGTGTTTAGGACAGAGTTGGATAGGTAAAGTCAGACTAGGGTATGATTTATTTAAAAATGTTATAGCATAACTCGGAATGCCAAGAGCAAACCAAACTCAGTAATGTATGATGATAGGACTTAAATTCAACACCACATAATCAGTGTGTTTGTTTATATTCATAAACAGGGATATACCAAGCATCATGTGAAATAATATTATGCAATTAAGATTAGGAACGAAAACTAGGTAATCCCCATGATCAGCCACAAAGTCAAAGGAAATCCAATCAGTCCACATGATTTGGTGCTTCCCTGTTTTTCATCACTGGCTCAGATACCAGTTGTGTGTCGATATTTGACCACTGAGGAAGTACTTGACGGTGCTTTGATTGAGAAATGCCACCCACAAAAGCATCTCAATCTGCCATATTACACATGTAAATGAGTTTAGAAATATTTTTAGTGAAAATAGTAAGAGATTGTTTTGCTTGGTATGTGAAAAAAATGTTTCTGAATAAAAATTAGGACGTCATAAAGGCCGGGTGAAGAAGTCTACCTTAGATTAACAATTGATTACAAGCAAAGTAGGTGAAAAATCAGCTTCGTGAGACAATTTTTCTAAAGACTTGTGTTTAGCTTTAGTGAGTGCCAACATTTCATTGTGGAAACTGAATATTGTGCTGCTTCAGAGTTTCTTAGAAAAGTACACAAACAAAAGGGTTACGGATGAGTCTACATTGTGCAAATGTTTTCAGGATGTAATTTCTAAAATATGGGATACATTGGTACATAAAAAAATCTGAATTTCAATAGACCAGATGCTGCACGACAGTGATGCTAGTGCTATAGTTGGTAAAATGAAAGCAGGTAGCAAATCTTTCCTTTTAAATACTCAAATACTTGGCAGGGTAAATCACCACAATGTTGCAAAATTGTTCAATGAGTCATTAACTTTCTTGTGACCAGTTGAAATTCAGTATCACAATGTAATTTTATTTTTCACTGATGGTGCTCCATATACGGTAAAAGAGGGAGCTGTATTGAAAATTCTTTATTCCACATTAATTCATCTGACTTGCCTTGCTCATGGTTTATATCTTGTCACTGAAACTATTACAGTCAAATATAAAGAAGTGGCTTTGCCTGTCTCCAGTGTTAAAAAAGTGTTGGGAAAACACCATTAAGAGTTCAAAAATTTTGTGAACTACTTCCAAATCTGCCCTTAACTACAGCCAGTTTTAACTGGGGCACGCTTACTGACTGTGACATACTACGTGGAACATTTCAGTGAAGTGAAGATGATAATAGGAGGGCTGTAAGTAAAGTAGTGGCAACATTGATAGAACACAATATTTATTGAAGTCACAAGCACAATTGCATTACATTCCTTCAATGTAGTGACCCGCAAAGTTCCTGACCTTTTGCCAAATGTAGGGCAGTCATTGGGGACTGTTGGCAAGGCAATCTCTGTTGACTGCGACGGAGCGCCCTACTGCGCTCGTCGCTTATGCCACGTCAGGAAATCAGCGGCTTCGGAGGGGTTCCTTCAGCTTCAGAAACAGGTCAAAGTCACAAGGACTCATGTCTGGTGAGTATGGATGATGTTTCAAAACCTCCCAATGCCACCGTTGCAATAAGAGCTGGACATTGTTTGTGACATGACAACATGCGTTGTCACATATACCATAATCAGCATCAGCTTCGCCCGACTGGGTTCCTGTCGAACTTTCTGTGGACGTGGTGAACCTGGGTGATGCCATTCATTTGACTGACGCTTCAATTCTGGCTCATAGGCTCGTGCCCACATCTCATCAATGGAGACAATATGCTGCAGAAATGCGTCTCTTTCGATGTGGAACCCAACGGGACGCAATTTTCCTCAGGTGAAGATATTTCGTCAGGATATGCCACACAGTTTGATGACTGAGACCAACCTCTATGGATAGCTCCCAGACAGTCCATCGATGGTCCATGACAACGAGACCACTCACGATGTCAATCTGATCTTGCGGAATGGATGGCCGACCTGTGCGGTGCAAATCCACAGTCTCAGTCCGACCTGCGCGAAACACCTTGAGCCATCGTGCAACGGTCCTGTATGGCAATGCATTCCCGCCACAGGTTTCACGTAATCCTAGATAACATGCTGATGCATTTTTTCCATGGGCAACCTCGACTTTAATCCACGAACACTGATCGCCTTTGGTAAACATGCTTTAGAGTGGTGCGCTTGACACTGTTCACTTCAACGCTATACAGCAACAACACACTCTCAACTGGCAGCCCGACCAATGCACACCACACATCGACACTAGTCACCTGATCACTCCCATATCCTATTGGCTCATACCTGCTCTCCTGTGAATGTGGGGACCATTGACTTTAAAAACACCTACTTTGAGCCCCATCTTAGTATAGATACTGATATAATCTTACCTGTTGCAATGGTCAACATACTGGGTATAACTGTTGATAGTAAATTGACTTGGAATGAACATATTAGTAAGATCGAAAAAAAGCTATGTTCAGCACTTTTTGTTTTGCGAAATATATTAAAATTCAAATCAGCTGACACTGCAAAGATAGTCTACTTTGCTTTAATATATTCAACAATCACATATGGTATAGAATTATGGGGGTCAACATCTAACATCAATTTTAATAGAATCTTCATATTGCAGAAACGAGCTATCAGATACATTGCAAAATTGCCAATGAATAGCTCATGTAGGGAAGCTTTTAAAAGTTTATCCTTGCTTACTCTTTCCAGCATCTTTATATTAAAATCCATTCTATGTATATACAACAGGTCACTCCCACAAAATTCATCGACCCATAACTATAATACAAGAGGAAAACAGGACCTGGTAACCCAAACACACAGACTAAGACTATATGAAAAAAAGACTGATTATATAGGTAGTAAATTATTCAATAAACTACCATTAAACTTTCGTAATACTACCCCATTCTCCAAGTTCAAACACATACTAACAAAATTTCTTATAAACAAAGTATACTACAGTATTGATGAATTCCTAAATGACAAGATAGTGTTTTAATTAATTCACTTTTTTTTCTTTGGCATCTCCTCACCTGCACATATGTGGTTAGTAAGCACACAAGCACTCATTTCATTGTTTATCCTGTATTGTACTTGTTTAAATATTTATTATATATTACATTATAAATGCTGACAATGTTCTTAAACCATGTTTTCAATCCTGTCCATTGTAACATGTTATAAAGAACAGTAAAAGATTTGATTTGATTTGACTTTCTTTACAGCCCTCGTAGATTCCTTAAATTTGGAAGATGCAGCTAGCGTGCGATAGTTCAGGAATTGTTTTGTTTTTTATATTCTTATAGTGACCACATACAAATTCTTATTCACTTATGCATATCCAGTATACAATTAAAAATTAGAACATTAATGAACATTGTCCACACAGGGATTAAGAGACACACTAAATACTTATTGGTATAGCAACAGTGGTTCAAGTAGAAATAATATTACAATGTTAAAATGATAATAACAGTGATAATTAAAAGTAAATTAGGCATAACATTTCAATAATTATAATTCTGAGAGTTATATACAATTATAAAAATTGATTTCTTTAAGGTATATTAACACAAGAACTAAACTTTTTGTGTCTTTTTTAACGCAATATTATTTGAAATTGTATGCTGTTTTCTGACACAACTGTATTTTCGACACAATGTTTTTCTGAAGGTTGCAATGAGAAAAAGATCCAGTACATTCATAGCTGTTCTCAAAATTACCTGAAATTATAACAAATTTGGAGGCTTGAAATAATTTTTTATAGTATTCATTTTCTCTGATAGATTAAATTTCAAATGCATTGACTCCAAAAACTCTTGGTGTTGTTAAAATTGTATTCAATATTCTTATTCAGGTATTAAATAAAAATTCTGGTTAAAAAACAATCTGTCAAATCAGTGAAATGTTGCCTGGTGATGGTGAAAAACAGTAACAGAGGAGGCATTCACTGAAGAATTGTGGTGTTTTTCTCATGCACCCGTGACAAAGTAGAAAGGATATTCTCATTGCATAAAACCTTCTTCACTAACAGACGTAGGAGCTAAACTCAGGAAAGCTCAGGGAAACTTTACTTATCTACTGCAAGTCATGAATAAGGTAAGATTACCATAGGGGGGGGGGGGGGGCCTTCCAAATTTGGCTTATTTGATTTGTTTTTTTATTTTGCATATTATAGTGCATATTTTCAAGATTTTTCATGCATATTTGCATGCCTATTTTGCTATTTTATTTTGCACACAAATCTGGGCTCTAATTATAACACATTTAACTTACATCACAAGGAACCTTACAACAATACATAACATTCTCCAATATATCCTTGAGATTTCTAAATAATGGCAAAACTCCTTGCATCCCTGATTCCATGTTTTCTGGTATGTCAATAAATAATTCGTTGTAGGTCTCCAATGTATTGGTGCATAAAGAAACTATACATGATTTTTAGTCTTTTTGTTGCAATATCTGGTCAGAATACATGTTGATCTGGAAATCAAAATGCTCTGCTTCGTATGCTAATCAAAAACGGCACTTAATTACACCATACACTAAAATAAAAAGAAAGGAAATAAACACTGTGAGGTGCATTGAAAAATGTGTTAAATTCTTTTGACTAACAACCTTGTAAAGAAGAGTGAACTAGACTGAGGATGCACTATTTCCTCATGTGACCTGTTTACAGATTAAATTGTAAGTTAATGTTATTTAGAGCTATTATTTTTGCTTTCGGACTTTATTTTTAATTCTAAGTTACATTTTCTATCAGAATAACTCATATTTAAGCATAACTATGTCGCTGTGCACATTTCCAATTCTAACATTTCTTAAATGAATAAGACAATATTAACTAAACATAAAGTTTAACACAATGTTACAACTAACACTGTTCATTGATACAGAATTAGTGTTGTATCTTCAATGGTAAATTACTTCAATAGGTTGGTGAAAATACCCCTCAGAGTACTAAAAAGCAGCATAAAAGTGTAATGTTATTCTGAATGTGATTTGTTACTTCTGAATAAAAAGTTTAGCATGACTCTTACCTCATTCCAGAATAGTAGCCACATTCCAGCAGGAAATATTGCACAGCCAATAAGTGCTGTCAGCCATGATGCCTTTAATTGTTCTATCACGCTGGAGTGATGTCTTCTATGCATGCTGTTTGTGTATGGACCAGGAGCACCTGGGTGCTGTAACAAACAAAACTCAGTGTGTCTAAACTTGAAAAAATATACAATGTGTCACAAATGTAAAACTTGATGCATTTCCCAGGTATAATTATTGTTTTCTATTAGCTTTTCCTCCCCACATAAACAAACCCAACTATATTCACTTCAAACCATACAAAACAGAGACAGCACAAGTATTAAAATTATCTTTGAAAATAAAGAAGTTAAAGAGGCAGTTTCGACAAACCTTTTAGGAGTTGTAATAGACGAATATGTCAACTGGGACAACATGTAGACAAATTAGGCGGTAAAGTTTGTTCAGGATTATTCATAATGAATAGAATGACAAATCTGAAAGACAAGAGCTCCAAATGGTAATTTACTATGGTCAAATCTATTCATACATGACTTATGGAATAACAGCTTGGGATGCAGTACTAACATGGAACATATCACCACACTTTTATTGCTAATACCTCAACAGTTTTCCTGTATCACTTAGGTGGTATTAGAAATCCATGCCTCAAATATATGCTGCTTTTCTCAACTTAAAGCACCCAAAATTGAACATGCCGGGTAGAACTTCAGGAGATGGACTCCCCTCATCTCCAGATCGGCATTTGCAATCAATATTCATGGAGACAACTGTAATGGTCAGCGTCTTGTAGGGACAGAAGCAAAAAAAGGTAATTAGGCTGATGCAGTGATTAAAACACAAGTTCATTTGGCACATGCACAACAAATAATTGTATAATTTGCACAGTCTTCTTCACATATTCTCAAACTTGTTTGCAAAGAGAATTTAGCAGGTATAATGGACACAAGGGTCACTCTGTTATATATTTGGTTGTAAATCATGAATATTTAATCATGTCCCAAAATCATGGGGAAGAAAATTGGTAATGAATAAATGGCTGCATTTTCAAAGTATTGTATCACTGATAAACCATGAAATCGATGTTCTTATTAGCTGTCAAAGTTTCAGATGATGAGGATATTTCCACTGTTGAAAGAAAAATATATCCGAAAGTTGAAGTTTCCCCATAGTGCTGGGAGGAATCTGCAGAAATTCAATTTTTTTTCTGGGAGGAATTTATTGAAAGCTTGGTGTCACGAATACAAAAGTAAAGCATAATTATTATCAGAGAAGGGGAAAAAGACTTTGTTAAACCAGGATCTTAACTCATTTTTCCCCATTAAATTGTCAGCCTACCTTGAAACTTTAGACCTGAAACTACCAGCATTCTCCTGCAGTACAAATATTTAGGAAGCATATACCCATCCATACTAATAGTGAGTGCAATAGTTTGTACACATTTCTCCTCAACAATAGTTAATGTCCTTTTTGTTCTCATTTTGTGCTTAAAACCACTATATTATAAACACAGAACCCCTTTGATAGTTGCTCTCTCACTGTTTCCAAAACCCCTTCTGCTACTTTGTCTTTTTTCTTCTTCGACCTTTAGGAATGCACATGAAATTAATTTTGTTATCTTCCTATTTTTAATTTTATGGAATGTTTTGAAATAAGGGATCAAGCAGAAGATGTGCTAAAATGTATTCTTCCAAATAAACAGTTTTTGAAATTTCCAAGGTCCAGAGCTTTAAATCTTCATTGGCTACCTTTTTCTTTGCTCCTCTTACTTCCACAAGTAATTTATCATATAAAATATTTTTTATGCTCAACAGGAGTTAAGATTGCGGTTTCCATTTGTTTCTTCCACATAAGCAGCTGTCTTTCTGACGTCACAAAGGAGATCTGCTGTGAACATTGGTCAATGAACAACACTTTTTCCCATGTTCATTTAACCAGAAATATATTATGTTTCTCTTATACTCAATGTTAATATACTCCACTTCTTTTTGCTCTGGTCTGCAAACTAGAACTGGTGCACTTCATTGGAGATCAGTCTGTATTGTTAGTAATTAGATTCCAACACAGGGCTGGAACCTGGTTTCATTATATTATTTGTCACATGCTGATTGTGATGATGAAGATGAAGTCACCACTGCAATATTTTCTTCTAGATCATGAGTTGTTCCCAAAGTAACAAAACCAGAGGATCTGTTTCTAACAACTTTGCTGATCCATTGTCTTTTCTTCTGAACTTTTTACTGAAGGAAAACCACATTTTTAAAAATGATGCAACATGAACTCTAGCACACTAACAAATTCATTTTTTAATTTTTAAAAGAAACTCAAGTTAAATATCATCTGCAAAAATGAAATGGCATTTTGTTTATGTATGCTCTTTAACTGCTGTGGTTCTCAGCATCCCATCCTATAATGGAGGTGAAAGAACATTTAATTTTGCTCAGAGGCCTCTCTATCAAGCTTGAGGTTCTTTTACGTGCCGTAAATCTACGACATGGGACCAACAGCTTTACTTCCCTTCCGAAGGAAGCCATGCTAAGGATTTTTATGTCCGAAAAAATCCATCATGCTGCGCCGGGTTTGAACCCGTGACCTTGGGTATATGAAGTTAGTATGGTAATCATTACACCACAGAGGGCAACTATTACCAGACATATATCCACAGTAGACAGAACCCATAAAAAGAGCCTGTGCTAGTTTTTATGTTATGCACATATGACTGACAGACTGTCATCCATCAGGTTTGTCCAGATCCCTCTCTACAGTACTATGTTGTGTTTACTATATGTCCCATAATATTTACAACTCAGGGTATTTCAATTTGAAAACTGCAGCTTATATGTGGAGCATGGGCTCCTTATACCACATAGATTATACAGGAAGATTTTTTAGGTATTTCTGACGCGAGATTAGTGAATGGTTCCTTGTAAGAAAAATACAGAGAATATTTAGGCTACAAAAACGGTAGTCTCAGATTAATTTTTGTTTTAGGTTTAAAATGTAGAGAACCGTGTAAAGAAGGGTTTAAAACTTTAAATATACTCACATTATACTTTCTCTACATATATAAAAAATTAATTTACATAAAAAATAAAGAAATATGAAACAAATCAACAGATTTATGACAGTACAAGAAAAAAAAGTTAATTACCAAATGCACTAGAAACCTAAAAGATGAAACCTACAGTGTCTGTAAGCTAACTGCATTATAAGCCACCAGATTATATAATAATAATAATAATAATAATAATAATAATAATAATAATAATAATAATAATAAAAAGGAACATTATATTAAAAGAATCTGTTTAAGAGGGAACTATGAAGTTACTAAAATTATGTTTCTATTCACTTGAAGATTATTTACTTAAATAATTAATAATACCATGATATGTATTTAACTAAGTGTAAATATTACTATGCAAATCCATAGTATAAAATTTAATATTGTATGACAGGTTATGTAAACAGATGTATCCAACAAAGATTTTCTTCTCCTCCACCTGCTTACCCTTGTCATGAATGAACCCCAGGTGAGAGACAACCAACCTAACCACTCTGCCATCTCTAATATGTTACCAAAGAATGAAAATAAATAGAAATAATGCTTTCTCTTTACCTGCTTTATGCCCATTAAATCTATACTTTAGCACAGTAGCTTTTACTATCAACAAGCAAAATCTCTACTAACTTTATTTTTAATGGTAAATCAAATCACTGACAAAATATTTTAAGATGAAATTAACTTGCTTCCCAACTTCTGTATGGATATTACACTCATTTAGTTAAGTATTTGTAGTTCACTTTAACTGCAAGAGATTTATTGATAATCTGATACGGATAGGGGTGTTCAAGGTATTAAGATATGGACTTATGAACAGGAGATCCATGGCACAAATCCCACAAGGACCAATCTTGCTGACTCAGGTTTTTTCCAGGGTTCCCTTTTGAACATAGAAGATAATGTGCAGCATCTGTTGGAATTGTGGAAAAACCAAGACACAGCCAACATATGGTACTAAGAATATTATTTTTACATATTTAATGCAATACAAATAAAGAAATAGTAAATAGTGGTTACTCACTCATTTGTTTTTGCAATTTATGTTTTCAGGTTATAAATCATTTATGTTAACACGTGAAAATGGCACCAATCTTAATCAAACTTATCTCTTATTTGCTAAAACAGCTAGTATATCTTCAAAACCATTAAAATTGTCCAATAAAGCAATCAACTCTCCATGGTTTATGCAGATTAAGAAGTAGCATCTAATGTACAGAACAGCTCATAGCAGACTGTAATGATGAAAGCTAAGAAAAACAAATACTACCAAACATTTCTGGAGGAAATAGCACAGTTTACATAATGCAAGAACACTTTTTGGAGCCATCATGTTAACTTTAATTATGTCATTGCTTTGGTCAAGATGTTTAATACTATGGGTGTGAAATCGAGGCTGGATCAACAAATAGCACAGTAATTTTTTTCACAAGAAGTTTACTAGCTACACGGCAACATAATAATGAAAAATGGCAAGGGGAAGGAACAGAAATTGAAGTTATTAATAAATGTTACTATTTGGGTATTAGGCTTAGTGCAAATGGAGAGCGGAATGAGAAACAAAAAAGAAGGCTTTAACAAAAGGAAGATTGTCTTTGATAGCTATTAGTGCCTGTAGGGACAAGGAACCAGAAATGCATATCACATGGTTGAAGAAAATATAAGCAGTAGTAGAGGCTAAAATGCTGTTTGGAGTATAAATATTTGGCATTGAGGAGGGATGGCCAAATATAGATTTGATTCGCAGGGATTTTTGTTAACAAATTTTGGGGCTACCTAAAAGCTCACCAAATGGAGTTGCACAAGCTGAACTATGCAGAATAGGTAGTAAAGGAAAAATAATGACAAGAAACCTGAAATATTGGTTTAGGTTAAAGAATTTTGAAGAGGATAGCATCTTATAACATTGTCCAGTGACACAAGAGAAAGTGAAGGGAAGAAACACCAGGGTTAATAGAATTAACAAGATCACAGAGAAAAATTGGCTCTGGTATGGTGTGGTAGGATTAAGAGAGCAAGAAAAGTGGATTTTTGGAAAGAAGTCAAACAAAAAATTGATGATCTGGAAATTCAGGAGAAATTAAGTAGTTTCAGCAACAAAAGGACACAGAGGATATACAGGGAGCTAGAGAAAATACAGGGTAGAGAGAACTATGTTGATAAAGATGACAAATGGACGAGGAAAGGATCTGCATGGGCCTGAACAGGGGTAGTGGAATTGAAAGGTATATAGATATAAATTTATGATTAACCTATTTCCTCATTTACACTATCAATATTACCTCTATTATTTTTTTAACAAACATGAGTAATATATCCTACATTTCACAAAGATTGAATTCACTAAACCATAAAAAAATCATCAAATTTACATTATTTATTTCAATATTATCTCTAGGTGGACTACCACCATTTTTAGGTTTTTTTCCCAAAATGAATTGCAATTCAATTTATAGCTCAAAACCTAATAATCTTTACATCTACTATCCTTATTATATCATCTTTAATCACTCTTTTCTATTACATACGAATAATATATACAACATTAATAATTACCAACACAGAAATCATCTGAACCACCTTGATTCAACAAAAGAAATTTTGTCCAAAAACAATTATATTCTCATTATATACACTATTTTTAGGGATATTAGTTAGCACTTTAATTTTACTAATATATTAAAGACTTTAAGTTAAAAAAACTAATATCCTTCAAAGTTATAAATAAAGAAAATTTATCTTTAAGTCTTAGTACAATTAATACACCATTAGAATTGCATTCTAATATCATTTCATGAATATAAAACCTATTTATCTGGTAAAAGAGAAAAAAAAATTCCCCTTAATAGATTTACAATTATCACCTATTATCTCAGCCATTTTACCTTGCAATGGTGATTATTTTCAACCAACCATAAAGACATCAGAACATCATATTTTATCTTTGGTGCATGAGCAGGAATACTAGGAACATCTTTAAGAATTTTAATTCAAACTGAATTAGGTCAACCTGAATCTCTAATTGGGGATGATCAAATTTATAATGTGATTGTAACTGCACACGCTTTTATTATAATTTTCTTTATAGTAATACCTATTATAATTGGAGGATTTGGTAATTGACTAGTACCTTTAATATTAGGAGCACCAGATATAGCATTTCCTCGAATAAATAATATAAGCTTTTGACTTCTACCTCCTTCTATTATTCTTCTAATTATTAGAAGAACTGTTGAAAGAGGAGCCGGTACAGGATGAACAGTATATCCACCCCTCTCAGCCAGTATTGCCCATGCAGGGCCCGCAGTAGATTTAACTATTTTTTCACTACACCTTGCAGGAATATCTAGAATTATAGGAGCAGTAAATTTTATTACCACTATAATGAATATAAAACCAATTTATATAAATCAAGCCCAAATACCATTATTCGTTTGATCAGTTGGTATTACCGCACTTTTACTTTTATTATCACTTCCAGTTTTAGCAGGAGCTATTACTATACTTTTAACTGATCGAAATTTAAATACCTCTTTCTTTGATCCAGCAGAAGGTGGTGATCCTATTTTATATCAACACCTATTTTGATTTTTTGGACATCCTGAAGTCTACATTTTAATCCTCCCAGGATTTGGAATAATTTCACATGTAATTTCTCATGAAAGAGGAAAAACAGAAGCATTTGGAAATTATGGAATAATTTGAGCTATATCAGCTATTGGTTTCTTAGGTTTTGTGGTATGCGCTCACCATATATTCACAGTAAGAATAGATGTAGATACACAAGCTTATTTTACAGGAGCTACAGTAATTATTGCCATACCAACCGGAATTAAAATTTTTAGTTGACTCGCAACAGTATATGGGTCTAAGTTTATTTTTAGCCCCGCATCAATATAAGCTCTAGGTTTTATTTTCCTATTTACAGTAGGAGGTTTAACAGGAGTAATCCTAGCTAATTCAGCCATTGATATTATTCTCCATGATACTTATTATGTAGTTGCCCATTTCCATTATGTACTTTCTATAGGAGCTGTTTTTGCAATTATAGCCGGATTTGTTCATTGATATCCACTATTTACAGGATTATCCCTTAATCCAAACTGATTAAAAGCTCAATTTTTAACGATATTTGTAGGAGTTAATTTAACATTTTTCCCCCAACACTTCTTAGGATTAGCAGGTATACCTCGACGATATTCAGATTATCCAGATGCTTACACCTCATGAAATATTGTATCATCAATAGGATCAATAATTTCATTTATTGCAGTTATTATATTCATTCTCATCTTATGAGAAAGCATAATTTCTAGACGACCCGTCTTATAATCATCCCAAATAAATAGATCAATTGAATGAATATATAACCTCCCTCCTGCTGAACACACATATAATGAATTAACTTTAATCACTAAATAATTCTAACATGGCAGATTAGTGCAATGGATTTAAGCTCCATAAATAAAGTTTATGCTTTTTTTAGAACATGTCCACACAAGCAAATTTAGGTTTACAAGATAGTGCCTCACCTTTAATAGAACAACTTATATACTTTCACTATTATTCAATATTTATTATTACTATAATTGTAATTTCAGTAGGTTATATAATTCTATCATTAATAATAAATAAATTTATAGACCGATATGTAATAGACGGTCAATATTTAGAAATCCTTTGAACAGTTTTACCTGCAGTAGTTTTAATTTTTATTGCACTACCATCTATTCGAATTCTTTATTTAATTGATGAAAGTATTAAACCCACATTAACACTCAAAACTACTGGACACCAATGATACTGAAGTTATGAATATTCAGACTTTCTAGATATTGAATTTGATTCTTATATAATTCCTCAAAATGAACTAGATCCTTATAATATTCGACTACTTGAAGTTGATAATCGAACAACATTACCAATAAAGGTATTAACACAAATTCTAATTTCATCTGAAGATGTAATTCATTCATGAACAATTCCTAGTCTCGGAGTAAAAGCTGATGCTACTCCAGGATGATTAAATCAAGCAACCTTCTGATTTAATCGTCCTGGAGTATTTTATGGACAATGTTCAGAAATCTGTGGAGCCAACCACAGATTTATACCTATCGTAATTGAGTCTATCTCTGCTAATGACTTTATCAACTGAATTTCTAGTTTATATGAAGAATAACATCAGATGACTGAAAAGCAAGTAATGATCTCTTAAACCACATTATAGTAATATAGCAATTACTTCTGATGAAAAGAAGTTAGTTAAAAAAATAACATTAATATGTCATATTAAAATTATTAATAATTTAATACCTCTTTATCCCACAAATAATACCCTTAAATTGATTTTTATTATTTTAATCCTATTTAATGTAATAAACTATTACATACCTTATTATAAAAGAAATTCCCTTCCTTCAACTAAAGTAACCATTAAAATTTTACCTTGAAAATGATAACTAACTTATTTTCAGTTTTTGACCCTTCATCAAATCTTATAAATTTATCAATTAACTGATTAAAAACCTTTATTGGACTCATATTAAGTCCAACCTCAATATGACTCATCCCTTCCCGAAGAACAGTAATATGAAATTTAATAATTAATAAATTACATGAAAAATTTAAACTCTTAATTGGGAAAAAAAAATTAATAAAGGATCCACATTTATTTTCATTTCTATCTTTTCTATTATTTTATTTTAACAATTTTATAGGTTTATTCCCATATATCTTTACTAGAACTAGCCATATAGTTATAACCCTTTCTTTAGCTCTACCTATATGATTAAGTTTTATATTATTTGGATGAATCAATAATACTAAACATATATTTGCCCACTTAGTTCCCCAAGGAACTCCAGGTGCTTTAATACCTTTTATAGTATGTATTGAAACAATTAGAAATATTATTCGACCCGGTACATTAGCAATTCGATGAGCCGCCAATTTAATTGCAGGACATCTCCTTATAACACTTTTAGGAAATACTGATAGTACAATAATAATGTATCTTTTACCTCTTTTAATTATTACATAAATTCTACTTCTAACTTTAGAATCTGCAGTAGCTATTATTCAATCTTATGTACTTGCAGTCCTAAGAACGCTTTATTCTAGAGAAGTTAATTAAATGTCAATACATACTAATCACCCTTTTCATTTAGTCACTTATAGCCCATGACCTACTGTAGCAGCAACAAGTATTATAATTACAATAGTTGGATTTATTAAATTTTCTTATGAATTCAATGAAAAACTTATATTTACAGGTATAATAATTTTAACATTAACCATTATCCAATGATGAAGAGATGTAGTTCGAGAAAGAACATATCAAGGTTGACATACCAGAGAAGTAATAACAGGATTACGATGAGGAATAATCCTTTTCATTATCTCGGAAGTATTTTTCTTTGTTTCATTTTTTTGAACATTTTATCACAGAAGACTTGCTCCTGCTATTGATATTGGATCACTCCTATAAGAATTATTCCTTTTAATGCCTTACAAGTCCCTTTACTTAATACTACTGTTTTACTAGCCTCAGGAATTACAATCACATGAAGTCATCATGGATTATTAGAAAATAATAATAATCAAGCCATTCAAGGATTATTATTTACTGTTCTATTAGGTATTTATTTTACTGCTTTACAACTCTTTGAATATATTGAAGCACCTTTCACTATTGCAGATTCAGTATTTGGTTCATCTTTTTTTGTAGCAACAGGATTTCATGGTCTTCATGTAATTATTGGAACTACCTTTTTAATTACATGTCTATATCGAATATTATCTATACACTTTACATCAATTCACCACTTCGGTTTTGAAGCAGCTGCTTGATACTGACATTTCGTTGATGTAGTATGACTATTCCTTTATGTATCTATTTACTGAGGAGGAGGATAAAATATTTATTTAGTATAATCAAGTACTTTTGATTTCCAATCAAAAAGTCTATAACAATTAGAATAAATAATTCAAATCTTAACTACTATATCCTTAATCGTATTAAGAATTTCCTTTATCGTAATAATATTAACCAATTTTCTTTAAAAAAAAATTCTCCTTTTGAATGTGGATTTGATCCAATAAGATCCTCATGCTTACCTTTCCCTTTACGATTCTTTTTAATTGCCATCATTTTCTTAATTTTTGATGTTGAAATTGCATTAATTCTACCAATAACTATTATTTTAACTAGCTCAAATATAAAAATATGAATAATTACAAGAATCTTGTTCTTATTAATTCTAACAATTGGGCTCTACCATGAATGAAATTAGGATCTCTAGAATGAGCCTCTTAATAATAAGGGTTGTAGTTAAATATAACATTTGATTTGCATTCAAAAAGTATTGAAATATCAATCATCCTTATTTAGTTGAAATTAAGTAAGAAGCAAATTAATTGTAATCAGTTTCGATCTGAAAGTAAGATAAATAAATATCCTTATTTAGTTGAAATTAAGTAAGAAGCAAATTAATTGTAATCAGTTTTGACCTGATAGTAAGATAAATAAATATCCTTATTTAGTTGAAATTAAGTAAGAAGCAAATTAATTGTAATCAGTTTCGACCTGATAGTAAGATAAATAAATATCCTTATTTAGTTGAAACCAAAATAGAGGTTTATCACTGTTAATGGTAAAATTGAATAAATTATTCCAATTAAGAAGATGTGTTGATCGAATAAAAGCTGCTAACTTATTATTCAAGTCATTAAAACCCATTTACATCTTAATTATTTATATAGTTTAAATAAAACATTACATTTTCATTGTAAAACAAAAAATAATTATTTTTATAAATATATTCAAAGATGATAATTATCTCAATAACAGCTTCAGTGTTATACTCTAACATAAGATATTTGAATAAATTATAAATATTATTATAATTAATATAACCAAAAAAATAATTAAATAAGACTTTAAATTATTAACCTGAAATCATTGATTTAATCTTCCCATTTTTATCAAAATATAATATAAATTTTGAGCACTAAAAATTCTCTTCAACCTAAATCAATATACTTAATTGAATCTAATCCAATTGTTAAAGGTTTATATCTAACTTCCTTAGTAAAAATTAAAGGTATAAATCATATAGAACCTGAAAAAATAATGAATCCATAATATTTAAATATATTAAAATAATAATTCAAATTATACTTAAATATTACACTACCTAATCATAATCCTAAAATACTGACTAAAGTAGGTATTATTTTTATAATTAAAGGTAAACAAATAAAGTAAGGAGTTAAAAAAATTATTCAATTTAATAAACTTCCTCCAAAAACTGCAAAAACTATTAATCCTAATATTCCATAAATTATTATTCATCTTTCTTCTCTTAATTTATACATAGGTACTAAATTAAAATCCCCTCATAAAACATAATAAAATAAATGAAAAGAATAACATACTGTTAAACCTGTAGAAAAAAAAAAAAATATAAAAAATACATAAATATATTTACATTTCTTAAAGAAACTACCTCTAAAATTATATCCTTAGAATAAAAACCAGCTAAAAAAGGTATTCCACATAAAGCAAAGTTTGACACTATAAAACAAGCAGAAGTTAAGGTATAAAAATTGATAAAATTCCTATAAAACGAATATCCTGAAAAATTTTTACATTATGAATAACCATTCCTGCACATATAAATAATAAAGCTTTAAATAAGGCATGAGTCAATAAATGAAAAAAAGCTAAATCAGCAAATCCCATAGATAAAATTCTTATTATTAAACCTAATTGTCTTAAAGTAGGTAACGCAATAATCTTCTTTAAATCACATTCAAAATTAGCCCCTAACCCTGATATAAATATTGTTAAAACAGATTACCAACAAAAATGTCAATAATCATCCAGGAAAAGCCTTACTAAACCGAATTAATAAATAAACTCCTGCTGTAACCAAAGTTGAAGAATGAACTAATGCAGATACAGGAGTAGGAGCTGCTATAGGAGCTGGTAATCATGCCGAGAAAGCAATTTGAGCACTTTTAGTTATACCAGCTAAAACAACTAAGAATGAAATTAAATACATCTCATTTTTATTAAACAAACAATCCAAATAAAAAACATAATTTCATCTTCCAAAATTTATTATTCATGCAATAGCCATTAATAAAGCAACATCTCCTACCCGATTAGATAAAGCAGTTAATATACCAGCATTATAAGACTTTACACTCTGATAATAAATAACTAAACAATAAGAAACTAAACCTAAACCATCCCATCCTAATAAAATTCTAATTAAATTAGGACTAATAATTAAAAAAATCATTGATAATACAAATATTAAAACCAAAAAAATAAAATGATTTAATGTAACATCCCCTATTATATAATCCTCACTATACAAAATTACTAAAGAAGAAATTAATATTACAAAACTTATAAATAATAAAGATATTCAATCCAATAATAAGGTTATAACAATAGAAGAAGATCTTAATTTAATTAATTCCCATTCAATAAAATAAATTATATTATTTATAATAAAATATATACGGAAAATAAATATTAATAATGATATAAATATTAATAAAAAAAACTAATAAAACACAAAGATAAATACATCACAGCCTAAGATAAATTTTATTATATCTATGACACCACAAATCATAATTTTTATTAAACTACTTAAGTAAATTTAAAATCAGATTAATACATAATCTCTTTTCAAAATCAATAAGTTTAAAGGTAATCAATGTAATATAAGTAATAAATATTCATGACAATAACCTCTTACTCTTCTATTAATACCAGAATAATAAATTCCATGTTGACTATAAGAATATAAATATAAAGTATAAGCAGCTCTAAAAAATGAAATCATTATTAAAAATAATATAACTAATCATATTCAACTAATTATTCTATTTAATAAACCAATTTCCCCTAATAAATTTAATGAAGGAGGAGCTGCTATATTACAAGAAGATAATAAAAATCATCATAATGCTATTCTAGGCATCAAACTTAATAAACCTTTATTAATTAATAATCTCTGTCTACCTAAACATTCATAACTAATACCTATATATTTAGTGCATTGACATAAACATATTAATCTAACTAAAAAACCTAAAGCTCCTTCACAAACTGCAAAAGATAAAAAAAATATTGTTATATATAATTCTCTATTTATTACAATTATATAATAATATAAAATAATAAATAAAGTCAAAACAATAAATTCTAATCTTAATAAAGCTATTAATAAGTGTTTACGTTTTGAAGAAAATACTCATAAACCACAAAAAAATATAAAATAAAATATTATTAACATTAAATGTTTTAATAGTTTAACAATAGGTTTATCTATTTTGGTGTCAATAATTCGTACTCATGGTAATGATTATCAATTAGATTAGTAGGTCTTGTAAACCAAAATTAAGTCATACTTTTAAAACTTCAAAGGAAAGAAATATATATAATACCCCCCATTACCTAAGGTTTAATGTTATTAATTCTTATTTTATTTTTAATTTTTGGTATTTATTTATTATTTTATACTTTATTTGCTTCTTTACTATAATATATAATTTAAATTATTTAGTTTTTTCATTATTATATATAAATTATTTTATATATTTCTGCAAGCAATCTGTATATGTTTAATTAGAGAATATATATCTTTAAGATTTTGGTTCTCTTATGTTTTACTTCTAATTTATTTAGGGGGTATACTAGTATTATTTATATACGTAACTAGTTTAGCCTCAAATGAAATATTTTTTTTATTCCAATAAAATTTTATTAACTATAATCATAAATAATCTTTTCCTATTATCCTTATAAGAATTTATTATATCAATATAAATTACTCCATAAATTTATACGAAAATCTAGAAAATAGATTAACATTAAACTTAATACACAATAATTTTTTACTAAAAATATATAACCAACCCATTAATATAATTATAATTTTAATCGCATCATATCTATTTTTAACTTTAATTGCAGTTAATTCAAAATCTTCTCGGGCTTCTAGCCAGGTAATAACTTGGCTTGACACCAACGTTTCGAAGAAGTGCATCTTCCTCGTCTTCAGGGTGAACTGATTCTTTGAAACGTTGGTGTCAAGCCAAGTTATTACCTGGCTAGAAGCCCGAGAAGATTTTGAATTAACACGTCGCCAGGAAAGCTATAGTTCTTATTTTAATTGCAGTTGTTACAATTATTAATATTTATAAAGGACCTCTATGTCAAATAAATTAATGTATAAACCCTTACGTAAAATTCATCCCCTAATTAAAATTTCCAATAACACCTTAGTTGATTTACCAACACCGTCAAATATTTCGACCTGATGAAATTTTGGTTCTCTTTTAGGATTATGTTTAGGAATTCAAATTATAACAGGTTTATTCTTAGTAATACATTATTCAGCTCATATTGATTTAGCACTCTCCAGACTAGCTCATATTTGTCGAGACGTAAATTATGGTTGACTCCTACGTACTCTACATGCAAATGGTGCCTCAATATTTTTTGTTTGTATTTATTTACATATTGGACGAGGAATATATTATGGCTCATATAAATTTTATTATACATGAATAGTGGGTGTAGTGATTTTATTTTTAGTTATAGCAACAGCATTTATAGGTTATGTTACCTTGAGGACAAATATCTTTTTGAGGGGCCACAGTAATTACTAACTTATTATCAGCTATTCCTTACTTAGGTATCAACTTAGTTCAATGAGTATGAGGAGGTTTTGCTGTTGATAAAGCAACCTTAAATCGTTTCTTTACATTTCACTTTGTACTCCCATTTATTGTAGCAGCAACAGTTATAGTTCATTTATTATTTCTACACCAAACTGGATCTAATAACCCATTAGGTTTAAATAGAAATATTGATAAAATTCCCTTCCATCCTTATTTCACATTTAAAGACATTTTAGGATTTATTATACTATTTATTATTTTATCCTTATTATCTTTAAAAGAACCTTATATTTTAGGAGATCCAGATAACTTCACACCTGCAAATCCATTAGTTACACCAGTTCATATTCAACCAGAATGATATTTCTTATTTGCTTACGCCATCCTACGATCAATTCCTAATAAATTAGGAGGTGTAATCGCTTTAGTTATATCTATTGCAATTCTATTCTTTATACCTTTAACTATTACAAATTCACGAGGATTACAATATTATCCAATTAACCAATTTATATTCTGAGCCATAGTTATAATTGTAATTCTATTAACCTGAATTGGAGCTTGACCTGTTGAAGATCCTTATATTTTAACAGGACAAATTCTAAATATTTTATATTTCCTTTACTATATTTTAAATCCCTTAATTATTAAAATTTGAGATAATATTCTTTATCAATAATATTTAGTTATACACTTAATGAATAAGCTTATGTCTTGAAATCATAATGAAAGGGTTAAATTCCCTTATTAACTTTATTACTTAACTAAACCTTTAAAAGAAAAATTTTAAACCTAAATATAAAAATAAAAAATTTAAAGATAAAGGTAAAAATCTCCTTCATGCTAAATATATCAACTTATCATACCGATATCGAGGTAATGTTCCTCGCACTCATACATATAAAAAAGCAATAAAAATCAGTTTTAAATAAAATATAAAAGAATTTAAATTGGACCCAAGAAAAATTACACATATTAATATTCTTATAAATAAAATTCTAGAATATTCTCTTAAAAAAATTAATGCAAAACCACCTCTTCCATATTCAACATTAAATCCTGATACTAATTCAGATTTCCCTTCAGCAAAATCGAACGGTCTACGGTTTGTTTCAGCAAAACAAGAAACAAATCATACATTACATAAAGGTAAACACAAAAAAAAAAAACCAAATACCCATATGATAATAAAAAAAATCTAATAAAGAATATCTTCTAATCAAAAAAATAAATGATAATAAAATTAAAGCTAATCTTACCTCATAAGAAATGGTTTGCGCTACTGCATGCAAACCACCTAATAATGCATAATTAGAATTAGAAGATCAACCAGCTTAACATTACTGTATATACTCCTATACTCGTACAAACCAAAAAAAAAAAAAAAAAAAAATCCCCAAATTAAAAGTATATAACCCTCTTAAATAAGGTATTAAACTTCATAAAATTAAAGATAAAAATAAAGACAAAATAGGACAAATATAATATAATAAATAATTAGATACTAAAGGATTTATATGTTCTTTACAAAACAATTTAATAGCATCACTAAAAGGTTGTAAGATTCCTACAAACCCTGCTTTATTAGGTCATTTACGAAGATGAATATACCCTAATACTTTACACTCTAATATAGTAAAAAAAGCTACACCAACCATAACAAAAATAATTAAAATTAATATTAATAATTCTCTTACCATTTACTACTTATGATTATTTATCATATTCACAGATTCTAAATCCGTTACACTCTGTTCTGCCAAAATAGTCAAATTAATAAAATTCAATTTTACTAAAATTATTTCAAATATCCCTCTCGTACTAAGATATTTAACATTATTAAAGATAGAAACCAACCTGGCTCACGCCGGTTTAATCTCAGATCATGTAAGATTTTAAAGGTCGAACAGACCTAGTCTATGAACATCTACACCCACAACTAATCTTAATCCAACATTGAGGTCACAATCTTCTCTTTCGATAAGAACTCTTAAAAAAAATTATGCTGTTATCCCTAAGGTAATTTAATCTTTTAATCATTATCAATGGATCATCATATTAAATCTTAAAAAGAGTTTTATTTATCTTTTAATCACCCCAATCAAATAAATTTTACAATAACTTAAATTATTTATTAACCCAAATAATTTATACATTTATTAAACTCTACAGGGTCTTCTCGTCCCTTAATAACATTTAAGTCTTTTTACTTAAAATCTAAATTCAATTTAATAAATATAAAACAGAATTTACCTCATCCAACCATTCATACAAGCTTTCAATTAAAAGACTAATGATTATGCTACCTTCGCACAGTCAATATACCACGGCCCTTCAAAAATTTTCAGTGGGCAGGTTAGATCTCTTAAATATACCAAGAAACCATGTTTTTAATAAACAGGTGAGCAAAATATTTATCTAATTCTTTATACATAACTAATTTATCATAACATAAATTAAACATTTTACTAATTAAATCATCTTTTCCAAAAGTACAAAATTTTATCTAACATTTTAATAAAAAACTAAATAAAAATTAAAAATTAAAACAAAACAAGAATTAAATTTTAACATCCTTAAAATAATAACAAATTCTAAATTCATATAACCCTAATACAATAAACCTTATTATAATTTTATCTTTTAAAAAGCTATTCCCCTCTAAAATTAGAAATATTTTATATTCTAATAATTAAATAAAAAATAATTAACATTCCCCGAATTAAATTTGTTTATTAAAAAACTAGATATCCTTAAAAACGATAAATATTTCATTACCAGTAAAGCATTATTAATATTTATGAAACAATAACTAAAATACTAAATTAAATCTTTTAAATTCGAGATAAACAAAATTTATAATTCATTCTAATATACTCTGATACACAAGATACAATTAATAAAATTACCTTCAATTAATTATAACATCATCCTTTAATTTACTATAGTAAAGATAATTTTATCAATTCATTCTACAAAAACATAAATTTATTTAATTTAAATACATAATGCAAACTTAATAATTAAACAATTTTATTAATTTCAGATTACATCGAATTGCACGATTAACAGCTTCAGTGTAAATGAAAATCTTAACTCTAAGTTTAATCTGTATAAATCATTCTAGGTACATCTTCCGATACACCTACTTTGTTACGACTTATCTTGTCTTATAACGAGAGTGGCGGGCGATGTGTACACATTATAGAGCTATGATCATTTTATCGATCTTCATAAAATTACAATTAAATCCACCTTCAAATTATATTTTCAATAACAATCCATATTATAAATAAAATTTATTGTAATCCATTATTCAACTTATATATAACTGCACCTTGACTTGAAATACTAATTAATAATATTTCCAGAAAATTACCTGAAAGTATTTTCTTAAACAGCGGTATACAAAAACTTAACATAAGTAAGGTTCAACGTGCATTATCGATTATGTAACAGATTCCTCTAAATAGACTATAATACCGTCAAATTCTTTAAGTTTAAAGACCATATCTACTAATACTCTAGTACAAAAATTACAATAAAAATAACAGGGTATCTAATCTTAGTTTATATTTTTAATTTCATAACAATCCTACCATTGACATTTATATAACACCTCAAAATAACATAAAATTTCACCCTAAATTATTCTAATCATTATATCAAAAATAATATTAATTACTTAAGAACCAATAATGCTCATTTGATTTTTCTGTCTAACCGCGGATGCTGGCACAACCTTTACCAAACCTTTAAATACATTTACTAAATCTAAACTAATTTAATATCAATAAAATCATCTATTGCTATATCACTTAATAATTCAAAATCCCTCCTAGAAATTCCAAAATTCACATATAGATTAATGTAATAATGAACAAATTTAAGCAAGAATAAAACTCATCTTTCCCCTTTTCAGTAAGGGAGGGGTGAATTGGATCAGTAAGGGAGGGGTGAATTGAGTAAAAGATAAACAAAGGCCCTTCCTCCCTAAAAAGAATTTTTTGCCCAAAATTCAACTTTTAAGAATGAAGAAAAACATTGGTTCTATTTTATATACTTTTAGTTATTTTTATACTCATAGATTCCATTTTTTTCTAATTCTTATAAAAATGGAATCTATGACTATAAAATATACTGTAAAGTATATAATAAGAGTATATATATCTTATTAGAATTAATAAGAAATATTGGAATACACATCTTATGTATTTATTATTCTGACCCTTTTTCTATTTCTCGTGTAAGTTGTTATACTTTGTATAAATAAAGGTGTTAATTTATACGAAGAATATCAAATAAATCTTACTTGATAAGATCTTAATATAAATAAAATAAATATACATTATTAAGTTATAATTATACTATGAGTACAATTTTTACTTAAGACTACCTTAAAAAAAAGATAAAAAGAAATTATAAGATACATACCAATGAATACAAAATTTCCTAAAAAGAAAGAAAGTTTTAAAGTAACAGTAAAATGCCTGATTTAAAAGGATTATCGTGATAGGATAAATAATGTAATTTTATTACTTTTACTAAATTACTGACCATAATCCATGTTTATTACGTTTAACAGAATTAAACTGTAATCTTAAAATATCAAAACTTTTTGCGCACCTTACACCAAAATGTAGAAAAGAAAGCTAAATTTAAGCTAATGGGTTCATACCCCATCTATAGAGTTAGTCTCTCTTTTCTAATGCCCAATAATTCAACAAAAATCCTCTTTTTAAGAACCTTAATTAGAGGTGTATTAATTTCACTATGTGCCAATTCATGAATAGGAGCATGAATAGGTCTAGAAATTAATTTACTCTCCTTCATCCCTTTGCTATCTTCCAACAAAAATATATATTCCATTGAAGCTTCATTAAAGTACTTTTTAATTCAAGCTATTGCATCCTCATCCTTATTATTCTTGATTCTTTTAAAAACCAATCTTTATGAAATATTTTATTTTATAAGAAATAGAACATGAAATAATCTTATTATAACTCCCCTTTTAATAAAAATTGCGTGTGCACTACCTTCAGTAGAAGGACTTTCCTGAATAAACTGTTTTATTATCTTATCAATCCAAAAAATTGCCCCATTAATGTTAATTTCCTATATACTAATTAATAATTACTTCATTCAAGCTATAATTATCCTTTCTGCATTTATTGGGGCAATTGGAGGATTTAATCAAATTTCCATTCGGAAAATCCTATCCTTTTCATCAATTAATCATATTGGTTGAATATTAACTACCATAATTAAATACAGAGGAATGCCTGATGTATAGAATGCAAGACAATTATTGGTGTGCAGTTCTGAGATAGAAATCAGAGCAAAACTTTGGATTGAGAAGTGGATTAACTTACCAATAGAGATAAAGAGTAAAAAGATGAATATGAAAGCTAGGCATGAAATCTTAGGAGTTTGGGGATTATCTAGGCCAGGTAAAAGAAAATGGTTGAATAAAATAGATAAAAATGGGAATCTAGATCAGCTAGAAATATAATTTAATTTAGAGATGGAGGTCATCTCTATATGGAAGTTGGCACAAGGATGAAATTACTCAGGCCACTTGGTTAAACAACAACTCGGGGTATTTTTTTTTGTATGGTCAAGTGATTGTCAAATAGTATTATAAAAATGTATTATATTATTAAGTGGAAATAAATTCAATTCAATGTAACATAATGTGAAAGACAAGACCAATTCTGTAAATGTGGACCTTTGCATTAGCATTAGGTACACAATAAACTATATAACAATGAACCCAAGCCTTCAGCTGCTTCTCTACATAGATGCTTAGTGTGTATCTCAGCACATTTCTGACATTGTGGCACCAATTACATTATTCCCTGTTCATAGAACTCATTTTTCCTGAGTATAACTACTTTTGCACCACCAGTTTCACTTGTGCATCTGAACCAAATCTATTATACATCACTTACATGGCAGATTTTTCAATTTCTGACAAGGTACCTTTGAAATAGCTGCAACTCATCTTCACAGCTTTTGTGATGAAATAGATACATGGTGCAAACACTGGAGGGTTAAAATGAATTCTAAAAGTCTAGCATCATAAAGTTCACTTATAAATACAATATTCAGCATCAGGCAATTTTACTCTGAGGAGAGTATTTTTCAGAATCAGATTTAGTAAGATACCTTGGGCTCACACTGGATCGCTGGAGCACCCTCCAACAAAATTTTATGACTTTGTAGTTGCCTGGAACATGGTGAATTAAAAGGTCCTCGCAGTCTTCATTGATTGATGTGCCACCACCTAGAGATGTTGCTTCAATCCAGTCTTTCCCATTATAGTACACATTACCTGTGAATTCCCCTTAAGTTATGCCCTTTTGCGCACAGAAAGCACAACGCCTCATTGCTCTTCACAAGTTGATGACACAAACATGTGCACCACTTTTGTTACATAGTTCATGATTCTAACACAAGTGCATACACTCGATTGAAAAATGCTCATCTCAATCTCTGCTTTAATCTATATCGCTGTGAAAAATTACATTTCCTAGCCACAATAATGCAAGAGAAAATTACTGTGCATTAAGCCTCATTCACAATGAAAAGTAAGTCAGTGTAAGCTTTACACCCATATTATATAATGGAAGCATTCACATAGCCATGCAATGACTAGATAATGTAGGAGTTTGCGAACTCCAAACTTCATGCCTGCATTGCATACATCAACACACAATTGTGCAATATCACTTTCTATGCATTGTCAGTTTCTGAACCACACGTGATCATATTCGAGGGCCATGCCGTGGCCGAGTGGTCAGACCATTCGCCTCTCACCTAGACGGCCCAGGTTCGATCCCAAGCGACTGCATGTGAGATTTGTGGTGGACAAAGCGAAGCAGGGGCAGGTTTTCTCCAGGTTCTCCAGTTTCCCCCGCCATCTCATTCCACCGGGGCTCCATCTTCATGTATCATCCGTGTCATCGCCTGCGGTGCCAGAGCAGTAAAAACGGAAGTTAAACACTACAAAAAAACATCATATTTGAGATTTTATACCATCTACTGAGCAAACATTTAGAATGCTAATGTCAGATCTGATGTTTGATTGATACAACTTTTTATGTCCTATTTATTTATAAAAATTGGATATAAGTTCATTTTGGTTATGTTATTTAATTTTAAACTTATGGTATAGTGCCATAACTTTCATTAATGAAGATTCTACTATTTAAAGAGCTTAAGGGAATAGACCGATGAAATTAGTTTTTAATAGCTTGAAAATAAAATAAATGTACTTATACAGAAAAGTTTTTCAACAGATATTTTTGTGACAGGTGCTGTGTAGTGCTGCTGGAACCTACAATACACCACACATGGCTACAGAATCATTAAATTAAATAAGAGAAGTGTTTCATGACAGAATTGAGTTGATTTGTGTCGTCCTTGTTCACTGACCTTACTAGTTATTATTTTTATGTATGGGGTTCTTTAGAAGACACAGTGTATCATTCTAACCCTCATATCTACAGGAATTTGGTGATAACATCATGCAAGATATCACAAGGATTCCTGCTAGCATGTTCAGGTGAATGAGGGAGATATTTTTATAAGATATGCTGCCTATTTGGGAGCAGAAGGTAAAAATATCCATCATTTACCATAAGGTAAGGATTTTAGTATCTCTCTGCCAGCACACCTTTCCTGTTGACTTTCAGTCCTCCTGCACAGTAGAGAGAGGCTATAATTTAACAACCCTATATATACAGGGTATACATATGAACTTGTAATGGGTATAGAAATGTTGAACTGAAACAATTTACAGTTCCCTAAAATTAATAAGTTAAATGGGTAACTAGCACAAATTGAGTCTTCAGAATTCTGAAAATGTGCTAATAATATATTCAAGAAAAGTAATTTTTTGTGCATGCACGTGTATGTGGGGGAAAGGGGTCTATGAACAGCATAACTAAAAAACTAAAGAAACAAAGTCAGTTGGTATTTAAGTTCAGCGTCTTCCAAGGATGTGACATTACCTGCAGTGCCATAGCAGTAAAAGTGGGTGTTAAACACTATTAAAAAAAAAAAAAAGTGACAGGAAGATTTTCAAGAGTATTCCCCATTCCAACTGTCGCTCTGCATGGAAAATTTTCATTTCATTTTTTCCCTCAAAAATGGCTCTAATAATTTTGATTAATGTGCTACATGCTTAAGATATCTGCATGATAAATATATTAATGTTTAACCTGAATTATTTGGGAATAGCCATGAAGTCCTCTTCATTCTGCATTATTTTTGTATAATTGGTAAATAAATTGTAAGAGATAGACAAAGTCTTACTACACAAAAAATGTAGATTTCATTAAAAGTACGCAATTTCAATGAAAATGTTTGTGACATTACCCCTTCCAAGTTTATGTTTTTTATTTTCAAATACATGCTTTTCAAGTGGAAAGTCAGTAGTGGTCATCCAAGAGTATAGAATTTTGAAGTTGCCATTTAGTGACCTGTTTTTAAAAATAGAACCATCGCCTTAGTCTATTTTATCCTACAATGAAATGTTAAACTGTGTAATAACAATTATATCTTGATTAACAAGAAGTAGAAGAATAAGCAGACAATATTCTGAATGGGGAGCCTAGTTTTGCATGCAAACACACATACCTTTACTAGGTAGTTAGCACCAGCCACAGCCATTGATGTGATATGTGACCAACAAATACTGGCAGGCAGTGTTGATGCTAACATGCTGGACCCTATGCCACAAAGAATAGCTGAGGGATGCTTTTAGAAGGAGAGGAGTGGAGATGACAGTGCATAGCCGAGGATCTGTGAACTTAAAACTCCCAACAAATAAGGATTGAGAGAAAACCCACAAAACCAGTATGACAAATAACCTTTTATTTCTCTTGTTTAGGACACTTGCAAACACTGGATAATCTAGCAAATTTGAATACCTCATTTAGGTTGGCAATGAATTAATTAGTGCATCAGCATTACTGCCAACATGATGTACTTTCCTTGATTGGAGTTGTCATTTCTGCTACACCAGAAAATGCTCTATTTGGGACAGATGGGCGAGTTAAAGGCTTTCAGGCAGCCAGCATCTAATACTGTAATACCATAAAATATTTACACACCTAGGAAATGCAATATGCAATAAACTATCACATATGGTATTTCTCTTCTAACTTAAGAAAAGCATTGTCAAAGATTTCCTTTGAATGGCATATTTTTCATTCTTTCAATCTATGTTTAGATATGCGATAGTACTGTGGGGCAGTAATCCGAGAACAGCAGAGGTATTAAAGATTCAGAAAAAGGTAATAAGAATTATGACATCAGCAAAGAAACTTGAACATTGTAAACCACTATTTACTAAATTAGAAATCCCTGCTGCTGTTAATTTATATATTTATGATGTGTTAGTCCAAATAAAAGAGAATTTACATACTTATGATGTACTGAGAGATATACATAAGCATAATACACGTAGCAGGAATAAAGTTGATATGCCATATCGCAGACTGCAGAAGACCTCAAAGTATTACAAAGTAGTAAGCATAAAATGTTTCAATTCACTTCCCTCAAAAGTGGTTATGTTAAATGTTTAACTCTTTAAAGAGCGGGTTTATAAATGGTTGATAAAACTTCATTTGTACAGTATACAGAAATTTGACATAAAAAGTAAATGTGGCATGTAAATATTATTCAGTAATCTTATGTTATATATTTTAGATAGTTTTTAAGCCTTTTCTTGATGAAGCCTATTGTAATTCTTGTAATTATCAAATGGGGAATAAATTATTATTATTGTTATTATTATTATTAACCTTTAGTGAAGTTTCAAATGGTTTTCCCCATGTGGAATATTTGCTGAATAAACCTTCAGAAGATTTCATAGCACAGTGAGCAGAGAAAGTGATGTGAATGCAATATATCAATTTTTTTGTAAAATGTTTAATGTCGCTAATGGCACGGTTATGTAAAGATGGCAGATGAAATGAAGCTCAAATGAGCCCAATGTGCCTTGAGCTTAAAGCTATATGATATTTATCTTATGATAAGGGAAAAACACCTGCTAAATCCTTATTCAGGTGGCCTGTCCAACTGTGTGCATATGCATGCATCTGTTTTGGTGTGCACTGTGATCAACATAACTTGAAAAGAAGAGTTGGTAAAATACGAAGCTTAGATTTTAAGTTCAGCATCTTCCACTGACACCAAGATTTTCAAGAAAATCCACAAAACTCAAACTATCCTTTACATGAAAAAATGTTCTTACTTATGGTTTTCTAAAAAATAACAAATGATTTTGATTAAACCCATTATCCTTAACACATCTGCATGACAATATGTCTCATTCGGCAAATAGCATGTATAGTCTGATTTATTTTAAATGGCTATAATTTAGTTGGTAAACCCCAACAGATATTCAGAATGTTACTACATAAAAAATCTGACTTGTTCTATTTACATGATTTTTTCTATCAGATCTGAAAATACACTTCTTACAAAAGATAATTATTCTTTCTACTCTATGCTAATAAAGAAAAACATTAGCAGAATAGTCTTATTGCTTACTTGCTTATAACTAGAAGGGAGCCAAGGGAATACACTAGGCTAAAAAGCAATCAAATGTTTTAAAAGATGTTACTATGCAACGCAGTTGTCATTAAAATTGGCTTCTTTGCATGGCAAAAAGTAAAACAAAAGAAACCCAGGCTGCCTCCGTGGTTGATTCCCGGGTGGGGCAGGGAATTTTTCTTTAACTAGAATAATCCCTATCCCCCATAGAGAATAGAAGTATGAATGTGAGAGTAAATGTGTGTGTGCTTGATAATATAAAGTTTATTAACCTAATGTTCTGAACCTACAGTTTCACAAGTCAAAAACCCCCAATATGACCACTGATGTTAAAGGGGGCTTAAAATAAGATCAACATGTTTTGGCTAGTAAGTTTTTGTCTATTTCTTACAGCTTATCAGTTATGCAAAAGCCATTCAAATGAATGCCACAGGACTTCAGATGCTATTACCTGGAAATTAAATACCTACATTTTACTTGTCATGTAAATATCTTTAATATATATAAATATCAAAATCAAGAGCCAATTTTGAGAAAATCAAAATTTTTCCATGTAAAGGGCAGTATGGGGTGGAGGGATTTTCTTGAAAATGTTAATGTTGGATCCTTGGGAGATACTAAATATAAATACCAAGTTTGGTATTTAACTGATTCTTCATTTTTGAGTTATACTGCCCAAAGTCACATACAGACTTTTTTTTTTTTTTTTTAGAAAAATCTGATATGTTCCATTAACAAGACTTTCTCTACAAGCTATTGTTATAATAGGTTATTTCTTTATCTACATTATGGTTATTTAGATGAACCTTAGCAGAAATGGTTGTATTAGTTCTATATAAGCAAAGGGAAATAAGCTAATACACTAGGTCAAAGCAATAGTCAAATCTTTTAAAAATTTAGTAATTATGTGAAACAAATGAGAGATGAAATGAAAAATGAACTCCTATTTGAAAAAAGTTTAAGTAATTTAAAACTGAAACAAATAACAAGGAATATCTCGCAAAGGGTTAACACAACAAAAAAATGTATATGGCATAAATTGTGTGTTTTGACAAGGTCTACATTTTCTGTGTAGTAAGCTTTTGTCCATCTTTTATGGTCTATCACTTATGCAAAAGTTATCCAGAATAAAGAAGTTTTCAGAGGCTAGTCCCAGAAATTTCAAGATATACATTTTGTCCTGTAATTATCTTTAATATACCTACAGTATTTTAATCGAAACTGTTAGAACCATTTTTGAGAAAGGCTTAACTAACAAATTTAGTATTTAACAGCATTTTGGTTGCATGCACGCATGCACCCACCCACACTGTTTAGTTATTTATTTAAATTAAAACTACATAGCCAATTAAATTAACACACAAATCATCCTATACAAACTTTCCTTTTTCTCTACTAAAAGTAAATATTAGAGGACCTAAAAGAAAACTAGAACATGTAATATTACTTTGTAATGGGGTATCTTTTTAATAACAAAAAAATGCACACAAATTCTTTGGATTCACAGGACTTCAAAACATATTTCTTTTGAAATCTTAAAATTCAGTTTTTGGGTGGAATACAATGATTTTGCTACCTATTATATGCATAATACATGTAAAGTAAAAATGCCCTTTTTTATCCAAGGCTCCTCAAAACATGTAAAAAAACTGTGTTCCATTCACATGACTTTCTCTATCTGTTCTGCAAGCAAACTATTCTTTTATCTACATTATGCTAATCGAGATAAACATTAGCAAAAATTGTCTTATCACTTGTTTCCTTCTAAGCAGAAGGAAAAAAAGGGAATAAACCAGGCTAAAGCAATAGTCAAACCTTTCAAAAACTTGCCATTCTGTGAAGAACTGGAGTTCAGTTCTCTTTGCATGTCCAGGTGTAAATCAAAAGAAGAGTTCCCATTTAAAAAAAAAGTTTAAGTGGTTTAAAATTGAAACCAACAACAAAGAATATCTCAAAACTGTTAGCTCTTGTATATATTAAAAACAATTGTATGAAAAAAATTGTGTGTTTTAACGAGATCTAAATTTTTTTTGCATAGTAAAGTTTTGCCTATCTCTTAGAGTTTACCAGTTACACAAGTCATCCAGAATGAAGAGGTCATCAGAGGCATTTCCTAATAAATCCAAGATATACCTACATTTTGTTTGTCATGAAAATATTTTAAATACATGGTATTTTCATAAAAATTGTCAAGAGCCTTTTTTGAGTAAATCAATATTTTTTAGAAATGTTCCCTGTAAAGGGAAGTCATGGGTGGGGTGATTTTCTTGAAAGTTTTCCTGTCTCATCCTTGTAGAGCACTGAACTTAAACATCAAGTTTGGTATTTATCTGACTTTTTGTTTCCGAGTTGTGTATCCCAACCACCCACACACACACACACACACACACACACACACACACACACACATAAATGTGAGTGCACACACTGCGCAGAGAAAACTACTCTGACCGTTTTCTAAACAGGATTTTTTTTGGATTCAAGGGTCCTCAAAACATATGGTAAATCATTGGTATCAAATTTTTGGGTGGAATACAATACCTTCTGTACCTACTATGAACAAGTTACATACACTCTAAAAAAATAAAAATGTAGATCTTGTTAAAGCATTCAAGTTATGTAAAATGAAAAATGCAGAGAAAGTATTCCATAGCATCCAAAACACCAATAACAGATTTTACACACACACACACACACAAAACTGAATAATAAAAACGAATGAAAGAAAGCATTGTTATGAAAAGGTGCTTTTGTCCATCTGTGAACAGCATCACTCAAAAATCAAAGTCTATTAAACACCACAGTTGGTATTTAAATTCAGATTCTTCCAGGGATGCAACACAAACATTTTCAAGGATCTCCCATCCCAAACTACACTATATGGATTTTTTTTCTCAAATTCAGATTTAATGATTTTTGATCAAAATACTGCTGAAAATTTGCTCAAAATTTGATTTCTAAAATTGTTTCAAAACACTGGTTTCCTTAACAATACTTCTGGTATAATTTCATACTATATAGAGTCCAATTTTTTTTCTTTCTTGTTTAATATATCTACAAGAAAAACAACATTTAAATCTTTAATTCCAACTATAATATATTTAACTGAAAAGCAATTAAACCTACTCAAACAAACTTTTAACTTGTAAAACATTATGTTTTAAACTACACCACTAAAATTAAATATGTATCTGTGCATATTTTGTGAGAAAAATTCAATTATGTTTTAAATTAATTATAACCAGAGCATTAAGAATTTAGGTAAATTTACATCTCTAAGGATAAGCAAAATTAAAAGAAAACATTGAAAAGATCATGAAAGGAATCAAAAGAGGTATCCAATTCAAAAAGCAGCAATCAAAGTAAATACCATTTAGCTTTGAGGAGTTTCTTCTTTCATTCCGAGATATGCCTACTAGTGTTGCTCTTTAATATCTGAGGTCACATCAGTGGCTTTGACTTGGGAATCATTGCCCAATGATAATGTTCACTGCTTACATTCAGCTTTGTGTTATATTCCGTAGAGTTTCTAAATAAAACTTTAAATTCCAACCCCCCTCCCCCACTTACATGCACAAATGTTGACCACTCAACTATGGAGAAATTGTTCTGATACACGTTTCTTTTCCTTTTTCACTACTACACCTCCATTTTTAACTTAGTCAGGGATATCTGATAATTTTAATTAAATATTAAATAGTGCCCATACAGAATGTGTGTGCCCTCAGTTTTGTTATATCTTTAAAACAAGTACTAAATATGTTTTCAGTCATTTTAATTGATTTTCAGTACTTAAGAAAACCTGAATCACAAGGGTGACAAACAAATATCTCACTATCTTCACACACACTGAATTATTCTGGTTTTAACAATTACATTTCTATGGTAACAGGTCATGAGGACTGCATTAACTGGCTGGGGGGGGGGGGGGGGGGGGGCTCGAGGCGCTGACCACATCTCACCATCCAATACTCCACCCCACCCATGACGTCTGAAGTGGACCGAGATGGGGACACAGCGGCCGGGCGGTAGGCCAAGGTTCCTTGTAAGCTGTCATGCCATGGAGTTATTATTGTTTCTATGGTAAATAGAAACCTTAGTCCATATGAAAATTTATCAATGACACAACTCGGGGTAATTAGATGGAAATACTCAATATTTTTCTTTGCAAATAGTAAAGAATTAGGCAGTTTGTGCAAATTGAGATATTAATTTGTGTCCATGCATTCGAGACAGGACATAATTTGACATTGCAATAGTTACTCTCAAGCATGTACGCATACTGTAGTTTTGTGGTAAAATAAGAGATGGAATCTGCATAACACCCTGTTATCTAAATAGGCTTACCATTTTTTTTTAAGACTAAACCCAGAACAAATGCTAGTTTTCTTTGCTCCAAGCTCAGGGCACTTGTTACAGGATGTTAATTTTATACAGGTTACCATTTTTGTGTTTTCCAAAAATAAATGATTACATGCCTTATAGTATTTGAATTTATTGTTCATTTTTACACGGCCAAAAAGCTTAGTAGGTGACAGGATATTACAGAAAAATGTCAAATAAAGACTCTCCGAATCATAAATGGAAACAGGTAACCACTTATTCATTGTCACATACAATTGACTAATAATTGGAGCAGGAAATTTTAGAATACTATAATCTGAAGTTTTGAAGCCCCAATTTTAGGTCATTTTCAATGTCTCTGCTACCTCTGTGAACCACAAAAAACTCCATTGCACTGTCAACACTTCTCACGATCATTACAATCACATGTTTTCAAAATGTTTTGGAGTTTATCATTAAATCTACGTTTCCTTTTTCCCATGGTGATGCCACACACACACACAATATGATTTAAAGCAATATATGACTACAATATTGTTCCTTCCCATCACTTGCCTAAAGAAAGCAACTGCAAAGTTATAGCTGTGAAGTGAGCAATATTTACCACAATTTACTTCTATTGTTTATTCGCTGTAAGCTGAAAAGAATATATTCCTCCATGTTCAACACTGAGATCAGCCTCCCACATGCTATTGGTTTAGTTAAGCTGAACATGTGCTCTCAGGAACAATAATAATATCGGTGTCACTTCCTTGTTCAGATAAATGGAATTCAGCCTGAAAGTCAATCCTATTTGCACTCATCACATATAACATATTATAAGAAATTTTATACCTAGTAAAAATTGATGTTTTGCAGTTTACTTTAACTTGAACTTGCCTCCATGATGCATGCTAAGATGGCAGGAAGGCAAGTAGCTGATCAAGTCATGATAACATCCTTCAATAGTTAAGGATAATCTTACAGCATAATGTTGCAGTAATGTTATATTATAACATATTGAGTGTTTTACAGAGTGCAAGGAAAGCAGACTAAAGCATGAAACTATGTTGTGCAAAAATAACAAAGTACTAAAAACCACAGCCAATGAAGTTAATTTCCAGCACATGTTTCTGTTTTTATCTACTTTCGTGTTACAGCGAACAAGGTTTACACCATTTCTTTTTGCCAAAGAAAATATATTCTTTAAAATTTATCATAATTACAATAAAATGTTTTAAATATTCTTAGCTTTCAGAGAAGGTCATAGAAGTCTACACATCCATTTAATACATTTTATGTTTGAAACTGCAGAGATTTTTAACCCTAGTCTGTGTGGCCAAATCCCAGATGGATAGTAAGCCTATATCTAAATTGTTTAATCTAGTACAGCTTCAAGGCAACTTGAATGTTCTGAAATGCAATACCTTTATGACATAACTGATGTGCTTCTCATTTCCTAAACACCAAATGTTTGCTGTGAAAGGAAGACATTTCTTTCCTTATCAACCCAGATTTGATTACTTCTCAACACATAGAAACACATGTAAGAAACCAGTGATAACACCTTCTCTTTAGGGAGTACCAAGGTAGTAAAGAGATTAAGCACATTTCTAGAGTGCTTATATCACCTTCTATACACATTGCAAAATAATATAAAACACACTATTTGGGTCTAACTTTTGCAGAACAACCCCCTGAAAAATGAATTAACTGACCTTAAAACGCAATAAGTCACTTTGGCATATTTGCCATAGTTTAAAAGCGCACCAATATTGGTATGACATATTTATTATCTGGTGTGTGTAAGTAATGACATTCATTTCAATGAATGAAAATTAGTCGTTATCTCACATAAATAGACTTATCATTTTTCAAGACTGATTAGTTGCTTTCTCTGCTCCAAACCTAAGACATTCAGGACACTGCTGCAAGTTGGTAATTTTCCACTGGTTACCAGTTTTTCATTTCCTAGAAATAGCGGATTACACTGTTTAAAGTGTTTCGATGCATTGTTTATTTTTAGATGGCTAAAAACCTTTTCTAGTAGTGAGTGAATATTTCATAGAAATGTAAAATAAAGACTCTCTTAAACATAAATACATATAGTCCTAAACAGAATACCACTTAACCATGGTTACATATAATTGAGAAATATAGGACTAGAATATTTTAAAACAATATTATCTGTAGTTTTGAAGCAAACTGTGACATTTAATGATGAAACAGTATGTACAGATTTCTTATGTTTATCTGTTTTTAGGTAATCTTCAGTGTCTCCCCTACTTTTGAGAACAACATTACACTTTGAATACTGCTCACAATTGTTACAATCATCACATGTTTTCTAAAACTTATCATTAAATGCACACTTTTTTGGTGAACTTGCAAACATAAGAAGATTCCAAAGATTATATGACTAAAACACAAACAAGACCCTGGAACTACTCTGTTTTACCTGCTGAATACTGATAATGTTTTCACATAGGCTATACTACCCAGATATGGATTTGCTGAATACAAAAGCAAAATGCAGTCATCACTTGTCTAAATAAAGCAACTGCATTCAACAAAGACCAATACAATTTTTCAAATTTGTCATAATTGCAATAATCTGTTTTATGCACATAAACTCCAGAATTTACTCCAGACAGAATAAGAAAACCAGGATTGTCCAATCAAATTCTGGGCAGATGGTAAGCCCAGTTCACTGTTTGCAAATGAAAAATGTATGAAATGCTAATTGCATTGAAAACATTGCATTCAAAACACCTTGTGGCTGTCATTTGAATCCAAAGCAACTGCTTATTAACCAGGTTTTGTAAAACTGCTCAAATCCTCTCCTAAAAAACCTCTCTTGACCACACTTTGCAGGTTATGGCCCTCAACATTGGGCTACGCTTAAAATTCGTGCCAAAAGAAATAACGGTAAAGCTACATGATGGTTGCAGCACACATAAGGACATGCGCGCACGCACACACACAAACACAAAACGGTCTTAAGAAGTAGTTTAAGCGACTTTTACTGGTGATCCAAACTTTAAAGTATTAAAAACATTTAAGTTGTTCGGATGCGAAAGTCGCCAGATTGCTGAAATTTTGCCTACTTCTTAGGATCATTGGGGTTTTAGCTTCATAGGTACCTTGGCTACACCCCCTTCAGCCGCAACTGCTACACTCCTCTACTTATAAAAAATATCCCTCGGCTATGCTTTGCGGCTTCGGGCTCTCCATGTTAGGCTACGCTTTGCGGCTTAGGGCCCTAAACGTTTATAATATACCAGTAAGCTCTAATGATGAAATACCAAAAGTACCCACGTATTGAAGTAATGCCAAGAGGTGAAATCATCGTATAACAATAATCTTAATGTTTTCAATACTTTCAAATTTGGATCGCCAATAAAAGCCACTTAAACTACTGCTTAAGACTGTTTGTGTGTGTGTGTGTGTGTGTGTGTGCTGCAACCATCGAATAGCTTTACCGAAAAAACAGATATGTGGGAGAACGATGAAATTGACTTTTCATTAAGTGATGGATTTTAAAACTCAGCCGAGAAATGCAGTTCCTATGTTACAAAACTTACATAAAAAAAATACAGGGCAGAGTAGGCATTATTGAGAATGCAGATATCCTCTATAATGGTAACCGATATATACAAAAAATAAATGAAATAAAAAGACCCGATGAACTTCAATAAAGAACGGCACCTTTCGACACTGTGAATTATGTATTTCATCAAAGTAAACTCTTAACTTGCTATATAACTGCTGTAAATACGCCGTTATTAAATAGTAACAAATACGCTGACTGTGGTAGCCGTAGATTTTAATTATGAAAAATCTATGCATTTTCAAATAATGTTAAAACCGTAACCTGCCTTAAGATCAAACAAGATTGGATGATAATGTTAATAACATTTTAAAATAATTCAGGCATACACATTGATATAATTGCAGTAAAACTTACGTTTGTTCGATACATCTTTAAGTATGTTTTTGTTTAATGAACCACTAACATTTATTGTTGCTCCCAAAATATTAAATTTATTTTCACCCCGTTCTTCCGATTCGTCCCTTTCATTCCCTCTCCTTTTATCTTGCCAACTTATGAACAAAATCCAGATTTTGTGACAGTTGTTCAAAGTATGGTACAGTTCAGAAAAACAAACTAATCAATGTTAAAATTTGTATAACACAGTTCTCTTCAAACTAAAAGCAACGTTAACATATTCGTCCACACTTTTATCTCAATAATCACAGCAATATAAATGCACAAACTGATATATGTCACTTGCGCCCGCACGTCAGCTGTCATCTGTCACCTGTTTACTTTACAAGTGCTACCATCTATGAATATTGTTTTGCATTACTATGACTAGATATTCTAGCAGACGATGAATCAGTGCATTATGTAGGTGACATAAACCTTGTGCAAACCTAAGGAAATGCGTAAACAAGCTAAAATATGTACATCTCTGTGAATAGTAACTTAAAGTGTAGACTGTTTACCTTCCAAGTGTGAGAACATAACTTGTGGTAAGTGAAAAATTTGCCTTTATTAATATATTACGCTGTACACCGGTGGACTCTTATCAGTTGTTATTGTTGCACTTGCTAAGACTTGGTTCATCCATTATATCGAGGAAACATTTCATTTTATTATTTAAAGTGTATATGGGCCTTAGTAGTAAAGTTAATAGGGCTATAAAGCAAATAAAAATAAAGAGGCTATTTAGCATAATGGCCTGAATGAAGAAAACATGCCATCGTGAATCTACGCTTGATATTCACTGCCCAAAAATTGTGTTTACTGTTGATACCTATTCATAATTAACGCTTCCAGATCTCCAAAAATAATATTTATCTTTTTTTTTTTTTTTTTTTTTTTTGTAGTCTCATGACAATGCATCTTCATTCAATAGGAAACCTCCATTTATTACTATTTTGATATCAAATTATTCACAGTTTAGGCTTTTGGAAATTTATAGGAAACTATTCAGAAATATAAATCCAACTATTTCCACAGGTGATCCAGATTTTGTACTTTTCTTATTCTTCCACTAAATCTGCTTTTTAGTTACTGGTGTGTTAAAACTTAAAATACCCTAAACTGCAAAGTGTAGTCCAAGGTGAGCCCTAAGCCACACAGTGGAGTCAAGGAATCTGTGAATTTAAAACCCCAATGATCCCAAGAAGTAGTCAAAACCTAATAAATCTAATCAAAATCTAACAGATTTCAAATCTGGACATGTTGACATTTTAATCACTTTCAAATCTGGATTGCCTGTGAAATTTCTCCCTAATACCATTTAGCAAAATATATAGTATTTAGTTTCAAATTTTGTTATTACTGAATACAATGAGAGCTATATGATAAACAATTGCTTTATAAAATCAAATAATAAATATGAATTACTTCTAATTTGAAATATTTTAAAAAATTGATTTTATATTCAAAGATTAAGGAGTAGTAATTGGAGTTAACATTAGAATTATGCTATTAATATTTTAGCAATGGGGGCTGGGGTTCCAACTCCCGAAACTTCTCCCAATCTGTGCCTGTGTTATAGAAATTGGATTGAAGCATGGTTGGGGGGTGGATTATGATTGTGTTATAAAAATTGTCAGGAAGAAGCATGCCAATTATTGTCACCAGCAGTGCCACAATGCAGTTTTCATAGATTAATTTTTGTATCAAAGCATTTAGGACTTAAATAGTAGAATATGTAATAAATTAAATATGTATTACAAGCACCTCAATCCTGTATTTTCTCTATTAATGAAAAGCTATACATAATCAGAAAATTAATCTGTTATCGATAAAATATGAAGGATAGCATTTTTCTTTTGTATGGTTGACACTTTCATTTACATCAATATACCTTGTATTTACAATTGTTTTGGAAGGCTTTCTGTAGATGATTTTGTGCTATATTTAGCATAATTTTTCCAGCTTAAACTATGCATCAATATTCTATTGAGTTGATTCACTCTATGGCATTTGTGCTTGGATTCAAATGGAATGAATGTGACCTAGTACACCTCCATTTTCTACATGTGTTAAAGAGGAGAATGAAGCACACCTCCTTTAGGGCTGGAAGAATAATTGTTCTAATACCTATAATATTGGGCTAGTGTATTTATTTTTGAGATGCTTAGTTTATGCTGGAATTCATTTTTTATATATTAATAAATTATTTAAGTGCATTAACACAAATGCCCAGCATTGCATGTGAAAAGTTTCCTTAGTTATGCTCATTTTTTTTTTACATACTCTTGTATAAAAGGTGGAATGGTGAGGAATATTTCCTTTACTTTCAGTAAGACAGTAATTCCTGGTATGATAAGATATAGAAACCTTTTTAGGTTAGTAGTGTAACAAAAACTCTTTTGTTTTTGAATATCTCTTGCAACTCTTAATTTTCCACAGATTGATTACAATCTGCCCACAAATAACTCTTTCATAACAAGGTTTCTTTTCAACATTCGTTGTGATACAATATAGCTTGCTATGAAATTCCCATCAAACTCGCTTAACTGTTACATGTGATGCATGCCCGGTGAAAACCGCACGCATGGCAGGGCTTCGTTGCCCCTTTTTGTATCTGTTGCTCATGTTACTGGAAATTTCCAGAAGCTGCCACACATGCAATACATCACCAGTATTCACAAACTCTCACAGGTTTTGACATCAAAGAACCTTCCAAAAGAACAGGTGTCCACTTGCATGAGTGTGACAATTACAGCTGTGATATCAAAAGAACTTACCACTGCAGGTGTTCATTGTAACAATGTATACCAACAATTACCTATGACCTACAAAGGATATATATATATGTGTGTGTGTGTTATGCAATTATGGCCATAGGGCTTATTCACAGTAGTAAATCAAAATTCCAGAGTATAGTAAAGCTTTCACAGATGATTCACATTCAGTTAAACATTGCATGGATCTTACTATCATCAGTATATTAGAGCACTTAAAAGCAAATATGTAGAATTGCAAATTTTTCTACCCCAATGTCATATGTTTGTGAGAACATTATTTGAAACAATAGGAATTCTCATTATTGTTGCTGCATGGTTATTATTTAGGAGCAAAATACTCATGAAGACATCTGGAGTATGGCAGTATGTGACAGAACATTGAAGTTTGCACTGTCTAATTTGAAATTCAAAAGACTAATATAACTGTTATAAGTTTATAGTACCCAAATGGTAGCTTTGAAAAAGTTATGACAAAGTTGCTACATTTACTATATATTACAGACAGAAATAATATGTGGTGATATAAATGCGGTAGGCCAAGGCTCCCCGTGAGCTGTCGTGCCATGGAGTTATGATATAAGATGTAGATTTTCTAGTACCTAACAGAAAAATCAGCTTGTTGATATCCTGGGTACATTTAATAAATGTGTACCATAAGACTTCCCCACAAGAATAACTAACACCTCACAAACAGCAACTGATAATGTATTTGTGAATAAAAGCAATGAAATACTGAACAGTATCTCCCCTAATTAATGGAATATCCAGTCATGCTGCTCAGTTGGTCTATATAAATAACATAGTATTTAAATCAGAAATGAAGAAAGCATATATGAGTTTCAGAAATATAAATAAAGAGAATATGGCTAGCTTCTCCCAGTCATTACAACAAGAATTGTGGAGTGATCCACTATGGATGTAAGTGATACATGTTTCCACTGCAAATATTGCCATTTTTGTCCAACAAGTGGATCACATTAAGTATTAAGACATCATGTATTCAAAGGAGAAAACTCTTATTGTATGAATAGGCACAGCAGCTTTGCTAAACTTGTCACAACAACAAAAAAAAACACTACAAAATCCTCAATTTGGTGTTTAAACAAACTAAGCTATGCATTACCAAAAGTTTATCGATAACTCTGATGATAAAGTAAAAACTACTTAGGATATCATAAAGAAGGAAACAGGGAAAAATCTCAATACTCATAACATCACACTGAAATAGGTAATGTTGAAATTGAGAATCCGAAAGTGATAGTCAACATGTTTAATATTACGAAAAAACTTCATCAATCCAGGGGATCAAGAAGATGCATTAAAATATTTGAATGATAACTTCCAAATTGAATTTCCAGAATTTGAGCCTGCATTTGTTACTCCAGCAGAAATGAATGCTAAAGCACATCCAAGCATTAAAAACAAATAGTTCAGCAGCGTATGATGAAATATCTATTAAGGTACTGAAAGCCTGTGCCATGGTAGTATGCAAACCAGTAAGCCACTTATTTAATCAATCATTAGAAACTGGAAATTTTCTAGAAAGACTTAAATATGGCACTGTCAAGCCACTGTTTAAAGAATCTGATGTGTTCCATTCATGCTGATCCTTTTTTCAACTTTGTGCTAATCAAGGTAAATAGACAATATAAAATGGGCATATTAATTACTTCCTTATAAGTAGAAGGGAATACACAAGGCTAAGCGATGGTCAAATCTTTTAACAGCTGTTGTTCTGCGATTGAAATTTGTTTCTTTGCATTCAGAAGTTGACAAATTCACATATGAGAAAAGTTTAAATACTTTAAAACTGAAACCTATAATAAGGAATATATTGGAAATTGTGTGTTTAAAAATCTACTTTTTTTTTTTTTTTAAGTTTCTATCTATCTCTTGCAGTTTACCAGCAATGCAAAAGTCATCCAGAATGTAGATGGTCTACAGAGGTTATTCCTAGAAAATTCAAGATATACATTTTATTTGCCATGTAAATATCTGTAACATGTATTTTAATCAAAGTTGTTAAAGCCATTTTTGAGAAAATCAAACTTTTTGAAATGTTTTCCATGTAAAAGGTAGTTTGGGGTGGGGAAATTTTCTTCAAAATCGTGTTGCATCCCTGAAAGATACTAAATCTAAATATCGGGTTTGGTATTTATAAACTTTTTGTTTTTGAGTTATCATGTTCACAGACACATACAGAATGGATGTGCAGAATGGCCGCTATCTGAGACATTGTTGTTGACATTGTTATATTTGAAATACACTTTTGCATGTGTATAGATGTCTGTCTGTTAAACTAAACACACCACTCGTGTAGTTATGTAAACATATCTAATTGATTTGATTTTCTAAACTAATTACTATTTCTTTAGAATGAAAGACTGTTGCAGTCTTTAAATTACTTTTGTAGGGATCGTGTAAAAGTTAGAACTCCCAGTCAATTGACTGAAGAAGAAATTAATCTTTTTGCTCAAGCTATAGCTGTTGCCCTGTGGCAACACTAGGCAGTAAATAATACTTTTTTTATCTTACCTTTGTATTTTGAGAAAGGATTTGTTTTTTTGATCTTTCTGAAGCATTCAACATACTGCAAGCACTTCATTTGTGATGAGCAACAAGATTCACTTACAAACTAAACTCAAAACAAAAGATGGGTATTGCGTTAATCTTGAACTTTACTAGGGATCCTAAAAGGAAAGTAGAGAATGGCATACATTTTGTAAGCATTTTGTGAAGTACCAGTGCTCAAGAGATATTTAAATTATACATTCCTTATGAAAAGTTTATTTTCTAGAAATGTATACCTAGTGAACTAAAGCTTTTCTGACAAATATTTATCTCAAATTACTCTAAGGCTTTCAGTCAGGTGGTGAATGATGTAGACTCTGATGTTTCAAAGACCTTCATCTTCGTCTTCAAGGAAACTGAACTGTCGGGAAAGTATTATACTCCTATTTATAGGAAGATGATTCTTGTAAGCAGTGGCAAATAACAGATGAAACACGATTAGTTTGGCTACTTTGAAGGTCTTCACATAAAACTACACTGTGATATAGTTGAACTTGAGTATGGACCCCATAGAAAACACCACACAGAGCTTCAATGCAAGCTTAGTCTATCTTGGAAATGGCCTCCTTAGAAAACTTGCAAGTTTCAGCAGATTTCTTCCCATGAAGGCACCTTTAAACCAATATCTAGGAAGAATTAAACTGAACTCTTTTGAATGCAGATAATTCTGATACTGCCTACAAAGTATTTAATTAGAACCCAAATTCTGAAGTTGAATGGCACACAATTCAACTCGTAAAGAAGTCCAGTGTTCCACAGAGATGCAAAGATCTATCTCTCCGTCTGGATCCATACCATCAAGACTTTATGGGCTCTCAAAAATACATAATCGCCCCTTGAAGTTGATGCCATTGGAAGCCCTACTTATAGTTTGACATGCCCTCACAAACCTATTAAGACCTCTAGTTGGCAACTTAGAACACCACATGAACTCTGTAGAATTTGTTCAAAGGCTAGATAATATCACAGTGGTACCTTCCGACCTACTGTTAATCTTTGATATGGTATCGCTCTTGTCGCCCTCCATGGTGTAATGGTTACCATGCTAACTTCATATACCCAAGGTCGCGGCTTCAAACCTGATGGAGAACGGTGGATTTTTTCCTTAGCATGGCTTCCTTCGGAAGGGAAGTAAAGCCATGGGTCCTATGTCGTAGATTTATGGCACGTAAAAGAACCTTAAGCCTGATAGAGAGGTCTCTGAGCAAAATTAAGCCAGTATAGAATGGGATGCTGAGAACCACAGCAGTTAAAGAGCGTCCATAAATAAAAACACCCTTTCATTTTTTCCTTTGGTATCGCTCTTCACCCAAGTTCCACTTGAAGAGACAATGCTTCTCCTGCCTGATTAGTTTCCATCGGATATACTGAATGTGTTTCGTCACACCGTAACTTCTACATATTTTCTATATAACGGCATGTTCTATGAGTAGACAGGTATAGTAGCAATGGGCTCACCACTATCTCCAGTCATTGCTAACTGCTATATGGAGTTTCTGGAACACAAAGTTCTTGCTACAACACTACTGTAGCCTAAATATTTCTTCAGGTGTGTAGAAGACACTTTTTTTGTGTGGCCACATGGACACAGTATGTACAAGATTTCTTAGCTCACATAAATAATCTCAGACCGCAAATTCAATTCACCATTGAATTGAAGAAAATTGCTCTTTGCCGTCCTTAGACATTTTCATTTCCAAGAAGGACAATGGAACTCTAAAAGACATGCCATGTACTGAAAACCACACATACAGGCCTTTATCTTAGTGCACAGAGCTTCCATCATAAATCACAAAGAGTGGGAATTCTAAATATATTGGCCCACAGAGCCATTGCCATCTCAGACTCGGAACATCTACAAACAGAGCTTCAACACCTATGTTTCACATTACAACAAAATGTCAATTCAAAAGTTGACATCAAATTCTGCATTCAAAAGAGCCTAGCTTAAAAAATCTGACGTGTTACACTCACATGACTTTCTCTAGCTGTTCTACAAACTTCTTACAAAAGATTATCCTTCTTTCTACACCATGTTAATTGAGATAAACATTAGCAGAATGTTCTTATTACCTGCTTCCTTATAAGTAGAAGGGAACTAAAGGAATACACCAGGCTAAAATGATAATCAAATATTTTAAAAGCTGTCGTCATGTGATAGTCATTATAATTCCCTTCTTTGCTTGGCCAGGAGTAGAATAAAAGAAAAACAGACACATCCTGTCTGAGAAGAGTATAAGTACTTTAAATTGAAACCAATAGCAATGAATATCTTGGAAATGGTTACCTCCACAACAAAATTGTAGGTTTTGATGGGATCTGCATTTTTTGTGCAATAAGATTTTTTGTCTATCTCTTACAGTTCAACCATTATTCAAAATTCTGCCAAACTCATCCAGAATAAAGAGCTCCTCAGAGGCCATTCCCAGAAAATTTGAAATATACATTTTATTTGTGATGTAAATATCTTTAATATACAATATTTTAATCAAAACTGTAAGAGCAATTTTTGAGAAAATAAAAATTTTTCCTTGTAGAGGCTAGTTGGGGGGGGGGGGGGGTTCTTGAAAATCTTTGTCACATCCTTGGAAGATAACAGACTTAAATACCAAGTTTGGTATTTAAAAGTCTTTTAGTTTAGAGTTATGCTGTCCACAGAGAGAGACAGACAGACATACCATTTTATAAAAATGCTTTTTTCAAACTCAGGAGACCTCAAAACATATTTTCGGTGAAATCACTGTATCAAATTTTTGGGTGGAATACAATACCTTCTCTATACACTATGTACATAGTACATGTAGAGAAAGTAAAAGACCTGTAAAAAATACTGAAATGAAAAACTGATTGCTGTAGCCTGTATAACATTCATGGGGTACGCTTCTGATAGAATAAGCAGAAGCCTGTATGAATATGTAATAAAAATAGTCGTTAAATCTCCACCAAAACTCAGGAGTTTAATAAAACCAATAAAAGACAATCTAAAACTCAAATCACCTGAAGTATACTGCATTCCCTGTGAATATGGTGCTTGTTATATAGGACAAACAGGACGAACAGTAACTACCCACATTTCTGAACACCAAAGGATCATCAAACTAATGCAGGCAGAAAAATTTGGCTTGGCAGAACACTGCATTGAATGTGGCCACAGAGCAACTTTCTAGATACTACAGTAATAACTAAGTGCTCCCACAATAGGGATAGGAGAGTAAAAGAGACTCTAACCATTTCCTCAGAAAATAACAGGTTAAAAATTGTGACTCTGGACTTCAGCTTAGTTCTACCTGGACACAAGTTTTAAATTGCCTTCATGGGAATAAATCTGCTACAGCCACAGGTTTTCGTAGAAGACTGTGCCCAAGATAGACTAAGCTTGTATTGAAGTTTTGTGTGGTGTTTTCTATGGGGTCCGTGCTCAAGTTGAACTATATCACAGTGCAGTTTGTAGTTTTATGTGAAGATCTTCGAAGTAGCCAAGCTAATCATGTTTCATCTGCCTACAAGAATCATCTCCTTATAAATAGGAGTATAATACTTCCCTAGTAGTTCAGTTTCCCTGAAGACAAAGACGATGAGGGTCTTTGAAATGTTGTAGTCTATATCTTTCACCACCTGGCTGGAAGCCAGAGAGTACTTTTAGGTGCAAACCTAGTTTTCATTTTTGACATTCTGTGTGTAATTCAGTTGTTAGAGGCTTACAAGAGAATGTAATCCCAAAAAATGGTTTGGAAAATAAACACGTATTCAGACAGAAACTGCTTTAAAATCACAACTAAGCATAATTATGTATTATACAATCTTTCTTGCATGGACAGTACAAAAATCAGATTGTGTGGTACCCAACCAACAGGCCAAGTTTGGATGTTCTCTAAGAAAATAAAAGAGGAGCTAACAATTTCAAGTAATTGTGGTCTATAGGAACTACTGGGAGGGACCAATCAAATGGAATAAATATTTGGGTTACTATCAAATTAGAATTAGCTTACACAAATGTATTGGCTCCTGTTTACACTGATGCTCACAGTAGATATACAGAGTAGTTGGTTTATGTATAATACAGTCAAAGACTTAGCACTCTCTCTGCACAATTCAGGTGGAAAGTGGTAAGTATGCTATTTCAATCATATGAAGTGATACCGTAAGGATTAGAAAGACCATCTGGATCAAGGACCCCATTGACAGATATCCTGTTCCATAATAGAAGTTTGAACCGATCATTTTGTTCAAGATACAGAAAAACAAACATAACTATTAATCAAATATACGAACAATGCATGTAAAATGTAATGTGTGGTTATGCACTGACTGTTTCATCCCTATGGGACTCAATGAAATAGAGTTAAATTTTATTTATTGATATTTTTAACTTCTGAGGTTCTCAACACCCCATTAGGTGACACACACTTCCAATCCCCATTGTGTGCAGATGTTTCTTAAAGTTCCCATGGCCAGTCATAAGACTGACAGTCCCATCTACATCCTATTAAGTTTCACGATCACAGTGCTTCGACTTGGAATGGTCTAGGCAACATAAGCTTAACTATGTCACTATCTTGGGACCAAAGCCCAGGCAACAACATGCCATCTGTGAACCCAGTGCAGCAGCCTGCTTCTAACAGTTATTTTGAATATGGCTGTAAAAGGTTCAGGGCCTACAAATGAGGTTGAAGCCCCTGCCTTGGCTGGTCGGTCTGCATTTTCATTGATAATTATGCCTGAGTGGCTGGAAACCCATGCCAAGGTAACCTTGTTGTACTTCCCCACCCACAAAAGGGCCTCTTCACTATCCTAAATGATCTTAGATCTTGTCACACATTGCTTTCAGAGCTGTTGGTTATCTGGGTAGATGCAGATTCTAGTTTGTACATCCTCTTCAAAAATTCTTCCCAAGCATAATCTTCAGCCTGGCACATGGTGTCCAGCTCACCTAGAGAGCCCATTCTGCTGCCATCTCCATTTTCACCCTTAAATGTAAAGGAGGCATATCCAGCAGAGTTTCCATACCTGCCATAGGTATGCTGATAATAGTGCCAGTGACAACTAGGCAGGCTAATCTCGGCACTTTCTCTAGCTCCTTAACAGTTGTAATTTGATCTGTCTTATGCCACCAAATGACAAATCCATAACAAATAATAAGTCTGCCAAATGTGACATAATACCAGTGCATTAGTTTGGGACTTAATCCCCAATTCTTGCCATAGGTTCTTCTAGAGCTCATAAGAGCTTTTTTAGCCCTGGAGCAAGTATATTTAAGCCGAGGGGTCCAAATTAGCTTGAAGTCTAAAACCATTTCCAAATGATTATTCCTTTAACTGGTATACCTCATTAAAGAGTTAAAGTTTGTAGTACTCTTTCTGGATGTGCTTCCTTGTGAATGGAACCACCACAGTTTTCCTGGGATTGGCCTCAAGATACTGCTTTTGGCATCATCCCTGAACAACATCCAGGGCTCTCTGTGTAAGTGTTCTAGGAGTATTCCTAAATTTGCCAAATACTGCAATGACTAAATCATCTGCATAATCCTAGCAATAATAACTGATGGTATTTAACGACATAATTAGTTCATTCGCCACTAGGTTCCACAATAAGGGAGACAAAATACCCCTTTGTGGACAGCCTCTAGTGGTTTGAATAACCATTTTTTTCTCCTAAGTTGGTACCTTCCACCAACTCTCCTGGTTGTCAGCATGGATTTAATCTATTGACCAAAAATGGGCTGTATACCATGCTGTTCGACAGCACTAATCATGAAATTGAAGGTTGTATTGCCAAAGATCCCTTCGATATCCAAGATGATGTCCAAGGCAATCTCCTTAAAGTACAGTGCAATCTTCTGTACCCTACCAAGTGAAAGGCAGTTTCACAGGACTTACCTGGTAGACATCCAGGTTAGGATGTACAGGGACTGAAGTTAACCTCATATACTTCTAACATGCAGTCTATCAGTTTTTACAATATTTTCAACAGAAAAGAAACAAGACTGATGGGTCGCAAATCTTTGCCCAACTATGATCTAGTCTCCCTGGCTTAGAAATGAAAATCACCCTTATTAATCTCAAAACCTTCAGAATATAACCTGAGACCACACTGGTCCTGAAAATTCTGCACAAGTGTATCATCAATTCTTCTTCAGTGAATTGGAGGCGAGCAGGGAAAATACCATCTGAAGCAGGTGACTTGAAGGGTTTCTGTTTACCACAGCCTATTGAATTTTGGAGTAATCAATACAGTGTTTTGTCACCTGTCAATCACCCACTGAGATATGAGTTTGGTTGGGATGTTAATCACAGTGTATTGTGGAAAATGATTATCGAGGAGTAACTCTAGCATTTCTCTTATTGTTCTTGTATACTTCTCTACCTCAGCCCTTAAAGTACTACCTAAGTTGGTCAGGATGTTAGTCAGTACTTTGTGGAGTCTGCAAAGGTGTGACATGCTCCACTTCCTTGCAAAATTTCCCCCAAGAGGTATATTTAGCCAATATGATTGCAATGTTGTATCTGTTGACACAATGGGCAGATACTTTGTCCATTGTCCATTTCTTTTTGCCAAGTTAAACAGTCTTTGGCTGTACCGTGGCCGAGTGGTTAGACCACTCAACTCTCACCTAGGCTGCCCAGGTTCGATCCCAAGTGACCACATGTCATATGGGATTTGTGGTGGACAAAGCAGTGCAGGGGTGGGTTTTCTCCAGGTTCTCCAGTTTCCCTGCCATCGCATTCCACCACTGCTCCATCTTCATTCCATATTTCATCATTGTCATCACCTGTGGTGCCATTGTAGTAAAAGTGGGCATTAAACACTATTTAAAAAAAACTCACTTGTTTCTCATATTAGCCAGATTCTGATTGCACCAGGGTACAACCCTATTGGTGGCTTCATGATAACTGGACAATTGTCGTGATATGAGGTCATTATAGCAGATGTTATTTGTTCTACTACCCCCTCAGTGTCGTTTGGTTCCTAACTGACTGCTTCACCTAAAACTTACATATCACATTTTCTTGCAGTGATTCAGGAGGCTGTTTCATGCTTATGGTTGGACATAAAATACAATGCAAATAGGTGTTGTGCAGGAGTAAATGTACCTAAGACTTCAAACCTCTCTCAGAATTAAATCCTGGGTATGCCGCTCATGCATATGTTGAAACTATCGAGATATCAGTATTTTATAATTTGTATAGTACTTAATCACTATAAGAAAAATTTCTCTTTGCCATACAACTGATTAGAATTAAAAAAAAAAAAAAAACAAAAAAAAAAAAACAGAAAAGGGTGTAAGGAAGTAAGAGAATTTCACTTGATCAGATTGTTCTTGTTGTATTAACTTCTGGAAAATTTAACTACAATACTTTGATATAACAATATAACAATGGCATGGCTGTCACTGCTTGGCCAAGGGACCACTCCCTGGCCTACTTGGCTTGCTTAACAATAGTGTGAATGGTCACAATAGCTAGACAAACAAATGCCTTTGCGTTACTTCCCTACAGTTTAATTAAATCAATCCCAAATGTCTGTATTTGGGATTTTGAAAACCATCTTGATTTCTTGCGGGTTCAGACCCGGCCCAGATTGATGGTTTCTAAGTCTGCTTAAAAACAACAGCTCCATGTCAGTAGATTTACTGGCATGTTAAAGAAGTTTTGTGGGACAAAATTACGGCACACAGGTGATGCTGATATGATCCTGGCAATTAACAGCATTGTTAACAAACACAATAAAATAATCATGATTTCCTGTGATTTTGATGACTGGAACTATTAGAGCCTGGCTTCTGGAGTTTATAAGGGGGCTGACAAGCGCCAACCAAAAGTCTAGAAAGTCAATCTAGTAAGGGACAGATGTTACAACAATGAAGTCAACACAGTGAATAAGCGTGCAGTGGACAGCGTGAAGTGCAGTTAATCGTGAGTTATTTTATGTACCAAATATGTGTTCTCATTTGTTACAATATGAATCTCATACAGATAACCTTGCATTTGTGGACTGCTTTAGGACCATAATCCCTCATTTGTGTGCCTCAAGGTACATTAGGGTGATATTTTTCCCCAAAAGTACTGTTCAAAAGAATATAGAATTTGTTTCTCTTTTTTTCGTTTCTCTTTACATTGCTTAAGGTAGAGAAAGGTACATGTTTAACACAAAACTTCAACATTGGTGGTAAGTAATGCACAGCAGTTTTTCTCAAAACAAGTTTAATAGGTAAAATACAATAAACTTAATACAAGAACATTTTTCTGCCATTGTGGCACCAGTATAGAACACCCATTTTCCTGAAGCATAGCCATTTTCACTAAGCCAGTTTTACTTCTGCATCTGAATCAAAGTGACAGCCACCCAGGAATCCTTTATGGGGCCAAACTGATGAAAGTCAGATGCTGCAAGATCTGAACTATAAGTTGGGTGCTGGAGCATCTTCTAACCAAATTTTGTGATTACTCAGAACATTAGAAAGAGCAAGTTTCTCATGACCTTCAAAGAATCTGCATTATCTAGAGATGTTGCTTCGGCCTAGACCAGGCATCACCAGCTCACTTGATTTTGTACTATAGCAAGTAGGCTTGCTCCTGTGCTGCAGTGGGTAAACACATATCAGTTAGAACAGCTTCTGATAGTAATGGTGGGTCACTCATTCCATTCACAATGTGTTGTGTGTCAAGTTTATAAAGTCGGGAACAAAGAAATTTAACACACATTCCACCATCAAATCCTACATTTATCCTGTCTGAGAGGAATCTTTCTTCTTTATAGAAAGTGGCATACATTGATTGCATTTCAGCTATTTTGTAATGCTTCAATTATTAAGATGTTGTGAATTGTATACATACCAACTATCAAGAGGTCTATTCATAATTACTGCTGCAGGTGTTTTAAAACTATACATTCAAATTAATACAAGTGATAGAGAACATCAAAACAAATATATTTTATAAGAGACATATGATCCCTGATGGCAATTTCAGATGCTAGGAACGATTTATACAGAAGATAGTTTAGTATGCTACTTGCTGCAGTGGCATTCACAGGAACTGCTTGAATGTGCAACCATTGGCCTTATACATGCAATACATTGTTGGACCATTGATTGTGGTGTCTGTTCAAAGACTAAGGCATGTCCTCAATGGTACCAGCATTGACAGCAATTGAGGAGGTGATACGCAAACATGGACATATCCAAAATTTAAAGAAAATGAGTTACGATATCGAATGGTAATTAGAGGATAAGTGGAATGTATATACATCATGCTATTGAAGCAAACCCGAATATATTCCATGATACAAGCCTGTGAAAATGCGTGGTTTATAGCAAGCTCAAACATGTCCACGTATAAATTTCCTGCAAAAAAGAACTAGACCATACAACCAATAGGAGGCTCTGGTTTTAGTCATGTGATTTCCATTCCATTCAAGGCCATGCATTCACTCCCAGAGCAGTTGATATGAGTATTGTCGCGCTTCTGTGTTCTCATGTAATATTGTATTCTAATATCTAGTAATTGCAATTATTAGGTCAGCTTTTTGGTTAGTGAGTGAAATGCATGAAGAACGTGTACTTGTAAAGACTTTAAACCAGGGTAGCAGAAAGAGGAAGAGGAATGAATCGCAATGTGAAAAGGATAAAGGGAAATGGTATGTTACACCAAGAGGCTTTCATTCTTTTCATGCATGTTCACACCAAAATAAACGGTTTTCTTGTCGGGAAATACACCCACGAGATGCACTGCAACTGAGGCAATTAATTTATAATGTTCAAGATAAAGAAGCTCAAGAGAGGATGGTTGCACAGATGATGTTGCTGAAAAATGTTCAAAGAAAGCGACCTCGATTCAATGAAGGAGAAAATAAACCTCGCAAAGTTAATGTTAACTACACTCTTTTCACACAAAATGGAAACATAATATACCCAGTGTGCAAGAAATTTTTCATGCATATTACCCTAATGAAATCTACTTGGCTGAATAGTATAGCAAACAAAAAAAAAAAGAAGGGAAAGCAATAAAAGAATATAGAGGCGGAGATCACGTCAGTTATAAATCTGCAAACAAGAAGAAAAGTGTTAGACAATTTATAGACAATCTGCATTGTACTGAAAGTCATTACAACCGACAAAAATCACGATGACTGTATCTGCCTAGCGAATTAAGTATAAATAAACCAAGTCACAACGAATCTGTGACTAATGATAACAAAGTGTCTACATCTATGTTCTGTAAAATATTTGTGAATGAATGTAACATTGGATTTAGAAGTCCTGCTTCAGATATCTGCACTTTCTGCGCAAGAATTGACGAGCAAATGAAGGTTGCTTCAAAAAAGGAAAAGGTACAGCTTATCACACAGAAAAGGGTCCACAAAAAGGGCAAATGCCTTCTATGAACTTTTACGAGAAGAGAATGAACAGGCAGTGGCTTTCTGTTTTGATTTGCAACAGGTCCAGACGCTGCCAAAGAGTCCTGTACAAGAAGCAGTTTGTGCATTGTCAGTGTGAAATCGGTGAACCCTGTATTTCACACATGGATGGAAGATATGACCGGCCATGGTGTAGTGGAAGTGGCTTCAGCCTTATTGCATTTTTTAAAATCTGTCGATTTTAAAGATAAAACTGTACTGCAACTTTTCTGTGACAGGTATGGAGCTCAAAACAAGAACAATGTCATTCTTCACACACTCATGTATTTTATTGGAATACATGATGGTCCTGTTGAAGAAATACACCTCATTTTTCCAGTTTGAGGACACAGTTTCTTACCTGCTGACCGCGTTTTCGGTAGAATGGAGAAACTTCTACGAAAAAAGCCAACAATTGTAACAAAAGAGGAATATATTGAGGTCTACCAGTCAGTGGGTGAAGTAAGAAACCTTGGTCAAGAGTGGAAAGTGATAGACACAAAATTACTATCTAAAGGCCTACGAAATTTAGATCACATCAGTGAAATGAAACAAATTTTCATTAAAAAGTTTCAAGCTATGGGAAACATTCATATTGATGCGGATGCAACTGCATTCTACAAGTCCCAGCAAGAGCTACCAGAGTGGAAATCTCTTCTGAAAGGCGGATGGACCATGAAGAAACTCTTCTGCAAGCAATACCTGAAATACCCCTCAGCCATCCAATTCCAGATGCTAAGAAGAAAGATATTGATAAAACTATTTTCAGAGAAGACTGGAGAAATCACCAAGATTTAAGATGATATGCATCCATCTTTGACTCTATTCCCACATCGTGCAACACAGAGACATGATATTTCTTCTGACTGTTTAGAAGATGATTGTGGTTTGTTTAAGAGCTTAAGAACCTTTCTAATAATAAGAAATGTCATTGTTGATGTCATTCCATTTTGGTCATGATGCTTTAATTTATGCAATTAAATGATTCTAACAAAAGCAAAATATCACAACTTTGTTAAAATTTCCAAAGCCAAAGGTACCGAAGTGGGTTTATAGTTTTTTTAATGATATGATATTTTAAAATGTTATAGATAGGTAATCTGATATACTATAAGAAGCATTACTCAATTACATGCAGGTTATTATGAAACAACAAGATATTTGACTTTCGAAATTCATTCAAAGGCGAACGTGTCAATATGGACCATGCAAATGAGAACATGTCCATATTTAAATGTACTTTTTAAAGGAAAATTTTCAGTTTAGATTTATTTCACACACATGAATTGCTTTTTGGATACAATATAAAGGCGTTTGCATATCAATATGTTGCTTTCATTCATATGTATATTTGAGATAAGTTTTATGTCAATTGTGAAAAACTGTATTTAGTGGACATGTTCGCCTTTGTGTGCCACCTCCTCAATTGTAGTGATGAGGTCCTCTTCTGTTTTCACATTAGTTTCATACTTCAGCTGTTTCATATGCCCAAAATATGAATTGTGGACACTGAAACAGTCTTCACAGGTAAACAAAGGCTTGCACCCCTATTTCCGACTGAAAAATTCAATGCCATAGCCAGGATTTGAACCACATGTCCTGTCTTTAGCCAGTTGCTCTAACCATTGAGCTACCATGGAAACATGCCGGCACTGCATTACATTTGTCAACTGACTCGCATGTTTCCCAGTAAACCACAATGTGATCTCAAATTATTTTGAGATGACATACCCCAATGATGACTTATAATGTCCTAATACTTTCAGTCCCAGTCTTCATAGTTTAGCCAACTATTAGGTCAATTGATGTTAATTTGTTTTTTCACACAAACCATTTGTAGGACAGGAGTTGGATGGGTAGAGTCAGACTGAAAAATTCAATGCCATAATCAGGATTTCAACCATGGATTTCCCGGTCTGTAGCTGGTTGCTCTAACCTTTGAGCTACCATGGCAATATGCCAGCACCACATTCAATTTTTCAACTGACTCACATGTTTCCTGGTAAACCACAAGGTGATCTAAAATTACTTTGAGATGACATACCCTAATGGTGACTTACAGTGTCATAAGTACTTTCAATCCCTGATTTCATAGTTTAGCCAACTATTAGGACAATTAGTGTTAATTTAACTGTTTTTTTCACACAAGCGGTGTGTAGGATGGGAGTTGGATAGGTAGCATCATACTGAAAAATTCAATGCTATAGCCAGGATTTGAGCCACAGATCTCCCAGTCTCTAACCAGTTGCTCTAACCACTGAGTTACCAAGGCAACATGCTGGGATTGTATTAAATTTCTTAACTGACTTGTATGTTTCCCAGTAAACTACAAGGTGATCTCAAATTATTTTGAGATGACATACCCCACTAGCGGATTACTGGTGTGGAATTTGCCATTTGGGAAAGTGCTGTTGAGAGTTTCACTGCGGCTTGTCCATTTCCATTCATAGTTCCACATATCAGATGCATGTCAGCACATGTAAGTCCCTCCATGTTCATTGTTGTCACAAGGTGGTAATGATTGTGACTGATTTGGAGTGCTTCCAAACACCTCAGAACCAACAATTCATACATATAGCAAATTTGAATGTCAGGACACAATCCCAGTCAGTAACACCAACATAACAGCTTATGTCAGCACCACTCACAACCAGTTCCCTAATATTACAAGCTGACTACAGAGACCATATGTCCCTCATCAAAATATATTTGTTTTGATGTTCTCTACCACCTGTATTAATTTGAACAGTTTTGAGCACAGTGTGCAAATGAGTTTTTTGTTGTTTTTTTTTTTATTGTGTTAGATACCAAATAATTACCAAGGTGCCTGTATGTTGTATTCACTCCCATAAATGTGAAAGCTTTTCATTAATATTTCTCCAATTGGTAGCATTACAATGTGATTACAGTTACATTGACCAAGTTAAGAAGCTTGTTTTCTTGTGTTTATTCTATAATAATTGTCATGTTTTTGTTGTTTATTTGTTTTATGACTCCTAAACCTATGTAAATATGTATGCTCATGTCAGAAATATAAATACTAATATAAAAGACAGTGTGATAGAATTATTACTCTACCAATCATAAACCTGCAATATGTATATTAATCTATGAAGGGTGGATTATGAATATAAAATGGAAAGTGTTGTATACCACCACTACACTAAATGCATATCCATACATTTGAAGATCACTCCTTGCACAACAGGTGATTCATGCAAGCAGTAAGCAAGGTTGCTCTCTCAAAGACCAACCAGTTGGTGATGTCTGGTCTAGGCAGCCTTCCCAATATAATGCACACATTTCACAGCGAATTGCAGATGGTTGTGTCCTTTTGCCCACAAAAAAGTGCACACCAATCTTGCTACATATTTCACAGCAGCAGCATGCGGTGATATTTTTAGAGGCAGTTATGAACTGTCATGACACTGCTTAACAAATATGCATAGGAAAGAACACAAAAATATTATAATAGGTAATACGTATTAGAACTAGAGCTTGAAAATAGGAATAACATCCATTTCCAAAACTGGTCCCAGTAAGTAAACATTAAATGATGTTTTGTGTTACAAAAATCGACTAAACTCTTGCCATTGAATATAAATCACATCACTGTCACAAGCTTCTTGCAAATTTCTATTCCAAGCTTACCTCCTGCATCTGTACATCAAAGTGGCCCTCCTTTTTCCTTTTTAGGAAAATTTTTCTGCAACATTATCATAAAAATGTCTTTGTATTTTATGTAATAAAGCCTTTTTGAACAATAAAAGTTGGGAAGATTCACACAGAGTGTTCCATACATAACTCTTCACAAGTTTCAAACAGGTAGACACATGTATTACTGTGGAGGTGCTCACTGGAATTGTGATTATATTTTGAAAAAGAATATAAAAATTCTGCAGAGAGCTGTATTGTTATCAATTACATTCTGGCCTTAGTACCATTATGTACCTAGACCATATGTACAGATTTAATAAAATACATTTATATAAATGGAAAGAATCCATGTTGACCTGATGTTGTATTGTATGCATTAATATGATTTATAAGGGATAAACTCTATGAGAGACTACTTTAACAAAGATAAATTATGTAGTAAAATTGTTGCTGAATGTAAAATGCAGATTTCTGCTTACATTTGTAGTTACCTCAATTCTGCAATAAAACTTGTAATATTTGTAAACGGGTACCTGCTGTAGGATACAAAGTAAACATGAGTTCTACTGAACCTAATGAAAATAATTTCATTTTAGAAGAAGTTCCACAGGAGATTAAACAAGGAGCAGTAATTAAGTGGAATCAACAAACACTGATCAAATGAAAACCTGGAGCAGAATAAGGCTGAAATGATCCAAAATTTTAAATACCATCATCATCATCATTATTATTATTTGTTGTTGTTGTTGCAGCTGTTTCTATCATCCATCATCATTATTAGTAGAGTGATCTACCATTTAAGTCAACAATAGAAGTTGTAAACTCAAAAAGTCTCTTCTTTCAGAATCACAGCCTTCAAGTTCAAAAACAATTAAATTTGAGAATCAATGACAGCTTTATTTATCTAAAGTCCAAGAAAAAGTTTTCCACATTAATATTAAGACCCAGTGAGAGTAAACAAAATGTTGGTGCTTCATTGTTACTACAATAGTGAACACATTTTGTTTGTACAGTAAATCTTCCTCCTTCTGGAAATTATCCTGTGTGTGGTTGTGGATTGAAACTTTTTAATACTTAAAGTTAAAATTATCCATTCTAAAGAGACATATTTAGGTTTTCAATTAAAACAACAAGCCTGATGAACTGATGTGAAAATGCAACAAAAAGGCTAAGAGAATATAAGTGTAAAATAATCTTTAAAATACATAACATTCTGCTGACCGAACTGCCATTCTATTCAGTGTCCTTGTTTATATATTTTGTTTTTGCAACATTACTGCCGATTATTGCATTTAATCTTTAATTTTCTTTGAGGCAAGAATAAACCCTCTGCTAGCAGAACAAGCTACAAAGTATGCCGAATACTGACCAATGTTGCACAAAGTGGTTCTGTATTTTAAGTCTTCACCATGAGCTACAGGATGGTTTCTTCAACACACCCTTTCCTTTATCAAACAGCATATAACATACAATGTTGCTTTAATTTGTGTGACACTTCACAGGCACACTTTCAATTCATAAATCACGGTACAGAAAGCAATAAATGTTCTAACATATTCTTTCTAATAAGAACTTTACACAACTTTTATTACTGAGAATGCCCAACTGTATGCTACTTGTGGCATGGGATGAGGAACATGTGCATTCGAGTTAGTCCTAGGCGAGCTGATTGATTCTTGCTGGTGGCAGGGGGAGGAGACTGTTTTGCTGAATGATTCCAATGGTACCGGCGCTAAGCAATCAATACAGATTTGCACTGTTATGTCTTGAACAATTTTAAAGTCCTAGTCATATTAGTCCACTGACAACATGGTTCTGGGTCACGGTTCTCTCACAAAAGCACCAGATTGAAAAAAAATGTTATCCCTAGCCCACTATTTTTATGATTTGTTGATAACAATCATCATTGCAGTTAAATAGGTAAAATGACTGAGATTGGTGATAAATTGTAAATCTATTAAAGAGATATTCTTTTAGTGTTACATATAATTTAAAAGGTCCTTATATTCATAATATGAAATTAGAATGTAATTCTGAAAGTGTAAATAAATGTTAAAACTTAAAGATGGGTGTTTTTTCAATCATCAAACTATATCTCTGTGAAGTTTAAACATCCTAGCCACAATAACAATGGAAGAAAACAAATTAATGTGCATTACTTATTGATCCACTTTCATAATTTCAACAGAAGTCTACATTTTGAGGGACGCTAAAGAAAAAAAGTAGTAAAATTTTATGTGTCGCACTCACATAAATTTTTCAATCCACTCTTGTTTATTTTTGAGCATGTTCCACTAATTATTCTTACAAACACTGATTTTTCTGCTTACTTCATAGTAATCAAAATAAAATTTCTCAGAAATTGCACATTTCACTGTAGTTACAAGGGCGATACAGGAAACCAAAACAATGATCAAACATTAAAAAACAGTTTGGTATGGGTTGGCCTTGTGATTCTATACTCTTTTCAGTATAATTGCTTTTTGTGATGCTTCAGTATTACAACTCTAGTATAAATCACAGTTTCTAACTGCTGTACACAAATTATATATAAATATTAGTTCATTTTGTCATTCTTGATGAAGAGTTTTTAATTTTCTGTGAATAGAAAGTTCCCATTTTCAATTTTGCATTGTTACAATTTAATGTGCATAATAATGAATTCAGTTTATAGAAATATAATTAACAGCTTACTGTTGAGTGATTCAAATTATAATGAAAGATTCACTTCTTTTCATGTAAATGATGTTTTTAAAGAAGTACAACTATTGTTGTCCAGCTCTTTATTTTGGAAATGTGTGTCCTAAAAAGCCGCAGTAACATGTTTCTTCACCATGCTTTTGAATCATGGTGACATTTTTACTCTTAACTCATTTCTAGTCCAAGAAAAGGCATAAATGCACTTTGTATTGTTATAAGAAAAGAAACGGTTTTATATATCTGCTTATGCTGTTTTCCCCCCCCCCTTTGTTGATGGGTGTTTTAACACCTTTTCTTACTGCATATGGTACCACAGGTGATGTACATTTGTAATATATTAAACGAAATGAGAAGTGAAAGAAAATTTGGGAAGGGGGCATTCCACATCCAGGTTTAGGGTTCCTTTGCCATTTATGAGGAAAATCTGGAAAATCTCCTTAATCAGGGAGGGTAGTCCTCACAGGATTTCAATTCCAGACTATGACTTAATGAACTTGGTTACTCATATATTGGTATGCTGTATATAGAGAGCATAATGTGTAGCTTAGCATCATTAGTAGGGATAACATCTTGGGGACCATTAGAGGGACAGAAGTAAAGTTACTGCAGCATGCTATATAGTAGCAATGTGTTCACAATGCACTGTGTATATAGTGGTACTAATAGAAGAAAAATGGGGCATGGATTGTATGGTAGACTGTGATGCTTTGACAGTTGACTAGCATTAGAAGGTGATAAATAATACTAGAATATTTTTAGTTGGGTTTGTAACACTTAAGTATTACTTATGTATAATTTTTCCAGACCAGTTTCAATGCCATTTGGGCATCATTGTCAATGGTTTCCAACTAAATTTCCACTGGGTGTTCTATGTTGAGGTGTGACGGTCTCTGGTGGCTGGATGATGAACTTCCACAATATATTTTGTGGCTAAAGAACACATGAGAGCAGTAAAATACAAACAAACTGACAAATCAGATGTTGCACACCACTTTTGGTCTACTAACCATGAAATAGTACCTAAGATACCAGTAAAACCCACCAGATATGTGGCAGAGCTCGACATCTGGGAAAAAATCTGTATCATTGAAAACCAACACCATGTATTCAACTTTGAATTGCCGCCACAAAATATATTGTGGAAGTTCATCGCCCAGCCACCAGGGACCGTCACACCTCAACATAGAACACCCTGTGCAAATTCAGTTGGAAACCATCGACAATGATGCCCACGTGGCATCAAAACCGGTCTGGAAAAATTATACGTAAGTGATACTTAAGTGTTACAAACCCAACTCAAAAATATTCTATTCAACGTATCATGGTTCCAAAGCATCCTTTCATTAAAATTGTTCTTATAAATAATACTGATATATGGGAACTTACAATTTTAATATTTACATAATTTATTTGCCATTATGGAACAAATCATCAACATAATTACCAGTTGCATTTGCTCTCAAGATACATAGATTACCATGCCCAACCACATGTATTCGTAGCATCTCACATTGAATAATCTCAGTTGGCACATATTGTGAAAAACCTTGTGACACAGTTCAAATAAGTACACATGATAACCTGTTGTTTACATGCAGCTTATGGGATTGTCAACACAGGTCTGACTCTGCTGTCTTTCTATTGGTCCCTAAGTTGCTATCCAAAATTAATAGCATAAGCATATGAATATGATTTTACTGTAACTTTAAAATGAAGATAATTCAAATATTTAGTAATCATTCAGTTGTGATGAATTTACTTTTCAGGCTGATGACTGAGATTAACATAATATGGCATCACTTAGAGAGGAAGATGACCCTTTTGAAGAGGATATTGTATTTGATCAAGCAGGACTTCTTACCAATGCTGCAAAAATGAATACAGCCATTCGAAGAGTATCCAGTGGAAAATGCGCCCTCTTTGCAAAGACACTAGGTCTTTGTGGCGCATTCTTTGGACTGGTAAAATACTTTCCAGTATTGATTTGTATATGTATATGGTCTTCAGATTTATTTGACCTTTGCTGCCTGTCCAGGCATGATGTCAACACTAGGTAGTGAGTTTATTACACATTGTCGCTTGCAGAGGACCAGCAAACAATGGGTAGAAGGGCAGGATGTCAGCAGTTTTGAGGTCAAATTGAGACTTGTGTCATACCTTTCCAGTACATACATATGGAACATTTGCTTATGTATCATAAACTTGCAATCGCAGCATTTATGGTAATAGGTAACGTATTCTTCCAGTTCGTAAGTAGCACCCAACCATGAAAATTCTGTGGTCGGTGGTCTCTTCAATCTCTCATGAAAAGAACGCACAAAATCTCCTGGTGAAAGACAGTTCTGCACTGCCCAGTACATCAGTCTGTTTACAAAGTTGGCAATGTTCAAGGTTCAATTTTTGCACCTCTGCTTTGAGACAAGAGGCTCACTGCACTAATTATGACATCATGCATTTAAACCCACTGGTGCTCAAGGCTGAATAAATCTGAAGGCCCAATATTAAAAAAAAAATATATATATATATATATATATATATATATATATATATATATATATATATATTAAAGCAACCAAGAAAGGTAATACTGTTTAGGTAATTTTGCATCAAAATTCCTGTTTAACCACTAATCCCAGTTGTTATTCTTGAAAGAAGTCGTGGATTAATTTTGGGTTGCTGATAAGCAGGTATGCATCTGTTGTTATTATTATTATTATTATTATTAATATTGCTGTTGTTGTGTATGTGTGTGTGTTTTTTTTTTTTTTTTTTTTTATTCGTTTTTTGTACCTATCCTTTTATCCATTCTTAATGGAAGAAAAATTGGACAATTTGTTTTTCATCATCTTAATCCCTTACTATTCCATTTTGTAACCATTGGCGTTGAATGCCACATAGCCTAAAATTGTTTTGAAAGGTGACAGAATTATCCAAATTGGTAGTGGTTGAAGCATTTTCTAAGACAAGCATAGGGGTAATTTTTAATATCAATCCTACCCTCATCCTATCCCTTAATAATCTCCTCATCTCCTAAAAGAAGAACATATGGTAAAATTGTATACATCTACCACTCTGTTTTTAAAATGTTGAAATTATCAAATAATTGGTAACACCAGGGGAAAAACATAATTCCAAAAATGAGATAATTGTATCGCTGGAGTATATTACTGATGAGTACCAATGAACAAATCTAACATTCACATCTCATCAATTGGTCAAATTACTTTAAGCATTTCAGAAGGTGTGCCTCTGTTATTAGCTGTGATACACTGACAGCTTTTTTGGCATGCATTCAGGTGTTATGTAAATTTGGTGATGTAATTCTTGTTCAGGAAACTAAGATTTAGATATGCTTGTATGGGATGTTATGTTTGTTTGCACGTCATGTGTCTTTGGTGCTCTTAAGCCCAGGACAATACTCCTTTTTGTTTTGCTTATGTAACTTTTCTCAGAATTACTGTAGCTTATCTTATTTATTCCTGAAATTTTGTGTACAGAAATTTTATCATGTGTTGAGGTGTTTTATGCAGTTTTTGTTGACAGGTGCCATTAGACTTGCCAGGTTTTTAAAATGACAGTAGCGAATATTCCTCCGTCCTCCAGTTTTTAAGGCTAGAGGTGGTTCTGTAAACATTGACTTACAAAAAGTACCTATATTTACATCTACTAAATGTATATATGTACTCTGTGTCAAAATTTAAAAGGACGTCCCATGGTGACTTGCTGTGAAATATTTGCATTAAAATAATATCTTTACACTAAGTTTATTAATTATTTCCATACAGAAAATTGCATCTGCTGTACAATTAGCCATCTGAATATATTTGCAATCTTTTGATTGCATTGGTCAGAAAAGCTAACATAAAAACCCTGACAAACCATACTATGATTCAGCGTAATTCTAATTTCATACTTACTGAAACTGAAACGGGTACTCCTTAATTTTTTGTTTGAATCTCCATTATAGTCATATAAACTAGAAACACTCAATAGTTACATTAACATACTCATTTGAATGTTATCACTGACAAATTTCTTTTCAAAGTTTGGACTATTGTGCCTTACAACTATTTCAAAATACACAAATTCTTTATAAAAGAAAACCTCTTATACTTCTAAGTCCCAACACAATTTCAGCTAAAGCTTCTCCTTAGGTTATGACAGAACCAAACACATGCTGAATGAGTTATACATTACAATCAAAACTATTATAACTGAGATTGTGTTTTACATTGTGATAACACACTGTGATTTTACTCAGTGTAACTGACTGTTCATTATTGCCATTCCTCCTCACAAAGTAAGCTGTTATTTTCTGCATAGAAGAAGATCCCAATTCAATTTTATTATACATTATAGAGGATGTTTCAAAGTGGACTCGCTGCAATATACAACAGACAACTCAGATTGCAACTGTTGCACTGCACTTTGAAGCTGTTATTTTTCATGAGCATTAACCACGAATACTTGTCTTCATTTTTCCATCTTGTTAAATAAACACATATTTGCCTTTTCTTAGGGGAGGAATCATTCATGTTCTTTCAGTAAGTAGCAAATAACAAAATATGCAACCACCACAAGAGGAAAGATATTTCTGTAAATATCTTTCCTCTTTGCAGTCTTCCAGCAACATGGCTTGACCATGCATTCCTGTGAAATGACCATGCACACAAGCAGATACTATATATGGCACTACAACATGACCCTGTAGCTACCAGTACCAAATAAACATGCATGCATTTCAGAATACAATCTTTAAACAGAATGAAATATAGGATTTTTGAGGTCCTATATAATTGTAATATGGGACACAATTCCTCCTCCTCAAATATAGAAAATCTGTCTGGCAAGCCTAGATGTTCAGGATTTGTAAAAGTGTGTGCACCCGAAAGTGACTTATTAAAATTTTCTTTTCTTTGATCTCCTGCAACACGATAAATTGTGCTTTATTTTTCACTGGATCTTCCTTAACAGAAATTATCCAAAATGCAATTGAATTAGTCATTTCAAAAAACCACCATTACATAAAAATCTGCACCATTTTAATACATTTAAGCTTCCCAATACTATCAAGAAAATCATCAGTGGACCACAACTAATGGTGGAGGCAAAATGTCTCTGAACATGTTCAAATGTAATTTGTCACCATAAAGAGGTTTGCATGTTGGATCCTTTCACTGTTACTCTTCAGTATTCTGACTGTGTTTTCCTGACAATTTGCATTTGGTAATCAGTTGAGTGTCTTTGAGCTAAGTTATGAATTCACAAATTTTGAGCCTTCTCAATTTTATCTGCAGAGGATGATATTGAAGTGTCAAAATATTCTGTTACAGAGCCAAAAATGGCCTCCTCATGTGAAAATAATGGAATTTAGCAATTATAAGTGAATGTGGAAAAATTCCATTTGCATACTCCACTCCAAATATTGTGTAAATACCATGAAGTGCATAATCAGGAACAAGAAATAGATTTTTGAAAGCAAAAATGTTGCACATTTGAGCCATTTCTGAGTTAAAAGTTGTGGAAATATCAGGCATTAAGAAATAAGCTTTCTGGTGGTGAAAGGGTTATGTAAATTGGTTGGGAAGCTTTTTTAATAAATCAGGGGATTGTGTATTTTGAACCCCCCTTTTTTGTTGGTTAACACCAGAGTTTCATGAAATAATCTTAAAAATATCTAATCTTTAGAATAAGAAATCTATTTAGGTTTTCCCCATTTTTAAGCGTGTGGAAATTTCAATTATATTGTAACCACTGGGAAAAAAATCAGTTTTCAAAAATGAAAAGTTACATCAAATAAATGTTTTTCTGAGCTAAACTACATGTTAGCATATTTTGCGCTCTCTCCCATATTTAGTTATAGAAACCAGGAAAACACTCTGGAGTCGATGTTCAAAGAAACAAGGGCACATGTGTTAGATGATGAAAACTCCCACTGAATTAGTTTTCATTTAGGGTTTTCAGAAATGTTCTACATACTACTACTCAATTTCTTTTATGAAGCAGATGACAAATTACGAACAAGTTTAATAAAAACTTCATGGCAGTCATAAATTTTCCCTACCCATCAAAATAACTTGTAAAGTAATGGTTATAATGTCTATCTGAAATTTAATTTACTTTCCTTCACTGATTGTTTCTCTTCTTTCTTGTCTTCTTAAAAAGACAAAAGAAAACTAAATATTTCCTATGTTATTTACTCAGGGTTTATGCAGTGCTATTCCTGGTCCTACATTTCTGGCACCTGTGGTTAACTTAGATGCAGCTACATCTCCTATTTCTAGTATATATGCAGCTCGATCATCAGGTTATCTCGTTGGATCCATCATAGGTTTGTTTAAAATGGAACTTTTTTTTTTATTATTTTTTATTCTAATAAGTATAGCTTTACTGCATGCATGTAGACTTTCTTGTAGCTGTTCTGTTTCTGTTTTCTACATTTTTGAAGTTGTGTGCTTGGTATTTTCTATACATTCTTAAAGTATAATAAGCATGTCATTTCATAAACATTTGCATACTTCAGAATTAAATTTGCTGCATACACTCTATGAACTGAGCACATTTAGAAACATATTTCAATGCTATATATTTTTGTTCTCTTCTAATAATTAATTTTTAAATCCTATTTAGTTTTGAACGTATAAAAGTGTAGTGAAGTTAAAGCAAGAAAAACTTCTGCTTAAAAATGCCATTAAAATATGTTCAAGCACAGGGTTTAAACATGACACAGTGCTTTAAAAATGTGTTTACACTCTGGCATTATTTAGGTTTTTACTAAAGTAGTTCAACCTTTTCCCATAACCAAGCCTCCTTACCATGCAAGTAAAGGATATAAAGGTATAATCATCTCACAAAGCATTCATTTAAATGCAGATTTAGTTTGTAATTTGTTCAGAGAAGTTGGCTTACATGGAGTCACTAAAATTTCTTTGAGCTATAAAAATATTGCAAGTAATTGTTTTTTTCTGTTTTGCACGTTTATTTAAGTATGTTATTTTAGTAGCTACTATGATTTGTTTCGATCTCCAATGGTAGTTTGTTTTTATTATCTTTTTATTTATTTCATGGATATCCAGCCCTAAATGTATCTGTGATGTATTCCAGGTGGATTTCTGTTTGATCAGTTCAACCGATTATTCCTTCTTTTCATCAGTCTACTTCTGACAGCTGTATTCATCACCGTCACACCATGGTGTCGAGTTTTATGGCTGCTAGAATCCTGTATGGTGATGCTGGGAATGTCCATGGGTTTTCTTGATACAGGTAATCGTTCTCCTAACACTTATTTAAACTGATTTTGAAATGTTATAACATATGCATTGAATGTATAGATTCCGTGTAGTTTGAACACATGCTCATAGCTTATTGAGTGTTTGCACATATTTACTGAATGAACCATTGTAGTAACATCTTCATATACTGGAAGCTGAGAATACTGTTGTTGAAATCATTTGATAGTTAAATCTGCATTGATTAATAAAATAACGTTTCCAGCAGTTACCAAACAGAATACAATAACTACAATCATATTTATACAGGAATATAAAGAACAACTTGGAAAGAAGGATCAAGGAGCACTTACAAATATTAAATACAAACATTTAGGACAACCAGCAGTTGTCACCCATTTTTGGATAAAAATTACAACATAAACCCAGAACCAAAACTACTAAAACACTTAACAGGAAAACAGCAATTAATCGCCTGGAATCTGATTTTCCATCTGGAAAAATGGGAACTGACTCTTCAGTTTCAATATTCCCCAGAGCGACCCTTTCTGCAAATTCCTTAAAACATCACTAGAGCACACTGCAATTTCATCTTCAGTTTTACTATCAATAGATGTCTGACAATGTCTGGAAACAGTTCCAGGAAATTTATTTGTGGTAATACATTGTCTTAGGGCACCAGATTTATTGTAAATAATTAATTTGTTTCAAGAATTCGTCACCTGTTATGCTGCAATACTTTTTAATATTTAACTGTGCTTAAGGTATTTTAACAGATTTTTCCTCTGCAGTTCTTTTGTAAAACCATGGTTTCACTCACAACTTACAATTGGAGTTTCTGGTGGGAGACAAATGGCATCCTCCCCCCAATTAAATAATGCCCCTGAGAATTAAGGAATTAAATATACCGTAAAACATGAGCATGACTGATAAAGAGCTGAATACTGATCATATTCACTTACACTAGCTTTGCATAAATAAATAAATGTTCAAATTTCTGCAAAATTGTAATTTTCATGGTGTAGTGCAGGCATCACCCACTGATTGCTCAGTGAGTAAAGCAGAGAGATTCACTGATACAACTGTCAGCTGTGTTTGGATGTAACTAATTGCCTTATGTTAGGGGTGAGGAATTCCCTCAACAGCTTCAAGCAATATGTTGGTGTTGCTTCCCTCCTTGGAAGTGTGGAGCCACTGCTTCATGAAACTTTCATTTCCTTCAAAGTTCAACTCCATCCATCTCCAACTAAAGTGCTTAGAAGTTGCTATGTTGCTTGAACTAGAAGTATGAAAGGTGCAAAAGTAATAGACAAATATTTTGGCACTAGGTTTCTGTGCTAATTATTTAATTAGTTGATATTATGATTACATTTCATAGAGATACCAATGACTGATGATATTAAGTTTATCAAAGCTAACAATAGCTACCTATATTATTGGTCATATTACATGCGTTAATTTTATTAGATAGATAATTTATTTCATCTTTTCAAGTTACAAATGTACATACATAGTTCATATACAGTAATACCCTGGTTGTTTATTTATTTATATGATTTTGGGCATTAGGATTTCATTGTTTTTAATTGATCAATACTTCTTCATCTGCTGCAATTCAGTCAACATAATATAGATTAGCCTAGAATAATCTCATCCACAAAGAGTCTAATATGCACAATAAGGATCTAATGTGTCATGCCCAGAAACAATAATGAGAAATTTAAAACTTGGGCTTGTCCTCTTTCATGTTCCCAGGGCCTGAGAAAGCTTTCCATCAATTGTGAATGCACCCATTAGAATACACATATTTCAGCTTTGTTGTTGTAAACCAGCCTTATACATATTCATGCTTTGAAAGCATTTTTACATTTGTTAACTGAAATTGCAACAGAAAGAATAATTTTTAATGAAACCAAGAAATTACTGAAGCTACAGAATCAATGATACAAACTACAACCACATTTATTTGTGAATTTTGTGGAAGGAAGGAGTCAAATGAACGTTTAACCACAGTTTGTGTCCAAGAAGCCCCTGCACAGAAGACCATTTACAACTGGATCACTAGGTTTGCCAGTGGAAGGGAATCTGCAAGCAAGAATGTGAGTACTAGTCATCCATCAACATTGCGATCTCAGAGGAATATTGAGGTTGTGTCTAAATTAATTATAGCGTGTAACCTTTGATGAATTGGAACCGCAGATAGGGCTCAGCTATGCAACCCTGCACTCCATTATCCATGACAATTTGGATATGAAAAAGATATGACCACATTGGATTCCACGGAATTTTATGTAAGTCCAGGAGGAGAAAAGAGTTGAAGTCTGTCATCAACTATTGGAAATGAACAATGATGATCCAGATATTTTGGAGTGACTGGTGATAAATCATGATGTTCTATACACCTGAGAAGAAAATCCAATCCATGCAATGGAAACTTCCTGGGAGTTCCCAGCCCAAAAAATTTCCTGCTGCTCTCTCTGCAAGTAAGCAGATAATCTCCATCTTTTGGGACACTTGTGGCATCCTGCTAATGGACTGGCTTCTACAAGGAGCAACTGTCAACAGAAGGGTGTATTGTGACACCCTTACATGACTTAAGACACAGGATTCAGCAACAGCAAAAGGGAAAGTGGTTAAAAGGAGTGCTCTTCCAGCATGACAATGCACAGCTGCACATCAGCCATATGACAACTGCAAAGTTTACATTATTGGGGTTCATTGTTGTGCCAAACTTACCATCTTTACCAGATCTCACTGCATCGTATAACACTCTATTTGACAGCATGAAGGGCCCACTGTGAGAAAAAAGGTTCAGCAACAATGAGGAACTGTAGGCAGCTGTACATGAGTGGGGCATAGTACCCCCAAACAATGGTTCCAAGATGCAATAATAAAGTTTCCAGGAAGGTGGCAGTGGTATATTGACATCGGTGGAGAGTATATTAAGAGATCCCATGTACATGAATTCATGTTTATTAATAAATAAGCTACTATTGTAAATCATTTCTGAATGTCCTGTGTATCACTTAAACTTAATTTAAAATGTGCCGTTAAATCTTACTTGCAGTTTCACAGTTTCCAGATATATCAACATCTTTTCTTCTGATATGTAGGTACTTTACATTGATAATTTTCCTTACGTGCTTCATAATTTGCTATTCACCATAATAGGGAAACATTAATTGTATACAAGGGCTGATAACAAAGACAGGCTGAATTTTTCATGTATGTGGTTTGCTTGGCATTTATCTGTCTGTATCAAAAGCATTTTAAGAGTGGCGTTTCGTGTATAATAGCCATGTGTGGCAGCACTTTCATATTGTTAGGTTGGTAGTGGTGTTGTATGTTGTGGACACTTCCTGCATTTTGCATAACACAAAATGAAGGTGATACAAGAGGAACAGTACAGGGCAATAAAATTCTGTTTGCCCTTAAAGCATACACACTCTGAAACTTACAAAAGCTTGCTACTGTGTTTATGTGCTTCAAGGACTTCAAAGAAGGCCAAATTCTCTGTGTTAAACAAGGTGGACCTGGCATTTCAGCCTCTACTGTAACAGAAGTCAACATCAATACAAGTACTGCAATTGTGCATGATGATCATAACATAACCCCAGTAAAGTGTTGAGAATTTTATATGGCAGTGTATGATGCATGGTCATTTATGTATGAGCCTTATTTGTACACGTTAGGAGCCACACCTGTTGACTCCAGAACTAAAGGCTGTGCAAATGGAGATGTGCTTTGAGATGCTGTGCCTCTTTGCTGATGGAGGGGAAGCATTCCGGAATCAATAATCACCGGTGATGAGCCTTGGTTGCATCATTGTGATCCTGAAGGAAAACAGGCCTGCACAATGAAAACTGCCAGGTTCTCCAACACCAAGAAAGTCAAAAACTCTGTCTGAAAGAAAGTTGATCACATTTTTTGAGTGTAATGGAATGATTTACCAATATGCAGTTCCCCCTCACACTACTGTAATGGCAGCACATTGACTGGCTGAGACTTATCAAGACAACACATGGCCTCATATCGCAAATTAAGTCATGGAGGTTTTGGATAAATTCACAATCGCATGTGTAATGTTTGTGCCATAGAGCCCCAATCTCACTCCCTGTGAAAGTTTTATTTCCATTACTAAAACAAAATTCTGTGATGTTCATTTTGAGAACTCTGAAAAAGCTCAAGAAAATGTGAGATAATCCTCGAGGGACTGACGAAACATGGCTTGCATCGTACATTCAAGGTCTGGTGGAAATAATATAAAAAGTGCATTAAGCAGGAGGGGAATACTTTGGGAAAGTTCATGTAAACATTGAAATGGAGTCATGATGAGCTCTCATATATACACATATATTTGGAACATTTAAATATTGTTAGATGACAAAGTATTTTTGTTATTTCCATTATTCTGTATTTGCTATCCTGGGTTTTTCACATGGTTTACATAGTACCTTAGGAAGTCCTCAACATTTCCCATTTTACAGTTAAATAAAAGCCACTTCTGAGAGATTACAAGCATATTTAAGAATATAACCTATAAGAATGCTTATATTCATTGAAAGAGTAATTAATGCAATAATCACAACATTACAATTTCCTTATACTGCTTTAAAATAAACAATATTTTACAAAGTAATTTTAAACCTTAACCGAAGTGAAAAACTGGAAATACTTTCTTGAAATGACTCCAAATGTAGAATGAGAATGACTGAGAAAGGAACAAGCTCAATCGTAATTACATATAAGACAGATATTTGACATTTAGCAAGTGCCAAAATATTTGTACTTATTTCCTCCCACTACATATACATATGAGTATAGTTCTACATCTATGCATATATTGCAGCAGGTTCAACAATTTTTAAACACTTTGTACTAGTTATTTAACGTGGCTAAAGATTGTTTTTCTCTTTCTAGGAGGCAATGTTCTTTGCCTAGATTTGTGGGGTCGAAACAGTGGTCCCTTCATGCAGGCACTGCACTTCAGTTTTGGTCTTGGAGCATTTGTTGCACCACTTTTGGCTGCACCGTTTCTGGAATCTGCAGGAGGTACTGCTTTACAGATGACAAGCACAGTGATGCCAGATGTGGGTCGTGGCAAGAGGGACTTGTATTCTCAAGAAAACAGCACCTTATCTATGCTTACCGAACTGGAAGAAAGCACCATCTTGCCATTCATCAGCACCATCCCAAATGAGATGTTTGCATCCAGCAACCCAGATATAAATGAGACATTTATTACCACTACAATGCCTGCTCAGCCTACAGTGACAACCAAACGAATTCCTAAACACAAACCCTCAAAAACTCATGCCAGTGCATTAGCAAACAAAGATGATATTGAAGGAGTGCGATTTGGAACTCCGCCGAAAGAGGACCTAATGCCCCTTACCACCAGTACAACTACCTCTGCCATTGTTACAACCAGTGTTGTCACACCTACATCTGCAGTATTCACAACACCTACAAGCATCCCTGATTCTTCCTCTGTGTACCCAACACTGTCTACAGTAGAGGAAATATCAAGATTAGCTCTGGAAGAGACCAGCACCAGTAGTAGCACACAAAGCACTATTGCTGTTACAGATTTCTTGCTTCCAGATAAACCTTCTGTAAATAAAGAAACAGTTTCTTTAGAACCAGTGTTAAATGTATACTCTCAGGTTAAAGCAACTTTTACTTTGCAAACTGAAGAAACTACAAAAATAATCAACTTTACGCAAGCTCAGGTAGAGTTGAACAGTGATAAAAATGAGGAACTTGAATCTCCTTTATCCACTAGTGCTTTAATGCCCAAACATATCCATCATTCAAAACCGGTTACTTATGACAATGACACTGATGAAGCACCTTACACTGTGTTTGACATGGTTGCAAACAGAATTGAAAAATATGGTTTTAATAAGATTCAGTTTACATATCTAATGGTGGGGTTGTTTGTGTTTGCAATCTCACTTGTGTTCTTAGGATTTTTGTGTCATAATCCAAGAGATCCTAAATCCAAACAGGAAGAAGGTCAAGGGGTGAAGAAGATAACAAACAAGATGTTGCATGGCTTACTTATTGTCCTAATGGCAACATTTTTCTTTCTGTACATGGGACTGGAAATGGCATATGGCCAGCTGGTTATGGCATTTGCTGTACATGGAAATCTGCAATTGACACTGTCAACTGGAAGAGTAATTGGAGTCACATTCTGGGGATCGTTTGCAGCGATGCGTTTTGCATCAATATTTTTCTCCAGTGGGTTTGGCCCTGTTAGTATGCTTGTGCTCAATTTTGTCTTGTGCATGCTCGGTTCACTACTTCTGTCCACAATGTCTACCCATGCAGAAACTGCTTTGTGGATTGGAACAGCTCTGCTTGGGGTTGGTCTAGCATCTATGTTTCCAACTGGTATCCTGTGGATCGAGCGATATATTCATGTTTCTAACAAGGTGGCTGCTGCATTTGTGGTCGGTGTATCACTAGGCCAGCTTGCATGCCCTGCAGCCATTTATGGACTAATGTTGAAAAATCCTTCTGTGCTCATGTACTCCTCACTTTTCATCAACATTCTATGTATTGCACTTTTTGCTATACTTCGCTGGCTTGCATGCAGGCATGGTGAGAAGTACTGCATGGCTCACAACAATGGTTATCAGTTAGCAAATCAAGAAGAGGAAGAAGATATGATGGACATGTCTCCATCTGGGAGTGTTGTGGCACTTCGACGACACAGCTTTTCATCAGAACATCGAGCACTACTTAATGGTAACCCTCATCGTGGGCCTTAGCAGTGCTTACTCCCAAATATGAACCATAATCTATATCTGCTGTGATAATTGTGTCAGTGAGGTGTGAGGTGCACTTAAAATTAAAAAGCACACTGCAGACCTTTGAATCTAGTATTTTATGCATCAATAGTTTAGTCATTCAGCAATGCAAAATCTTATAAAGCAAAAAACATCTTTTGTTGTACAAACAAAGCATAATGGACTTCTAATGGTTGAGATCTGTGAGAGAGTAGAAATGTTCCTTGAATAATGGACCAAATTTTAGAAAGGAAAATAAAATGCTAAAAAAACATAAGTTTGAAATGGAAATTGTGTAAATTATTGCCTGTGAATGCTCCCAAGTATCCCTTTAAATCACAGTAGTTGTCAACAACATTGATATTACTTTCATTAAAACACAATCTGTGTGAGAAATAAGCGGAATTTCTATGTTGTACTATATATCTGAATGTTATTGATAGTTCACATGGGCACATCGTGCAAATAGTAAGAAAATTTCAGACTCCAGTTAAGTTTTTTTAAAGATACAGTGTAGCATTTTTAGTCAATAAAAACCGCAGTTGTTTATTCATTACTGCAGCTGATGAATGAATCATAAAGACCAGTTTAGATGGTTATGCATAAACTAAATGTACAACTGTTGTCAAAAAAACTTAATCATGTCTGGAACGCCAAATTCTACACAACACAGTGCCTTGTGTACACCATCTGCGATACAGTTGTATAGTGGCACCAAAAAATTGTCACAAGTTCCAAATCTTAATATTACTAACCCATAGTATCAATAATCATAATCAAATACGTAACTTAAGCTTCTTCAGCAACAAACTATAATATTTACTAAAAATATGAATAACACAAAACAAGATACAATTTGCATTGTATGGCATCACTAAACCTACCACCTCCCACATGTATTTACTGTAGTACTGTGGCAAAACATAGGTTACTCTTCTGGTGAGAGTCACTGGTTCACATCTCGCATGTAGAAAACGTTTTTTTCCCTTCTGTTAATGATGTTGAATCAACACATAGATGCTATGTATTTTGTACATACCTATTTCATACACAACATTTGGTATAGTTAATAATATGATAGTGATTATGATGCCTGTTTCAGGATTTATTCTACCAAACAGCAACATGCTGTACACAAAAGCTTCAGCCACAAAAAGTTCTCTCTCAATGGAAAAAAAAAAAAAAAAAAAAAGGAATCTATTGTTAAGAAAAGCAATGTTTTGAAACTGTTTTAGGAATCCAATTTTGGGTAGATATGATTTTTTTGGGAGTTGGGAACTCTTTTTATATATAATACTCAACACACCCTTCTCAAACCGATCCAACAGGAAAATGCCAACCACAACTGGAATAACATGATACTGAGGTAGCATTTTCTTTCACACGTAAGGGAAAGGTGTTTGTCTAGCATCCAAAAGGGCCCCGATACGATGCAAAATACTTGGGTTCACAATGCTCCATCATGATCGTGTATCTGTTTCGTGTTGGGGCTGGATATCAAGGGACAGTCTAGGTGTACTGTGGCAGCTTGATGTTACATTGTGTGGTGTGCATTACATGGTAATACTTGGTAATATTTTTATTCCTGTGAAAATGAGATATCCTGATGGAATTGTTGAAATTGTACAGGATAATCATGCTGTTCACACATCTCGAAAGGTTTGGAATTGGTTTTCAGAGAGGATATCAGAGTGGTAGAATGTGTGGGTTGAGGTAAAACGGGAGATTTGAAGGGCAAAGGATGAAGATGGGTGAAGGACAAAAGATGGCTTCTAGGCACAAATTCAAGAACCCTGGGGATCTTGTAGATTCTTGTCCACATTACTGCAGGCATTTAATATTGTATATGGCCCAAAGATTGAGCGTTAGTTATACAGGATGAGGGTTCATACATTCAATATTAATTATGTTTATTTTTTATGTTTTAGTTTTAGAAGATAATAGCTTATTTACACTTTTTTTTTAGTTATTCAACATGAGTGTTAGTAGAATTATGTTTGAGTGTGCATAGATAGGCCCATGATTTCAAATGCCAAAGTTACATTAATGCAATATTATGTTCTACATATCCAGTCATAAAATTAACAAACATAAAAAAAAAAAAAAAGAAAAAAAAAAAAAAAAAGAAAAAAGGACAAACAGTGCAGGATTTGAACTTATGAGTGACAGCAAGGCCTTCGTAGCCTCTCGGCCACTGGAACATTGTTTACTGCTCACTTCATTATCAAAATTGTGGCTATTGTAATGAATACTAAAGGAGTTGACTGAATTTGGCAGGAGGAACTGAATACTACATTGGCCTGAATCTTATGATATTCTTTCATAAAAGATGATGAATTTTCACAAGAAAAATTATCTAAATAATGAAATTGTAAAAAAAAAAAAAAAAAAGAAAATGATGTGTTTCATTCATATGAGTTTCTCTACCTCTCTCTAAAAATTATTCTAAAAGTATTCTTCTATTTACTTCATATTAATCAAGATAAACATTAACAGAAATGTTCTTATTAGTTGTAAGTAGAAAGGAAATAAAGGAGTGCACTAGGTTAAAGTGATAGTAAAATGTTTTAAAAGCTTTGGTATGCGATTGTCATTGAAATTTGCTCTCTTTGCATAACCAGGAGTAAATCAAAAGAAACACAGATGACTTCTTGTTTGAGAAAAGTATAGGATGTCTGGAAAGTAGGGATGAATTTTAAAGTGCTTTAGAACATACAAAATTTATTGAAAATGTAATTTTTTTTATAAACACATTAAATAACATCTCCCATTTATGTATGAAAAATTATATCCTTCATATGACCACCCAAGGCCATGCAGCAACAAGCAATGCCTTCATTGAAGTTCTCGATGCCCTCACAAACATCTGGTGGGATGCTATTAATAACCCTTTGAATTTCATCCTTCAATTGGTGTATTGTTTTTGGTTTGTTCATGTACATTTTTGATTTCACAAATCCCCACAAAAAAAAAAAAAAGTCACAAGGTTTGAGATGGCATGATCTGGCAGGCTTCAACTCTTATGTAAGTTGAATTTAGTACGCATGCATTTTCAGATCTTTTGAAAGGATTGCATGCAGTAAACTTGGTGATAAATTCAATTGTTGGGCTCATTGGTTAACCAATTTTCTGGAGCTTACAGTCACATTATCACACATGACAGCAATGTTTTCTTGTGTTCAGACAGAACGTGGTCATCCTGTTTTCTTAACATTTGCAACATAACATCAAACAACAATGCTAACCATACAAAAGCTATCAGACTATTAATGGGAAGGTTAGCAGATAACAAATATGAAACAACTATGGCTGCCAACCATCATATGACAAAATGGCACCAAATTCAAATTTTTCCTTACTTCCCGGACAACCTATATAACTATTTTAAAACTGAAGCCAATACATCTTGGAAATGGTTAACTTTGCAGAAAGCAAAGTATTTTGTATTTTAATGAAGTCTACATTTTTTGTGTAGCAAGTTTTTGTCTATCTCTTTTAGTTTCCCAATTATGCAAAAGTCATTCAGAATGAAGAGGAATTTAGAGGCTATGTCAAGAAAATTCAAGACATCATTTTGTCTGTATAAATATCTTTAATATATGGTATTTTAATCAAAATTTTTGAAATTTTTTCCATGTAAAGGGTAGTTTTGAGGTGGTTCCATGATGGTGCTGTGATGTCCTCGGCTTCTTGTCAAGGCGGATGCCTTGAACTTCTGGATTCCCTCGTTGTTACTGTTTTGCACCACCTAACAGTTCCAACCCCACATCCCAGACTAGCTATTATTAAGTTCCGCATGGCTCTTACTGTTTTGGGCATTTAAAGCTATATAATCTCAGGGTAGTGAGAGAAACAGCAATTCTACAGTTGTGCAGGTGTCGTGTAGAAATACTAAATAAAATACAGCAAGAATGACTTCAATGAATTATCGTTTTACTACTATTTCAGTAAAATGAGGATGAATACTTGGTTGCTGCATTAAATCTTTTACTGGTTATTGCTAATGATATCTCTAGGCCACGTTCCCATAATACAATGAATAAACTAATGCAAGTTTGAACTCCTATTTCCCCACTGCACATGCGGCTGCTCGCATGAGCTTAACGCCAACTTCTTTAAACACTTCTAGTCGCGTCACTGTCCTCAATCAGATTGCCCGAGCTTAATTCAACAATATACTATTGAACCCCTGCTAACTGCCGCTACTTGGTTACAAGATCGCATGACGTAGGAGTAGCTCATTGGTCAGATACGTGTCAGCCATGCCAGGCCTCTCGCCGATTGGCTGAGTGAACGGCCTATGTGACCCGTGTGCTAACTCCCACTCCTACATCTCGCTTTACTAAAATTCAAAATAGCATGGCTTTGCCGAAATTTAACCACGTGAAAGTCTTTAACGGTCCCAGGCTTCTTCCAATGGTCAAACATGTTTAAACATGAATTTACAATATGGGAGCCATTGAACATTTACAATAAATAAAATAAAATTGAATATTTTTCTTAATTCTTAGTTACAATAGTTATCATTTCCCAATGCCAAATTCAATGCACAATTTACTATCTAAGAATCTGACAATGATATTAAAATGAGTAATATATATATATATATATATATATATATATATATATATATATATATAATAATAATAATAATAATAATAATAATAATAAAAATATTAATTAATATTATTAGCAAAAATTAATATTCAGGAAATTTCATAGATATGGAATTTGTCTCCGCTTGGAGTGGGAGCATCCTTGGGGATACTAGACTTCCAATACTTAGTTTGGTATTTAACAGACTTTTAATTTTTGAGTTATGCTGCCCCCCCCTCCACAAACACCCACGCATGCATGCACGCAAGGCTCATTTCACACACCGAGACACAGTGAAGCAGCAGTGTCTCACGTGTGTTGGACAGGGTCACTGTTCAGTGCAGTCACCACCGGACATACATTAGTTGAAATTGGAGTGTTCGCATTGGGACACAGGTCATAGACACAGTGTTGCAGATTTGCCAACAGACAGTCATTTCTGAGCACAGCTATACATTCATTTTACATTATACTGCACACATTGTAACCATGAGTTAGATTTAATCAATATGGAAGATTTTATAAGTGAAGAAGAAAGTTATCCTGCTATTTGGGATATTAAAAATGATGACTATAACAACAAAATGGTGAAAACGAATGCATAGCAAGAGATAAACAAGTTTGGGCCTGATTTCAATGAGAAGAACATGTATGAAAAAAAAAAAACAAAATTGGTAAGTTGTATGTTATTTTTTCACTTTAATATCATATTTTTCATACCATAAGACTAGCAAAATTTAGTTTCTACCCCTGTACAAGGCTAGGAGGTTTATAACCCCTCACCCCATTTATTTTATGTTACTAATAGCAAGTGTACCTTTATGCAGTCTCAATGCGAGAAGAATGGACAAAATGGTTGATTACAGAATGTTAAGACTACAAAAAAATAAGAAAAATGTATGAGCGTGGAAACCATGAACTCGCCCTTAGAGAAAATTTAAAAAATACTTTTATTTCAAAATTTTAATAACAAAATTAAGGGTCAACTTATTGTCGTGTCAAGGCGCCATATGGTCCGAAAAATATGGTCCATTTCATTAACTAATCAGTTGACAATACCTGCAATGTTAGACACCAGTGATCTAGGAGCATTCACCATAGTCACTGGTGACCGTCACCAGTGTCCCAGTGCGAAACAAGCCTTAAATTTTTTTTTTGGATTCATGGGTCCTCAAAACATGTATTTCTGGTAAAATTTTATATCAAATTTCTGAGTGGAATATAATGCCTTCTCTATCTACTATGTACATATTTGCTAGAGAATGTAATAGACAGAGAAATTTAATTAAATTGATAAGCTTAACAAACTATTAGTGTGAAATGACACCAATAGTTTCCAGATGTTTCTTTTTAAATGAATATTTTATTATTGCAAACTAATCCTAATCAGAGCAAGAGTTGATTCATTACACTCTTAATACCAAAATAAGATATTAGAGCTAAGAAATAAATAGCCCTATCTTCAATTGATGTTCTTTTATGTTGCAATCTGGGGAAAACAAACCTTACACACAATAATTTGTCTCCTGATACATCAAATAGTGATATTAATTGTAAGATGTCAGGCTTCCTTAAGCAATGTTGGTTTTAGTTGAGAAAAATTTTCTCAAAACTGTTCCCATTCACCTCCTATTGCAATTCACACAAGATCACCCTTAAAAAACTTTAACACAACAGCATGTCAGCACACACTTTTCAATTGTATGATATCGCCCTCCGTGGTGTAATGGTTACCATGCTAACTTCATATACCCAAGGTCGCGGGTTCAAACCTGGTGGAGGACGATGGATTTTTTCGGGCGTAAAAATCCTTAGCATGGCTTCCTTCAGAAGGGAAGTAAAGCTGTGGGTTCCGTGTCGTAGATTTACGGCACGTAAAAGAACCTCAAGCCTGATAAGAGCCTGAGCAAAATTAAGTGATCTTTCACGCCCAATATACAATGGGACGCTGAGAACCAAAGCAGTTAAAGAGTGTCCATAAATAACAGGCCATTTCATTTCAATTGTATGATGTATAGATTCATAAAAATTTCATCACCCAAAGGCAACGATGAGAACAAACTGCAACAGAATAAGGCAACATCACTCCTAAATAGTTTCATCACAGACTTAACAGTTAACATGATGAAAAATAAAGGGCACCTCCAAACTTAAAGTTACAATAAAGCTAACAAAATATTCACCATTAACAAAACAATTTTACTCTCACATAGCAAGTGCAACTTAAGAAATCTAGTGAATTCATCTTCAAAAGACAGAATTCTGCAACATAAAATCTGTTATCGCAAATAGATCCTGAAAAACATACTATATGTAAAGTTAATTGTTTTTTCACACAAGCCATGTGTACAACACAAGTTGGATAGGTAGCAACACTGAAAAATGCAGTGCTATAGCCAGAATTTGAACTATAGATCTCCTGGTCTTCAGCTGGTTGCTCTAACCACTGAGCTACCATGGCAACATGCCAGCACAGCACTAAATTCCCCAACTGACTTGCAAGTTTCCCAGTAAACCATGAGATGACATACCTCAATGGCGACTTACAGTGAATCTGGGTTTCATAGTTATATGTAGTTTATGTAGTTTCTCTATAATTGTTATACCAATACATATTTTAGAGATTAGCTTTGTGACATACTGCCTTAGGAGAAAATATACACAATTAATCACATCATTGAAACATAATTCCTTAATTTTATATCAAATTCTTTATTCACTTTTGGATATTACATTAATATGGGCTTATTCAGAAAATATGTGATTATGCTCAGTATTCCAAAAATGCCATAAGACAAAATTTGCCATTACAGAATATATATTATTTACATAATGCATATATTCTCTTATAGAATTAAAGGTATATTTTGGTAGAAAGGCTCCAACTTCTCCATTAAATTGCTTTATGTTACCTACATCTTTTGTATTTGCTGGTAGTTTAGTCTTTACATGCTGCATCCTCCAAGGAGAAATGCCACTCCACAATATGCCGGTACTCATTTCCTGGATACAGAATGGAGTTTGGGAAATTGTGCTGTAATTAAAGAAACAAAATAAATACATTTAACATATGTACCCAGTAATTAACTCAACTGTTATTTATTTCATATTTTGTGCAGCCCATAATTTTTAGCATTTGAAAAAATCTTGTGCATTACAGTCACTTTACTTTTTCTACTCTCTATAATATATTAGTGGGTATATAAACTATTCTTACAGAAGATTACTTTTCTATTTATTTCATTTTAATTGAGATAAATCTTAGCAGAAACAGCTACATTACACATTTCAGTATAGATACAAAGATAGTAGCAACAGTCAAATGTGCACATCGTATTCTAGCCTTAAAATTATATACTCTTTTCTTGCAGTCATAGCAACTGAAAATCAGCAAAACTTTAAGGGATGCCTAAGTACTATGTGCTGTTTGCTGCCATTGGGCTTCTATTTTCTTTAATTGTATTCATAAGATAACACACACACACACACATGTGCATATGTTCTTTCATACTTCCAGACACTGGGAGGATAGGGAATAATCTGGGCTAGAGAACAATTCCCACATCCCAGTAGGGAATCAAACCTGGAACACCTAAGACCGCTGGCAGGAACTCTACCGACTGAGCTATGGGGCCAGCTGATGGTTGTATTGTGGACATACCGTGGTACATTTGTAATGAGTTGGAGGAAAAGATTTTGAATTGCTTGTAATCTTTCTATCTGAATCAAATGCAGAGCCTTAAATTCCACAACAATGCATCAATATAGATTAACACAAGGGGGAGGGAGGGAGAGAGAGAGAGAGAGATATCATTTTTTTGTACTCCAGTTTGAGAGGTGATGGGTCTTTTATTAAATATTGTAAGTGGCACATTTTATTTCTAATTTTCTTCACTAAATCAGTTATGTGTGTTTTTCACATTAATTGGTTATATTATGTTAGTTTAAGGTAGTGGACCAAATCAGTTTTTGGGACATCCTTATCACAGCACTATGGTATGGCGTGGCACCTTAGTTTGTATGTAATTGCACTGATTTTGAATTTTTTATTCAATATTATCCTCACTGCTATGCAATTGTGGCTTCGTGTAACACTGGGTTGCAGCCTATATAATGCAAACTCACATAAACTTTGCTTATGATAAGGTTCACTATAACACATTATCATTTTCTTTACTTCCAGCCTTCATTCACATTGTGCTGTGCCATACTAGATCATTTGGCATGACATTCTAATAATGTTGTACAATATGCCTCTCAGTATGCTTTCAAAACAGTTTCATTCTTACTTCTGAAGGTGTCATCAAAGTACTGCAACTAAGGAGACAAGCTGAGGAATATTTATCATTTGTGCCCTAACACATCAGTTATCTTCCACAAAAATAAAAGGCACACACAAGCAATGTTGCACTTCTAATTGAGATAGTGAAATGGATTATTGTTAAATTTCTGATAACAAACTACAGGGTCCAGCCAGCTGAAGTCTTGCAAAACTAAGAGAACAATTTGGTGAATCTACCCTCTCACAGCCTCATGTGTTCTTTTGGCACAAAATGCTCTCTGAAGCTCGACAGAGAGTTGAAAACAAGAGCCACAATTGCCTTGCAAGAATAAGATTGATTAAAGGCATTTGTGTGGAGACTGATGGGCACCTTACAGTTACTGAAATTGCTTTTTAACTTTGAATCAGTTACAGGAATATCCAAACCATCCTCACTAACTTGGTCAGCATCTTGAATCCCATGCCTACTCACAGAGCAGCAAAATCTCTTTGTATTAACTGCTGCTAAAAGCAACTGAATTGCTTAAAGACCAAGGGCATCCTTTTTTGGATTGATAGTCTCACATAATGATAGTTTAGTTCATCATTGTACTTCAAAAAGTAAACAACCAAGTAAGGAGCGGTGCAAAAAGGGAAGAGAGAACACCGATCAGCGCCAAAACTTAGTTTTGCAAGAACAGCTTTGATCTCACAAGACCTACTTCTTTTGCATTTCCATCATGATCAAAGCTTGGTTAAAGGGGTATATTACAGTCAGCTTCTCAACCAAGAAAGGCTACTTATTGGACAAAACAACACCGCCATCTGATAATGAATGTGACTGTACCCCAGGGTGGTGACAAGCTGCATATAGTAACCATCTGGTAATGAATGTGATTGTACCCCAGGATGGTGACAAGCTGCATATGGTAACCATCTGATAACAAATGTGATTGTACCCCAGGATGGTGACAAGCTGCATGTAGTAACCATCTGATAATGAATGTGACTGTACCCCAGGACGGTGACAAGTTGCATATAGTAACCATCTGATAATGAAAGTGATTGTACCCCAGGACGGTGACAAGCTGCATATAGTAACCATCTGGTAATGAATGTGATTGTACCCCAGGATGGTGACAAGCTGCATATGGTAACCATCTGATAACAAATGTGATTGTACCCCAGGATGGTGACAAGCTGCATATAGTAACCATGTGATAATGAATGTGATTGTACCCCAGGACGGTGACAAGCTGCATATAGTAACCATCTGATAATGAAAGTGATTGTACCCCAGGACGGTGACAAGCTGCATATAGTAACCATCTGATAATGAAAGTGATTGTACCCCAGGACAGTGACAAGCTGCATATAGTAACCATCTGATAATGAAAGTGATTGTACCCCAGGATGGTGACAAGCTGCATGTAGTAACCATCTGATAATGAATGTGATTGTACCTCAGAATGGTGACAAGCTGCATATAGTAACCATCTGATAACAAATGTGATTGTACCCCAGGATGGTGACAAGCTGCATGTAGTAACCATCTGATATTGAATGTGATTGTACCTCAGAATGGTGACAAGCTGCATATAGTAACCATCTGATAACAAATGTGATTGTACCCCAGGATGGTGACAAGCTGCATATAGTAACCATCTGATAACAAATGTGATTGTACCCCAGGATGGTGACAAGCTGCATGTAGTAACCATCTGATATTGAATGTGATTGTACCTCAGAATGGTGACAAGCTGCATATAGTAACCATGTGATAATGAATGTGATTGTACCCCAGGACGGTGACAAGCTGCATGTAGTAACCATTTGATAACAAATGTGATTGTACCCCAGGACGGTGACAAGCTGCATGTAGTAACCATATGATAATGAATGTGACTGTACCCCAGGACGGTGACAAGTTGCATATAGTAACCATCTGATAATGAAAGTGATTGTACCCCAGGACGGTGACAAGCTGCATGTAGTAACCATCTGATAATGAAAGTGATTGTACCCCAGGACGGTGACAAGCTGCATATAGTAACCATCTGATAATGAAAGTGATTGTACCCCAGGACGGTGACAAGCTGCATGTAGTAACCATCTGATAATGAAAGTGATTGTACCCCAAGACGGTGACAAGCTGCATATAGTAACCATCTGATAATGAAAGTGATTGTACCCCAAGACGGTGACAAGCTGCATATAGTAACCATCTGATAATGAAAGTGATTGTACCCCAGGACGGTGACAAGCTGCATGTAGTAACCATCTGATAATGAATGTGATTGTACCCCAGGACGGTGACAAGCTGCATATAGTAACCATGTGATAATGAAAGTGATTGTACCCCAGGACGGTGACAAGCTGCATATAGTAACCATGTGATAATGAATGTGATTGTAACCCAGGACGGTGACAAGCTGCATATAGTAACCATCTGATAATGAAAGTGATTGTACCCCAGGACGGTGACAAGCTGCATGTAGTAACCATCTGACAATGAGTGTGATTGTACCCCAGGACGGTGACAAGCTGCATATAGTAACCATGTGATATTGAATGTGATTGTACCCCAGGACGGTGACAAGCTGCATGTAGTAACCATCTGATAATGAATGTGATTGTACCTCAGAATGGTGACAAGCTGCATATAGTAACCATCTGATAACAAATGTGATTGTACCCCAGGATGGTGACAAGCTGCATATAGTAACCATCTGATAACAAATGTGATTGTACCCCAGGATGGTGACAAGCTGCATGTAGTAACCATCTGATATTGAATGTGATTGTACCTCAGAATGGTGACAAGCTGCATATAGTAACCATCTGATAACAAATGTGATTGTACCCCAGGATGGTGACAAGCTGCATATAGTAACCATCTGATAACAAATGTGATTGTACCCCAGGATGGTGACAAGCTGCATGTAGTAACCATCTGATATTGAATGTGATTGTACCTCAGAATGGTGACAAGCTGCATATAGTAACCATGTGATAATGAATGTGATTGTACCCCAGGACGGTGACAAGCTGCATGTAGTAACCATTTGATAACAAATGTGATTGTACCCCAGGACGGTGACAAGCTGCATGTAGTAACCATATGATAATGAATGTGACTGTACCCCAGGACGGTGACAAGCTGCATGTAGTAACCATCTGATAATGAAAGTGATTGTACCCCAGGACGGTGACAAGCTGCATATAGTAACCATCTGATAATGAAAGTGATTGTACCCCAGGACGGTGACAAGCTGCATGTAGTAACCATCTGATAATGAAAGTGATTGTACCCCAAGACGGTGACAAGCTGCATATAGTAACCATCTGATAATGAAAGTGATTGTACCCCAAGATGGTGACAAGCTGCATATAGTAACCATCTGATAATGAAAGTGATTGTACCCCAGGACGGTGACAAGCTGCATGTAGTAACCATCTGATAATGAATGTGATTGTACCCCAGGACGGTGACAAGCTGCATATAGTAACCATGTGATAATGAAAGTGATTGTACCCCAGGACGGTGACAAGCTGCATATAGTAACCATGTGATAATGAATGTGATTGTACCCCAGGACGGTGACAAGCTGCATATAGTAACCATCTGATAATGAAAGTGATTGTACCCCAGGACGGTGACAAGCTGCATGTAGTAACCATCTGACAATGAGTGTAATTGTACCCCAGGACGGTGACAAGCTGCATATAGTAACCATGTGATATTGAATGTGATTGTACCCCAGGACGGTGACAAGCTGCATATAGTAACCATCTGATAATGAAAGTGATTGTACCCCAGGACGGTGACAAGCTGCATGTAGTAACCATCTGACAATGAGTGTGATTGTACCCCAGGACGGTGACAAGCTGCATATAGTAACCATGTGATATTGAATGTGATTGTACCCCAGGACGGTGACAAGCTGCATATAGTAACCATCTGATAATGAAAGTGATTGTACCCCAGGACGGTGACAAGCTGCATATAGTAACCATCTGATAATGAAAGTGATTGTACCCCAGGACGGTGACAAGCTGCATGTAGTAACCATCTGATAATGAATGTGACTGTACCCCAGGACGGTGACAAGTTGCATATAGTAACCATCTGATAATGAAAGTGATTGTACCCCAGGACGGTGACAAGCTGCATATAGTAACCATCTGATAATGAAAGTGATTGTACCCCAGGACGGTGACAAGCTGCATGTAGTAACCATCTGATAATGAATGTGATTGTACCCCAGGACGGTGACAAGCTGTATATAGTAACCATGTGATAATGAAAGTGATTGTACCCCAGGACGGTGACAAGCTGCATATAGTAACCATGTGATAATGAAAGTGATTGTACCCCAGGACGGTGACAAGCTGCATATAGTAACCATGTGATAATGAATGTGATTGTACCCCAGGACGGTGACAAGCTGCATATAGTAACCATCTGATAATGAAAGTGATTGTACCCCAGGACGGTGACAAGCTGCATGTAGTAACCATCTGACAATGAGTGTGATTGTAACCCAGGACGGTGACAAGCTGCATATAGTAACCATGTGATATTGAATGTGATTGTACCCCAGGATGGTGACAAGCTGCATATAGTAACCATGTGATATTGAATGTGATTGTACCCCAGGACGGTGACAAGCTGCATATAGTAACCATGTGATAATGAATGTGATTGTACCCCAGGACGGTGACAAGCTGCATATAGTAACCATCTGATAATGAAAGTGATTGTACCCCAGGACGGTGACAAGCTGCATGTAGTAACCATCTGACAATGAGTGTGATTGTACCCCAGGACGGTGACAAGCTGCATATAGTAACCATGTGATATTGAATGTGATTGTACCCCAGAACGGTGAAAAGCTGCATATAGTAAATCGAACACATTAGAAACTGAATGACTTCTGTTTGTTTTCACAAACACCCAGGCTTAAGTCCATTACTTCCAAATGTTTGGGTCCCTGAAAGGGAAGGCATTATTTGGTGTATAACACACCAGTGGAGACCTTTGTGCAAGACTCTCATTGTGGAGCTCTCTTCCTTTTACACTGAAGGTATAATAAGATTTCCTGTTGTGAAAAATGTATTTCCAAAGCTAGAGATTATATTGAAAAGTAATTTTTTTTTTATTTCTTGAGTGTAAATGTTTTTAAAAAATCTTTGTTTATATTTGATGTCTCCATGTATCATCACCTTTCTCATTAGGCAGTTGATTAAAAATCAGTCAACTTGTAGAGGTGTCAATGACATTGTTTTCCTCCACCAACTTCAGGTAAGGATGCTAATATGCTGACCTATTACCGTTGGGCTGCTGTCTCCATAGCACAGCAGTAGTATGTGAGGGGGTCAGGTTTATATTCTGGGTACTGGCATGAGGAGGTTTCTCTTGCTGGAAGGTATGGTGCATGATGTATGCATTCTTATGAGATCTTTGTGGACCACATGAGGAACTGCTTGCTAGAACACTAGCTAGCCATTATGGTCACAGTTGGAAGATGCAACAGCTGAGCAGTCAGTCGTCCACTTTGGGTTGTAGAACCAAAAGTTAAGAGGATGTGCAACCAACTGAGGTATGTAAAATATATAACTTCAATGCATACTCTTTAACTGCTAATTTTGTGTTATGGGAAACCAAAAGTTTGCCGAACTGCCAAAAATCTGAATGTTATACAGTTAAACAGCATGCAAGTCCTTCACCATAACTACATCCAACGGTAGGGATTTTTTTTTTTATTTTGTAATTTTCTCTTAACACCTTTTAACCTATTTGCTCATCATATTGACAATGGTAGGGATTTTGTTTAAACAAGTAGGCAGAGATAATTTTAATGATATCACGTTAATTTAAATTTGGTGAATGTTAATAGCTATAAGTTTTATGTTTAAAATAGTTTAATTAATATTATTCATTTAAACAAGTTATTTTAAATACCCCTAGTCCTCTCTGCATGTACAGTATTGTTCTTTTTATTAGCTTCTTACTTTACAATATCCATCTGATCAGCTACCACTAAGTGGTAATAAATATTGACAGTATTGGACACAAATGTAGAATACAGAAAGACAGCAAAACCCAAAGAAATGCATGCGAGACTTTCCAGCCCAAATAGCAAAAGTTTTACCCTGTTTAAGTGCAACAAGTAGTTTAAGGCAGCCCTAGCAAATACCCCTAAAGATGTCTGTGGACATGCAATACACCAGAATTTGAACTCATTACAAGAATTTGGCAATGCATAACTAGACAATTCACAAAATGTATTGAAGTTAGGTTTCAGCCATTTTGAGTACCTTCAGTAGTTGATTAAAACATGCCATGATCAACAGCCTTGCATTCAGACTGGTAAACCTACCATTAAGCCAGATGGAATACAAAGGATCATAGAAATTGCACAAAAGAATGGCTACACAGACCATTTGATAAAGAAGAAGATTAATACATTTATAAACAGAAGAAAGTGGAAGAAATTAGCACTCTAAAAAGAATAAAAGCAGAAACCAGCTTCAAAAAATTCACTTACCACCCTTTGGCACACCAAAAATTTAAAAACAAAAATGGAACATTAACTTAGCCCCAGTTAATTAGCACAGTGTAAAAAACCTCCTCCATACAAACACAAAAGATAAAATCCCCCCATTGAAACAATCAGGGATATATGAAATCAGCTGCAAGGAATGTGAAAAGGTATATATAGGGAAAACAAAACATTGGACAATGTTTTAAAGAACACATGAAATATTTAAAATATAAACAGACAGATAATTCAGCTGTACAACATCATTTTTGGACTTAAAACCATAATTTTTACAGTGAGGCCAAGTTATCAAAATTAGTGCAGAATCCAATTGGATTAACAGTTTGGGAAAATCTATTAATTTTAAAAAACAAAAACAAGGTCATAAATTTTGGAATACCATAAATAAATGGACTCATCTCAAAATTCATCTATCTAGAAGAGAGACCTCCACATGCTGCTACCATGATTGAATCTCTGTTTATTTCAAGAGTGAAGTTTGAGTGTAATCTGTGTTCCTACTCTTAACTGATTAAGAGTTTACTTACAGTACTTCAGTTTTTTTTTTTTTACTATCACATAATATGAATCTACTTTCCACAAAATTTTGTAGCTTACATTTATTTACATTGTGTATTTATACCATTAACAGCTTTCATTTGTGTCCTAGTACAATTTTCTGTTACTACTCAACTACCATCTGATGTTTTGCATATTATATTTTAAAATAAAATGAAGTTGTATAGAGAAAAATTTAGCTTTTCGCTCCTGAAAGGAAACTCAACATTAAGAAAGCCATTGTGAGACTATCTTTAGTGGCAATAAAATACCAATAAAATCTAAAGTGGCATTACATTATTGTCACATATGGTAGCAGATTTTTATAAATATGGACACCTGGAAGAACCAGCTAAAATACGTTTTCTCATTTCATTTATTTTTCATCCATTGAAAATACATATGTTGTAGGATACGTCAAAGTCATATACATTATTTACAGTTTAAATCAAGTGTAATGTTCAGTGATATAATAATTAAAGATTTAAAAATGCATGTATACTAGTGAAGCCATTTTCATATTGTTTATTCCTGTGCGTACTTAAAAATAAATTATGCTTAGTTCTAGTGTTATATGTATGAACTTATGAATTAGTTTTGAATGAATTTAAACAGGCTTTTGGCCATGGCAGATGGCCCGGGTTCGATCACAAGCAACCACATGTGAGATTTGTGGTGAATAAAATGGCACTGGGGCGGGTTTTCTCCGGGTTCTCCAGTTTCCCCCGCCATTGCATTCCGCCAGTGCTCCTTCATTTCAGGCATCATCAGTGTCATCACCTACGGTACCACAAGTAGTAAAAGCAGGCATTAAACCTATCACCAAAAAAAAAAACCCCCAAAAAAAAAAACGGGCTTTCATATATATACAAAGAGGTTCAGGTATGTAGATACTTGGTAAAGGTAGAATTTTCAACTGTTTAAAATATGGTTTACAACTAGTTCTAGTAGAGAGATCTGACATGATTCTAATTATTTTCTTCTGTATTCTGAACACTTTTACACTGTCTTTGAAGTTTCCCCAGAAATTAAATATGTTAGTAATTTATGGGCATATGTAAAGTAAACTGCCCTAAATACATTTAAACTACACTGCATATTACCTAAATTTTTCATTCCAATGTTGCATTTTGACACCATTTCATTACAGATTTGGCCTAAAGATTAAATACACATTTAATGCTAAAATTAAACTCACATGATTCACAGCATCAGGAAAATTCTGAGTTTCCAAGCAAAATGCTCCCTGATACAAATATTCCTGGTTGTCTTTCCCTCTTATTCCTTGTGTCTTTGGAAAATAGTTGGCAGTGTATAGCTGTACTCCTAACTGATTTGAGTAGACTGTCAGCATACGTCCTGATGGGGGATGACAAACTCTGAAAATTAAAATCATTGGTTTTATGAAGGCAATCCTTTAAAAAGTAATATTCTAAGAAGATACAAACATTAAAAATTTTCTTTTTGTGAAAAAAAAAAAAATGTAAACGTTATTTTAATATTGTAATAAAAAGATCATTAGACATCATGTAAGGCTTTTCTGATTAAATGGAACTCAAAGCTCCAAAAATGTTTCTTCTTTTCTACAGTTTCTGCTTAAATGGAATCTAAAGTTACAAAAATGTGTTTCTTCTTTTCTAAAGTTTATAGGAGAATCAAGATGTGATATTAGATGTTACTTTGCATGTGCAGAGCACTCAAACTCCTCACCCTAGGTATTCAAAACCATTATGTTGAAGCTAACCAATCTCATTTTTGATTTCTATACCTCATGCAATTATAGATATGATATACCACATTGTACTTATCAATAAACAAATAAGTAAATATACTATATAGGTACATTAAAACAGTGATAAACATTGGGGGATGATAAGAAATTTAGACCATTATTTTAAAGAATTATCATTCCAGATGTTAGTTGGCAACATATCAAACAGATTACTCCAATCTCTTTACTATCCAAACACATTTAGTTACAGGTACCAGATCAGGCATCACCAATTTGCTTGATTTTGTGCTAGAGCAAACAGGCTTTCTCATGCACTGTAATGGGTAAACACATGACTTCACAGCAGTGGTGGGTCTCTGATGCCTTGCACAGTGTGTTGTGTGCCAGTTTATGTCAGGAGTAGAAAGCAATCCAACATGCAGGCCATTGACTCTTATGTTTATGTCTTTGGGAGGAATCTTTCTTATTAGAAAGTGGCATACATTGATTGTGTTCAGCCATTTTGTAATGCTTCAGTTATTAAGTAAATTGTAGTTCACTTGTATTCTGTAGTTACCAATTAATTACCAAAAGACCTGCTTTTATTCACTGTTATAAACGTGAAAGCTTTTTTTTGATTGTATTTCATACAATTTAATTACCAAGATGCCTGTTCATGTACACTGCTTTAAATGCGTTTTTTGATAATGCTGTAGAAAATACAGGAAAGAAAGAACAATCTCTCTGAATATTACAGGAAAAAGTTAAAGTTACAAAATTTACAGGGGAGATTTTTCAAAGAAGAATCAAATTTGCCACCTGTTTGAGGCATTGTGATTTGGTCAGGAAGATTTTTTATGGTGATTCCTTGTCAAATTAGAAACAAAATCTGAGTATTTTATGAGATCAGATTTGCCACAAATTCCACGAAGAACCCATACAATATGATTTTAGGGCAAGCGAGTGGTCTCAAAGTGTCCTAGAGGAAGTTTTAAGAATGAAACTGAAATGCTTAAAAGCTAGTTGGCATCACTTGGTGATGCAAGTTTTTTTATTATTCAAGAAAGCATACCTTTAAGTACAACGGATTTTGGAAAAACAGGAAAATGGATTGAAAATAAATTGAAAGTATCAGCAGTGGTATGTATGTTTGAACAAATTCAAAATCGGTCTTGAGGGTTATTTTCAAAATCATCTGAAATATTTTGACCAATATAGAGGACTTGTAAGTCTCAATTCCATTCCAGTTTATTATATAGAATAATATTCTTTTGTGTGAGATGAAATATAGACTGGTAATCTCAATTGTAAATAGTAACTTAATTATTCTGGTGTATAAATGCTATGACTGGGAAAGATTTTGAACTCCTGAAAAATATGCTTGCTCTTTGTTCTTAAGGGAACTTTTAAATTACTTTAAATATTCTTTTCTATGTTCTGTATATCCTAATAATCTTAATGTTGAGCCCCAAAGAATGATTCCGTAGGCGATAAACGGATGTACATATCCATAATAAATTGTTGTTAACGCCTCACTAAGCAATGCATTGTATAGGATTTTGAATGCATAGCAAAATCTACTTAGCTTTTCTCCTAGTTTCCTTATATGTTGCTCCCACTTAATATGAAAATCAATCCACATTCCTAGAAATTTGATAACAGAAAACAAATAGAAGCGATGTTAAATGAATGTAACCTATATTGCGGTGTTGATCAAGCATGGACTAGATTAAACACAAATCAAAAGTCTTCAAATACAAAACTATAAATTGAGAGCATACTACTGCAGACAGAATTACAAAGGAGGCAATTTTCTAAAAAGAGAAGAAAAAAAAGTAATTTTACTGCAATAAACTGGGCTAAATATAACAGTATTGAGATGATTACTGAAGTAGCTGGAATTAGAGAAAATACAAACATAAACCCTAAACCTGCAAATTGTCAGTATTTATAGGTCATCACATACAAAAGTATACTATTTTATAAACTATCTTGAAAACATGCCAAATAAAATAAAAATAAGTGTAGGTATGAAAAATAAATCAATATTAATAGGAGAATTAAATGTAAATTGTTGTCAAATAATACAGATTATAAACTCGACTTAATTACAAGATACAACTTAAAAGCAGCTATTAAAGAACCAACCAGGATCACACCAAACTCGGCATCATCCATAGATCATATCATAACCATTTCTGAATGTCACAGCTGTACAACAACCATTGAAGAATATTTTATTTCAGATCAAGTTCACAAATAACGGATAACTTGTATTGCGGGGCTGATATCGGAGTAACAAAATTCTTGAAGTCAAGACAAATTACCACTAACAATAGCCTTGACAGGCTAACTAGTGAGAGATGGGACAAAGTATATACTCTACACAATAGTAATAAAAAAATCTCATACATTCCATTCACATGACTTTTTGTACCTGTTCCACAAATGAACTATTTTTACAAAAGATTATTATTTTATCTACATTATGCTAAACAAGATAAACATTAGCAGAGTTGGTCTTATTACTTCCTTTCTTATAAGTAGAAGGGAAATAAGGGAATACACTACGCTAAAGAGATAGTCAAATCTTTTAAAAGCTGGTCGTTATGTGAAACAATTGAAATTCAGTTCTCTTTGTATGCCAGGAATAAAACAAAACAGTTTTCTATAAGTGAAGAAGAATTTACAAATGATGCAATTATTTGTTGTGCATAGTGCCAAACAAACTTGTGTTTTAATCACTGCATCAACACCAGTCACTTCTCTCCATTTTTTGACCATGCAAGAGCTAATCAGGGTGGTCATCTCTGTGCATTCCACCTGCAGGCCTACAGGTATGGGATGTCCATCTCCTGATGTTGCACTACTTCGATCTGACATTTTCCAGGTTCAACATGAGTGCTTCAAGTTAAAAATAGCAGGTTGTATTTGGAGCTTGGTCTTCTTATACTGCATAGACCACACAGGAAAACTTTTGAGGCATTTGCAATATAAGTATAGTGATAGGTTCTTTGTAAGCTCATCCACAGTGTACTCAACTTGATAATTCTTTATCTAGGATCAACATAATTAGGCTTTTAGCTACGCATCCATTAACTTATGTTTTTAATTGTTATTCTATAGTTTGAGGTACCTTGCAATGCGACAGAGTTTCCCTTCTCCACATGTGTAACATGTATCTTGGTGACTGATGACATAATTATTGTCAACACCTCCTGTCCTTTTAAGAACTTCACCCAAGTTTCTTGCATGTTCCAGATCCAGTTCATTATCTGAGGTTGCACAAATCTTTCCTAAAAGAAATACATCATTAAGTTTTGTGATTGATAATTAATGATGAAAGTTAACAAAAACTAAAAACATATATAATGTAAATGCATTCAAAAAAACTTATAATAAAGAAAAAAGCAAAATTGCTCATTTCAGTCAAATTTATGCTCCTACACATCGAGATAAAGCAATCCAAACTATCAAACATCAACACCTGCCACTAGAGAGACAGTATTTAAATTGCCTCATCAGGATGGCATCACATTAAGTAGAATCTCCTGTCACTATAGGAACAGCATATAAACTCAATTCAACAGTTATGGCATCAAAGAAAAAATTTCTTGCATTGGAAATTACAGATAAAAATGAACACCTGGTACTGTAGTAAAGTTCTGCACATAAATGTTAGTCTTTTTCAATGATTTATACATATATGGCTTTTGCAGCTAAGCAATACTCATAATAACGTACAGATTGCACACCATCATTACTATTTTGTTCTTAGACTTTGCTCTCTAAACTAACTGAAAACTAAATAAATGTTTCATCATCTAAATCAACTGTGGCCACATTATATTAAAAAACAGTATGACATGTTCATAATGCAGCAATATCTGCTGCATAAACCAAAGTCCTTTCTTTCAAGTTAATGATGAACATTTATGTCCATTAACAATTACACAATTTAAGTTTGTAGCCAAGCACATAGTAATGTGCTGTCTTGGGAGTTTGTTTATACTTGTGGTTTTGCAGTTAGTTTATTTTTAATGTTTTCACTTGTGTAGTAATGAGTTAATAGAAAAATGTTCCATTTAATCAGACTGAAGGTAGCCAAGTCATCCAAATTTTGGACCATGCTGTGGTCAGTTAGACCACTTGCCTCTCACCAAGTGGCCTTGGTTTGATCCCAGGGGACTGTATGTGGAATTTGTGGTGGATAAAGTGGCACAGGGGTAGGTTTTCTCCAGGTTCTTCAGTTTCTCCTGTCATCGCATTCCACCGGCGCTCCATCTTCATTCCATATATCATCAGTGCCATTGCCTGCGGTGCCCTATGTTGTAAAAGTGGGTGTTAAACACTATAAAAAAAAATCCAAATTTTCCTGCTATTTACTATCACAATCTTGAGAGACGGTTCTTAACACCACAAATGATGGAACAATGAAAACCAAAAGTCATGTGTATGCCTGATCAGGAAGAAATAATTCTACAGGCTTTCAAAGACGATCCAGGTATCAGTAAATGATAAATAGGCCTAGTATGGAGTACATATCACAGAAATGCTTGGAGGTTACTTCACAAGCAGCACATGTATCCACATCATTTGCAACAAGGGCATGGTCATATGTCTACCAAACAACTATTAACTAATGCCTCCTTTGTGATGATAGTGAGGATGCTGAACATATTATATTTGATTGTATTGGGACTGATATATAGAGGACAGCATTTCCTGCTGAAATGGTTTAAAATTAGCAGAAAGGATGCCATAATTGGATTGTTAAATAAAGATAGCAAGAAATTAGGTCAGTTTTTAAATAAAGTGAAAGGAAGTGAAATGGGACAGTGAAAAGTGATAATGCAAACACATAGTACTTACAATATAGAGCAGATCTTAATAATTAGAAAATATATGTGGTTACTGTGTAAATAGGATATGACTAGCTAAAAGCCAATGTCATATTTGAGTGTAATTTGCATAGCAATAATAAATAAAATCACCTACCATAAGAGAACTTTTGTCAATGGTGTGTAGCACAAACTCTTCAGTCTTGTTTACAAATGAGATAACATCTGCAAGATACTGAATAATAAATTTTCATGTCCAACATTTTTGGACAGAAGTAGATCAACGTAGACACTTTGGTTTTACTGTACAGAGCGAGTTGGTGGCCTTCATAAGCCATTCAACTCATATAATATTTTTAATGCTGCTTTAAACTCTCAATTCAGTCATTCGATGGTTGAAGACTCTGGCATTCATTTCCTCCAGGAAACAGTCAAGTCCATTCTTCCCTAGTTTAAATTCTATACATTGGCTTTAGTATAACAATGGTAACTATCCACAACAAGCATGTTCTTTGTGTTGGGTAGCACTCCTGGGCAATATTGCCAATCTTGCATCACCCAGCAAGCTCATTGGCCATCCATCCTTTACATTGAGTTTGTACGATGATGCCTTTGAAATTTACATTAGGAAGGGTTTTTCATTTTAAAATTATATTTGGTGGTAACATTCTTTCATCTCTGTTTTCCACAACCGCCAGTTCTAATTACCACACTGGATTCACACCTTTTATTGTGTAGGGTTGCAGCATTTCAAAGTACACAGGCCTTTAGCCTGCATTACCAATGTGCAACAGTAAACATTGATTCCTCTGGCATAATCTGATAAACAAATCTGTGGAGCTTTACTATCTTCTCTTCGTAATTGATAGGGAGGCATTGTGTGATGCTGATTTGCTTACAAAAATTAGTCACTATGATCGAAGAAAACTGTTAAACATCCATGACTAGCCTTGACCCTTAATTGCATGGTGTTGCACTTATGCAACAAAGATGATTAATTATTTTTAGTGGACTTTTTTCTAATTTTGTATTACACTAACCTTCAGCAATAAAATTATGCTAGTTATAGCTGTTTTATATTGTAAAATTATTAATATTTTTGCAATAAAACTGTAGTGTTTTTTTTTAATAAAAAAGAGAAAAATCCTGCAACTGCAGTCAAATGTAACCCTGTCAACATCCAAGGATGCCATCACACCACTTATTTTACTTGGGCCCTCCCCATTCTTTACCACTGCCACCTTTGACTACAATGCTGGGACTCAAACTCGCAACATTATGAGTATATATCAAACATTATTAGTTTTTTTCATTTTCTGAAAATTTATTGAAAGTGGATACATTGGGGTTTGCATCTAGTTGCCTTATATACCAGGGAAAAATATCTGACATGTTCCATCTACATGACTTTCTCTACCTGTTCTGCACACAAGCTATACTTAGAAAATATTCTTTTATCTACATCATGTTAATTGAGATATACAGCAGAAATTGTCTTATTACTTGCTTCCTTAAGTAGAAGGGAAATAAGGGAATACACTGTGCTAAAGTGAGTCACACCTTTAAAAGCTGTTCATGTGTGAAATAAAGTGAAATTCAGTTCTCTTTGCATGCCAGGAATAAAACAAAAGATGTATGAAACGAAACAAAATTTCCCGTTGAGAAAAGTTTAAGTAGTTTCAAATTAAAAGCAATAACCAGGAATATCTTGGAAATGATTAACTCTATAAAAAGTTTATATGACATAAACTGTGAGATCTATATTTTTTGTGTTTTAAGCTTTTGTCCGTTTCTTAAGGTTTACCGGTTATACAAAAATCATTCAGAATGAAGAGCCTTCAGATGCTATTCCCTAAAAATTCAGGATATAGATTTTGTTTGTCATGTAAATATCTTTAGTATATGCATTTTAATCAAAATCATAAAAGCTATTTTTGAGAAAAACAGAATTTTTGAAAATTTTTCCATGTAATGGGTAATTTGTGTTGGAAGAATTTCCTTGAAAATCTTTGTATTACGTCCTGAGAAGTTACCAAATTTAAATACCAAGTTTTGTATTTAACAGACATTTTGTTTTTGAGCTATGTTGTCCACACACACATACTCTCTTTTGGATTCAGGAGTCCTCAAAACATGTATTTATGGTGAAATCTCTGTATCAAGTTTTTGGATAGAATACAATACTTTCTTTACCTATTATGTTTACATACATTTACGTACATACTAGAGAAGGTAAAAATCTTTTGCAATGAAATATTTTAAATGCAGAGACTATTTACTAATGGAAAATTTAATGTTCTAAATGAAATTAAACTTACCAGTTGGAATACTGTTAGCATCCGTTTCAGTATATTGTGTAGCATTCAACTCAATAGTGTGTGCTGAAATTTCTGTATTGTAGCCCTAAAACAGATAAAAAACCTACATTATGACAGGTAGTATAAAACTTATATTACAAGAATAAGCAGCCCATAGTTAATTTAGAAAAATCAAATGATGGAACACCTCTATGAAGGAAACTTATCTACACAAAGAACTTCACAGAATAGGATGATTTAGGTGAAAATTACTTATATAAGCTAGAAATGTTCATAATGCAGAAACCAAATTAGTTTAATGAAATGATCCTCATGTTTAGATGCATTTTAAACATTCTAGATAATCTTCTGTTATGATTAAAATAAATTGCATTTCTTCATCACTAATATTATCTTATTCAGATGATATGGTGACCACTTAGCTTAAATGATAGTTCAATATGGTTTAAGCCAAACCATGTACAGACAGCTTATTCCTTGAACCATACACTGTAAAATTTTACTATAGCTTAAGCCTCCACCTAAGCCCAATTCAAAGCTTAAGCTCAAAGCATGAAACTGAGCCTCAGAGTTTTGCATTAAGCATTACAATACCATGTTAGGCCTCAGGCACTTATTTTAGTAGAAAAAGAAAAATCTGTGCATTTTGCAAGACACCATAGTTCAAATACGAGTGATTAAGGCAAGTGTTATTGAAGCATATGACTGAGAATAGCACATTAACTCTTTTTTTCTTAGGCTTCTTCCTTAAGTACCTAGTTTACTGCATTTTACCATTTATGGTTTGTATAGGTTTATCATAATATTGGTAATCATACAATTTTTTGTCACCTACTGGTGAGAGGAAACTCACTTCCTGCAGCTTGAAAGCATTAACATAATTGTGAATATATCAGACAAATGTTTCAGTTTTGAGCTACTCATTATGTATCAATGTACGTGACTAACTGAATGCTTAAAAATAAAAAAACTCACGTGCCCAGCTAGGTTAAAATATGAATGATTTGTTAAGTTCACTGGAGTTGGTTTTGCTGTCATTGCCTTCATTTCTAGACGAAGTATGTTCTCAGGTGTAAGCTCATATCTTGCTGTTACAAGCAGATCTCCTGGGAAACCTTCTTCCAAATCTTTACTTAGATATGTGAACACAACTGCACTGTCAGTCACATAGCTATTCCATTTCACCTATTTAACAAAAAAATTAAGAGCTTATTTTTCAAGACATTTAAGCAACATTGTGATCGAAATTTTGTGTAGATTGGCAATAATTTGTTTCACTTACTAAAAGTTTTCATTAACAAGAGTGTGTTTCAAAGACATTTGTTTCGATTGTTAGCTGTATGTTTACTAGCATGTGGAAAGGGTTCCCCTAATTCAGTGTCAGCTATACTGCCATCTGCCACTACTGACACATAATTACAGATTCACCTTCCAGAAGCCATTAGAAATACAGCTGACAATGGATACAAAAGTCTTTTAAACATATTCTAAATGAAAACTTAGTAAAGAAAATAAAACATTCACCAAACCACTCACAATTTCAAATGTTATTAAGTTTCATTGTTTGTAATCGCTTACAATAACTTAAGTGTGTGAAATAAAATTGCATTCAGTATAATATCCTCTGTCCATCTAAAATAACTTGTAAAACAAGCTAAGATAAGTGTTGTTTCATGTCAGCCATGAGTTTAATAGAAATAAAATTCAAAACAGTAGTGTATCATATAATTATGTTGGCTTTAATTCAACAAAGATTTCAATCTATGGAGAACATCATTTATTGCACGTTAGTACAACGCATAGCTCACGATATAAAAGTCACTGAATTTGTGCTCACATCAATGCCAAATGCAAGTTGCAAAGTTAGCAAACATATTTTCCAGTAGAGAAGCTTAAACTAAACTTTGTAAAGTAAACTTATGACTTAATCCTCATCAAAAAAACAAACCAAAGAGAAATTGTTTCATTCATTCTATATGACTACGCTTTTATCTCAGCAGGTAAAAATAAAGGAAATGTTAAAATACTGGCAATATGAAGGTCACTCCAAAGGTTTTAAGAACGGACAACAAAAAGTTGTGGTAAGGCAAAGCAGCTTTACTTAACTTCAGATTGAAGTTCAGATAGCAGCATGTGCAAGTCTGGGTGCGCTCCAACAATGCGCATTGTCAGCACCGTGAGTGCTTGTGTGCATGTGTGTGTGCGTGTGGGTGTGTAGCAGGTGTTGCTATGCCATATGCTTGGATGGATCTCAAGCGAGAGCATTTCTATGAGCATTTTTATGATTTTAAAGTCAGTTTAGGGGAGAGAATGCCTTGAAAGACTGCATCATGCATTTGGGGAACTTTGCCCTTTGCAATCCACCTTTTATCGATGGTATGCAGCGTTTTGAAGAGGAAGGGATTCCCTCAAAGTTGAAGACTGAGCAGGATGGCCAGCTACAGCAACAATGGATGAAAATGTGGTGAAAGCAGAGTGAATGAAGCCCTCAATATTGGCTTGGCAGCAGTGAAAACAATCCTGAATGAAAAAGTTGATGTCAGGATGCTCTGCAGTCGCTGAATCCCCCACCACCTTACAAATGAGCAGAAACAATTGTGCAATGGTGCTAATAAATTATTGAAAAATTTAATGGAACAAGATCCAAAAACATATTTAACATCGTAACAGCTGACAAAAGGTTTTGATAGTATGATCCAGAAACTAAACCACAGTCCTGGGTCTTCTCAGAAGAAGAACCCTGAACAAAAGTGAAGCAAACGAGGAGTATTGGAAAGAAGATGATCTGTTCCTTCTCACCAAGTGGCCACATGAGACAATTCTGCTTTAGGGACAAAATGCTGCCACAAGTGTTCAATGAACTGAGAAAAAATTATCCTAAGACTGGTCTGTTGTACCATGAAAATTCCTCTGCCCACAATGCACAAGAAACAACTCAATTTCTGCAGAAGTCAGATATCTGTACCATCCTCCCTACAGTCCAGATCTGGCTCCATGCAACTTTCTATTCCCCAAAATGAAAGAAAAAATGCAACTATTTGAGTCACCTGAAGCCATTGTACCTGCTTAGGAAGAATGTATCCACTCTCTCCAAATAAGAATGGCATTCTGCGTTTGAAAAATGGTTTGAAAGGATGGGACAATATATAAAATGCAATGAAGAATATTTTGAAAAGATGCAATGATCAGACCAAAATGTTTAATATTTTATTGTATTCCATTCTCAAAAATTTTGGAGTGACCCTTGTTAAACTTTCAACAAACATGTTTTCTTTATGAAATCACACAAAAGGAAGAAAAATGGCATAACATTAACTTTCAACAGAACATCAAGAAGTGACCATTAGGCTCATTCACAATGAATACATTTGTAACATAATGTGGCATAAATACAAGCTTGAGGGAAGCCCATTCACAAGAGATGGCATAATGTAAGAAGAGGGAATAGGCTTCTAGATCTGAAAATTACAAGTGGTAACGTAAGAGTAGTATAAATGGTCTTGATAAATGCCTGCTGCATACAATGCCAATCAGAGGATCTATTCTCATCCTCAGAAAACATTTGTACTCATTTTAATGCTGATGCTATGTAAATTCATTAAAATTTGCTGTGTAATCTTGAAGCTAATTGTGTAGTGTTGTTATGTCAAGTTTAGTATATGCTATTTGTATTAGATTTGAAGTTTATTATTTCTAACTTGATATGTTTTCTAAACTTAAGTTATATTTGTAAATAATTTTTAAAAATGTTAATTGTATATTTATGCTTTGTCTACTTGGCAGCCCTCAACTGAGGAAAGCAATTAATAAACAAATTAAACAGCATAACCAATAATATAGAAAATTAAAATTCATCTTGTCTTTCTAAATAAATAGGACATAAAGAGAGTTGTATCACTTAATCAACAGATCAGCATCTGGTGCATGGCCTAATGTAAGAGTACCATGACCGTACAGCATGGCAAAAAATCTCAAATTGCAATCTGTGCATAAAGAAAGAAATACAGAATACTTCCTCTATGCATGGAACACAAGCATAAAACTTAAGAGTTTGCAAACTCTTGCATTATGTAGCATGTTTTGTGACAATATGAATGCTTATAGCTCATTCCAGTTCAAGCTACCACTGACAGCAGTGTCGTTGTGTTGCTGTTGTCTCAAGAATATGGACTATGAGAGGTTGCAGGGAGTTGTGCAGATCAAGTGCATGGCATAGTCCATCACATAATGCTATAAACAATGGGCATTTATGTTGATGTTCCATTTATATCATTAATACTAGACAATATGGCAATAGCCATAAGATTTATTACAACTCGCCTACTGTAAATTCAGCACTGCTGTAATGGTGCATTGTACAGAATGAGTGAATATGTTTGCTTAACTGTACTCACTCATTTAATGCACACTGATTTTTCAAGTGCATGTCCAGTGTATGATGTAACAGTTAATATGAGCATTCCACACTGGTAACATGAGGTAGTACATTAAATAACATGGATTCAAAGTCTTGTGCTTATCCTTCATTGTGAATGGGGCTTTATAGTCTGTACTTGTATATAAACCACTGTATTACATTTTTACATATAACTGTGGGTTTTAAATGAAAACTCTATTCTATCAAATTAATTTTTATCTCTTAGAAATTACATCTGAATTAAGGATACATAGCTTGTGAGGGTGTAGGTTAATGAGGATACCACATAAGAAATTACTAATATAGTTATTAGGGAATTAGTTGACATGAAATAGAGTAAAAGGGTATCCTAATTGGGACATGTAGCATACCATGAAATAAGATGCAGAACTGATTTGGAAGAAAATTTCTCAAATAAAACCTTGTGCCATTCTGAAACTTTTAAATACACACCTTGTCAAATCCTTTGTAGCCCCCATGAAGAGTATAAGTTCCTCTATTCAGACTTGTTTCATAAAGTTGCTTATCTAAATAAAATTTTCCTTGGGCTATTCTATTAGCTACTCTCCCCACAATACAACCAAAATATGGGTTATTCTCACTGCGGTAACCTGGAAATACATAAGTATTTTAAAATTTTACATAATATTCTTTGCCTTTCAAAAGCAAACCTGAAACATCTATGAGATGCAGACAATAGTGTTTTCTAGTTGCAATAAAACAAGATTAATGAAATTTCATCACAGTAAATGAAAGTTATGATTTTAATATTCTATTGAACTTGCTCAGAATGAAAATCCTTTCCGTAAAGGTAATCCCACATAAAAGAAATGGATTAAATAGTTCTACCTAGGAAAACTCTTTTAACAACCATTTATTAAGTTAGCTTTGCTTAACTATCAAAACTGCTGAATGAAACACAATACAAACAAATGTGTACAATAATGCTTGCCTTACTTACCAAATTTTAACTTAGAACATGTTTGCAAGAACAGTCACCTGCTTTCTCAACAAGTAGCTGAAAATGCTGAAATTGGAGTGGGAAACATGTCCTAAGCTCAAATTCAGTGAGCAAAGCAAGAATGAGCCTACAGTTGACTCCTCTGAAACTTCACTGAAATTGGCTTTTAATGAATTTTTGGCTCCAACTGTACAGAGTGGAAAGGGTAGAGAAGCTTAACTAGTGGTTCTACATTTTACACCAGTATTATAAAGGAGGCTTAAACCCCTGTTTAAATTTAAACTTTTAAGTTCCACTTTGTTTTATGAACTTTGATCTTCAGTTAAAACTCTACTTTAATATTACTGAAACTCGTCTTCCATTTAACTACAGTTTAACACTAGACGCCAGTCCCGGCTGCACATATGGATTTTAGGAGGTATTTGAAGAATTGCTGAGTAAAGATGAAGTTATTCAGATAATTAAAGGACCTCAGAGACCCACGACTTTCTTAAATAGACCTGATGACTTTCACATGCGAGATGAAACTGAATTTTTAAACAGCTTTAGACTTACAAACATACATCCTGTCCTTATTAGGTCAAATTCTAAACTGGATACAGAATTCTAGAGAAGATACAAACAGTATAACCACATATTTTAATTATTGGATTTTTATAAAACAAAAATACATGCTTGAAAATAAAGCATAAACATACAGGACATGCTTCTATAAAATTTTGCCTGTCGCTTACCTTCTGTATGTTTTGCATATGAGAAAATGTTCTATTTTGGTCTATTTATGTTCTATCCACTTGAAGTAGATAGAAAAATTAGTTTGTTGAACAATTTATAAAATACAGATGAAAATAAATAGAAGAAAGTAGGATCAAATAAGTGTACATCAGACAAAATTACAAGTAAATTAGTCAAGGTATCTAAATTTCTATGTGATTTATTACTCTAAGCATTACCATTTTTTATTGCGAAACTTCTGATTGATTTCAACCATTTTTGCTTCGACTGTATGAGCAAACATTTACCACTTTTCCATGGGGAACTGAAATTGATTTTATCCAGTTCTATCTCAAGATGATCTGGGTTTCAGATATTAAATTCAATATGAATTGAGACTGTTTTGAGTATGCAAGCTTCAAAAATAAATTTATTCACCATTTTATGTTGGTCAATTTGGAATTGCATTGACAAACCTGTTAAACATATTATTTGTTACTCTGTCTATTATAATCAGGTTTTGAAGCTAAATAATTATTATATTTGAGAACACATTGCAAATTATAGAAACTATAAAAGTGGTTCTCTTATAATTTATCACAGAGCAATAACAAAAGCATTAACATATGACTACCACTTGCAATGAGTATAGCAGAAGAACATATTCAAAATGATTTGAATACAGAGGTGTTTCCATGCAACATATTTCGATCTGATTTGATTCTGATCCCACTTTTTAAGAGGATGGGATCCAAAATTCAATATGATTTGACTCTGCATTTCCATCCAGTATTCAATACTGCAAGTGTGCTCAAATCAATTTCAATTTACCGTGGAAATATGGTAACTATCTATAGTCTTTTTTTTTTTAAGCCTACAGGTCTACCAATAGAAGAAGGTTAGTGATTGCTTCTTTCTTCATCCTTCAGGTATACCAACACCATTACACAATGGTTTAACTTAACCAGAAGGTTATAAAACATAGCTTGTAGTTAAACTTTTGGTTTTGCTTGATCAATCCTCCAGTCCAACTAGGTTTATAATACCAGTCCTAATTGAAACATTGTAGTAACTTTCTTCCTTTGAGCATAGAATTACAGTAAAAATATGTTTGTATTAGACATCTGGATCGTACTGTATAATCAAGGAGCAAAGTGAATGGGATGGGAGAATATTGGAGAGGAGAAAATAGTCATAATACATTTTGGGAAATAATAAGGAAGAGATTTGAAGGTATAGAAATCCAAAAACTTTTTGGTGGAATAATGGAAAAAAAGATCTCTGGAACACTATATATCAATGAAGGAATGATGGGAAAGGGAGACAAAATATGTTGGTAAGGTAGATAGCACACAAAGGGAGGGAATAACATGATTAAGAATGGGCATTTGGACATTAAGGGGGGTAAGAAAAGGCATCCCACAGAGTTAATGTCTCATTCGTGGAGGGAAGGAAGATCTAGATCATATAGTATTTGAATGCCAAGGAATGGATTTATAGAGGAAAGAATAGCTCGAGCAGAAGTGGGACAAAACGGATAGGAAAATAGCATTAAAGGAAACTTTTATAAAGGATGGCAGAAGCTTAGGTAGTTTTTAAACAAAGGTAAGAAAAATTAGAACTGGCCTGTGCAAAGGAAATTAAGAGTTAACATAATTTTCTGTTAGTTATTAATGTTTTGAAGTTTTAAGGAACTAAAATGTGTGTAGATGTAATTATATGGGTGGGTATGATGAGCTAGGAACTTGGGCTGAATACCTGTCATACTCAAGTATGTATTAGTTTAATATAAATAAAATAATTAAAATTGAGGGTCATGTTTTCAAAAGTCAATATGTGCACAAATTTTGAAAATTCAGATTTTTGTAGTTACCTATCAATGATGTTGGCATGCATAAACTGTTAAGGGTTTGTCATAATTGGATATTTGTCATCATTACACAGTGTTGAAAACAATAATTTTTTTGCAAAACTAATATTTTCTCTCAGCCAGTTAAAGCAAAAGTTGATAAATGCCACAAGAGAAGGGAGAACTAGATGGGAAATGGAGAAAGAAGGAGATATTTCACTGAGGGTGAACCAGGCTGAGGAAATGGTTAGGTAAACAGAAAGAGAGAGAGAGATCAATGAAAAGAGAGTGTAAGGGAGGGGGGAGGTTATGTTGAAGTGGGAAGCAGAAATGAAAATGGGAGCAAAGCAAGGTTAAATAAAAAGAAACAGATTTATATTATCCACAAAGTTAAGAATAGAGGAGTGGAGGAGAGGGGAAGGCTCTTCATACAATAAGAGGTATGATCAAAAAGCTTCTGGAATGACATCATAAATACTACACAATTTGTTTTGTCTAGTCTGCACTGTCACCCTCAAAGTTGGGAGTTGACACACTTGTCCCAGCGCTTCTGCCACTGCTGGAAGCACCTCTGGAAGTCCTTTTGTTTCAACATATTCAGAGCCTTCTGTGATTCGCGATGGATGACATCAATGGCCTTAAAACTGTGTCCTTGGAGCCGCATTTTAAGTCGTAGGAAAAGAAAAATGTCCGCTGGTGCCAAATCTGGAGAATAGGTGGGATGGGGAACAGTATTCATCTTAATTTTATCCAAAAACTGGCAAACAGAAAGGGCTTTGTGCGCGGGCGCTTGTCATGATGCAGGAACCAGTCACCACTCCTCCATTTCTCCAGCCGTTTGCATTGCACATTCTCTCTTAATCTTTGCCGCATTTGTTTTTAGAACACTTGATTCACTGTTTGACCCTGTGGCACAAATTCCTTATGTGCCTTTAATGTCAAAAAACACAATCATTGACTTCACTTTGGATCAAACGTGTCTAGCCCTTTTCAGGCATGGAGATGGAAGACTCTTTCATTGTGAAGATTGTTGCTTTGTTTCTGGATCGTAACCATAAATCCATATTTCATCACCAGTAATAATTTCCTCCAAAAACTGTGGGTCATTTTGTAGCTGTTCTTTAAGATCTGTGCAGGCAATCACATGGCTTTCCTTTTGGTTATTCGAAAGCAGGCAGGGCATGAACTTGGCAGTAAATCTTCTCATGTCCAAATTGTCTTTCAAAATGCTTTGAACACTTCCAAAGGAAAGTCCTAATGAGTCAGAAAGTTCTCTTATTGTAATGTGCCTATCATTTAAGACCAATTCCCTCACCTAATTGATATTTCCATCAGTTTTGCAGGAACAGGGTCGCCCCAAACAGTCTGCATCTTTAACTGATGTCACACCACTAAATTTCGAAAACCACTCAAATGCTTGAGTTTTGTCCATTAACTTCCTCCCTAAAAGCTGTGCTTAACATTTCGTAGGCTTCTGTTGCAGTTTTACCGAGTTTAAAGCAAAATTTGATGTACAATCTTTGTTCTTCATAATCTAAAATTTTTGCTATGTGGAAAAATCGCAGCACATGCAAAACACGTGTTCACTTCAGAGCATCTATCTTGTCACTGCACGGTCACAGGACGTCATGTCACCTTTCATTTTTATCTGGAAGGAACGCTGCATGTACAGTCTGAGTAAGAATTAAAGAAATCTCAGCATGTAAAGCCATTCTGGAAACTTTTTGATCACACCTCGTATAACCAAGGTGTGAAGTGTATGGGACCTTAGGATGGAACATAGCCAAGTGAAATATAAGTATAATAATAAGTATCTGATTAAGAAAACATAATAAATATCCGTTCATTTGTTCACTTGTTCATTCATTCATTTATAAGTATGCTTTTACATTTTACAGAAACAAATTCACATCTTGAGATGATGAACATGAGCTGAGTAACTGAAGTTTGCAGTACTTGTTTTGTGATCACATCTGTTGCAAATCCAAGCAGTACTACACTGCAGTACTGTGCTGCATTTTGACACACATGCACAAAAACAGTGTAAATCACTTCAATGTAGTATCTCTGGAATCATAGCAAACACAAACAGCAGGTAGCGGGAGGAGCACCAAGTCCAACAAGAGGCTCACCTTGCCTTGCAGTGTTGTACAGTTAACATGCTGCGAATCCATACTGTTAAGCAGGTGATACAAATATAATTTGTGCCCACAAAATTGACTTGCATTTCAGGACAGAGAATTACTAGTTTATAAAGAGCATTTTATCTTGAAGCTTTTAGTCTAAAGAACAAATGCCTATGTTAATGGGTTGCAGAGACATGGGTGAACATTGAACTTGTATTGTGCCTCTTTTGTTTATCATATACCAGAAGCAGTATGAGGTACAGGTAGGAAAGGAAAAATCCTTTAGTTGCGGATATTATGGCTTTAGTAGAGATTATTTTCTCTCACATTAGTGGCAAAACTTTAGTTCTTGAAATTCAATTCTAGTGATCGTATTGTATTACTTTATTGGTGTTTAGCCAAACGTGACTTAACAAGCAAGGTATGAGTAAAGAAAGTTAAACAATAATACATAAATAGGAATTGCTGCATCACCAAAGTAGGAGTATAATATGCATATGTGTATTCTTTCTTCTTTTTGCTTGGACTGCAAAAAATGTTTATTACAGTTATTAAGGTATGAATTCAGATTTCTTGTTAGATAGATAATTTATTTAATCTTTTCAGTTACAAACTTCATACATATATAGTTACATTCCTGGAGTTGTTGAATTTGGTATCATATACAGTTAGCACCCTGGTTATTTATGTATATGTACCTTTCCCTCTAATTGTATATTTTTTTTACCCTGCCAACTTAATCTATTTATCTCTTTTATAACTTACAACCTCATCAGTTGTATTATTAGATCCTCTCTTTCTTTGACAACTTTCCTCCCCCATTTCTCTCTTACTTTCCCTGTATAATTACCTAGCTTTCAGAAGTTCTCTCTTATTGTTTCCAAAAGGTTTTAAACACACTATCTCTGGCAGTAACTTTTCCCAGTTTTTATTCCATATTTTTTCTCTCCACATTTTAGTTTCTTCGCACTCAATTGTACAGTGTAAATTGTTATCGACATTGCCACATAGTGACATAGATCTTTATCAACTTCAGACATTTGAATAACATCATTCTTGTTCTTGCCCATGTCAGACCCTCTATTTCCTTTTTTCCACTGACATAAATGTATTTTTTCTCTTCCCCATACTTTCTTAACATTCCTATATAATATTAAAGTACTCTTATCCCTTAAGCTGCCTATTACTTCTTGTTTCCCTATATAGTCTGTCCTTACTTTCACTTTATTCCATAATTTTTGTCCCCCTACTGTCAGGTTTCCTGTTAACTTAGCAATGCACATCAAGTTTATGTTTGAGTACTACAATAATAAATAAATTGTTTTCATTTCATTGCATCACTGCATGTAATTTCACTCTGACCCTTAATGTATGGCAATGTTGTACTTTAGACATAGTGGTCAGCTACCATCTGCCATCAAATTTTGTGTATGCCATAGTTTGGGCCAAAAGTATGATAATGTTAGTCAAGGATAGTATTGAGAGCACTGTAATTAGAGGTTAGTAATGGCATTTTGTTCTGAATGTGAACATAAAGTACAAATAAAGAATATGTATAATACGAGAGTCGGCTGATAAGTCCTGGGCCTCACACAGATATGGCCTTACTAGGCCAGTTAGACAGTAGCATCATAAAGTTTAACTCTAGACTAGCTTGTAGCCATAGTTACAGGTCAATAGCTTGTTTAGTTTTCAAATGACAGCATTTTAAACAAGAACACTTTAGAGTTTTCACGAAAATGGAGGATTTGGAAAAACGAGCAGTGGTTAAATACTTCCATTTGAAAGGCTTAATGCCTAAAGAAATCAAGGAGGAAATGGACAGTACATTGAAAGACTCTACCCCTTCATATTTAATGATTAAAAGGTGGGTTGCAAAGTTTAAAATTGGACGTATGACCACTAGTGATGAGCCTCATTCTGGACACCCTATAGAAGTGACAACTCCAGAGATCATTGAAAAAATTCATTGTTTAGTATTGGAAGACCGCAGATTAAGGTTTTTTGAGATAGTAGAGGCAGTAAACATATCAAAAGAACGTGCAGGTAATATTTTAAGTAATGTTTTGAGTTTTCACAAGGTCTGTGCAAGATGGGTGCTGCATGTGTTGGCACCTGATCAAAAGTTGCAAAGAAAAATTGTTTCTCTTAAGAATGTGGAGCTCTACTGTAAAAATCCCAGTGGATTTTTGAGGTGGCTTATTACCATGGATGAAACTTGGTTACGTCACTACACTCCAGAAAGTAAATCACAGTAAAAACAATGGATTGCGCCAGGTGAACCAACTCCAAAAAAAGCAAAGCCAATTTTGTCAGCTAACAAGGTTATGGCGAGTGTTTTCTGGAGTGCACAGGAAATTATTTGTATTGATTACTTGGTAAAGGATAAAATATCTCTGGTGACTACTATGCAAGCTTACTGCAATGTTTGAGTGATGAGGTGAAAAGAAAAAGACCTCATTTGGGGAAAAAACAAAAAAAAAAAACCAAAAATAAACAAACAAAATCTTGTTTCATCACAACAATGCTCCGGCCCACTGTTCAGCCATTGCAATAGGAAAAATGTGTGAATTAAAGTTTGAATTTCTTGAACATCCACCCTATTTGTCACATCTAGCACCAAGTAACTACCAGCTGTTCCCAAACCTCAAAAAATTTCTTGGAGGACGAAGATTTCACAGCAATGAGGTCACTGATGCGGTAAACAGCTATTTTGAGGATCTTGATAAATTGCACTACAGAGATGGTTTAATTAAATTAGAACACTGATATGACAAATGTATTAGCCTTTCTGGAAGTTATGTTGAGAAATAAAGCAAATAAAAAAATTTTTAAATGCTGTTTTCATTGAGAGGCCCGGGACTTATCAGCCAACCCTCCTACTATAAAATTACACAATTAAAACAGTAGCTCATACCCTGCTACCACTGCCACTACCACACCAACATCACCTTCACATCAATAAAAACAAAAATCTCATAAATTGTAATTTTAAAATCCCACATTTGTTTATCCTTACTAAATACATATCTTACTTCTTACCTGCAATGTCACTGTAGCCCAGAACAACGTCTCCAAGTATTCCATTCTTATCTGGAACCTTCAAGCTCTGTATAGTAGCTCCATAGTCAAGGAGTGTGACTGTCATGCCATTTTTATTCTTTAACATATAGCTTGATACTAAATGCAGGACTTCACCTTCTTGAAAAACTCCAAAACAATCTGTATCAACAGAAATAGCCCCTTCCGGTGGATGCTTATGTTCATGCCCCTCCATTCTTGCTTAAACTGTAATAAAAACAATTTAACATACAGAATAAAGCATCAAGTTGAAAAGATAGGTACAGTGTCAGAGACTGAGGAATTTAAAAACAGCATCTTATGGCTTGTAAAGCCCTTTACAGATCGAGACATTTCTTATATAATAAATGGCACCATACAATGGTACATTGACATGAGCATTGACGTTGTTTTGAAGATCTTCATTGGTTTGAAAGTGCTGCCCTACTAGCCACGTCTTCAGTTCAGGGAAAAGGTGAAAGTCGCTGGATACCAGGTCAGGACTGTACAGTGGATGATCAAAAATGTCCCATTGAAATTGTTCATGGAGCAGATGGGTTGTGCCAGCAGTGTGTGGACAAGCGTTGTCATGGATCAACACAATTCCTGAAGTCAGCGTTCCTCTTCGTTTGTTTTAATGGCTCTCTGCAAACATCGTAAAGTGCGAAGATCTTCAAAACAATGTCAATGCTCAGTTGAAATCATTGGCGGCAACATTTTTTGAAGCGGGTATTGCAAAGCTTATGCACAGGTACGATAAATGTCTCAACCTCTTCAGTGATTATGTTGAAAGTGTACAAAACTTTTAGTAATAAAATAATTGTTTTCTATGAACTTGTCTTTTATTTATAGCCTATCGGAGGCTGAAAAAAAAAATGGCCCTTGTATTTTATATATAGTTATAAAATATATGAAAGTTACTGAATTCAACAAAAAATATTAAATTTAAAAATGAACGTTTTTAAAACTATAAACACAATACCTAACTAAAAAAAGCTTACTATAATATTAAGGAGTATTTGAAGAATGTGCCATTTTTAAACTAGATGTTATAAATACAGGAATACTGACTTTTCCTATTGTGCTGTTTTATATATTGTCATTATTTTAGCACCCTAACACCTGATTTTATGTGAATGTAAATGTGACAATAAATTAAGGATACTTACTGCTTATTCTTGTTAAAGTATCGCTAATTACACAATCTATGTCCTGTAAAAAAAATCGGGACCCAGTAGCTTTTCAGAAAAGGTGCAACAAAGTTGTCAAATTTAATATTGCTAAGATAAGCAGGGGCCTGCTCCCCTTAATTCTTTTGCTTTGCATGTGTGGATGATGAGCTGCAGTGAGTAATTCTACAGATAGTCATGGCGGGAAAAACATTTTATTTGAACAAAGAAGTGTTAATATATTCTTAAGGCAGCATTTAAGCATGAACATATTTAATTTTGATCCAGTCATTGCATGTTTAATCTACTATAGACATTGTCAATGAAAACCCTAAAACATTATAAAGTATATCCGAAAATTCTCTGACAAAATAAAATGGATTATTTATGAGTCAGAATATTTATTTTCAGTCAGCACACACCTCTGCTCATCCTGGCAAGTGCCCAAGCAGATGAATGATCTTTAAGTATGAACCCCAATGAGATTTAGGAAAAGCTATGCCAGCACCACCTTGAGGCAAGATCTCGGTTCAGTTTTGTGCTTCTGCATCTATCCAAGTGCAGCATTTGAATACAGCATTCAGGATATTTTCAAAAGAGAACCAATGCACTTGCACTCATCTGAGTGAAGGATTTGAATACAGCATTCAGGATTTGAAATATCTCAAGAACATCAAAGAATTGAATATTGTTCATTTTGCATTCATACACTCCCATCACTAATTAACCTCAGTAAAATCTCGAAACCATAGACCCAAGCAGCTTGCTATGGCCTGACGGCTTCTGCTGACCTAATTATTTTATGCCATTCCTATTTTTCAGTATTCTTTGCTCAAATGGCGATGTTTAGGATGCACTCCATTATCAAAATATCAACAAAGTACCCATTATTGGCTGAAGCATAAATTAATTACCCCAGGTAAATATGGACAAAATCTGATACATCATTCATTAATGGTACCTATTTCTGTAAATATGATCTTTAATGAGATAGACTTGATTTCATTATGACCTGCATATTCATATGTCACGTAATAATTTCAATAAAACTTGGTTAGTGCACAATGCATTGCCTGATAGTTTAAAGCAAGAAAATGACAATAATAATAATAATAATAATAATAATTTATTTCACCTATAGACAGTGTATACATGATTCAGGCTTCGTCATAAAAAGTGTGTAGAACAAACATTCATTACAATGTCATATAACAAAGTACTATTTACAGTTTTGCATATCATTAAAAACAAGCATACAATTTCAACAAAAGACACTTTAAAGTACTATTTACAATTTGTCATATCATTTATACAGTAACATATTCTGATATATATATTCAAATTTAAAATTCATCAATTCTGTATAGACTTTTACTTAATAGATATTTTTTTTAACAATGTTTTAAATGAGTTACCCTGTTCAGTTTTTATGTATTGTGGAAGTTTATTGAAGAGTATGGCCCCTCTGATATATGGATCTTTGTTTGTTGCAGATTTTGTTGTACACACCCTATGGTAATTATTTATTCCCCTTGTATTATATGTATAATAGTCTTTGTTTTGATTATTTCTAATCTCATTTCTTCTAACTAACAAAATGATCTTATAGACATATAGAGATACAACTGTTAGAATTTTTGAAGTTTTAAACACCTCTTTTACAGAGTGACGCTGTCTCCGACCAAACATGCATCTTAGACATTTTTTTTTAATCACTAATACCCTATTTAGATTGGTTATGGATGTTGCACCCCAAATTTCAATCCCATATTCTATGAGTGAGTGGATCATTCCATAATAAACTGGTTTTAACATATCAGTATCTAGTTGATTTACTATTTTCCGTAGTAAGTATAGCCGGGAGTTTAATTTCTTGCAAAGGTCATCTATGTGTTCATTGAAATTTAAGTTTTTGTCTACTGTAATTCCCAAAAATTTTATGTTGTTTACTTGTTCAATTTGTGTATTGTTGTATTCTATCTTACACACTTGTTCCTGATCCCTAAGTTGGAAAAGAATGCATTTAGTTTTATCTATATTGAGTTTGAGTTGAGCTGCATTCAGATAATTAGAGAGTTTTAAAAGGGATGTTGTGGCCTTGGTTTCGAGTTGCTTTAATTCTTTGTCCGTGCATATAAAAGATGTGTCATCCGCATAGGAAATGAGATTATATTCTGGAGAAATAGGCATATCATTTACATAAATTAGGAATAGAAGAGGACCCAAGACCGATCCTTGTGGTACTCCTGTTCTCACCGTTTCATAATTTGATTTGCATTTATTTAAGCAATTTCCATTTTTCCAGTATATTTCTGTACATTGTGTTCGGTTTTGTAAATACGAAGAGAGGAAATCATGCATTTTCCCTCTAATTCCATAATGGGTAAGTTTAGTCAACAAGCGATCATGAGAGACACTATCGAATGCTTTAGATAGGTCTAGGAAAATACCGACAGTTTTTTTACTCTGTTCAAGATTTGTAAGCACATTATGTATAAGTTCAGATACAGCAGTAATAGTTGATAACCCTTTACGAAAGCCATGTTGATAATTTTTCAACACACTCTTTGCCTCAAAAAAATCTATTAGCCTTTTGTATATTATCTTTTCAATCTGTTTGGCAAATACAGAAGTTAATGTTATTGGTCTATAATTTGATAATAATTCCTTTTTTCCTTTTTTAAATATTGGCCGAACAATACTGTTTTTTAGCAAATCAGGGAATGTTACATATTCAATCGAGTGGTTTATAAGGTACACTAGAAGGTTCAATAATGATTTTTTGCAGGCTTTAAGAACTTTTGGCGTAATATCATCCCAACCAGATGCTCCATTTTTTAATGGACTTATTATATTATCTACCTCTGCTTCATCAGTTTGAAAGAGGCCAATAGTTCCTATAACTTTGATATCATCTCTATTTTAGTCATTAATTATGGTGTTATTATCTCCCCCCATGTTAATAAAGTACTGGTTAAATAAATTTGAAATTTTGTTAGGATTTACTATTTCTTGTCCATTTACCCGTATGTTAATATTATTTGTTTCATCATTAGTTGGTTTTATATTTTGGTTTACTATAGACCACATTTCTTTAGTAATATTACATGAGTTTTCTATTCTCTTTCTGTTATTTTGTTTTTCTAAGTTCTTTAATGCCTGTCTGTATTGCTTTTTATACTTAATATAGAGGGTCTTGTAGATGTCTAGCTTAGTCACTTTTAGAAATTCATAATTATCCATCATTTTTTCACGAATGGCAATTATTTCTGGAGGAAGTTTTGTGTTTTGCAGAGTTAAAATCTTTTCACACTTTTTAATTTTAGGGCACACTTCATCAAAATAATTGTTAAATATTTTAAAGAATGATTGCCATTTTTCATTTGTGGATGTTTGCAAATATACCTCATGCCACCTTTCTTGTTTTAACCTATTTTTGAGCTTAATCAGTTTTGAGCTACTGGTATCCCTAACATACTTGTATTGCGGTTGTATAGTTTCAATATAACAATTATGTATGTCTATAATTTGAGCAGTATGGTCTGAAATGTGGAAATCATTATTTATTGTAGTGAATTTGGACTGCTCCAGATTTGTTATTACATGGCCTATAGCTCTGCATGTTTGTTTTGTGATTCGCGTAGGGCCTATCAGAATATCTTTAAGATTAAAACTATCTAATATGTCTATAAAATCTTTGTTTGTACTTTCTACATTGAGATCACCCATGATTATAATTTTGGAGTCTTATTTAAGAATTGTTGTTAGAAAATCATCCAAGTGAATGAAAAAGTCTACTAGACTTGAATTTGGTGACCTATATATTCCAATTACCATTATTTTTTTGTTATTTATGCAAACCATTGAGCCTATTACTTCAAATGTCATTTCTTTACTAAATTTATTTACAATTTTTATTTTAGTGAATGTTATTTCTTTTTTTGCAAACATAATTACTCCTCCACTTCTATGCTCTTCTCTACAAAACACATCAACCTGCTTATAATTTGTAAACTGAGTTAATCGTGACTGCTCATAATTTAATGCATGTTCAGTAAAAATAGCCAAGTGAGGATTAACTTCATTTAGCAATACTTCTAGTACATTTATTTTGTTAGCTATATATTGTGTGTTCTGATGTATTACTCTGAATGTTGAGTTATCTTTATCTTTTTTTTCTACATCTATCTACAATTTTATCACTTACTAGTCAATTTTGAGTATCTGTGTTTTCCCCTACAGAATTTATAGTTATGCAATTACCTTTTTTATTTACATTATTTTGAATCTGTTGTACTATTTCTACTGCAATTTGCCGTTTACCTTTGTGGTTTAGATGTAGGCCATGTTTAGTGTGGTACTCCCTATTTAAATTTCCAACATCAATAAGAGTTACATTTGCATAACTAGAGCACAAAAGTTTTAGTTTTTTGTTCTTATTGCTACATTTACACATGAGTCATATGGTAGGTCATAACGTCTAGGTATATTCACAAAAAGAACACTCGAAAGCTTTTGGTTTTCCATCACTTTGTTTAACTCACCCACTACATTCACTGACTCATTGCAATACACATCATTTGCGCCTGCTACAATAACTTTAGTTTCACTTTCATCACATTCAGTTTTCAGGCACACACCTGAAGTAACCTCCTTACATTTTGCATTAGGCTTCACATAACCAATTACCTGAAATTTGTCCGTAGTTTCTTTAATCTCTGCTGCAATACCTCTCGCATGACTATCTCCATAAATCTTGATTTCGGGCTTTCGTCTGGATGTTCCACTTTGTGCTGCAAGATTTTTTTTCACACTTTTCTTCTTTGGTGGATCGCATACTACATCTTCATCAACTGGTAATATCGAGAAACGGTTTCTTGTCTCTATCCTTTCTTCTCTGCATAAACCACGATCACTAGTATTGTTCAAAACTTTGGACCTGTAGCGTTAACCACGTGGTCTTGCAATTTACCCAGTCGCGATACACCACGCCTGGTAATTGTGGCATAATCACTGTGATCACTAAATTTCTTCTTTAATTCCTCATTTTCTATTTTCAAAGCTTGTATTTCACTTTGTGCTTTTGCTAGGTCCCTGTTTAGTAGGTTGATCACCATGTGCAGTGACGCTATTGTCTCTGCATCCCTTTCTGGCTGCGTGTTTGCCGGCATCGTCTCATGAGAATTTCCATCTTTTGAATTTACTCTGTTTATACTTTTCATGTTATTACTATTATTCCCATTACTTCCCTGGACATTTCTATTCATGTTCCAACCCTCTGATAATGTATCCGTGTCACTATTACTATTATTTAAACGCACTTTATTATGAACTCCGGAACGCGTGACTCTTTCCACCGCCATCTTAGCCAACATGCAGTAGTATCTACTTAGAGTAACTTATCAATATATTGGTAATAAACAAAAAGCTTTAATCATGTTGAAGTTGATCCTGAGGTGTCTGTATTTACTGAGCATGGTCTAAATGAAGAGTAATAATTATTACACTGTAAAATTCCAAACTAAAAATTGTCATATTACTGAATGGTCATAAAATTCTAATGTTAGTATTTACATAAGAATATATCAAATATAAGAAAGTCAAATTATGTACCTAAATAATTACAGCTCTACGAAATGACATCTGAAGTTATTGGGATTATGATACCCCCAAACAGATATTTAGAAATTATACGTAAATACAAATTACCAAATTTAGGATTTTCTAATTTTTATGTAATCTTGAAATGTTACTAACTCAACAACTGCAAGTAATCACTAAGTTAATTAGGTACACTAAAAGTACATGATGGGAATACCAAAAGAGGAAATAGAACTAATTGACCTATTAAATAGTTGTAATTTAAATACTATCTGTAGAATTACTCACTGCAGCTCATCATCCACACATACAAAGCAAAACAATTTAGGGGAGCAGGCCCCTGCCTATCTTAGCAATATTAAATTTGACAATTTTGTTGCACCTTTTCTGAAAAACTACTGTTTCTTGGGTTCCGATTTTTTTTACAGAACATAGATTGTGTACTTAGCAATACTTTAACACAATGTTGTTGTTTTTTGTATTTAACCTTTTTAATGAAATATCATTTTTTAATAAGATTCAACTTTTTCAACTAAAATATTGCCAAGATCCATCCAGTGCAACTTGTGACTAAAATATTGCAATATTTTAGTCACAACTTTCTTAAAAATTACAACAACAAAAATGTTAAAAGATTCAGATCTATGCTAGCAATAACTGGTAAAAGCTTCATGTCTCTATCTTTGATAATTTCTGAGAAAAGGTACATTGGATTGGGGAAAATCAAGCTTACAAAAAACTTAAGTCAAAAGAAAAGTATGCTGCATAGCCAAGACAGTGTTTCTCCCAGGTTCATTTTTCAATGTTTTGCAATTCACTTTGTTGCATTATTATTATTATTTGTAGCTATAGCATCATAAATGCCTAAATGGAGAGTACTGATACTCTCAAAGTCATTTTTGCAGACACAAGTCTAAATCATGGTGTTGATACGCTCATTAGAGTTTGTCTTACCATGCACACATTTTCGTAAGAGAGCAGCATCTGACAGGTCTCTGAATATTGGTTTCACAGTTTCCATTATAGCAACTGGAAATACATGAACATGGTGATAAATCTGATCCTTCCCTTTGTAACAATTGTACTTGCACCATGAGTCAGGAATGGATGGGCAGAGGCCATGTGATGGAGCTTCGTCAATGGAGATGGAATGGAAATAAATAGTCTGCACAGCTCTTCTCATTGCTTCTGTGCTACAGCTATTTTGCCTGATGGCTAAACCATAACATCTGTTAGATGTCCACTAACACCGATTGCTTTGTTATTTGACAATAGCCTGCGACCACATGAAGATTTTAGGCATTGTAATCTGGAGCCCATCCTCTTCTGAACATGGCCCTTACATTCTAATTTATTTATTGTGACACAAGATCCATAGGGTTGAGACTCATTGACTGATTTGAAGGCTTATGAATCTCCATTAACCAGATAATTTAGATAGCGAACATCGTAATAATAGGGCAGCACCGTGGCTGAGTGGTTAGACCGCTTGCTACCCATCTAGGCATGTGGGATTTGTGGTGGATGAAGTGACATGTGGGCAGGTTTTCTCCAGATCCTCCAGTTTCCCCCACCACTCATTCCACTAACTGCTCCATCATCACCTTTCCTATCATCAATTTTGCTTATATTTTGTGTGTCATTCACTTCCTCGTGTTCATGCCTGGCTATGGGCCGAACCCTCGTAACAGGTTCTCCATTCTGTGATTTTGTGCTGTTGGCTCCCCGACAGGCTTCTGACCCCTAGACACTGGCTTGTAAGTCCTAGGAGGGCGTCAGTCCTACAAATACGGGGAGGGTAAGCCAATTACAAAATGAAATATTGTAATAGTTCAGAGAACAGTGAATTGTTTTCTTAGCTCCTTCTACCTCCATCCCACCACTTCTACCAGAATAATTTGCCTTACAATTACATGTACGGTGTGTTTTGTTTTGATATCTACAATGTTTGGAGAGAATTGCAACATCAATTACTTTAGCAGCATCTCCACTAGTTGCATTGCTCAGAGACGTACGCCCACATTTCTGCCAAGATCCATCCAGTGCAATGGTGATGTCATGACTACCAGTTTCAGCCACATCATTTACAGCCTCCTTCAATGGCTTTAGAGCAACATCTTCCACACTAGATCCTAGGCATAAATTATATTTTAAAATTTTGTTTCAAGGTTTAGAGAGATTCACTACTCCACAAAACATATGACCAGCGGCTATCCCTTTGCCAATGGCTCTTAAGACTGTATACCAATCTTATGTTTATGTTATATATGCCTAATTTGTTATTACGTTTGTCACCAACATTATTTAGGTGCAATTTATTACTGTTGAAGAACTTGGTACTGTAATTGCAAAGTTTACACTCAAGTTTGAACTCTGTGGCTAGGCCATAATGTTTAAAACTTTCTAATCTCAAACCTGACCCAGAACACTAGTTTACATAAAAGATTTTCTTCTAAACAATTTGATAACAGCTTCACATTTATAACTTCAATGATGTTTAATAAGCCACACTGTTCTAGTTCACTTCTGTAAACCTAATTGCTATTAGAAAGTTTTTTGCAGAAGAAGAGAATTATTCTTTCTCTACATTTTCACTCTGCACATTATCATTTGAACAAGGAATTCCACTATCGTCTTTCAGAGATGATGATGATAAGTTTCTTCTTACCAGCATTTTTATATTTTTTAAACACTTTTCCTGGACTTCTGTCCATTTTTAGTGTATAAAGCACATACAAAATGATGATATTAAAGATTATTACTCGACAAAAGAGTTTGTGGATGATCATTAAAATGTCCTTTGCCATAAGGAAAATGTAATGTGTCATCATGCTGGTTTTAATGTATTGCACATATTGTGCAATGTGTGTTGGCCAGTAGGATTGCATAATTTCATCCTAATAGTTTTGAAATTGCATGATATTAAAAGCACTATTTACCTACTATTTTTCTGGATTATTGATGATGAGTGATATATATATAATATAATATGATGATTGTATTAAACATGCATGCATTTGTAGTAGGTAGTTAAATATTTAGTGGTGGTGGTCAAAATGGTTATGTGATATGAATTGAAGATGGTTTTCTGGATGAGTGTTGAATGTCCCCGAGCCTTGCTCGATAATGGAACCAAATGGACAAAACAAAATATCAGATGTGCTCCATTCACATGACTTTCTCTACATCTTTGTAACAAATTATTGTTAGTAAGTTTATTCTTCTATCTACATGTTAATCGAGATAAACAGAAATGCTCTTGTTACTCAATTCCTTATAAGTAGAAGTGAAATAAGAGAATACATTAGGCTAAGCTGACTCAAATGTTTTAAAATGTGGTTGCTATGGGATTGAAATCTGTTTCTTTGCATGGCCAGGATTTGACAAGTTTCTGTATAAGAAAAGTTTTTAAGCATTTTAAAACTGAATCTGATAATGAGGAATATCTCAAAAACAGTCAACTCCACGAGAAAAATGTATGTAACATAAATTGTGTGTTTTAACTATCCCTACATTTATTTTTCTGTCTATCTCTTACAGTTTACCAGTTATTCAAAATTCTGCAAAATTCATCCAGAATAAAGATGTCTTTAGGGGCTATTCCCAGAAAATTCAAGATATACATTTTATTTATCATGTAAATATGTTTAACATAAGAGATTTTAATCAAAATCGTTGTGGCCATTTTTGAGAAAATCAAATTTTTCGAAAATGTTTCTATGTCAAGGGTAGTTGGGGGAGGGGTGATTTTCTTGAAAATCTTTGTGTAGCGTTCTTGGAAGATATTAAACTTAAATATCCAGTTTGGCATTTAACAGACTTTTAGTTTTTGAGCTATGCTTCCCACAGACACATACACACAATGACAATCACACATGGACATTTTTCTACAAAACATATTTTTCCGGTGAAATCTCAGTATCGAATTTTTGGGCGCAATACAATACGTTCTCTATACACAATAGTACGTATGGAGAAAGGAGGAACAGGTAACAGAAATAAACATGAAATATGATGTGGTTATCCTTGTTTCACGGGACTTCCACACGCGAGATTGCAGATTCTGGTTCAGTTTTAGACTAAGACCCTTTTCTGGGTCTTACCTATTGGTTACGGAGACAGGTGAACGACAGCTTTCGAGATTTTTTTTTTTTTTTTTGGCAGTGTTTAACGCCCGCTTTAACTACTTATGGCACCGCAGGCGGTGGCACTGATAATACATGAATGAAAATGGAGCACCAGTGGAATGCGATGGCGGGGGAAACCGGAGAACCCGGAGAAAACTCGCCCCAGAACCGCTTTGTCCACCACAAATCTCACATGTGGTCGCTTGGGATCGACACGGGCCGTCTAGTGGGAGGCGAATGGTCTAACCACTCGGCCACGGCGCGAGGTTAGGCTACGTTAGATTAGGTGTATGTAAATGAACTGGATCGAAATAAGGGGTAAAAATGGACTTTCTGAAAATAGGTTCTTCTTTCCAATGCGAAATGCACAGTCTTCCGCTCGTTGTGTCTGCTTGTGCATGGGTAGCCAGGTTGTTCAATGGACCAATAGCAGAGTCACATCTAAAACTGAACTAGAATCTGCAACGCAGATTAGCCAACATAAAAAAATGTTCCTGCACACTATAACATTTTTCTATACGCGGCAAATTCAAAACAATAGTTTAGGTTTTCTGTCAAACGGAGAGTACAAAAAATAACAATTTTTTAATTAGGGTTATAATAAAACAATATTATATGACAGCCTATCTGTGAACTCATTTACTGTAAAACAGCCCTGGTTCGATCCCAAGCGACCGCATGTGAGATTTGTGGTGGACAAAGTGGCGGGTTCTCCGGTTTCCCCGGCCATCTCATTCCACCGGAGCTCCATCTTCATGCATCATCAGTGTCATCGCCTGCGGTGCCAGAGCAGTAAAAACGCGCGTTAAACACTACCAAAAAAAAAAACATTTACTGTAAAACTAGATTTTTGTGAATATATTTAAAATGCATCTCGTTGCTCAATTTTATTACAGCAATGAATTTAGATGATAAAAATTACTATTTAGGCGGCGCCGTGGTTGAGTGGTTAGACCGCTCGCCTCCCATCTAGGCGGGATCCCATCGATCCCAAGCTTCAGTATCTGGGATTCGTGGTGGACGATGCGGCGTCTGGGCAGGTTATTATCTCCGGATCCTCCGGTTTCCACCGCCACTCATTCTACCAATTGCTCCATCGTCACCTTTCCAATCATCAATTTCGTTTACATTTCATATCATCCACTTTCTCATGTTCAAGCCTGGCTACGGGCCGAGCCCTCGTAACAGGTTCTCCATTCTGTGGTTTCGTGCCGTAGGCTCCCCGACAGGCTTCTGACCCCTATGCATTGGCTTGTAAGTCCTAAGGGGGTGTCAGCCCTACAATTACAGGGAGGATTACGAAAGGAAACGAAAAATTACTATTTAAAAAACCATGTACGCTAAAATGTTGATACACGGCAAACTATCACTATTATTGTATATAATAAATTGTATAAATTACAATAGGTTATCTTAAATACTGTGGATTTTCCAAATGTCACAGATGCAATATCTTAATAAGTGTTTTTGAGTATTTGAGAAGTGTACTCGAATGATAGTTTCGATTCTCAAAAGTATTCGATTCTTGAAAACATTCGACTCTACCATCAGGTACTAGAGGTTATGTTAAGGTAGATTTGCGAATACATGTGCGTGGGTACCTGCGCGCGCCAAATATTCAGTATTTCAACAACTGGGCGTGTACCACCTATCGCTATTCTCGCGGATTAACTAATACGGATGGGTTGACATTTCCAAATGCACGTGCGCAGTGTATAATATATATTAACAACATTGAGTATTTGACATCGTTTTGGTTTTACTACATAAGGAACTGCATTAAATTATGTGGTACTGTGGTTTAGAGCTATTACAAAGTGCTGCACATCTCCTCTTTAAAACCTTTCTTAGGTTACTACTTATGACCACATTGCTATAAGGTGAGTATGGGATTAAAACCGATGTTTTTGTCAGATTAAGTGCAATCCTTGTAAACAAACATCTCCCACCAATATTAATTATATAAACCTTGAACCCAACAGGTTTTAGTCGATGTCAGTCTCACGTATTTATTTACACACGAATAGTAGTGAAAATCGTATCGATCAGTAATGTTCACTGTTATCACCTTTTTACTTACTAAGTCACTTTTTAACACATTAAGATTTTATGACACCGTCTCCCAATAGTTACCTTTTTTTTTCTGAGCAGAAATTGGCTGAAATAATGAGCTTCTGAAAGCCGGTATTACTAGCCCTGGTCTGGTGGTGTTTATCATGGCATGCAACATAACTTAAAAGTGCACAAGTTATTGGTCTATGGATTATGAGTATGACAAGACTTAATTTGCTATTACTTCCATACATGATCCAGATTTGGTGTTTTTGTATTATTCTGCTATTAGAGGTGCTTTTTAGTTACTGGTCTGTTGTAAAATGTTAACACCCTAAACCACAAAGCGTAGCCCAAGGTGGAGGGCCCTAAATCGCAAAGCGTAGCCGAGGCATCTATGAAGCTAAAACCCCAATGATCCCGAGAATAAGCCAAAACCTCGGAAATCTAGGGATTTCAAGTCTGAACATGTTAATGTCTTCAACACTTGGAAGTTTAACTTATTTTTTTAATAAAATGTGCACCGTAGGAGTAAATGTGTAATTTCAACAGTACTTGAGGTTATAAGTTGTACTACGTCATGCTTGCGGAATAGGGCCATAAACGTTTATAACAGACCAACAAGTAATTGCAAAGCGGCTCTAATGACTGAATAACAAAAGTACCAATCCAGATCACATATTGAAGTAATGTCAAGTGGTGTAACCAACGTATAGAAATAATGAGTAAATTGTTACAGATAAAATATAACATCGGGTTACATTTTATGTCGGCTATACAATCGAAAACGATTTCTTTAGTGTAATTTTAACATGCTTCTAACAATGATAATAGTATCAAACTGACTTGCAGTCCCTGGCTAATACACTAATGGTGTCTTACCATATCTTACAAAGTTAATGATTTGCTGTGTACACAACACATAGCATGGTAGCGCCTCTGTTGTTCGCACGGCGAATTAAATATTAGGGAGCCAGCCGCGAGTTTTCATCTTAACAAGTGTTGTGGCAGGGATCATAAAAAATGATTACCTTCCTTGAGTCCCAGGACGTAAACTGCAAATGTGAAATTGCGAATTTGGCCTGACAGACAAAACGTGATGGAGGGAAAGCACAAAGCCATAAACGTATTGAAAGATCCAATCCGTCGATCATGGATCTAATCTGCATTACCGAAGGTAACGTTTAACCAACAGTAGGCAAGGTCCTGTAGGGCCTAGAAGGAGCGCTGTAGCTAATTCCCAGATGGTTTTCCTCTCATTGTTTTAGTCGCTTTTGGTGTTCCGTTACTATTCTGTTTATAAGAAGCGTTGCAATTTCTTTGTAGGATAAAAATAGCCTAAATATGCATTATATAACTACATATTTGTTATTGTGCGTGGACATTATAGGGATGAAGTAAAGTCTAAAATTAAACATTGAGGAGTAGTATAAGTTCGATTAGCAGTGAATATCCCGGATGTGAAATTTTCCATAGTTTTACTCAGAATTCCTACCTCCATGAGCTCCTCGGAGTACCGTATTTTATCAAACGTGGTTAAAAAGTTGCTGGATTAGTATTTCAAATGTGTTTCGTTAACTCTTTGTCCTTGTGCCTATTAGCGTCAATTCACACGATAATGTTTCTGGAGAATCACAAGTGGACCGTAGAACTGGGCTCGTCACTCAAGATACATAGATAGTTTATTAAACTTCCAAATTTATTTCTACGTCAAACATATAAACTAGGAGGTTTATATGTTCTCATCTCGTGATCATCCTTCCATCTCACTAAATTCTACTTTTCATTACGAACAATAAAAAATTATCTACATATGATATAAGAAACATATTTTGCATATGCAGAAAACCTAATAAAGTATGACATAATATTCTAAGAAGCACTACAGATCGCCACGTAGTTTAAATTTAAAATGATTATAAGATATATACAGTCAGCTCGTGCAGAAAAGAGTTTAATGAACTAAAAGTTCAAAATTTTACCAAGTCTGTAGTACACATCTGTTTAATGTGCTACACAAAGCAAAAGTATAGAAACTTTACAACAAGTAATCAAATACATAACCATAACACCTGGAAAATAAAACAAACTTAAGAACAGCATCACATAGAACAAGGGGTTATTTATATATACTGCAGCTGTCTTATAAAATAGATTGCAAACCGGTTTGAAAAGCCTAACACCCATGCCATGTTTCAAGACATCTTTGAAGTAAACGCTATTAAAATATAGCTTTTATAGTGTGAATGAGTTTATGGAGACATTATAATTGTAAATTGGATTTATCACTATTATAATAATCATAATAATTATTATTATGATTATCATCATCATCATCATCATCATTAGGGATAGCACCCTGGGGACCATTGACGGGAAAGAAACGAAGTTAGAGCAGCATGGTATATAGTTGTGATGACATTGCAGTGTGTACGTAGTGATACTAATAGAAGGAAAAGTCCTAAAAGCTTTCGAACTTGTGCAAGTAATTAAGCAGAGACCCGCGACACCCGTTTTAGACCGTGTGGGGGAAAAGAAGCGAAGACAGTGTTTGGAAAGCATGTCGGAACAACAATAATGCGTGAAATACGAAATGTGTTACGAGGTGTTGCTACGGAAATAGTTGCAGATAGAGTGTTTTACCCAATAGTCAATGATGTATCCTATTCCCGTTTTGCTCCAATCACATCTTGTAATGTGGAGCGAGGTTTTCCACAACATAGAGCCTATTTACGTGCCAATCGGAGACAATTCACATTTGAGGCGTTACGAATGTATGTAGTTGTGCATTGTAATCTTATGTATCTTCAGAGAAAATGAAAAGTATAATGATGCTGGTGACTTGTTGCACAACAGAATTGAATGTACGTAAATATTAAATTATTAGTTCCCGTAAATCATGATATTTATGTTTACCACCCGCCCAACCTCAATCGTCTTCCACTGCTAGTGAAAAAATCGCAGTCTACTACGCAATCCTGCCCCATTGCCCTTCTATTAGTACCACTACGTACACACTGCAATGTCAACACAACACAGCTATATACAATGCTGCAGTAACTTCGATTCTATCCCACTATTAGTCCCCAAAATGCTATCCCTATTCATTAGGGTGAGAGGGTGAAAGGGCGTTGATGGGTGGGTAGCCATAGAACAGGTATAGTTTGAAATAACCCAAATAGTTCCAGGTCTTTGCAGATCGGAAGGAATCCCTGGTTTACACTTTTCGGCCCCACCCTTAATGACTGGAGTACTACAACATATGGAGTCTTTACCTTCTTAAAACTAAATGGCAGACATTTTTTCAGAGTATGGAAAGTTTATAATGTTGTAGAATATAATCGCTAGCCAACTTCTACTATAATATTATAGGCGAGTATTTACTAAAGATGACTGCACTAGCTGAATCCTTTTAATGTAGCATGGCAAGGAAACTATTTTCCAGGTTTAGAAAATTTCTAAACGAGTTACCTACGTAATTAGCTTAATCTAATTTACAGGACATACATTTTCACTATTATTACTGCACGGAAGAAAATGTAACAACACAATGCACACTTAACTTAAATAAACAGATAAATATATAAATGTATATACCATTTGTGTACAACCGTGGACTCTTAGGTATTTTAAACACACTACTTGAAACAATCACTTGTTGTTTTCTTCCTTTTAATTGTTATTATAATATAGGAGGAACCACAGATAAAGGTAATAAACTTCGCATTCATTACTAATTAAAATGATTATAAATACAGTGCCCTTATTTTTATGCTACACTTAATAATTGACATTTTAAAGTAATATTTTGATTTAACTAGCTCGCTGCAGCACTCACAATTCATAAATTCATTAGCGGTCAATGAATGTTTATGTGGACTTGGGGAATTGTAATCAGGCGGTGCGGTGACTAAGTGGTTAGACCGCTCGGTTCTCACCTAGGCGGCCTGGGTTCACTCCCAGGGGGCCGCACGGTCAAAGAGGCGTCTGGGTGTTTTTATTTCTCTCTCCGGGTTCTCCGCTTTTCCCGCCACTCATTTCACCGATTTCTTCATAACCATCTTTCCTGTCGCCCATTTCACCATAATTCCGTATTATTCACTTCCTCACTTTCACACCAGACATCGGGCTGATCACCCATCCTGGCTTCTCTTTGATCCCAGAGCCTATGCTGCTCAACAAGAGAGGAACCTGTGCTAGGGGCGAGGCAACATAGTAAAACCTATTTCTTGTAGACACTGACTGCAAGCCGAGAATCTCGCCTCAGTTAAGGGAGCAGTAAGTGGAAGACTTGGCAACAGCGAGGGTTGGTTTCCAACCGCAAACTTTGGAAGTGGAGTGGGGCAGGGCCATCATGTTCTGAAAAATACTTTAATGTATATCAAGATCCATATTCTGAAGCTGTGTCGTGCACTATTTGAATATAAAGTGAAAAACGCGAAGCCCGTTTGCAAGAAGTTGTCAGGCAAGACTGCCGCCATATTGAACATATTCGCTTTGGACAATTTTCCAGAACATAATGAGTACTATTCGCGCACCTTTCCTTGGGCGATCGGCTCCCGTCGGTAGGTTTCGTGCAATTTCGGAAGCAGAGTAATTAAATACGCTATACACACTGATATCTAATGGCTTCAATGCTAAGGTTTTATTCTGTCTGTAGATCCAAGAGTTCACACACATACACGTGCACTACGCTTCGTTTAGTAAACCAGATAGTTCGCGGTAAATCAGATAACCTCATCACTATAATGGCTGAGGGTGTCAAAGAAAGAAACGTTCTATGATTGACAACACTGCGGAAAGACATGCGGGTGAGCTGTCTTTTCTTCCCCCGTCCCTCGCTGCCCGTAAAGGTGCGCGCAAAATAATTCTGTACCAATCAAGTGAACTAGCGCCTCGGTTAGGTGTGCAACTCGCATTCCGGAGTTCGTGGGTTCCATTCCCGTTATCGACCTTCCGGATCCATGAGTTTCTTCGGGGAAGAAATGAATGCTGTGATGGTTCATTATATCCCTCAAATTTTCTTTACATCATTTCCTGTTCCCTGTGTTGCTAGAGTGTTTTTCAGTAGCACACATTTGATTATCCCTGCAAATGCCGACCTGCCTTTCAAAGGTTTTGGCGGATGATGACACAGCGGTAGATAAGGTTTTTACATTTTTAGCAAACGTTACTTTTACAATGAGGATTTAGTTTGTTTTATTTATCCAGGCGGAAGGTAGGTATGGTCCTTTCATGTTTATATTTTCCCTTTGTAATGAGGATTTTTAGTTTTAGCTTTTTTAATTCCTTTTCGCCCCATTGTTCGCGTTAGTTTTATAGATTCATATAGTTCTCTCTGGTGTTAACAATGAAAATGTAGTTTTCACATTCGATTTTATGTCTCATTTTAGCTATTATTTTATTTCTGATTAATTTTATATTAACTTTTATCTCTTGGCTTTTGCCCGGATTAGTTTTATAAGGGAGCTAATAACCTCCTCGTTAAACGCCACCAATCATCATCATCATTTCCTGTTTCCATCACCTCCTTCTATCTGTTTCCGGGTTGAAGTACCAGGTGACGGTGTTCGGCCGTTTGTGGCTGGATGGTGGCTTGCGCACTGTAAAAGGTTTATCCTGGCGGCGTCGGTACCGCTCGGTCGGCAACAGCCTTCGGAACTTTCGGGCTCGGGCGCTCTTGTGGAACTACAGAGTGGGACTTGGCAGCATCGGGGGCGTTCCAATTGCAGCTGTTAGGAACCCCCTCCATGCTTCTGCCCATTGTCATCCGGATCTGGTCGCCCTTAAGGTCTCTCCCCTCATATCTTCCTCCCATCCCTGGATCACGTAAGACGTACAGGGTCCAGACCTAAATGCCCTACTCTGCTCCAGTGTCTAGGAACACCGCCCGTGTGAATCCTAATCTTAAATTCTGTACACTTTCTGTACCATTTTAACACAAATAAATGCACGTTATGGTAAAATGATATGCCATTTCGTGCCCCACCCCGTATTAAATACAATAACAATACTTACCGTGAAAGAGGTTAGCTGAAGCGTTTCTTAGCTTCTTGACACACTGCGTCTGATATATTCCAAAATACTACACCCAAGAAAGAAAAAAAGCATTAAAATGCTGTACACGTCATACTGTATGAGTTTTTCCAGCTCTTATCTGCCAAAGTTGCTAGGAGACCATTGGAGCAGATAACGAACCGTCCAAACCGGCAGCTTTTATAACCTTAAGGCACGTTACTGATAATGCACACCACGACTAAAAGCAAATGCTTTATGGTGCTCATGTTAGCCCTCAAGCATTTAAGGGAATCAGGTACCTCGATTTGGGCTAAAATCTTCAATTTAGTTATTTATTTATTCATTCACGTTTTATGATGGATATTCTCAAGTTTCAACTCACTCCAACTGGAAGTGTCCTTGAATAGTATATTATTACGCAAAGAGAACATAATGATAGTAATTAAGCGAGTATGTTTATGGTATACTTTTCATACCAGCATCATAATTGCCATTCTAGCCAAATTTCATACAGCTATTTATATTCGACTGTATGTCTAATTTTAAAATTATAAAATAAAAAAAAATCTCGAGAATAATCGATAGTTATGCGTTCAATAGTTGGTGCCCGATAGCATTACTAGATGTGCGCAGACGCGAAAGTATTGATTGTTACATATATATCTTCTGATTGGTGAAAACCTGCACTTTTACGAAGAGGTGCACTTTAATGAGGTCCATAAAAGTGCAGCTACCAGACATATAATTACTAGATTTGGGCATGGTCGAGAATAAAAGTCATTATTTAATCCCCTACAGCTCGTTTAATGGTTACGCCTTCATTTCTCGCCGGATACCTAGTGTGGGTTAAATTTTTCAACATTTTTTGTCTGTTTGTTTATTATACTGGTGCATTGCTTTAATATTTTAAGAGTAAGAGTCTGAAGTTTCAACTCTTGAATTACCACTGGAAGTGCTATTAAACGCAACTCTTTTCTTGCCCGAGTTGGTTTCACTTTAACATCATTTTACCTTGTTTGACAATTTTAGAACTGCCCGCCTGGGTAGTAGGGTGGTAGCGTGTCTGCCTCATATTCAACAGGTCGCGAGTTCGAATCTCGCTTAGGGTGAGTTACCCGGCTAAGGATTTTTTCGGGATTTTCCGTTATCCTGAGAAGAGAATGTCGAGTAATTTTAAGCTCCATGGACCCCGAGATCATTTCAGCATCATTTCACCAATTTCATTCATCGTCCGATATGACCAACTAGGTTAAAGGACTTAAGCTAACAAACAGAAAAGAACTAAATTAAGCTCAGTGTGAAAACAGTTCAACATAGAAACTTCATTTTAACGGTAATCAATATTAAACTGTTCTTTATATTAAATACAAGGGAATAATCATTATGTGAAACTTTTGGCTTAAAAAGTATTAACTTTGCAAATTTTGCGTTTTTTTTTAATTTTATTTTCTCATATTTGAAAAAAAAAGACAGGAAAAATAAACGTAATGAATAATAACAACTTCATTATATGTAATAGGTAGCAACAGATATACAGAATATCATTGCCTAACATTATCTCTTTAGGTTGAATAGTTAGGAGCTGAGCGTCTTAAAACTTTCCATATTTAACATTGTATAGATAAGAGATACCTGTTCGGTCTCCATGAAACAACATCAAGAATGGAAGTGTATTCTGGGGTGCTCTTTCGCTAACCAAGGCCAACCAGTGAGCAGTTTATTCTTGAAAATATTATATAAAAAGAAATACGCGCACAGATTTTGTGCAGCAACATATCTCAGTGCATTTAAGAGAAATGGAATAATGATGTATACTCTAAAATTATCAAAGATACCCATTTGTAAAATTTCTAAAATCCACGGTCCAAGTTCAATCCGCTTTCTTTGAAATTTTAATAACAGCAATCAGGGTAAATATATACCCCAAATTGTATGTTCAATTCCCCCTCGAATTATTATATTTTATAATATTTTAAGCCTCTATGTTTATCTATTTGGACTGTAAATTATTAAAAGTCTGCCATGTTCGCAACAATTATTATCTAACGTCATCCTGCATGCAAGAAAACCAAGAAGTGGGACTGAAATTGCTGTACGGTGTGCAAAAACCCTCTTTAGCTCTCAGTTTTAGGCCTATGTTTATCCGGATGAGCAGTGCTTTCAGTGGTAAACGAATTATCAAATTGGGTTGAGTGGCTTCCAAAATTAACCTCCTCCTAATAATACTATACACACACGCGCGCGCGCACACACACACGCGCGCGCGCGTCGCCCTTCTTAATATCGTGACTTTGTCCAGCGTTCACTGCCTTCACTAATGTGATTTAGTTCAATTTTCACTTGTCACTTCACTTTCTTCGTGACGTAGCGCCGTAGTGTAATACACACGGCACAGACTCTTCTACCGGACAATTCATTCGCTGGGGAGTCCAACACAAGAGAGTTGCAGATCACTGTTCATCGCAGCCTCTTCACAAACTCGCTCGGAAAATAGGACACCAGTAAACTTTTATTAGCTAACTCACTTGCGAACTGGCTTATAAAGCCACTGGAAATTGCCACAGAGCACGTTAACATGTTCTGGAGGCGGCGAATGGAAAATTCCAGAAGATTCTGGTTATCTGTCGATAAGACTTCTGGTGTTTACGCTGGCCGAGAGCGCTACCGCATCTACAACTATTCCGCGTCAACTTCACAATAAGCTTGAGCAATAGCCACTGCATCACAGCATAGTATCTCCCGCATCATGCGATAGTTCGGAAATGCTTGAGCACGACACGCGAAAAAGCACCCAGATCAGTGGCGGCTCGTGGATTAAAAATGTAGGTGTTCACAGAATCAGCTACTGCTACCGCCGTCACCGCAACATCAAATCTAGTAATATTAGAAACAATGATAGTGCCTAATAAGAAGAATTATAAATTTGTTACACAAATCGTCACCCACCCAGTATTGTAAAGATGTTAAATTTCTTAGTCTCCGAGAGTTAACAGCAATATGAGGTGATGAAGGAAGAATGTGAAGAATGGTATTTACAGTGAATAATATTTATATTGTTTAAATTACGCGATTAACATCAAATTTATTTGTACAGAAATTCCACGCGCCAGTTTTTCAAATGTGCAAACTGTTCTATTACTCAGTGATTAAAGCATTTTATGCTGTTGACCAGTTTTTTCTCAATAGCAAGCATTTGCCTGCGCTGAAAGTCGGTCTTCACCCATCGTACTTCTAGTAAAGGTTTTAATTCTTTTTATTGTGGAAAAGCATATTTCTGGTTCTGATGTAGTCATGGTCGTAATGATAACAATCTACAGTAGCTCGGTTAGTTGCGGAAAAGTTCCTCCGTTGAGGTTGTTTTCTGTTTTGAACTGCTTAACTCTCTCTTAAGCTTAACTCTATTACTAGAAAAATAATGCCTCTCACAAAGACTGCAGTTGCACTTCCGGATAGTTTCAACTAAATCTCAAAGATAGCAGCACCTCCCGCTGATAAACAGAACCTTGGAGGTGTTAATGTGCACGGTCGCACTGTGCTCATTTCTGGCTGTAAAATTCCAAGCTCTTTTGTTGGCCGCGCAAGCGCAGAGCTGCTAAACGTTAGTAATACGCTAGCACACGAGGCCTGTGCTACAAGCGTTGTTGCCACATACTCAGGTTCTCGGCTGCGTTCAATCTGAAGAGCAGAGCGTGGTATATTTAAACAAGTGGCACCGGATAGCGCTTTTTATTAAATGTTTCCTGAAAGAGAAAAAGGAGATCCACTAAGAAATTTTGGAGGCTCACGTGCGCTGACCCAGAATACTCAAAAGATTATATGCTGAAACGTATATTACAACTATGTGTATGTAAACACATGGCACTGCAATATCGCACTTAACATTGAATGTTTGAACATTCATATTTTTCACATTCTACAACGACCAACGTCACCCCGAGAGCTTATTAATAAGCTTCTATTCCAAATTAAGTCAATATTCAAAGGAAAATTCTGCATTTTTTTCTGCATGAGAACATGGTATATGTGTTTAGTGTCTGCGTATAATAGTATTGTTAACTTCTTAAGTCCTGGCCTGAGCAATCCAAGGCAAATATCTAGCCTGCTTGGGTCGCATGATTCCAGGAGATCGTTCAGATCAGTAGGCACATGTGAGCCGAACACTTTGCAAACCATATCTTTACGCGGAATTCTGTAGCTAATCCGAGTATGATTTTATTACCTGCAAGCAATTAAAGCCTAGGAAGAGACATTCGCCCTGATCAAATTATTCCTCTTCGATTTTCCCTCGTCACCTCAAAGGAATGTTCGTGATGTATTCCGTACAGATTGAGCATGGTGATTTTTATGCGTAACTTCCTGAATTATTGGAACGCTTGTACTCACAATGAGTGATTGGCTCGGGCTAGAAACATTTCAAATTGAATAATTTCCCGAAAATATTCGCTTTCCGTTCTCGAAACCGAGAGAATTCCCAACGAGCTGGAGGTCTGTACGCAGCTTTAGAGTTGCTTCTTTTTACAGTTCTGAATGGAAGACAGAAATATTATTAGTAGTATACAGAAGGAGAGTGCTGGCACAGGGGCTAATGCGCATACATGGAAGAGATAGGAAATAATATGAGTGATGCTAGGAGGGGAAACCTAGGGGGAGATAGGGAATACAAGGAAACATGCTAGGAGGAGGAAACTTAGCAAAATATAGCAAATACTAGGAGACATGCGAGGAGGAGGAGGAAACCTAGGGAAAGATAGGGGAATATAAGGAGACATGCTAAGAGGAGGAGGAAACCTAGGGAGGGATAGGGGATACCAAGAGTCATGCTAGCAGCAGGAGGAGGAGAAAACCTAGAGAGAGGTGGAATACTAGGAGACTTGCTAGGAAGAGGAGGAAACCTAGGGAAAGATATGGAATACCAGGGGACATGCAAGGAGAAGGGGAAAACCTAGGGAGAAATAGGGAATACTAAGGGACATGCTAGGAGGAGGAGGAGTAGAAAAGCTAGGAAGGGATAGGAAATACTAGGATGCATGCTAGGAGGAGGAGGAAACTTACGGTGAGATAGGGAATACTAGAAGACATGCTAGGAGGAGGAGGAAACCTAGAGAACGATAGGGAATTCTAGGAGACGTGCTAGGAGGAGGAAGAAACCTAGAGAAATAGGGAATATGAGGAGCCAGGCTAGGAGGAGGAAACCTAGGGATAGATAGTACTAGGAGACGTGCTAGGAGAAGGAGGAAACCCAGGGAGAGATAGAGCATTCTAAGACACATGTTAGGAGGAAGCGGAAACCCAAGGAATTCTAGCTGACATACTAAGAGGAAAAGGAGGGAAAAACCGAAACTGGGCTCAGAATATTGGATTTTTTTGTTTTTAGTCCTTTGGAATTCTTTTAAGGGCTTGTGCTACGTTTTGCAATCATGTTTTTATCATTTTCCCAGCATTTTGATAAATGTTCAGAGGTATTTTGTGCGTTTCTATGCACTTTGGGGACTTTTGAGGTACTTTTTTTTTCTTCAGTATTTATCCATATTTTAACTTTTTTTTTTTTTTTTTTTTTTTTTTTTTTGCACCTTCCCATGCATTGTGGGTGAAGTTTAAATACTGTTTTCATTCTTTTGAAGTGTTTTGTTCCGCTTTTTGCGTGCTTGCAGATCGTTTATGTCACCTTTTGGAGGTTCTTTGAATGCTGTAACAGCTATTTCTAGTACTTTTATGGCATTTTATGGCATTTGGAGGAAGTTTTAGACTCTAGGATATGTAGTTTCAGGGTGTGCATCAGACATTTTAGTTCCTTTTCCACTCATTTCGCGCTATTTTGAGTGCTGTAGCAAGCACTTTCGTACCTTTTGAAGGCATTCCTGCCATGGGGAGGGTGTTTAGGACTCAAGGATAGTTAGTTTCGGGGTATGCATCAGGTATTTTAGTTCTTTTTCCACACATTTCGAGGCACTTTGAGTGCTGCAACAAGCACTTTCGAGCCTTTTTAAAAGCATTCCACGTCATTTTGAGGGTATTTGGGTCTCTAGGATAGATAGTTTCAGAGTATGCATCAGACATTTTAGCTCATTTTGCGCCATATTGAGGGCTTCAACGAGTACGTTCAAGCACTTGTGCTTAAAGGAATTCAATATCATTTTGAGGGTATTTAGGACTCTAGCACAACTAGTTTCAGGGTATTCATCAGGCATATTAGCTGTTTTTTAAGTAATTTTGCACAAGTTTGAGGATATTTAGAGGCCAAAAATATTTTGCAGTGTTTTCGAAAGATTTTAACAGTTTACAGTAATTTTAGGACTTTGGAGCTATTTTCTGTTGTTGTTTTTTTTTTTCTTCAAAGTTTTGTAGTGCTTTCAGCATCCTTGCAAATCATTTACATTTTGTTTCTGTATTCAGAACTATAAATAGTGTTAAGCCCTCAAGCAGTAGGTTATTCTTCCTACTCTGAATACATTTTTGGGAACTCGTCTAAGGACTTTCTGGCAGCAGTAAAGATACAATGAGGTGTTTTTTGTTTTTTTTTTTTTGTTTTTTATTTTTTAAGTTTAACGTCCTTTAACCAGATTGGTCATATCGGACGATGAAAGAAATTCGTGAAATGATGCTCAAATGATCTCGGGGTCTAGGGAGTTTACAGTTACTCGATATTCGTCTTCTCAGAATAAGGGAACCCCCGGAAAAAGCCTTATCCAGGTAACACACCCTAAGCGAGATTCGAAATCGCGATCTGTTGAGTATGAGGCAGACACACTATCCCGACACTACGCAGGCAGGCTTTGAGGATCTTTTAGAACATCTAGGAGCACTTTAAGCGTATTTAGAGGATGAACTATTCTTGCTGCCTTGTAGCCCCTTTTCTTATATGTTATTGTAATTATTAGCATCTTCTGCTAGTTAATGTCGTTTCTGCAACAATTTTCTACGTTTCTACAGTACTTTCTCCCATCGTTGCAGTATTTCTGGCCTTTGCCTTACTAATGTTTAGTTTTATAGTAATTTTATATGTTCCTGGTTGTTTTGATCGCTTTTATAGACTGTTCTTTTGTAGTTTCGTCATAAGTTTCCCTATTTGGGATTATGAACATTTTTGCTTTTGTTTCAGTATTTTATTATGTTCTATATGGTTTGCACTTTTTCTGAGACATGTAACTCTAATGAATGAAGCTTTTATCCTAAATTACTCTGTTTATTAATTTTATTATATATTCCAAACATTTTCCTCCTCCTACGTCCTAAAAAAAATAGATGTTCCTTTTTTGCAGAGTTCGTTTAAATTACTATAGTGTCTTTGAATATAAGATGAAAGTCATATTATCTTTCCTACAGCCTCGCCATTTACAGAAATTACACGATTACTTAGCCCCGGCAGTTGAGGAAAACCATCGAAAACCTTGGCCGAGTTACGAGGCTGGAATGGTCCAGGGATGTTCTCTAGTATACTGCTTAATGATAGGCTCGGATCCATGACTACCAAAACCTCCATAAAAGAAAAACACTTCCCATACCCATGAAAGAAAGAACCATAAAAAGAAAAAAATAAACGTAAAATAAAAATCGCATAAAAGTGCTATATTTCAATCGCATATAACTATGAACATTATCTCAGATGTACCCTATCGATTCAAGTATTTTTAATTTAGAAATAATTTCTCCAAACTTGCGTATTCAAAGCCTCGTCCGCAATCATCAGGATGTTGTGCGTAGCTAATTGAAGATGTTAAGTGAATTAATATACGCGTTCCAGGGGTTATTCAGCTTTTATAGTTACAATGCATAAGAAGTCCTAAAAGGGCATCTTGAAAGGATGGGAATCGAACCCGGTCTTCTTTTTTATAAAGTTATTTAACTATTTAATATCCCAATAATTCCACTTCGTATGTAAAATTCATTTTAAGCTGTATAGCGCCTTTAATTTCGAAGATATCAAAACCGGACCCTTCAGAGGATCGATGCAAGACCCTAAGGATATACATTTTAATTGTATCAATATTCAACGATGGGACATTCCGTTTCCTTTCCACCCGCTCTCCTTATTACCATTCCTTTAAAGTTGTTCAACTTGGAAATAAACTCCATCGAGTCGAGGATCGAACCGAATCCGCTAGGTTAAAACCATTTATAATCTTAACTATATATGCTAAACGCATAAGTACGCACTTTTCAACGTTGATGTACGCCTCATAATTCAGGATTTAGCCAAAAACTTACAGTACTCGCAAGTTATGGAATCGAACCAAGGACCTATGTTTATAATTTATGCCTGTATCAGATGTCTTGGGTCCGTCATTATGGGCATCCCTTTGGAGCAAAGTCGTCATATACTAGTAGGGTAACTATGGCGACTTTGTTCCAAAGGGATGCCAACAAGCTGGTGGGTGTGAAAACATGTGTAGACACAAGTAAACACTTGTCGCCAATACCTTTGTTTGTATTCCAAAGGTGGAGCTGCTATAGTTACACTACTGAGGTGTGAAAACGCGTATAAACAGTGTCGTCCAAGCCCAGGTTCCAGAGGGCTTCGGTTCGATTTGTCGGTAACTTTGTATGGTATTAAAGGCGGAGCCTCCATAATTACACTAGTCACTAGTGACTGGGGGCCCATTCAGAGATAATCCACAAAGTTTGTTCCGAAACTTTCCCAGCTGCACCCTCTTTTATAAACTCTGTAGTTTCCTTGGTTCCCAGTTAGAACATTTTTTCCTCAGAAAACGCCTATTATTTGAGAATAATGTACCACAAAAGAGAATTTCAAATTTCACAATTCAGTTAGCAGCTTCAAACACTACAGAATGTGTTTTTAAAACAATATGAATTAATACGTCAATATAAAGAAACTGATTCTAATCCTGTTGTTTAAAGCAATGTAATTAATTAATTCAACTCTGTTCAAATCAGGAATGTGCAGGGGCTTTTACCAGTTTAGCAGCCATTTTAATCGAGGGTAAACAAACTAGCAATGAAAGTAATGCCAACAGCAATAGGAGTAAACTTTGTGTTCGCTTTGAGGCCGTAACACCAAAGTAATTAAAAGGGATACTTATTTTATTGGAGTTACACGTTCAACAATTTATCAAGGTACCTGAAATAATCTTTAAACACAAAGCATATGCCTATGCGTAACACGCAATTAGAATTAACATATAATAATATAATTTAATGTTACTGAGCAGGATGGTTCAGGCTCTAACGTCTGTGGCCTACATTCGATAGGTCCAATCCCCGAGGCCGACTAATCTGATCACAGGTTTTTAGGCGGTTTTCATGGTTTCTTGGCGATTTTCGCTCTCTTAATTGGCACGCAATTTTTCTATCCATTTCCCCAATCCATTTTATCTCCTCCACCACCATACCAGCGTGTGGGCCGATCATCCTTCCTGAATATGCCGTGACCCAGGGTTTGTTTGCTCCTCGGCAGGCTGCTGGCCCAAGACGCTGGCTTCTAAATCCTTGGGGATGTAAGTCCCACAAAGAGGAGGGTAATCGGAGAAAGTAGTTTTGTGCTATATAGGAATAGGATTATCACGGATGGGGCCTCCATTCACCTGATTACTCACCACATATAGCCTATTGTGGCCCTTTGCGACTTACGAAGCCTTTGGGAGGGAGGGATGAGGGGAGAGACCTGAAGGGTAACTATATGCGGATGTTCATGAACGCAAACTTGGACGGACCCCTTACGTTTTCAGACAATGCATCTGGTGCAAACCCACAAGTGGCTGAAACCCCAATGATATCTTGAACCAATACCCAACCCGAAGGATCCTGGAGATGGTCTTGATCGGGAGGCCCCTGCCCTTATTGAGCATTCTGCCACCACCTAGCTGAAACCTACCGAACACCTTTGCCTGGGCCTTGAACCCTGAAACAGATGCCAAGGATGTGATGGGTACAGCAAATGAACAGAAAAGTTGTGGCAGAGAATGGACCACCCCAGTATTCGCCTGCCGACCTGGGGAAACTATGAAAACCACGTGAGTTAGAGTGGGCAGTTGCCGGGATTCGAACCTGGTGCCTCCCAAATTCAGGCCACAGACATTACCACCTGAGCCATCCCCTTCACAGGCTTACAGGCTTAAAACGTACCTTTCCATCGTGAAGTGTGAGATGGAAAAATGCTTTAGCGCTGCAGATCACCAGAGGCGGTATATATGTATTCCGTCCAGGAAATTGCAGCAGAGAACAACAGAAGTGGGGCTTGTATGCGTCACAGTGGGGATAATGCATTCATTGGAGAACGTCAAGGAAATCTAAAAAAAAATCGTTTTACTTACACTCACGTGATTTTCTTTCCCTTCTGTTGTTTGTTATATATATTTTAAAAGTTGTTTTTTATATTACTCTATATACTTAAAGTTAAAAAAAATGAATCGTTGCAGAAATAGTTTCATTACATATTTCGTATAAGGTTCAAGGGAGATAGAGAATACCGAATCGACAGTCAAAACACCCAGGTCATATATGCTGAACTTGTATCTTCATTAGAGCCGGTCAAGTCAGCTTACAATCTCGCTGCCGCTTAGTGCGTCTCTCGCAGCCAGTTGATGAAGCTGAGCGCTTAGCTCGCACAAGAGAGGTTAACCAAGGAGCGTACGGGAGTCTCGATACTCCCAAGCTCGTAACTCTCGCTAATAGTAAGGCTGAGTTGTAATGCGCGGAAACTCGCATAATCAGTCCTGTAAGTTATATTATTCCATCTGTTTAAATGATTTAAGATTTAAATAGCTTATCAAGATAAGGATGGTATTTAAATAACCCACACAAGCAAAGGGCTACAATCGAAAGGTGATATTACAGAATATGCATATATGTGTAGGTGGTCACCACTTTTATTACAAATAAGACGGTATATATTTTATTACTCCTAAGACATTTATGTTGCAAGAAGTAATTATATTTTCGGTTGTAATCTGAACATCTTTATAAATAGCATCACAAAGTATAGGTATGTTATTAACGATTAATATCGCTCATTCAAACCGTTTACTGTGAACGCATTTGTATATATGTACGTAGTGTTAAAACGATGAGTCATCCTGAGTTATTACTAGGGTCCGGATTTTTAGCTTTTTATAAATGTTGTTTTAGTCTTTTAGTGTCTTCTATTAACCTCTTTAGGTTTTTAAACACTTTTCCTATCTTTCTAGCAATGTTTCTAGTCTTTTTTTAGGGGTTTAAACAATTTTCTTACCTATTTAAGGAAGTTCGTCAACTTTATAGGTAACATAATAAAGATAAAATATAAACATTATTTTTCTTCACGGAAGCATACTATTAATATGTACTATAATTTAAGGCTATTTATTACACAGTATACTCGTCCTCAAACATTTTAGCTGAAAAAATCAGCATGTAGTTTTAATACATAGCACTCACGTTAAACAAACTTCACATTTCAGCACTGTTGGTGTACACAACCAGCCACATTTCCAAATTTCTATTGTTTTTTTTTTTTGTTTTTTTAATATATTCCTATAGGCATAAAAAGATCTTTCAACATCGCAAGATGTCACTGGCGTCTATTTCATACACGTAATTTCTATACCAAGATAAAAATCGTGATAAACTATTTCCCTGGCTAACCCCACATTTACACTCAAAACAAACTAAACGAGTTGTTAAACCAAAATCGTAATTCAAATGATTTGAAAAAAAAAATTAATACATTTTCTACTGAAGTTAAAAAAAACAACATAAAGCTTAAGTTTAGCGAGTTTTAAATCTTAATGTTCTATTGAGTTTTTTTTTTTTTTTTTTTTTCCTTTTTTTAAAGGTTGAATAAGATTCACACATTAGCATCCAAACGGATTGAAACATAAAAGTACTATGAAACTTTCCTTTCTAACTTAATTATAAGAGAAAATAGCTTAAAACCTTAACATCCGGGCCTTAGTTATTAGGTCACCAGTTTATAAAACGGATCATACGTGAACCTACTTTGTCTGTAGTTATGAGAATACTCGAGCCACCTCGCTCGAGAGCACTAGTTCTCGATACACGAGATTCTCTTTGCCATACTCTCGAGAGTGGTGTGGCCTTCGAGTAACGAGCGAGAGTGACACGGGTTTGAATGCCTCTAATCTCCATATTTTACATGACATCGCAATAAACAACTGAAAAGCGACAGCATTAAAGGAAACAAGCCTAGAGTACTGAAAAATACGAACCAATAACAATATGTATCTTGTAATGGCTCATGCCACATAAAAGTTATTTAAAGTAAATTAAGCAGATCTACATATTTCTGCATTACCTTTTTGTCTACCGCTTATGGCTTCCGCATTATGTAAAATTATACAAAATTCCTTCCGAAAGAACGGGACTTCACAGACTATTTCTAGAACATTAATATATACATTTTACTTGCTGTGTAAATATCTTAGGCATGTGGTAGGGTGTACGAAATTAGAACATAGGAGAACACTTCGCTCATTATGACACCGCAGTGGATCGATTGTGGTTACACCCCTGGGAGGTAGTGGCGAGGTGAAGGAGCCTGAGGAGGTACAGGGTCGCGGGCAGGACTACAGACGCACGCAGAGGTCGCTGTTTCCAGTTCGAACACCCGTGCACCTTAGAGCAATTCCAAGAGGACGAACACCTACCCCCGCAGACAAGACCTCTCATTTACGCGGCCACGGGAAGAAATCTTTTCAAAGCGCAAGGGACTGTTTCATGCATCTGGCACCTCAGACACTGCAGGGCATCAAAGCTTTCCTGAAACATGAAAGGGAAATGAAATGAGGTAAAGAGAATTGTTTTTTTAACACACCACTCCGTCATTCACCTTGGCGACCTGAGGAAAACCACCGAAGAACCTTTAGTTCAGAGTGGGCAGTCGCCGGGAATTGAACTCAGGACATGCCGAATGTAAGCCTCACACATTACCGCGGGGCTCGATTAAACATATAGTGTTTTAATAAAAATCGTTGGATCCATTTTTGAGGATATCGAAATCTTCGAAAATTCTTCCATGTAAAATGTAGCTTGGGGTGGGGAGAATTTCTGGAAAATCTTCGTGTTACATATTTCGAAGATACCGATCAATACCGAATTTGGTATTCACAGAACATTTCATTTTGAGTTATAATATTTACACACACACACACACACACACACACTCGCACACGCGGACCATTTTCTAAACCTGCAATTTTTTTTGCTTCAAGGGCTCTTAAGACATGTATTTCCCGTGAAATTTAAATACCAAATTTTTGGATGAAATACAATAGGGATTTTCGCCACTAACTACACAAAAAAATATCGTATGTGTTCCATTCACATGGCTTTCTCTACCGGTTCTCCAACCAAATCTATTTCTAGAGAACAGTATTCTTTTATCAACATGCTGCTAATCGAGATAAGGCTTAGCAGAAATGGTCTTACTACTTCCTTCCTGGTAAACAGGAAGAAAATACGGGAATACACCAGGCTAAAGCGACAATCAAGTCATTTGAAAGCTGGTCGCTATATGAAATAATTGAAATTTGGGCCTCCTTGCAAGGCCAGGGTTAAAACAAGAGAGATATTAAACTGTAAAGGCTTTCCCTTTGAAGAAGTTCAAGGGTTTTAAAATTAAGACTAATAATAACAGATATCGCCGAAATTGTTAGCTCGTCAAAAGAAAAAAGATGCATATAACATAAGTTGTATGTTTTGACATCTACATTTTTTGTGTAGAAGTTTTTTTCCTCTATATTTTACGGTTAGCAGTTCTGAAAAATTCATTTGGAATTAAGAGGACTTCAGCAGCTATTCTCGAGAAATTCAGGACGCATTTATTTGCCACATAAACCCTTTTAAAATAGGCATTTAATCGAAATCGTTAGAATCATTTTTTAAAAAATCGAAAATTCCTAAAGGGTAGTTTGAAGTGGGGGGAATTTCTGAAAATTTTCATATCGCTTCCTTGGAATATGCTGAACTTATCTACCAAGGTTAGTATTTAACGTACTTCTCGTTTTTGAATTATGCTGGCCACATACACACACTGACCATTTTCTAGTTTTTTTCAGGGGTCCTCAACAGATGTATTTCCGGTTAAATTTCGGTATCGAATTTTTGGGTGAACGCAATACCTTCTCCACCTACTATGTACATTCTGCACACGTGCTAGAGAAAGTAAAAAAACCCTCTTCTTTTGGCGATCTAGCTGCCTTGTTTCAAAGTTGTCAATAGTATTGTTTAGAAATAACTCAAATAAATTATATGAAATGCATTAAAAGTATACCAAACGGCCCATTTAAGACATGAATTGGGAGACACATATTATCCTGCTAACCATTCAGAGGTAAAGTTTTGCCAAAGAGGTTTAAGGAATGGCGCGCGCGCGCACACACACACACACACACACACACACACACACACACACATGCGAACCTTCTTCTAAACGCGGTTTTTTTTTCGGATTCAGGGTTCTCAATAACATGTTACTTCCGATTATCACGAATACAGCAATATCTGCCTTCTCTATATATTAGATAGGTAGTAGGGAAAGGAAAATTATTCAACTCGCCAATTACAATTTATATTAAAATTAGTGTCCTTAAGCCCCAAAATTCCATTACTAATATTCCAAGTGCCATTTAAGTTAACAATTCCATTAGTGCAAAGTTGGACTGTTGTTTTGGAACTATATAACAAGACATTTGGAACGATTACGTATATTTTTTCCTAATAAACCTATTTCTCGTGTTTCTTAGGCGCACGGAGCTATGCTGTTTCTTATGGAAACCAGAAACCGACAATAAAAGCTACGGAATTATAATGAGTAGAGCTCGGTTCGGGGTCATGAAATTGCCGGGTTGAGGTTCAGTGCACACAAAGTATAACTATGACGTGATGGAGTGGCGTGGTCCCTACAGCTCGTTATGAAACCTGTTGCACTATGTAACATTGCTCACTGCCTGGCCTCGTTCAGTTCCTACTGGTAGTTAAACCAGTTAACACTGAAAGAGGGCGTAGATTGAAAAATGGCAAAAACACGAAAAGGATGATTCAAACATATTTTGGGTGACAGGGGGAGAGCTTTTTTTTTTTTTTTTCTTTCTTCAATAAAGTAAAGATGTATCTTGTAATTTACTGCAATGAATTCTGAGTCAGTTTGGTTGACTTCTACCCATTATCTACCCCTTCTTCTACCCCTACCGCCCGGCCGCTGCGTCCACCATCTCGGTCCATTACAGACGTGATGGATGCAGTATTGGGGGGTGAGACGTGGTCAGCGCTTCGATCCCGGCCAGTTAGTGTGGTCTTTTCCGTCAAGTAGCTCCTCAATTGGCCCCCCAGGGACCTCGCCCCGGTACTGGGAATGGAACTTAGATCTCCCGCTTGGCAAGTAGCAACGCTACCACCGCGCTAATGAGACGACCCCATGTATTTAAAGCACGCTTCAGCGAATCTTGAACGAAAAGTTGACATACACACGTTTCCATGGCTAAACAAAACGGCTTCGTCAGAAATCGAAAATTACTTTAAAGTATTTTATCCATACGCTTAGATACGTGTGAGGGAACAAGGTTGTTTGTTTTTGTTTTGTTCCCCCCCCCCCCGTTTTAAGTATGTATTTGAGGTGTAGTCAGGCAACAACATAAGAATTTTATTGTCACCGGTTTAGTACTTATTTAATTTACTGCATCTGTCATTCGTTAACAAGGCACTTTTAAACCTGTTTGGCGAAACTTTACTACTGAATATTTAGCGAGATAATCTGCCCCTCCCAAAGCATGTCTTAAATAGGCCGTCTGATATACTTCAAGGGCATTTCATTTCATTTATTTTTCAGAGTTATTTCTAGATAATGTTATTGAATATTTTGAAGTATGGAAGCTAGATCGCCAAAAAGAAGGCGTTTTTTTACTTTCTCTAGCAGGCATGTACAATACACATAGGTAGAGAAAGTACTGTGTTCCACCCAAAAAGTCTATACCAAATTTTAACCTGAAATACATATTTTGAGGACCCCTGAAACAAGAAAATATATTTTAAGAAAAATATCAGTGTGTGTATGGGTGAGTGTGTTTTTTATGATAGAGTTTAACGCCCACTTGCTACATACTATGGTGCCGCAGGCGATGACACTGATGATACATGGAATGAAAATGGAGCACTGGTAGAATGCTTTGGCGGAGGAAACCGGAGAACCTGGAGAAAGCCGTCTCTGCGCCGCTTTGTCTGCCAAAAATTCCACATGCGGTCACCTGGATTCTAACATGGACCGCCTTGGTGAGAGGCGAGAGTGAGTGCCTGTGTGTGTCTGCGTCTACGTGTATGCCTGTGAAGAGCATAACCGAGAAACGAAAACTTAGTGACATGTTAAACTTAATAAAATTCAGTATCTTCCAAAGATGCAACGGCAAGACTTACAAGAAAATTCTCCCACCTCAAACCACTCTTTACATGGAAGATTTTTTGTCACTTTCGCCTGTTTGTTTTTTTGTTTTTTTTTTCAACAGTGGCTCTAAAGACTTCTATTAAAATGCTACATATTACAGATATTTATAGGAAAAATTAAATGCATATCTTGAATTTTTACTTTCTGTAGCGCGGATGCACAGCGTAGATAGTAGATAGAGAAGGTATTGTATTTCACCCAAAAATTCGATACCAAGATTTCGCCGGATATACGTGTTTTGAGTTCCTCAAAATAAAAAAATAGAAAAAGTTCTGTGTGTGCAACATTGCTAAAAAATGAAGAGTCGGTTTAACACCAAATTATTTAAACCCAATATGTTCCAAAGAGGCGAATGAAGATTTTCAAAAAAATCCTCCCACCTCCAACTACCCTTATTATTGCAACATTTTTCAAAAATTTTTATTTTGTAAAAATTTGCCCAAACGACTAATTAAAATAACACAGGTTTAAAATATTTTCTAGACAACCGAGACTATATCTTGTATTTTCTGGGTATCATCTATGAAGACCTCTTTATTCTAGACGAATTTTGTATACTAGTAAACCGTAAGAGATAGGCAGAAACTTACTACACAAACAATATAGATCTGGTAAAAAATTGTAAAAAATAAAATAAACACACACACACAATTTGTCATACATTTTTTGTAGAATCAACCGTTTCCAAGGTTTTGTTTTCTATCTATTCAGTTTTAAACTACTTCAACTTTTCTCAAACAGGAAGTCATCCTTCGTTGCATATGCTTTGTTTTACTCCTGACCATGCTAGGAGCACCTACTTTCGATTGTTTCACATTGCTTAAAAGATTTATCTGTCCCTTTAGCCTATAGCATTCCCATATTCCCCTTCTATTTACAAGGAAGCAAGTAATAAAACCATTTCTGCTAATGTTTATCTCGATTAGCCTGAAGTAGAATTATTTCTTGTAAGCAGCAGAACAGGTAGAGAAAGTCATGTGAACGGAGCAAACCAGATTTTTTATCAAATTTGGCAGTGTACATTTTTATAAATATCGCGAAAATTGTTATAAAGGCGTCGTATCTTGGAACAAATTATGAAAACCTGGATTTTCTTTAAGCGTATATAAACTGCAATGGTATTACTTAAATGTAAATTTAATGCTTCATAGATTCATTTGAATCATCCAATACCATTACCTAAATCACAGTGTTAAACTTCAGGTCATTTTACCGTAACCCCTTTCTCCTAGCAAATTTTCATTATTCAAACTGTTTTACTTGCGACATTTTGGGAGAACAGGGCTAGTGCCCTCCTAAAGTTGCTAGAAATAATTAGATTAGTGGGTATTATTGTTCTACAAAAGAAAAATTAAGGTAAATATACTTTTAATGCAAATATTTCATACTTAAGAAGTATTTTTACTTTCTCTACACGTAATTACATAGTGTATAGACAAGGTATTGCATTCCACACAAAAATTCTATACTAAGATTTCACCGGAAGTACATGTTTTGGGTCCCCCTGAATCCAAAAAAAAGTATTTTCAGAAAAAGGTCTGTGTGTGTGCGTGTGTTAATCTATGTGTTTGTGGACAGCTTAGCTCAAAAACGAAAAGACCGTTGAATACCAAACTTGGTATTTAAGTTAGGTATCTTCCAAGGATGCGACACGAAGATTTTCAAGAAAATCCCTCACCCCCAACTACCCTTTACATGGAACTTTTTTCGAAAATTTTGATTTTCTTAAAAATGGCTCTAAGGATTTTGATTAAAATATCGCATAGGTATTAAAGATATTTACCTGACAAATAAAATGTATATCTTGAATTTTCTGGGAATAGCCTCTGAAGACTACTTTATTCTGGATCAATTTTACGGAATTTTGCATAACTTCTAAACCATAAGAGATGGACAAAAACTTACCACACAAAACATGTAGAGCACGTTAAAACACACAATTTATGTATCATACATTTTTTCGTGGAGTTGATCGTTTTTTAGATATTCCTTGTTTTTGGTTTCAGCTTTGAAAAACTTATACTTTTCTCATACAGGAATTTGTCAACTCCTGGCCATACAAACAAAGGAACTTCAGTCACATAGCAACCAGCTTTTGACTATCACTTTAACCTATGGTACTCCCTTATTTCGCTTCTACTTACAAGGAAGCAAGTAATAAGACTATTTCTGCTAATTTTTTCTCGATTAGCATGAAGTAAATAAAAGCATGAGCTTTTTAACAATAATTTGTTACAGATGTAGAGAAAGTCATGTGAATGGAGCACATAAGATTTTTTTTCTTTTAAGGCAATTGTATCGTTAAAATTAACATAAACATTCGGGAAACTGCTTCAGGCAATCTCGGCCCCCAGCCCAAAACATGAACTAAAATGACTCTCCTGGCTGTGGACTTGTTAAAAATACTAGGTGGTTCATTTGGTTTTCAAAGTTTTCCATAATACGTTGTAGCACTTAAACTACTTTGTATAAAACATTTTTCTTGTGCGTTAACTAAATTAATCAGTGTCCACGCAAAGGTTTCTTTATATGGATTCTTAAGTTCCAAATAAAATTTCAGAGCATAGCTAAAAAGATCCCGTTTCATACAAGGGGCATATTTTAATGTCATATCAATTGTAGATAAAATATTATATCAAACAGTATTTGAGACAGCTCATTAGCACTCTGGATGTTCCGTCTGTGTCGTGTTCTGCATTTGTGGTAAGAATTTCAAGTTAAAACAAAATTGTGGATTTTTAGTTTCTCACAGGAGCGACGAGGGATTAAAGCCATTCTTTCTTCTCCTTTAACTGGGGCTTTTAATTTGTCAAACAACTCTATGTTAACTGTAGGTTATTCCTTTTTTATAATTAAATACACACATTCACACTGCCAGACTGTGGGGATAGAAGAAAAATGTTCCGCCCCAGCCGGGAACCGAAGTCAGATCACAGAGCACCATAGAGGCAGTCTAAAGCCGCTCATAGTCCCTACTTGGATCCACTTTTTTTTTTAGTTTAACGTCCTTTAACCTGATTGGTCATATCGGCTGGGGTCTTAAAGCAACTCGACATTTGTCTTCTCCAGAGCGAGATTCGAACTCACGACCTTTTGAATGTGAAGCAGACACGCTACCAACAGATTACCTAGGCGGGCGATCCATTTGTTTTAATGTTTCATTTATACAGCCCCCTTTAATATCTAAGGTCATATCGGCGGGTTTAAATCATTTTATTTTCCTCAAGTACACACACACATACATACTTCCAGACTCTCTGTTAACTATGGGGGATAGGGAATAATTCTGGCTAAAGAAAAATTCCCCGCCCCAGCCGGGAACCGAACCCGGAACCTTTGGGTGAGAAGTCAGCTCGCTGACCACTCTACCACGGAGGTATTCCGATCCACTTTTGTTTGCGTTATAACAGAAAATAACGCTCCTTGAAACATCCTACAGACAGTGTGTAATTTGTGCAACTAATACAAATATAAGGGTGAGCAAAAAGAGAAAATGCTGTCCACATTCTTGTAGCCTGGACTCTAGTGTACAAATGATGAATTAAAAATATATTATACATTCACATTACTTTCTCTTTCAATCAGATATCCCTACTAAAGCTATTCCTCTACCTACTTTTGTTAATCAAAATATACATTCGTAGTAGCGGTTATAATTAGTTGTTTGCGGATATCAGTACAATGTGAATAGGAGATTACAGTACGCACTAAGCGATAGTCATTTCTTTTATGAGTGGGTCGCTAAGTGATGACTTTGAAATTCCGTTGTTTCCTCTGTTTGCATGGCCAATTTATTTTGCAATACAGATGGTTAATGATATCAATAATTTCTACAAAAAATTGTGTTTCACGAATTGGAAAATATAAACCAATAACAAGGAATATCTATCTCGTAATTTGTTTACTAAAAAGAAAAAGTATTTGACAAATTGTGTGGTTTAATGGGAAATACATTCTATACGAAGTAAGATATTTGTTATACATCTTGCGTTTTACCAGTTATGCAAAAGGCATTCAGAATGAAGAGAACTTCAGAGACTTTTCGCAGAAAATTGAAGATATACATTTCATTTGTCACCAAACTGTCTTAAAATTGTGGTATTTTAATCAATACTTTTGAGACATTTTCCATCAAAGGGTAGTTTAGGATGCGGAAATTTTCTTAAATCTTTGTCACACTCTTGTAAGTTTGGTATTTACCGGACTTTAGGTCTTGAGTTATGTTGTCCCCCCCCCCCCATACACACACACACACACACACACACACAATTACATATGGAAGTTTTTCTAAAAACGTTTGTTCTATAATTGCATTCAGTGGGCATTCAACCATATTTCCTGACAAATATAAACAACAAAATTACAACCTCCGATACTTCATAATAACATCTCTGGTGCCCAAGATTGCTCATTCTGCGTGGTTGCAATTGTCACGAAGATATTCAAGAGTGTTTATACGTCAGGAAGCATTAAATTTAGGACCTATGTGCGTAGTACAATGCAAATCATCAGCTATTTTGTATTCTCAAAGGTTTTAGTGAAAAAGTAGATGCAATACGCCGAAATAGCGGTATATTCTGGCCTTAACAAATGCGCAATTCACAACCACTTTCTATCCACCTGCTTGAAGTAAACCGTCGCCAAGGTCGTTTTGTAAAGAGTCGCATTTATAGTGGCGCCGTAAACACCTGACTGTCGCTTCGCGGTTACGTTGTTGTTTGCGAGGGAAGCTTGGGTCGGATGGGCGTGGTTCGCATATCTGGTTATCGATTCCCAATCCCGGCTCCTTCAACAGCGCCTGCTCCCCAGCTAGCCCATCGGAATGAGAGGTTGAAAATATTCAAAGTTCTCGGCGAACGCGCTGCTATTCTATTTTGAGGGACGTCGATGAAAATAAATGCTGCCTTCGCGATCCACGCGGTAGAGTTTTTCTAATTTTACTCCGTGTAACACAACGAAGAAATATTTCAAAGCTAACCTTTTCGTGATATTGGGTCATTAACTCCAAAAGAAAGGAAAAGGAGATGAAATATGAAACAATCCGTGACATTGCTTTGAAACACGAGCAATCAATCTGCAGGTAGACCACTTTAAGAAACGTAGTTTTAAGGGGCCGCACCGCTCTGTGGTTCAGTAGGTTAGCGTGTCGAGATCTCACGGTAGAATCCTGTTTTGGACCTGATTTCTGTACAGTTAGTGCAAAAAGCTGCCGATCCTCCCTCAGAATGCAGTTGCATTTCCTCCCCTAAGTTGGCACAATCGCTACCACAGACCCCGTCTATCCCTCACGCATCGTTTTGCTAATCTGAAGTTAATTTGGCGGAGGGGAAAGGTGAGCATATATTATTATGAGGAATTATGCAATTTTGGATACTATGTTTTATGTAAGTACGGTGAGTAAAGTCCAATGAGATAATCTTGCAGGGGAGGAGCCTCAAGACATCTGTCGCTTCTCTGGCTATAACCATCGCAAAACTTAAAGACGTATGAACATTGGCCAACGCTCGCGCGGAGCGCTGTTGCCAAACAGTGGGCGTATACTGGTGGTAACTGTATACCTAAGAACACTTTTACACGCCAGTCATGGTGGTATCCATGATTTCCCTGGTTAAACAACACACTAAACAGCCTTAAAACGTTAAAATCTTACCTTAATGGTGTTAACCCATAGTAGACATTACATCATTGAAACAACAAGTAGTTCAGGGCTGTCTTTTCTTCTTCGAAAGCACTTAAATACTGAGTCGTCACTTTCATCCCTTAAGTTAAAGATAATCGAGCATGGCAATTTCTTTGTTGAAATCTTCCTTCTGAAACCGATCGTTCTGCATGCCTGTTCTGAAGCCCAGTCGTCCTGAGTTACACTGCGTATTGCCACGTGCGGAGTTTTTCTATATCCGCTAATTTGAACGTAGTATTTCTGTCGGCGACTGAGAATGAAGCAGTTCACGTTTGTTAATCGAAAAATCACTTGTCCCAGCTTCGATGGACACGATCACACACTCGTATCACAAAGAGAAATATAATAATTTCATGTATTTATTAACTAGATTTCAGTTCGGGTTTGAAACACTATTTAACATGCCCATTCACTTTAATAATAAAACTACACACCACTATTGTTAAAACGAACTGAACTTTAACTCATTCCTTTTCAAACTGCGTGGCTTGTGTATCATACACATTGTGTATGTTTATATTTGAGATAAGCATTGTGAGGAAGGATTTTTCAGCCTATCTTACGTTATAATTAATATTGAGTGACGATAACCCGTGAAGTTAAAAGATAGACAGCTCGCGTTCTAAATATCATAGAGACAGGATTCTTGTACGGGCATGATCAGAAAATAACATTTTGTCTAATTATAACATTAGCACATATCATTTGCTAATATTTATCCGAGCGTAATTAATGAGGATAATGTTTTCAGTCTATTCACGGAAGATGTGTGTACCAAAAGCGGCAGCGCTGGTAGGAGGGGCAAGCATATGATTTGCTGGAGACATCAGTACGTCCCACCTCCATATGCCTTTAAGTTTTGCGAACACAATAATGAAGCCCAAAGTTCAGGAAGGGAAAAGTGATTTTAGATGCTAATACGAGTTGGAATTTTCTATTTCGGCATGATTTTTTGCACTTGGTTGCACTAATTGTTTCTTCTCGTGATAATGCGTTGTAGATCTATATCGCTGGCGGTTAGGTGAAGTTCATATTAAAGAAGAAGACAAAGAGAGATGTTATTTTATGTTAACAGCATTTGACTGTACAACTCGATATCTTCAGACTACAAGCCAAATATGTTTTATGCCGTAGGTTGAAGTAAATTTATATGTGGTTTAGACATATATTTATGATAGGCGGATCGAATGAAATAGGTTGAGGAACCAAGTATATACACATTTTATGAACTGCTAAACCCAAGTGTATAATGAACTGGATATTGATGGGTTTTAATTGTTTCATTTATATAACCCCTAAATATGGATTATGGTCATGTGGGGGCTTTGACTTCAATAATAACAGATGGTGTTTTATTCTCTAAACAGTGGGATTTCTGATCTTTGGTTTTATTAATGTTTACACATTCATACTGTCAGACTCGGCAGGGGATGATTTCGGATGAAGAAAAATTCCCAACAACAGGGAATTGTGCTCCTGGCCTTTGAGTTACGAAGTCTGAAAGCTGATTACTCGAACAATGAGCCAGTTACATACATATTGTTCTGAGTAGTGGTGGGCACTCCGAACTAAAATTATAGGATTGTTCGACAGTTATCTAGAGTCCCCAGTTATTCGGTGGTTTAGGTCAGCATTCGATTTTCATCTCTTTTACGAAGTCGGCGAGGTACATTTCAAAGCGATAAGTTGAGGTTTTATTCGGTTGTTTATCTACGACCGCTCAGAAACAAACGAATGAATTTATGGGTAAATGCATTAGCGCGCTGTTGCGAGCGGGATCAACTCTTTGTTATAGGGAAGAACTAGTTTATACACATTGCTGTTAATGTTCTTGGTGCAAATGTAAATAATACGATATAAACCGCGTTTCAAGGTTAAACACATTACAGATTAAATTGACAGCACTGTTGCCATATGTACTACACCTCAGTTAGAACTTCGGCGCTCAACCCCGATAGACTTACATTTTGTGAACTTACATCACTAAATAGTGAAATATGTGCACTGCTATTTAAAGACTATTGCAAGACTTTTATTTTTCAGCTGCACTTTTATCTCTTCTCTTTAAAGCCTTAGTACTTCGAAATGCGTTTTATAGGCATTAAAAGATATCAAATATGGAGATATAAAATGACAAGAAGTTCAATTCTGTAGGGCATCGTCATTTTTTACTCCTACTTTCAGATGGGTGGAATGGTTTAAAACAGCAAAGAACGAACGATGCACCGGCCGCACTCTGATTTGCGCTATTCCATTGCATTGCTTTCTCCTAACTTATTTTTATCTCTATCACTATTTTTGCTTTCTATTTATCGGCGTCCTTACAGGTCCTTTTATTCGTTTCTTTTTATCCTATGCATTACTGTTTCTGAACACCTGGTAGTTTTAGGTGCTGCATTTATTCCCTTACTAACATTCATCAATTATTCTTGAATAATCTAACGCAACCATTAATCTGCGTTTTTTCTTAGTTTACAATGTTACTGATCTTCCAAGCTTCTATAACTCCATAACTATAAATATTTCAATAAAATACAAAGCAAATATCCTACATTAACACTTCACAGTGTTTCACACGCTTTTAATACTTCCTTACAAACTTATGTTAAACCTTTACCAAAACCACACTATCTGCCTTTTGCCTCGCTTCTTGAGTCGAATACATGGGTGACTTTAATGTGTCATAGATAATGAATACCAGAAGTTACAGGATACCGGCTTCTTTTAAAAAAAGTATCAAACCATTGTCGGAATTTTGTCTCGCTTGGTCTCCTTGGCACCGGTGTAATAAAAGTTTCTTGTTGCTTGATTTTTCCACTGCATAGGTATAGAATTTTCTGAAATTCTTTGTTTTAAACAAAATCATAACGCTCAAGTTATTAAAGACTGAGAGTTCAAATTAGGCAGATATCAGTAGTCTAGTTTACTCTAGATAAGAAAAGAAATATTGTCGCGTTCTTTCTTTAGTTTATTAATTACTGCGTGATAAGCATAGAAACAGCAGATATTGGACTTAACTGACATAAATCTAGCGAGGTTAGCGCTGTAACGTGTGCGACTCATATTCGGTAGGTCTCGGATTCGATCCCCGGCGACTACACACTTTGATCCATGGATTCTGGTGATTTCCCCGCGGCCATCTCATCTTACACTATTTCCTGTCTATCATGTCTCCTCCAATCCATTTCCCTCATCTTTCTGGTGTACTTCCAAATTAGTGGTGTATGGCAGTGTGGGCATATAGCGCGGATGCACGCCCAATGGAAGGATACTCCCCGTGGACAGTAGGTGGCTGTCAGGTCGACGGGTCGCTTCCACGCCCTATCTGACGGCCCGACAGACTATCGGGCTTGGAAACGTAGGGACTTCCGCGCGTCTCTGGTAGTCTGCCTGCGGCCCATGGCCTCCTATGATTCCTTCACCTCACCCCATCCTCTTGCAATGTGAGATCTGCATAGCTTGCAGTGCGCGAGGTGTCGCCCTCCTTTATTCATCCTTTAGACTTTTAAGTCCCACAAAGTTATTAATTAGTATACAAAAATTTTTATGTTACACTTCCGACCGTAATTTATGTTTACATAACTTCCACAAATTCCTCCCCCTATCTACTTCGTGCTAATCTAGTAAATCTGTGAAGAAACAGTTTTTAGCATACACTTCTTTGTAGATACAAGAAGACAGAAGAAACCGAATCGATGGTCAGATGTTTAAAAGCGAGAAGTTATGCGCTAGTCTTTAAATTCCAGTCTTCCCATGATATCGCGATCAACAGCTGAATAACGAAGTACTGAAAAATTCAAACCAGTAACTGATGTATTGGAAACGACTGACGCAAAAAAAAAAAAAAAAAAAAAAAAATATATATATATATATATATATATATATTAGAAATAAAGTGTATGTTTTAGGGAGGTCAATACCGTTTGTGAAGTGCAGTAAAGCAGTCACCAGTCGTTTTCGAAAAATTACCGATAGAACAGGTGCCCTCTAAATTAAGGTTATAACATTTTCGAAATCGAAGAAGAGGTTTGGTTTGTTAGATGATTAGATCCAGCAGCACCTACACCTGCTGTATATTAAAAGTAACAAACATGAATGTACTGAGTGCATAAGACCTCATTTAGTCCATGTACAGTACAATAAACGAATTAGTATACACAAGTGCTATAAGACATTCTACTCACAACTAATGGCTGTCATAAATCACTTTTCACACCCCAGAACATAGAAAACTGCAATTCCTTGTTCTTGAAGACCAGTAACAACCCTGAATTTACAAAAGTGACAACTGCATGTTGACCTCACCTGGAGAAAATGTCCCAATGATATAAAATCATTTCTGAGAATCAAAGGCAAGTGTGTATCATGGATTGTGGGTTAAAATATACTTCCTGACTGTTTAATTCAGGTCATTTTCAGAAATGTGGGTGGCCCTTAACCGTGGTGTGAGGTGGCCGTTTAAGGGAAATGATACTTAAACAGAGCTTATGGGAACTTCAATTGATTGCTTAGAAAAATTGCTGTTGGTTGATGTGACCGTTTAGGCAGATTTGCCTGTAAGGTGTTTTTTTTTTTTTTTTTTTTTTTTTTTTTGTAGCTTAATGTCCTTTAACCTGGTTGGTCATATCGGACGATGAATGAAATTGGTGAAATGATGCTCAAATGATTTCAGGGTCCATGGAGCTTAAAGTTACTGCACATTCGTCATCTCAGGATAAGGGAAAACCCCGAAAAAAGCCTTATCCGGGTAGCTCACCCTAACCGAGATTCGAACTCACGATCTTTCGATGCCCATGCTCTATTGTTACCTCTTGATATTTTAATTGTATCGTGTTACCTTATTTTCATTTACTTTGTGTGTAATCAATTCAAATAGTACTGTTTACTTCCAAATAGCTGAAGCAGATTCAGGATTATCTCAAAGTGCAGTTTAAATTGTTGTAAGTGAAATAAACATAAATCATAATGGTTAGCTTGTAAAATATACGGAACATAACCTCAGAATAGCATTTTAATTCAACAGTTGGTTAGCCTAGAAAGGTCACTGGCGGAACTTGCAACTAACGTCTGTCTTATGCTATAATTTAAGGTACTGCGTAAAAGACATGAAAAATGCTGTTCCCGTGTACGGCAACGGCGTTATTTCAGAACTCAGAAAAAAACAGTGCGAATAGTATCTACCTTCTGGATGGAGACTTCGAGGGCTGTTCATAGAAATTTCAAGATGCAAGTAAATTAAATGATTTTACTTGTTAAGGACGCTGGCAATTGCCAGGATCATATCAGCACCGTCGGTGTGCCGGAATTTCGTTCCGCAGGAGCTCTTTAACATGCTATTAAATCTACGGACATGGGCTGTCGCTTTTAAGCACACTTAAAAACCATCGGCCTGGGCCGGGTTTGAACCTGCGACCTTGCGTTCAGAAAGATGCAGGTATGTTTTGTTTGTCATAAATATACTTATCTTAAATATATGGTATTTTGATAAAAATCTTTAGAGGCAATTTTGTGGTAATTAAAGCTAACAAACATTTTTCAAACTAAGGGCATCTTCTTGAAAATCTTCGCGTCACATCTTTCGAAGATACTGCACTTAAACACCAAGTTTAGTATCTGTCGAACATTTTCGTTATCCTGTTCAGAGACACACACACGCGCGCTTGTGCGCGGACTTTTTCTAAAAAAATGCTTATATTTACTCAGGTGCTTCAAAACATGTATTTATAGGAAACTCTAGATATACAATTTTCGGATGGAATGCAATACTTTCTCTTACCTTCAATAGGTAGGTTGCAGAGAAACTAAAACGTTGATGTTCTAGGAAGATGATACTTTAGGCAAGGGTATGAATTCTACCTTTGATAAAAGTACTAACCTTGAGTTTCGTGTGAACACATTGCGTGTAAATGGTTATAACACATTATATTAAAAATAAACAGTATTTAACATTTATCATGCTTAAACTGATAATATTTGGTTTATTTGAGCACATCTTTCTAGCAAAACTTGAAGTTCAGGTCAATTATTTTTTATTTTCTCTACTTTATAGTAGAAGAAATGAAATGAAATGAAATGAAATGAAGTTTTATTTATAGACGCTCTTTAACTGCTGTGGTTCTCAGCGTCCCATTCAATACTGGGAGAGAAAGACCGCTTAATTTTGCTCAGAGGCCTCTTTTTCAGGCTTGAGGCTCTTTTACGTTATAGCGAAGGTAAAGGGTAGACACCGAAGGAGGGCACCTTGAGCACTGCAACCTAAGCAGATCTATTGTGGATAACATCCCTCCCAGGAAGATGGGATGAGGTGAAGGCCGCAGTCAAACCGGCCACCAGAGACGCGCGGAAGTCCCTAACACTTCCTAACCTGATGACCCGTCCTAGTGCCAGGCCTGCAGATAGAGCGTGCAAGCGACCCGTCGTCCTGGCAACCACCTAGTGTCCACAGAGAGAAATATTTTTATTGAACATGCATCTGTGCCAGCTGCCCACACTGACATAAGTCATAAACATGGAAGCTCATCTGAAAGATGAGACGGAAACGGAATGAAAAGTAAATTATGTTAAGGAAATCGTGACAGTTGAGAAACTACCCCAACATTCGCCTGGCGACCCTGGCGAAACCACAAAGAAAACCATGGGCCAGAGTGGGCGGTCTCTGCGGATCAAACCAGAGACCTCCCAGATATGAGTCTCACACTTGACCACGGCGCCACCTCGCTCGGTGCAGTTTATATTAAGTAGGGGAAGTATTGTATTCCACCCAAAAATATGTCAAATTTCACCGGAAATACATATTTTGAACCCCCTGGAATTTCAGCATTATCCAAGTATGCTACGCAGATTTGCAGGAAAATCCCCATATACCTAACTATCCTTAACATAGGCTTCAAACCCGGCCCAGACCACTGGCGCTTAATTTTATTGTCCTTAGAAGCGGCAACCCTATATCAGTAGAATAATTATCATGTAAAAGAACTGCTGCGGGCGAAATTCCGGCACACCGGAGGGGCTTATATAATATTAGCAATTCACAGTGCCATTAGCAAGCAAATTATTTTTCGTAAACTACCATTTACATGGAAACATTTTGGAAAATTTTGATTCCCTCAAAAATGGCTCTGACGATTTTGATTAAAATATTGCATATTAGGGATATTTACATGACAATTAAAATGTATATCTAAATTTTTCTGGGAATATGTAGCCTCTGAACACATATTTATTCTGGATGAATTTTGCGGAATTTTGAATAACTGGTAAACCGTAAGAGATAGACAAAAACTTACTTAACAAAAATGTAGAGCTCATTAAAACACCATTTATGTTATTTTTTTTTCGTGGAGTTGACCGTTTTTGAGATAGTTCTTGTTGTTGCTTTCAGCTTTAAAATGCTTAACACCTTTCTTATACGGGAATTTGTCAGCTCCTGTCCATACAAACAAAGGAATTTCCATCACATAGCAACCAGCTTCTAAAAGGTTTGACTATCGCTTTAGCCTATGGTACTCCCTAACTTCCCTCCTACTTACAAGGAAGCAAGTAATAAGACAATTTCTGCTAATTTTTTCTCGATTAGTACTATAAGCTTTTTAACAATAATTTGTTGCAGAGATGTAGAGAAAGTCATGTGAATGGAACGCATCAAATATTTCCTCTTGTACCTATAAGGAAAATATGTAATAAAACCATTCTGCTGATGTTTGTCTCAACTAGCATTAAGTAGACAAAAGAGAGTGGTTTTGAAGTAATTGTCTGTGCAGAATAAGTAGATAAAGTTATTTAAATGTAATACATCAGATACTTTTAATAAGCTTCATTTAAAGTCGCTTTAAGCTCAAGGCCATGTCACGACCTGTAACATAGTAGACATAATTATTAGAACTTTTGTTACCATAACTGGAACATCATTAAGCATGATTACAGCTAATTGTTAAATGATTATCTAAGATATTTTACAGAAGATCAAAATGTAACTGGAAAACTATACAGTAAAAAAACCAAACACAGCATAGGAGTAGGTGAATAAGTGGTACAAATATCTGCATTAGCAATGCATACTACACACTGTTTTAACATAACTAGTTATACAACTTATGCAATTATATTTATCAAATTAATTGAACATTTAAACGCAATACAAACTGAAACACGTGATAAAAACACATTGGAATGAAAGGAAGTTCTACCAATCAACAAACAGTTTAAAAAAATCTCATGTGTTCCATTCACATGACTTTCTCTACATCTCTGAAATAAATTATTGTTAAAAAGTTTATGCTTCTATTTACTTCATGTTAATCTGGGAAAAAATAGCAGAAATAGTCTTATTACCTGCTTCCTTGTAAGTAGAACGAAATAAGGGGGCACCATAGGTTCATGTATTATCTATCAGTGGCCACCGTTTGTAGTGCCTTATGCAGTAAAACGGGCTATAAATACCACTAAAAATAGAATTCATTCCTTCTTTTAAACTCCTCTGCCATTGAATGAAGATTAAGTTCATGGCTTCTTCACGATGATCTAGATGACAGCAACAACATTTAGGGTACTACACGGAATTTCAAAGCGTGGCCACACAAACGATAAAAGTGATTTTAAAAGCTCGCTATTCTTAGGTGTGGGGATAGTCATGAACTCGTAAAGTGGATGCAATGCTACTTCTGTAAATGGATTTAAGACATACAAAATTGAATGCATTTTGTACCACAGCTTATTTCCGTGACGTTGGCACGTTTGGTGTTGACGCTCTGCCGCGAAAGGGCCTCGGTTTCGAATCCCGCTATGGGCATGGATGTTTAGTGTTGTGTTTGTGTCCTAAGTAAGTCAGGCTCTCTCCCCTGATGGTCAATTAGATTACGTCTAAAGGCCAATGTGTGGAAAAGAAAGAGAAAAAAACTAGCTGCAATGTCATTGCTTTTGTTTAACAGTTGAACTCTGCATTTAAAATAAGTAATCCTTCGCATTCCCTTTCCTTCAATTAAACCAATGTTTTATGCTTGTTTAATGAGAGATCTATGTTTAATTTTTGGGAAGAGGAGCCAGACCCTTTCAGTAAAATTGTTGGAGGGTTGATGTCCCTGACTTTGTAAGTTAAGGAGGCAGAAAGTGCCGTATCCTCCCTAAGTCGCGCCGATGTAATTGACAGAAAAGTGTAAACCAATTACTGCAATGCCAGTAATCTCGCTATAAATCATGTATCTCTCTATCCATAATGATATGTTTTTAGTTAGCTAAAAATTATTAGCTTCTTAAAAAAAAAAAAAAAAAAAAAAAAAGTTGCCAAATAACGGTGAAACAATTGGGTGCATGTGGGCTCCTTTTTCTCGGTAGTCAGTTGAAGCAGAGAACCGAGATTTTTACTAAAGATCTTATGTCTTCTAAACACTAAAATCGCCCTCCGTGGTGCAATGGTTACCATGCTAACTTCATACAGCCAAGGTCACGGGTTCAAATCCGGCAAAGGACGATGGATTTTTTGGGGCGTAAAATCGTTAGCATGGCTTCCTTCGGAAGGGAAGCAAAGCCGTGGGTCCCATGTCGTAGATTTACGGCACGTAAAAGTACCCCAAGACTGATAAAAAGGGGCCTCTGAGCAAAATCAGCTGTCTTTCACGCCCAGTATAGAATGGGACGCTGAGAATCACAGCAGTTAAAATCGTCCATAAATGAAACTCAATTTTCTAAATACTAAACTAAGAAAATTGAGCTGCCAATAGTTAAGGTGGTTGATAACAATCGAGAACGGTAACTGGAACGATAACGACAATTTTGGTATACGTGTATTTCATTTTCAGCGTTCATAATTCACGGGAATTTTTCCCAGACCCCGAGACGGGGAAAATTCCCGGCAAAGTTTTAACCGTATCACTCTCGTTCCCGGGCACGGCATATTAGATCAACGTGATGCATTTTAGACAATTCGCTGTATATATTATTTTTGGGACCACTAGAACTCATTCTAGTTGCAATTCTTTCGAAGGTGAACTTTGTCTATTCCGCATTATGTTGGCTGAATTGGAAGCGGATGCCTAAATATCATCGATCAGATAAAATAAACAAAATTAGAGTATGCAAGATCGACTTTCCACTTTGAGATTGATATAGTTATCGTTATGCATTTCCGTTCTTGTTATCGGCCTATTGTGAACCAAAAACTTATATGCTGCATCCCTTTCCGTTTCCGTTTTGGACTTATTTCTAGTTGCAAATATTTTATTCTCTGTGAGGAATTGAATAAAACTTTGTATCTAAACTTTTTAAACAAATTCTCAAATTTTGTTATATTTAAAGATATAGCTCTAGTTCAGTGCATGTAACAGAGTATCTCAGATAAATGTATCAAATGTCAGACTTGAAACAGATCTTGAGAAAAAGGAACATGCATTTGAATAAACTTAGTTTTAAGATATGGTACGTGTGGGTTAGCTTGAAACATGACCTATTTCCTCCGGCCTCGCTCTGTAAGAGGAGAGATGTGCGCAGTCAATTGCTACTACTTAGTGAAGTTCGGAGATATCCATAATGATCCCTGACAGTTGCCATACCTCGTGGCGGCTCCGTCACTCTGTTGCCACTTCGTCCCGTAAATGGCTGCAGCACTTAGCCTCTCAGTCGTTCGGCAGGGGCTCTTCTCTTAAATCTTCTTCATTATCTACTTCATCTTCATCGTTGCTTCTTAAGTCAAAGTCACTCTCATTACCATTGCTTATATCTGCAATTACACTAGGATTACTCGGCGCCAACTGAAACTGCATTGAGGAATGTTTGTTACATCTTGCAACAAGGACATTGCTTACTTAGCATGAATCTATTGGCAGAGAGGTACCAGCTGAGACAGCACGCTGGCTGTTAGGGATCACTATGGATCTCACCGAGTTTAGTGATGGGCAGAATAGAACATTTTCAAGCATTACTTTTAAGATTCGAAACTTACATTCGAAGGCAAATTCTCGAATACTAAATCACTCAGTGCTGCTTTCGATAGTCGAAATCAGGCTAGATCCGTATGCAAGTTCTCGGATGCTACGTTATCGTCACCCGATGATCTCAGTTCTCACTATTTATTTATAGTGTTTAACGCCCGCTTTTACTACCATGGCACCGCAGGCGATGATACTGGTGATATATTCAATAAAAATGGAGCACCGGTGGAATGAGATGGCGGGGTAAACCGGAGAACCCGGAGAAAACCTGCCCCTGCGCTGCTTTATCCACCAAAAATCTCACATGCGGTCGCTTGGGATAGAACTTGGGCCCTATAGGTAAGAGGCGAATGGTAGATGGTTGTTCTCGGCTACAAAAGTTAGGTGCTGACAATTAGGTGCTATTTTTACTTATGTTATCCATATACAGGAAGTATTGGATGACAAGATATACGACCGATAGATACAGTGCAGAGTACCGCTGTGCTGTTCATCCAATTTTAATCTTGGATCGGTTTCCCCTAAACATTCACTGCAGCTCATATGAGCTTAATATTTTTGCTCTGTATGTGTGGATGCTGAGCTGTAGTGCTTCTAAAGCTAATCATGGCAGCAAAACAGTTTGTACTATGGACATTGTCAATGAAAAATTAAAACATTATAAACTATAGGACCTTGAATAACAGAAAATTATATTACAAAATAAACTAGATTAATCATGAGTCAGGATATATATTATCAGTCAGCACACCCTTCCACTCTTCCCAGCAAGTGCCCAAGTGTATGAATGACCTATAAGTATGAGCACCAAGCAGATTTAGGTGAACCTATGCCAGCATCACCTCGAGACAAAATTTCAATTCAGTTCGGTGGTCCAATACAGCATTCAGAACATTCTCAAATGATATCCGGTGCACTTGCGTCCATCCGAGTGAAAGATTCGAATTCACCATTCAGGATCCGAAATACCTCAAGCACCACCAAGAATCAAATACAACCACATTTTGCATTCGAATAATCTATCACCATGTCTGGTCTCAAGTCAGACAGTGAAAGGTGTCGTGACCAGTTCTAGTATTGATGTCGTGACCAGATGCAGTATATTTTATTGACAGAGGAATATGGGCATGTTTATCATGTGTTATTGTTTCAAGCTGGTGTTGGAAGGCGAGGGAAATTTCTGGAATCTGATGCAAGAGAAATGGAATATTTGATATAAAAGTTCTTCGTTCACGAACTGGAAGTGTTCAAATTAAGAAAACCAACAATATCCGTTACGCAGGTCATGGAAAGAACTTCCGTAACCACCGGTGTATTTTGCACTTCAAACTCCAAGAAACGCTAATGGACGGCGTATCTATACTAACCATCGCACTGTACCATCATCTACCAACAATGTGTAAAGACAGTTCGAAAGGATTGCAGGACAGTTACTTACGTCAAGTGCTAGGGGTCCCGGTTTCGATTCCCGGTTTGGGGTGAGAATTTTTCTCTAGCAAGGATCACTCACTATCCTCTCAGAGTTTGGAAGTATGAATGAGAGTGTGAATGTGTGTGAGTGATCTAACGCACAAAAACCCAAAGTGCCGGTCCCCAAGGCCGCGCTCGCCAAGGCGTCCCGCTTTGGTGCTTCGTAGCGCTGGGGATCGTGGGTTCGAGTCCCGCCTTGGGCATGGGTGTTATATGTTTGTGTTTATGTGTGTGTTGTAACAGTAAGAAAACAGCAATCCAGTAAGAATACAGAAAAACAAGGTAAAAAAAAAAGGTAAATAAAAGTAGGGTATACAGTGCCCTCCGGTACCGTAATTAAAAATATATATATATATATATATATATATATATATATATATATATATATATATATATATAAAATCCAACGAGAACTGTACACGAGCTAACAGCATTGCGGAAAGGAAATAATAACTCCAAGATAAAAGATCTACAGTATGACCATTGCAGTATAAGCCAGACGGACTGTAATGTTGTTGATATTTAAGTTTGTCCTGTTACCAACACTATGTGACAGGCAGACAGCTATCATTAGATGCATCCTATGTTGCCTCCTATTTGAAATTCTCTATTTCGATATGGACTCCTTAGATGAAGCCTGTAATGCCCTTTAGCAGAAAGCACGTGTTGCGTGGTAATCCAAAGTTTACACCAGCATAAAATACATACTTATATAAAGAGTTGAAGATTTTTAAATTACCAATAAACCATATACGAGTATATTCTGAATTAGAAAATCACTACATTGTTTTCCATTAAAAGTAGAAGATGTGAAATTCTGTGATTTTTACCCTTTCCATTCTCCTTAAGCAGTTCAAATGCCTTCGCATAATAACCGGTATTAGATTCTTAGAGTTGTTTGTTTAATAGTGTATATATCGCCCACCTTTACTTCATATGGTATTATAGATGGTGACACTGGTGATACATGAAATTATAATTGGGAAAGGAAATCTGGGAAAGAAGCGTTCCAAGCCTAAGATAAGAGTATCTCCCTGTAATTCGCCAATTATCAAGACTGACGAAAACCTGAAGAAAAAGAAACCTCCGTCAGGAATGATGGTCCTGGCGGTGTTTGAGTCGCAGACTTCCGGTTCACGAGTTCATGTCTTGTCGATTAAGCTACCCATGTCGGTACTGTTTGCATAATATTAAACGTGAACCGTTTATACACATTCACACTGATCATCAGAACCAGCCTTACAAGGAAAGCTGCTTTTAAGCAAAAGTCGTAACAGCTTTTATGTTGCATCGTTGCCTGTGCTCAAGGACAGCCCCTCTTATATGCTTTATGAGAGTTTGATGCGTCCATTATCCTTGTCATACAACTTATTTCATTGGCTCGGCCAACCCGGCAACTCCGCAGTGTTACACGTTCTATTGGGAGTATGTGCGTGAATGCAAGTAGAAAAAATCTAAGCGCTATGTTACGCAGCAAATATTAATGGTGTAATATTGTTGATAACTGATCTCTGCAGGCTCATATGAGGCATGTCAACGGACATTACTCCAATAGCTAAAGGAAACACAAAACAAAAAGAAACTCCGTTTTGTTATAATTACGTAATGCTTTAACATAACTTAAGGCATCTTTTTACTCCAAAAGAACAGAAGAATGTTATCACCACAAGAATCATACGAGGTTTGTTAGAAGAGTATCCGACCTTTGGCCGGAAAATAAACTGGCATACCTGGAAAGTTAGACACCTAATCACCCTCAAAGTAGTCATTTTTGGAAGCAAGCCGAAAAAGCCTCTTTCGGAATGGATTTGAGCTCTGTCGTTGCTACCATATTGTCATCTCTTGTCTGAAATCGCGTTCCTTTCAATGTCCTCTTGAGTTTGGGGAACAGCCAGAAGTCGCAGGAGCCATATCAGGAAAGTAAGGAGCCTGTTGAAGCACAGGAGTCTGGTTTTCGCCAAAAAAAAAAGAAGTCTGAATCAATTGCGAGGAACGTGCAAGAGCATTGTCGTGATGGAGGCGTCAATTTCCTGTTAACTACAAGTCTGGTCCCTTGCGCCAGACAGCATCACATCGACGGAGGACAGCCCTGTAGCACTCTTTAAGTGATTGACCCTGTGGTGCGTACTCGTGCTGTACCACACCGCGGGAGTAAAAGAAATCGTCAGCATCACACTGGCGTTGCTGCGCATAGCGGGCCTTCTTTGGTCCTGGTGACGAGGAATTCTGCCACTGTCAGGACTTGGATTTGATTTCCGGCCATACCCGTACACCCACGACTCGTCGCCAGTAATTTTGTTGTTCAGGAAGTCGGGGTCACTGCTTGTGGAGTCCAGCATGTCCTGTGAGACTTCAACACGAAGTTGCTATTGCTTTGCCGTCAGCAGCTTTAACACGAATTTCGCTGCCACTCTCCTCATGGCCAAATCTTGGGTCAAAATGGAAAGTGCTGATGCCCACCTCTTCCGCAACTTCTAGGATAGTTACACGATGGTCCCACATCACCACAGCGTTCACTTTGGCAATGGCCTGGCCATTTCGGCACATTGATGGCTGACCGGAGCGTGGCTTGCTCTCCACCGATCTGCGGCCGTCATTTAACCGGCTGTATCACTCCTTAACCTGCGTGATGCTCATAGCATCGTCACCGAAAGCCGTCTGGATCTTCCAAATGGTTTCCACCTGGCCGTCGCCCAGTTTCTGGCAAAATTTGATGCAGTAACGCAACTCCAATCGTTCCACGATTTCCTTTGCAATGAAAAACAGACGCGAACATTACACACTACCTAACTCAATTGCTGCTTGCCAGAAACTGACGCTATCGACAGGCGGGGGAAAAAATCGCGCATCCGCGCACGAAGGTTCATGGTTGGCTCATACAAGAGTGCTTGATTAAAATGCATCAGGTTTTCGAAGAAAAAAAAAGTAGGATACTTTTGTAATAGACCTCGTATTATTTGTCACCTTTTGATTGGTCATCATCGTCGTCTTGTCCGAGTCACTGTCTTCTAAGCATTCAAAACACAATGAACGTTAAATGACTGAGGATCACTTGAAAATGATGATCATGTTATGGTTAAAAGTGCTAGGTTCTGGTTCTGACATTTTGGTACTGTACTCTTTAAATTATATAATAATTAATAAGCAAACACACACCCGCACAAATTACTAACCCTCTCCCCCTGTTAAACATCTACCGGTATTACTGATTTATCACAAAACATTCAACACAAAACACTCCACAAGATAGCTACTACAATACTAAATAATAATTTGTTGGGCACTACTTTACATTCAGAGATGATTTACGTTTGCATAGCAACTGGCTCAGGCTGGTTGTATTTACGGTGTCAAGTACATGACTATTTTGTAGCAGGCAGGTCAAACGTTGCAGTGAAGTTTAAACAAACAGCTTCTTTACCATATGTAACCAAAGTTAAATGCACTCAATTGAATTAAAAATGCTAGAAACACAGGATTTTTACCAGTATCCGCAGAAGTGAGCGATCTCTCTTAACAAGGCCACAATTTTTCCGAAAATATTACACATTTTCACATTTAATATTTTAATTACTTCACTGAAAGCTGTAATACGTACATATTTTACTAAGCAACGCAGCGAGAACTTGAATGGCAAAGAGCTTTTAGGGTGGGCAATAAGCAACACCCTCATGAATAAGTCGCCTGACAAACATAGTAACTTGCATTATGTGATCTAAGGTTTTGGCTTCTGCTGTTTTTTAAGGATAGCGTTTAACGACCGCTTTAAGTACATGACACCGCAGGCGATGCTATTGATGATACATGGAATGAAGATGGGGCATCGGTGAAATGCGATGGCGGGGGAAACAGGAGAACCCGAGAAAACACGCCCCTGCGCCGCTTTTTCCACCACAAATCCCACACTCGGTCGCTTGGGATGGAACCCGGGCTGCCTTGGCGAGAGGCGAGAGGTTTACCCACTTGGCCACGGTGCGGCCCTGTTCTGCTCTTAGTGACATCTCGTATTTTTATTCACATAGTATTGATATACTTAACTTGTACAACATTTCTAACGATTAATTTGTGAATATGTGCATATCAGTTCCCTTTTACCCACTTTTTAACGTTTATGGACATTTTTTTCTTTTAAAATACAGGGGTCTGGTCGGAACTCCGACGCTGTATACCCTACTTTTATTTACCTAATGTTTTTACTGTGTTTGCTGCTTGATTACTGAATTGCTGTTTTCTTCTTTTACACACACACACACACTCACATACACACATATACACATATAGCACCCATGCCCAAGGCGAGACTCGAACCCACGATCCCCTGCGCTACGAAGCACCAAAGCAAAACGCCTTGGCGAGCGCGGCCATGGGGACCGGCATTTTGAGGCATTCTTCTTCTTCTTCTTCTTCTTCTTCTTCTTCTTATTATTATTATTATTATTATTATTATTATAATTGAAATGCACATTGCTTTGCTACCATTTTAAAAACTGGTAGTGTTTAACGCCCGCTTTAACTACTTATGGCACCGCAGGCGGTGACACTGATGATACACGAATGAAGATGAAGCACAGGTAGAATGCGATGGGGGTGGAAACTGGAGAACCCGGAGAAAACCCGCCCCGACGCCGCTTTGTCCACCACAAATCTCACATGTGGTCGCTTGGGATCGAACCCGGGCCGTCTAGGTGAGTGGTCTAACCACTCGGCCACGGCGCGGCCTGGTCCGATCGTTGAAGTCAGTATGGGAATGGAAAAAAGGTTCAGCTGACCAAGTGAATTCCGACTTTTTTCCCTATGTAATACGAGTAGGAGCTTTCTTTGAGGCCGTGTTCGGCAACATGCAGTCGTCAATTACTTTCCTTTGTCTGTAAGGAAGAGATACATGTACGGTTGTATACAAGCAGAGGTTAAATAAGCTAACGTTTCAGCGGAACATGCCTTTCATTTTCAGCATCAGTTCATCGTGGGAAAGCTTGTGTTCCAAAATAAGAAAAGTGAGATCAGTTGGGAGTTTCCATACTATTTACGCTCAAATAAGAGAAGTACATTAAAGTATATATCCACAAATATATTGAAGCCTCATCTTACATGACCTGGTTGCGGAAACCAAAAATCATATGGCGGACGAAATCTTGTAAACACACGTCTTCCCCGGTCTAGGGGTAACATGCTAGCCTCTGGTTCCTAAAATCACGGGTTCAACCCCGTAAAAGAACCTCAAGCCTGATAAAGAAATCTCTGAGTAAAATTAAATTGTACCTATTTCACGCCGAATAGGACCTATGGGACGCTGAGAACTAAAGCAGTTAAATGTTGTTCATAAATCAAACTCAGTTTCATTGTACGTAAGATCAGTCGTCATTCCGCTGTCTGTAGTTCAATGTGTGGGATTCGTAACCGGCGGGAGCAAAATAAGTTTTCAGCGAGGAATTCTGGAATGAGATCGCTGACGCGAATACATACATGTTTTCTATTATTAGATCATCCGAAATGGTCGTCGTGTGAATAGAAACTGTATAGCCAGAAACAATAGCTTCCTTTGTGGGAACATCGAAAACAATAAATTCGACCCGGAACACCTGAACAGCCTAAATCCATCAGGTAAATGTTTCTCTCTCCCTTTCCCGCTCTCATGAACAGATCCCGTGACAAAGAGTCCTTTTAAGGCTGGGAGGGTTGGTGTACATCTTGTCACTTCTTTATAATATTAGGATTCTTTCAGTTATTCGAATTGATGAAGGAAATCCATATCACCCTAGGATGGCCGTGCCGAAATGTGTTGCATTATTCACTTAATTGAACTAAAACGCATAGTTTTCTCTTCTTTTAGTTTTTTAGACATTCAGTTAATCAAGTACTGAAGGCGTTTAAAATGCCTGCTACCAACTTCGATACGTTTTATGCGTTGCCTGATTGTGCGATTTCGAAGTTTTGGTAAGAATGTAAACTCAGGTAAACTTCCAAAGGGTGATTGTTAGCATAAAAGCTGCCTGGTTCGTTTAAGGAAACCAGGACAAGAAGCTTTTCCCTATTTTGATAATGTTAACAGACACTTTTTTTCAGAAATTATTCACCCCAATGAGACCAAATTTGAACCTAATGTTTATTAGTATTGGTGCTATATATTGTATTAAAATGAGAAACTGTTTTTGTAAAAAAAGATTTTAAAATTTAATTCCCCTAAAATAGTAAATTTACCAAAAATTAACAGAAAAGCTCAACTGTATTAGAATATCTAGTCAAAGCCTAGATATTCTAATACATTTTATTCAACATACATAAAGATCCGAGCAGAGTTTGAAGTACGTGGAGTTCCTGGTTTAGAAGGATGGTGTTCCTAAATTAAAGAAAAAATGAAGCTTTCGGGTAAAATGCATTTAAAGTTTATTAGTTAAAACTTAAGTATAGTAATACGTTTAGAAAATTTAGAACATTTACAAAACCATTCTCACTCTAGATGCTTCTTCCCCATCATCACCAAGAGCACCGATTATTTAACCTGGGCCCATCGTCAATCACAGGCGAGATAAATCACCCAGCAGGTGTAACCAACCCATCCCAACAACATAATTCCGGCCTTGAAACCGAGGGTGTCAACGGCAAACATCTGTTCGACTTGCACCAAATGACTTTGAGTTTTCAGCCAGTATACATGTTATCTGAGAGAACAACAAGGTCAGTCCTTGGAAGTTGCAATAGCAACTATAATTGAACCTTTTATGCTGATTTAAAAGGAAAGAAACTTATATTTTTGGTACATAGGAATGAAATTAAAAACATTTTTTCTTCTATTTACTTTCGTGTAGTGAGACACTCCTTTTTTCTCCTCGCTGTCTTGAGATGCTCCAACCAGTAGAAGCAACTGCCTCAATGCAGGCCTTTAGAAAACTCGTCACTAATAATACAAATAACAAATACATCCCATTAGCTATATGTACTCTTGCACAGACTAAATTCTTTAAATGCTTTGTGTAGTGCAGCAAAAAAATAGCTTAATATTTTTCATATCTCGGTTCCCTTAAACGGCTCTCCAATCCTGGAAACAGTTTGGGTTGAGTGACAAAGGTTGATTTAACGTTAGTCGCTGTTGCACTCCTTCGAGCTTCCTCGCAGATGGGAAGCATTTCGGTGTATTCTGCATTTGTGTACAATGCCACCCGCCATTATTCTTCCCACTAGACGATAGCCACACAAATGAATATTGTGAAGTAAGAAATTACTAAATACAACAACAGCGAAAACAGTACCGCTGGTTGTACGTGTGATGAAAAACTACTGTGCAACACGTAACAGCTGATGGATTACCACTGTTAAATAACTAATTTAACTAATAAATGCGACTTCTACACCTTCTGGCAGAGTTAGTTTGTTTACCTACTGCATGTATATGCATACCCTGATGCACACCAGCATTCATCCATCGACTGGGAAAACATGAGGTTTAAGGTGGCGACCAAACGGGAATCGAACCCTTGACCTCCTGAATGTGAGCCAAGACGCTATCGTCTGAGTCATTCCGTGGGTTATTGTTTTCATACGTCTCCCCACTCTTTAATATCAACATTTCTAAAATTCGAATTAATTAAATTGGAAATGTCAAATTAAAATACATACTTCCCATCCAGATAGGAATTTTGCTTTGTGTAGGTAATTTGTGTATAACCTGAAACGCCAATCTGTCGTATTTTCTTTTAATTCCCCTTTACTAGAAGAATCTAGAACATTATCTAGAGCATAGAGGGCCAAAAGGGACGCCCAAGTCATTTGGATTCGTAGGTGCAGCTCCATATCTCGCTAGCGGCCCATTAGTTCTTCGCATGTTTCTTTTTTTTGGGGGGGGATAGAGTTTAAAGTCCGCTTTTACTACTATGGGACCGCAGGCGATGACACCGATGATAAATGGAATGAAGGTGGAGCACAGTTGGAATGTGATGGCGGAGGAAACCGGAGAACCCGGAGAAACCCAGCTCCTGCTCCGCTTTGTCCACCACAAATCCCACATGCAGTTTTCGCATGCTGGTGAGTCGTGCAATGCCTGTTGATATTTGGTGATTCGCGGAAAGAAGCCATTTTGCTCTATTCCTGAATCAGAGTATGGACTTCCTCTCATCCAGATTGGTGAGGGTGGTATATTGTGGTAGCGTTAATGTTCAGAAGAAATTAGCTCTTTACTTAGTGATTATTAGTCTTGTTTGTATATATGCTGTCATTCCTTCACTTTTGTGTGGAGGCTGAATTGTGCCGCAAGTGTTTGACGTCCAGCTTAGATTTTTTTGTTACAAAGAATGTGTTCTCTTGAAGACCATTTTCTCTTCAGGTTTCAGATCTTGACAGTGATGAATATGATGATCAATCATTAACATTTAACATAATTTTACATTTTAAACAACTTAATTTCACAGTCATTTCAGTACCAAAGAGCTGTCTTTGCAAACATTTCGTAGTACTTCCACATGAAGTATTTGACATAGAAATAACAATCTTAAAATACCTGCATTAAATGGCTTCGAGGACAGGCATTATTTCATCCCTACCATTTATTTATGAACATGTTGTATAAACAAAATCAGCCCACAGAACACAATTATTTGCAAGTAATTCCAGCATGCAAGGAAATCGATTGCTTCGTTCTTTTCACCTATTTTTGCTGACCTCAGTCATGCAAAACAGACATAAGTATTGATCTTTCTTTCGCGTTATCTCCAGTCTACAATCACAAAAAAAAAAAAAAAAAAAAAAATAGCTCAGTGTGTTGTACTCTTAATGCCATCTGGTCATGCAATTTCATTGCATGGCAAGAAGTTTGTGGTATGTAATTATGTTCAACGTTCGTGTGATGTGGTGGAGATAAACACTCAGTAGCAGACCTAAACATGTCACAGCTTGAACATTTAACAGAATCATACTGTATATTTAAAGCAGAAGAACATGCGGTGTAGTCATGTATAATTGAGGGGCTCAGTCGTGAAACATGTTAAGTGACATATTTGAGAATTTGCGTTTTTGCATGTAAAACATGTGGCATGGAGGTTTAGATGCAGTATTGAGTAGTCATGTATTTATTTATTTATTCTCTGCAATTAGGTGCTACACGCTGGCAGAGCTAAATGTACAAAATTCATTTGAAATAATAAAATGCATTTACAATAACTCCAGATATCACACAGAAGGCAGTGGAATAATTCATTGTTTTCTGATACGTGCAGTTCCTTTTAAATGAACATGCACCTACTATAAAAAGGACTTTCAGATCCATAGAACATGGCATGTGTTTCTTCAAGTAGTTCATTCCCTGCTACAAGGCTATCTGGATCTCGGTTTTGTAGAGACATTCATTCGATCACGAGAGGATGCCATTTGTTCTCCACATGACTGGATAAAATATCTCCAAAAATAACAAACTAAAACCCAATTTCTTGTCAAAAGAATGAAAGAAAATATTTCAAGCTATTTTCCTCTTTGCGAAGGTCATTTCATTAAGGAAAAGTAACTACACAAATACTTCCATTTACTATTAGTCCTGCTGTAAAATTTGTGTTTTTTTTTATTACGGTACCGGAGTCTGATCAGGACTCCGGCACTGTATACCCTACTTTAATTTACCTTTTTCACCTTGTTTTTCTGTATTATTACTGGATTGCTGTGTTTTTTTTTTTTTTTTTTTTTTTTTTTTTTTTTTTTTTTTTTTTTTTTTTTTTTGCTGTTACACCACACACATAAACACAAACATATAACACCCATGCCCAAGGCGGGACTCGAACCCACGATCCCCAGCGCTACGAAGCACCAAAGCGGGACGCCTTGGCGAGCGCGGCCATGGGGACCGGCAGTATTAGGTGTTAATGATCAAGTGACCTTATTTCCATATTATTGCTTCTATTTATTATATATATTCTAAGTCATGGAGGGTATCTCTAAGGCAGAGAGATCGTCCTTTCAAAGAATCATTTCTCAAAATTGACTTGCCTCAGAAGTTTATAGACCCTATTCCTATTGACGCCATAAAGCTTAAAGACGTTATGTCATGTTTGTCACTGATTCCTCCAATTCATCACCAGTATTGGGCGCGCCGTGGCCGAGTAGTTAGACCGCTCGCCTCTCACCTAGACGGCCCGGGTTTGATCCCAAGCGACCGCATGGGCGATTTGTGGTGGACAAAGTGGCGCAGGAGCGGGTTCTCCAGTTTCCCCGCCATCGCATTCCAAATTTGACGTTTTAATATACAAATTAAACAACAATTAAAAATTAAAAAAAAAAACAAGAATTTAATTTTAACATACTCTGGTGTCACATCTTCGTTCCCTGTATCGTCAGTGTTATCGCCTGCGTGCCATTTGCAGTAAAAGCGGCCATTATACACTATCAAAGAAATCACCTCGTATTGCAATCTGAAGTCTTCCAGCAGAGTCGACAATGGAAATTCGAGTGATAGTGAATGAAATACAAGCACTAAACTTAGTGCCGCTACTCTTGCTTTACCTGAGTGACAAAATCTGATTAGTTTCTATCCAACTAAATTTTGTATTAACTGCATTGTATTATAACTTTATGTAAAAAAGATATGAAAGTATTACACTTGTGTAAAAGTTGTAAGTAACAAATTTAGTGCACCTTATTGTGATAAACTAGCTTTACCTTCTCAGAAAAAAAAATTAACACAATATTATCATCTCAGGAATTCTAGTTGTTTATATTTATAGTGATATTGAGTTCATTTTACTAATTATTTTGAATTCTTATGTTTTCGTAAACTGAACTGCTTATTTCTGCGTTATTCGGTTTTGTCACTTTACAGGTTTTAACGTGGAGCCCCTTTACTCATATTTTCTGAGCAATGAATAACTCCTAAATAATAATAAAAAAAAAGATAATAAAATGAATGCCAATCTAACTTCATAAGAAACTATTTGTGCTGCTAGGAAGATAAAAACATTTATTTAGCATAATAAAAAGTATAATTGATTTCCAATCGAAAAGCATACCCTCTCGATATTTATTCATAGTGTGGCCGAATCCTATACTACTATACTCACTAGGCCTGTACTTAACGGTATTTATGATATATCTTAATATATAGAAGTCAGTAAGTATATATTTGTATGTGTGTATTATAATGTATGTATATATGAAGAATGCGTGGGCCGCGCCGTGGCCGAGTGGTTAGACCACGCGCCTCGCCGGGGTTCAATCCCAAGTGACCGCATGTGAGATTTGTGGTGGACAAATCGGCGCTGGGGCGGGTTTTCTCCGGGTACTCCGGTTTCTCCCGCCATCGCATTCCACCGGTGCTCCATCATCATTCATGTATCATCAGTGTCACCGCTTGCGGTGCCATAAGTAGTTAAAGAGGGCGTTAAACACTACCAAAAAAAAAAAAAGAGTAGAATGCATGAATCCTTGCGTAAAATTCATCCCTTAATTAACATTTCTAATAATGGGTTAGTAGATTTACCTACACCTTTAAATATTTCATCATGACGAGATGTCGGCTCTCTCCGTATATGTGTGTGTGTTTTATAAACCTTTGTTATGCTCCATTACATTATCCGTAATACTACGTGCTTAGGTTATGACTTACAATTACTTATTGGCTATATACTAATAAAACGTTGCTATTTAACATATACCATTTGATTTACGAATTATTGGGTACATTTTAGCTAATGCCTATATAACAAACTTAGCTTGAGGTTTTATCATACATGTATGTGGAGATAATTACTTTTTGATATGATATACATACAGTTTTTGAAATGTTAACTTTAACCTATTGTTTAATATGGTTGCAATATGTAGCTTAACTATAATGTTAATAACTGATCCGAGTCTCTTTTACAGTTTTAGTAGTTGTGCGACATTCATACAACTGGATAGCTATTGCTAACGTTTACAATTTTTCAAAATTTAACATTATTTACAAATTTTAGAAATTTATTTCTATATTTATTAATGAGTTCATCATATATGTTTATGTGTCCACGCTATAAGTCTAAATCTCTCCCACGCTATAAGTCCAAATATTAATTATTTAATTGCTTACTAAAGCTGACAAGACCATCTGTATCTTTCTCAACGAATGGCAGTAGTTCGAATAATGATTTGTGTATTAATTTTTGACTTTGCTTTGTGTTGTGCGTTTGCTTAGTATGTCTATGTATGTATTTACTAAAAATAAACAAGGTTATATTGACGTTACTTAAATTGATATATTTGTTCCCACTGAGATTTTCTCTATAAACAGCCACGAGGAGCTAGAATGTGACAACCTGGAAGTCACACAACGGCATTCATGATAAATCATTGTTACAAAGTGTGGTATTTGTGCTTGTTCAAGTGTTTTTGCATACATATTAAGTAACAGTTTACATTGTTAGTACAGCTAATATAACGTATTTAAGAAGTGAAAGTGTTCTGCCTATTGCGGAGTGCCTGAAGCTACAATGCTATATTATGCTTTGTAATGCAGTAATTTTTAAATGTGAAACGAAAGGATAGTTTTGCACGTAAAAGTAACATATTTTAAAGCATTTATTTTAAGTGAAACTTGCAAGAAAAGGATGGTTGTTAATATAGAGCATTTAAGAAATGAAAGGCGTTATTATCCACTGTTAAGCACCTAGAAGCCACGATGTAGTAATACATTTAGTAATGCATTAATCTTGAAGGTGCAAGGGAAAGATAGCTTTGTACGTGAAAATTTTGCAATCTATTTAGTATTTCCTCTTTCTTTTTACCGTAACGTTTTGCAGCTCTATCAACTTCTTCAACGTTTCCTTTGGCCACAGCAGTTTTTATGCTTAGCAGTTGGTAACTGACATTACACATTAACAGCGTCCGCCATGACACGTAGACCTCTGAAGCAACATTACCAGGGTATAGTTTCAGTACTGTTATCAATGTGAACTATTACCCGATTGGTAACAGTCAAGGACTTATACAGCAGTTTTTTTTTTTTTTTTTTGCATTGTCCTGAAAGTTTTAAGTTACTATAATAATTTTGGTACCACCCTACCACTGCCCCAGGAGCAATAAAGGCATTTGAAAACTGAAATAAACCTTATTATCCACTGCGGAGCGTCTGGAAGTCATGGTGTTATCCTCACGCCTTGAAACAACTCACGCTTAAATATAAAAAATATGCGTTTAGAAAACAGAAGCACGCCATTTTATTACCATTACGCAATTACCAAAACGTACTGGGAGTGCAACTTGCTAAGATTGGAGCCTGCATTGCACGAAAATCAGTTTATTTAATAGACCTCAAATAGCGCACACGAGCGGCTTTGGTGAAACATGTTGGCAACTCTGCAGTTGAGTTTCGCTTAGCACAACAAAGCTACCAAAGTAAATAAAGTACTTTTGGTATACTTATATACAAACCGCGTGTTTTATTAAACCAAAAATTCGAAAACTGAAGACAAACGCTGTTTAATCGACTGTTGTCAAATATAAGGCTGTCATGAACAGAACCTAGCCAACGTGCCACAATATTGGCAATTAATAAACTTGTATTGCAAAGCATTTGAATATAAAGGGGAAACTTACGACGTTCAGAAACGTTCTGTTTCTATATATGTACTTCTGCATTATATCCACCGGGTGACAAAATGGGCAAGTGAATACAGTTAATGATATCCACAGCGCCAGAAAATGTTCAATTGCATAAAATCCTTGGAACAGTGGTGTCGTAAGGAACCAATTACACGTGGATTTCGAAATTCTCTTGCATTTGGCAATAGCAACATGGAATGACTCCTTGGCAAGCTATCTGAATATTACCAGTATCTGTTGAGTTGGTAAGACTGGATCACTTCTGTGCATACGGTATTCCACTCTCCGATCAGTTTCTTCTAATATTTTCAACACTACCTGTTTCATAGCCTGTGACGAGTCACGACTTTTACGTCATTCATTTCGTATATAGAACGTCATTTCTAACGGGAGTGAAACCTTCTGGGCCAATATTTTCAATAAATTCGTTGAGTAATACATCAATATAGAAAATACCTATTGTTCATTTACTGGAATGAATGTAAATATGATGGTCGGAGTCATAGCCGGAGTGCGTAAATAACCTTAGTAGAATTGGCGTATTGTCAATAATTGAAGGAAAGAAAATCGGGTCTCAATAGCTGATGAAATTTCGTCATTCAACAGAATTCATATTCATGCACAGTGATAGGTCGAGTGGTCAGACCACTCGCCTCTTACCTAGATGGCCCGGGTTCGATCCCAGGGTGCAGGACCGAAGCCTCCCGTACCGAGGTAAGTTTAGCAGGTAACTACCCCCCAAGCCTCCCGCGAAACCGGTGTAATTAGCCAGCAGGTGGGGTGGAATGGGTATGCCTAATTTTTTCCTTGATTTCTTTCAGTGTACGGCAAATTAGTTTAAGTTAAGATGTTTTCCGACGAGATTGAAATTACGGTGAGTAGGACAGGAAGGAAAAGTCTACTTCGGAACGGTTACACTTTCGGATTCCAGAAGTGTTTAAAAAGTGGGGTAGCGCGATGGACGTGCAATGTTAAAAGTTGCAAAAGTTTATTAAAACCTTTTCCATTGAAGAAATAGTTGTCCTGGATATTCAAGAGGACCATAACCAAGCGGCACCACCTAGGGACAAAATTCAGAGACAGGAAGTACTTTGTGATCCGAAGAGAAAACTACGGGAGATATGTGAGAAAGGCGATCAAAACCAATATAATAATCAAATATTATAAACACCAAACTGCAACTGTTACCTGTTTCGACCGGGAGCCTACCCGCTTTGGGGAGGCTTGGGGGCTATAATTAGAGACCTTTAAGGGTCCGGGAGGCTTCGGGGCTATTTTTCTGACCGCGGGTGGCTTCGGTACCGCACTGGATCCCATGCGAGATCTGTGGTGGACAAAGCGGTGCAGGGGCGGGTTTTCTCCGGGTACTCCGGTTTCCCCCACCATCGCATTACACCGGTATTTCATCTTCATTCATGTATCATCAGTGCCACCGCCTACAAGGATTACCTTTCTGATACAGCAAAGGGTGGTGTCATATCATGGCACTAGTTAAATGAAACAAAATGGAAAAGTATATTTTAAAACAATTTTTTCACATGTCATATACAACAAAAATACTGCATTTAAAATGAGAAATGAATCGGAACGCATGATAATGATTAATCTGAGAAGCTAACAGAGGTGATGCAATGCAACATTACTATTCTATGGATTCTTGCCTGGGTAATAGTGGCATGTCTCAGAAGTGCGCAAAAGAATTCACGGCTTGCGTTTCTGGACTTGTGCGGGTGTTGAGGGGTTCTGGGATAGTATGTATCCGTGCCGATTAATACTTGACACGTTTCATGTGGCAACCATGCAAGTAAAGTGCCAACAGGGCACGTCAATTACATTTAAAATTAAATAGCGAAGTCACTTCCAATAAGCTTACCTAAATTGAGTGCAGAGCAGTGCCGGCTGGTGGGGAAAATTCTAGGAGGGGCACAGGATTCCATAGCTGTTTCATCTAAAATATCTTCAGGCTACTTTATTCGTAGCTGAATTCCATTATCTTAGTTTTTATTCCTGCAAGTATAATAATATCCTTGGCGATGTTTGAAATCGCATTATTAGCTACGTACATAGTGGCAACATGGCGCTAACGGACCGAGTCTTTCCTGGCCCATGGTGTTCGGTAAAAAGTTTCTACTCTATTAAGGGTTGAGAATATTCTTTTATCTCAGCTGGGCCATAGGAATTGTCACTATAATCTTCAAAAGCTTTACTGTTTCGGGGAACACTAGATTTAGATGTTTTCAAAAAGGAACCGTAAAAGATAAGTGGCAAGCGATCCTTTTTTAATATCATTCTTCGAATAAATTACTTGTAATTTTGTTTTAATCCTGCTCTTTTCTATGTTCTCGAAACCGTGGTTGTATCACCTAAGTCATCACCTGTAAATCATTTGATGAATTTCTAAAACTTTTCAGGTATACTTAGCAATGCAGCCCAGAGAATTTGTGTGAAATCAAGCCTTGTCTTTAAAACATTTATTATTATATAACACTTCAGTGACTCCCCCCACCACCAACTACCCTTTACATGGAACATTTTTCGACTCAAAAATGGCTCTAACAATTTGGTTAAAATATTATATGTTTAAGATATTTTATGGCAAACAAAATGTTTATCTTGAATTTTCTGAGAATAGCTTCTCCAGACCTCTTTATTATATTGTGGATGAATTTTGTGCAACTATATATAAACCGTAAGAGATACACAATAGCTTATTACAAAATATGGATTTCGTTAAAACACACAGTTAATATATGAATTTGTTTTACTTTATTTATTAGTTTTTTTTTGGTCGAGCTAACCGTTTCCAAGGTATTCCTTGTAATTGGTTTCAATTTTAAACTAATTAAACCTTTCTCAAACAGGAAGTCATATTTCGTTTCATATCTCTTCTGTTTTGCTCCTAGCCCTGGAAAGAGAACCGAATTGCAATTGTTTCCCATAGCGTAAGGTTTTAAAACATTTGACATCACTTGGCCTTATGCATTCCGTTATTTCCCTTCTACCTACAAGGAAATAAGTAATAATACAATTTCTTCTAATGTTTACCTCGTTTAGCATGATGTAGATAAAGGAATAATCTTTTGTAAGAATAGCGTATTTGTGGAACAGAGAGAAAGTCATGTGCATGGAACACAAGTTTTTTTTCCCCCCGCAATGATCACATCATGCATAATTATTATTCTACTAAGTCCTACGTCGTGGCGCAGTTGGCTGGAGCGTAGAGTTCTTGGAGTGCGCCCAGATGGATTCGATCCCACCTATTAGGATGGGGATTTTAATTCCCGAGTACAGGGACTTAAAATATGCACCCAGTCAGTATCAAGAGGACATTAAGTAGCTGGGACGGATATTGGTTCCACCAGGCATTTAGGCGGTACACGGCACAACGGTTTTAATTCGCTACTGTCCTATCCAAGTTGGGACCTTTCGGATCCTTTATTGGAATTGAAAAGCTATGTTTTTACTCTGTAGCAATGCGGTGATTTCGCCTTTAGGTTGGTTTGGTATAAGTTCTAACCTTGCATTGTGGTAGGGAATCACGCTTTTGGGTTTAATTTGGGGAGAATCTTTTCAAACCAGGATCTGAAAACGTCTCCGTTTATTTCTGGATAGTCAGGATCGGAGTTAACTACCAACAGGGCCGACTGGTGAAGCTCGCGGCGAGTTATTGACACATCCAGCCAGTTCCTTGCCTCTTCTTCCCTTTGGTGATCGTAACTTCCCCAGTTGTAAGTTTTTTTTTTTTGTTTTTTTTAATGATAAATGCTTTAATAAACGCTAGCATAGTTAAAACTGTTTAATTCACCTCATCACAGATAAAACGTAACCTGTCAAACGCAGTCAATTTTTGTTCTTTCACCATTTCGTAGCTGCTTTCAGCGTTTGTTTCAAAGCACCCGCTTCTTCCGCCATGTTACTTTCATACTGAGTATTCATGAGCCCTGTTAACCTGCCAGTAAACCCCAAATGCGCGTAGCCATATAAATTATTGCTGTTAAGGAACACAACAAACTCAATTTTTTATTCCTGGAGTGTGGTCAATATCCAACATTTTATGCTTTAGCAGAATCGCAGGAGATTTCAGACTTGTGTTATTTTTCAAGGAACATGGTGAAGGACGGATGAAATGATAATGGAAACAGGCGGAGTGACAGGAAATTCGGAGTCGTAAGGAATCTTCACAGCATTCGCCTGGCGACCCGGAGAAACCGCAGAATTAGGAAGACCAGCTATGGGTATCGAACCAGGGACCTCTCGAATGCAGACAACAAATGAAATCGCTGAGCCATCCCGCTCAATTGAATGAGAATGTTTCCTGAATATTTTACCACTTCTGTATCATGCAATTAGGAATAATACATAATTAGGAATAGTACATATCAGAGCACGAACATGTCATGATGAAAGAACAAACTAGACTGAAGTGCAAATGACAGCGTTAAGCTGATGCATCTGTGAACTTTGGAAAATCCACAGCATGTAAGGTATCTTATTGAAATTTACACCAGTTAGAGTACACAATAATAGTGTAAATTCTAACTTGTGTGGTTATTTAAATAACACATTTCACTTGTCTAAATTCATTTTTCTAATAAAAGCAGGCACGTGATGCAGTTTAAAAATATTTACATAACAAAAATTCAGTTTTACAGAAAATAAGTTTAGAAGTAGGTGTCTTTATTATTACTTTCTTTAGCATGTATGTACATACAAAAAAAAATAGAAAAAAGATCCCTGTGTGTGTGTGTGTGTGTGTGTTGTGTGCATGTGTGAGTGTGCGCGTGCGCGTGTGTGCTTTGGACAGCATAGCTCAAAAACAAAAAGATCGATAAATATCAAACTTCGTATTTTCGTTTACTATCTTCCAAAGATGTGACACAAAGATTTTCAAGAAAATCTCTCCACTACAAACTGCCCGTTACATGGAAGAATTGTTGATTTTGCTTTCCAAAAATGGCTCTAACAGTTTTGATTAAAATTCCGTATATTAAAGATATTGACATCACAAATAAAATATATATTTTGAATATTCTGGAAATAGTCACTGAAAAGCTCTTTATTCTGGATGAATTTTACGAATTTTGTATAACTATTAAGCTGTAAGAGAGAGACAAAAACTTACTACACAAAAAATGTAGATCTCGTCAAAACGTTTTTCTCGTAGAGTTGACCATTTTCCAGATATTTCTTGTTATTGGTTTCAATTTTAAATTACTCCACTTTTCTCAAACGGGAAGCCACCTTTAGTTTCTTCTTTTTTAACTGCTGGTCATGCAAAACGAACCGAACCTCAATTGTTTCACACAGCAGCCAGCTTTTTAAAAAAAAATTGAGTATCGTTCCAGTCAAGTGCATTCCCTTATTTCCCTCCTACTTACATGAAAGCAAACAATAGAGCAATTCTGCTAATGTTTATCTCATTAGCATGGTGTAGGTATAAGAACAATCTCCTGTAAGCGTTTGTATATTGAACAGCTAGAGAAAGTTATATGAATGGTATGTATCAGATTTTTCTTTACATTGGCCATAATTAGTCTAGAAAATATTAATTTTTGCACTGTCCAAAACTCTTGATTTTTTAAAAATGTAATAATATGTTTATCAAAATTGGATTAACGTTAGGAATACCTATTAATAAGCATGCGCCTACCCTGGTATAGCGTCAGTTAATTGGTAGTTAAAGTGCAGGAAGTGGGAAAATACTATATTATCTTAAACATTAGGGTTTATATAATTTTATTATAAAAATAGCTTATGTAAAAAGTTTTCTCACAATTTTGGCCAAATTTCACACATGCAGCATCCCTTTTTTATTTATTTTTTATAAAATACACTCCCGAAAGCTGGTCGGGACTTCCTGCGCTGTATACCCCTTTTTCCTCTTTTTGCATTTTCCTAATATTTGCTTTGTTTTCGTTTAATTACCGTTTTTCTGCTCCAACACACACACACACACACACACATACACATTTCAGAAGCATGTAAACACCCACGATCCACTGCGCCACGAAGCACCAAAGCGAGACACTTTAGCGAGCGCGACCATGGGGACCGGCTCACCTTAAAGCATCGTTAGCTTGGCCGCGCCGTGGCCGAGTGGTTAGACCACTCGACTCTCACCTAGACGGCCGGGGTTCGATCCCAAGCCGTCGCCATCGCATTCCACCGGTGCTCCGTCATCATTCATGTATCATTAGTGTCACCGCCTGCGGTGCCATTAGTAGTTAAAGCGGGCGTTAAACACTATAAAAAAAAAACGTTAGCTTTGAAAAAATCCAGAGAATTTATTGGAAATAACCTAAAAGAAGAAAACTATACGCAGAAATTGAGGTGGGCATGCTATAATACAGAATACGTGGTTTTAAGAAGCGTTCAGAGAAATATTTAATTTAATTTTTTTTTTTAATTCAGGAACATAAAACATCAACGACGGCTTCCAACTTTATAATGGGCATTGGTAATGCGACTGAACTTGGTACTCAATACCACAACTAACTGCTTCATGGAATACGTTCCCATCATTTAAGGGCGGAGACTGTTGTTAAGGAGTGTGTTTATGTACAGCTGAACGCACGAGGAAATAATTAAGAAGAAAATATAAAACTCATAAAAGAGGCCGTTTGTTCCTTTCACATAGCCTTCGAGAAAGCTCTTACAGAACTGACAAAAGGGTTCCCTCAGGACGACTGTGAAAAGGTTACAAAACAGTTTCAGGTACGCTGTCTATATCAATTCATCCTTTGTATGCTTGCAGTCATGAAAAGAGTAAAGGGTAGACAATGGAGGGGGACACGTTGTGCAGAGCAGTGACCTATGCAGATATACTGTGGCTTACACGCCACCAGAAGGAAGTAGGTGAGAGAAGCACAGGAGGTTACTGGCCTTTTTTTACTTTCTCTACACGTATTATATACGTAATGTATAGAGAAGGCATTGTATTGCACCCAAAGATTAGATACCGAGATTTCACCGGAAATACATTTTTGGGACCCCCTGAATACATAAAAAAACATTTTTAGAAAAATGTCCGTGCATGCGTCTTGTCTGTCTGTCCGTCTGTGTGTGCCTGTGGTCAGCACAGCTCAAAAACGAGAAGTGCGTTAAATACCAAACTGGATATTTAAGTCAAGTATCTTCTAAGGATACAACCGAAGATTTTCAAGAAAATCCCCCACACCCAACTACCCTTAACGTGAAAAAAGCTTCAAAAATTTTGGTTTTCTCAAAAATGGCTGTAACGACTTTGATTAAAACCTTCTGTGTTTAAGATATTTACATGACCAATAAAATGTACCTATATCTTGAATTTTCTGAGAATAGCCTCCGAAGACCCCTTTATACTGGATGAATTTTACAGGATTTTGCATACCTGGTAAACTGTAAGAGATAGGCAAGAACTTACTGCACAGCCGTTGTAGATCTCCTTAAAACGCACAATTTATGTAACATACATTTTTTCATGGAGTTACCGTTTTCGAGATATTCCTTGTTATCCGTCTCATACAGGAACTTGTCAACTCCTGGCCGTGCAAAGAAACGAATTTCAATCCCATAGCAGCCAGATTTTAAAACACATGACTGTCGGGTTAACCTTGTGTATTCCTTTATTTCTCTTCTACTTATAAGGAAGTAAATAAGGCCGCTTCTCCTAATATTTATATCGATTAGCATGAAGTAGATAGAAGAATAAGCTTATTAACAATCATTTGTTACAGAGATGCAGGGAAAGTCATGTGAATGGAACACATAAGATTTTTTTCTATTCTTTACAGTTACAACAACGTAGAAAGCACGGTTTTGTTAGAAAATATTTATGGCAGATTTTGCGATTTCGAAACCTTGAAAAATATGTATAAGTAATATTATTAAACGGAAGCAACAATACCATGTATTAGGTTGTGTACGTTTCGGTAATTTTACTTTATAAATCTGCCTGTTTTTTGTATAATTACATCAAACGCTAATTCTTTGAAGCAATAATATGAACAATCAGTAGTAATATTGATATTCAGTAAATTTTTTATTATTATTATTATGATTATTACCATTGTTATTATATTATTATATTATTATCATCATCATCATCGTCATGATCATGATTATCTTACATTTGGCCAGGTTTCTAGATATTTTGAAATTATTATTTGGGAGCATGCCCTGAATAATGATGTATTAACGAATATTTCATGGTATAACTAAATCACAAGGACAACAAGATGCCACAATTTGTAAGGTGAAATAATGTTAACCCCTAGTATAACTTCTGGCGGCGCCCGTGGCAGATTGGTTAGACCACGTGCCTTTCTCCAAGATGTCCCGGGGTTCAATCCCAAGGGACCGTATGTGGTGGACGAAGCAGTGTCTGGCAGGTTTTGTCCGTGTACTCCATTTCCCCCCGCCATTCATTCCACAAATTCCTCCATCGCCAACTTTCCTATATTCCATTTCGCATACCTTTATAAACCTACTTCGTCGCGTACATACCAGGCATTGGGCTGTTCCCCCATCCTTGGGAACTCTATGAGATCCATAGTTCCTCTGCTCCTCAACAAGTATTTCACCTGAGGCGTGTAAGTTCATCTGTATGAGGAAGGTACAGTTTTCTCCAAAGCATGATGACCGTCAAACAGGACCGCTCCCCCTACCACTGGGCAATAATAACCATTAGCAAACAAACATTGAACCTATACTAGGGGCGAGAGGGATTGTAGTAAAAACCTGTTTCCTGGAGGCATCGCTTGCGAGTCGAGAATCACACCTCAGATAAGAGACCAGTAAGTGAAAGACATGGCAACAGCGAGGGTAGGTTTCCAACCACAAACCCCCTAACCGCAAACTTTGGAAGAAGGGTGGTGCAGGGCCACCATGTTCTGAAAAATACTGTAAGAAGAATTCCGTGTGTCTTACCCAGAGACTTTGTAAATAGCTCCTAGCCCCTCAGTCAGCGCTAGTTCGCTGTGTTGAACCATTGGTTTGGCACTATTGTAGTGGCAGTGGATGTTAGGTGCGAAGGCGCACAAGGCCAAAATACAAAGTAAAAATGTTCAAAATTTGTGCAGATTTTAATTGCACGAATAAATTTAAACATGGAATCAACATAACCTTCCGCAGGTACGTATATGCATTGAGAATAGGTACACAATACATCTGTAAGCTAACAAACTAAGGGTAACTTGTGAATGAGGGATCCATTCATTAGAATATAATAATAATAATGGACATTTCCTTTGGATGTCCTAATATCACTCCCGAAAGTATTCAACTTCACTAGAAATATTCTAGCGGTCAGATTAATGGATCAAGAATTCCATTTTAATGCACCAAAAGAACAAACCAGTGCGTTCTATTTTTCAAACTAATCACCCTGAAGTTATTTAAAAAGACATCAATTTTGAAATATTTCCAGCTTTAGTGTTTATGAAATTACCCGTACATGCACATGTTACAGTCACTTTTTAAATACCTCCTTAAATCCGGCATAAGTTTTAAGCTCATGTGATTATAACAACACTCCACCAGTTTTTGCAACAGATAAAAATGTTAACGGGCATTTTGGAGACCTTTATCACGGAAACATTGAAGTACTGTCGAATATGTTACGCAATTACATATCCTAAATAACTGTAACTCATACCAACTATCTTTAAAGGTAAGCTATTATTTTAATTTATCTACCACGTACATAGCTTCCAGAGAAGCTATTGCACTCCATCCAAAAATTCATACCGAGATTTCACCTGAAATATGCGTTTTGAGGTCATCTAAATAACTACATAAATAAATAAATAAATAAATAAAGCTTGTTTGGAAAAATGTATGTCTGTGAACGGCATTAAGTCAAATTCGAAAGGATGGATAGTCACCAAACTTGGTATTTAAGTTCAGAAGCTTCAAAGCTGCGACTCGAAGATTTTCAACAAAATCTCTGACCCCAAAGTATGCTTTACATGGAAAATGTTTGGATTTGTTTTTATTTTCTAAAAAATGAATGTTAACCATTCTATTTAAAACACCGCATATTTAAGCCATTTACATGACAAATAAAATGTATAGCTTGATTATCTGGGAATAGTTTGCGAAGTCCTCTTCATTTGCAAGAAATTGTATATATTATTTTGTGTAATGGGTAAACGTTAAGCGATAGTCGAAAACACGCAGATTTCCTTAAAACACGCAATATATTTCAAATAACTTATGTGTTGCATAAATTGTTTCCGAGATATTCGTTATTAATGATGTGATTTGTTCGTTGTAATTCTTGTTAAGTTGTGCCGATTTTCAGTTTTGTTTCTCGCGATTGAATGTAAATAATATGGAATTTTAAGGCAAGCATGTGTCCGGTGAAATATTTGATCATTACTATTTCCTGTGTTTCCTAACGAAATGTGATTGTAGCTATTTCTGTAAAATTTTACTTTAATTAAAGTGAAGTAGATAGAGAAATACACTTTCGTAAGAATGGCGCAAGGTAATGTGAATGTAAGGCAATTCTTTTTTAATGGAATATTAGTTATTCGTAAGTTATAGTTAGGTTAGTACATTCGATATTCCTTCTTTTTGTGTCCCGCCTTTCTGAAAATGGACCCTTAAAGGCCATTTTAAAAAACTACTTAACCAGATACAGTATAAATTCTTCCCGAGGAGGTATTAATTTAAATCCCGAAGCAACCAAACTACTACAAAAGCCGCCAGACTTTTGTTCTAAATTATCGAAGTCGTACACTTCTCCACTCGCGGCCCTCTTAGACACTGCTGCTCTTATATATTACCAACTTTTCGAGAATTCTTCCCTTGCTCTTGTTACTATCTTTCACTTGTGCATGCTATGTCCTATAGTTTAAACTATGTAAAGCAGTTATAAAAGTACTGGAAAGAGAATGCCTGCCACATAATTTGTTGCACTTGTTGACTAATCCGTAATTTGGAACAGGTTCTTGATTGCGACGTAACTAACATGGCAGCCAAAACATAGGAATGTCGCACTAAAGTGGGTCACGCGACTGCGTATCTATAAATAATACGTGAATGCTGAAGAGGTGTGTTTTCCTGCGCAACGGTCAAGGTCACTTTAACACATTTTTTATATGTTTGTTGTTCTAAAGTTTAGGAAATCCCCCCCCCCTTCTTGTGAAAGCAAACCCAGAGAAATAAATATAAGGAGAAAATGTACATAAAAGCTTTAAGAGCGAAAACATCCTCTTCGGATTAACTGAAATTGCAATGGAGTTAATGGGAAAAAAGTGGACATATTTGGAGTATCAGTGCGTCCTTCATTTTTTTAATGCAGTTCCGGAGCCTGTCGGGATTCTGACGCTGTATTCCTTTTTGCTCTTTTTTCATTTGCCTAACATTAACTTTGTTTTTATGTTTGATTACCGTTTGCCTTTTGCTTCTAATACACACACACACACACACACACACACACACACACACACACACACACACACACTCATTCATCACATGACGATATTAATTCAAATTAATTAGGCCCCGAGCTTAACACACAAATATCCGAACTAGTAAGGAATTGCTTCTTTTTAGTTTCGGTAAGACCTTTAACATTACTAACAAAATTTTATTTTGATTAATAACTTTATTTCCTCTGTAACTTGAAATATTAAATCAGATGTTTAAAAATGTTACTTTAGCATAAATAACTAATCCATTAATATAAAAGGGAGATAAACACAAATTTTTTCGTTGTTTAGTAATAAAGAGCTCGCCTCTGTGGTTTTGGGTTCGGGAGATCCGGGTTCACTTCCCGTGGCCGGCCTACCTGAACCATGGGCTTTTTCGGGGCTTCCCCGAAATAATAATAAATAGTAGTAGTAATAATAATAATAATAGTAATAATAATAATAATATAATGTGCGTTACTTACTGATCCACCCTCGTGTTTAAGCCGTCTTATAAATTACTTGTACTGTCGATAGTAATACTATTCTAGAAAGATTCCACGGTCCCCTTGCTGACACTAGAATATTCTCGTCTCGAAAGCTCAAGGCTGGATGGACAATTGATAGCAGAACGAAACGCTTATCAAACTTGGGAGGCAATATATTATTCGTTACTTTTTTTTTTTTTATTTGTGGCTTAAAGTCCTTTAACCTGGTTGGTCATATCGGACGATGAATGAAATTGGTGAAATTATGCTCATATGATATCGGGGTTCATGGAGCTTAAAGTTATTTGAATTCGTCTTCTCAGGATAAGGGAACACCCTGGAAAAAACCTTATCTGAGTAACTCACCCTAAGCGAGATTGGAACTCACGACCTGTTGAATGTGAGGCAGACACGCTACCACCACACTACACAGGCGGGTTATTCTTTACTTCTTGTGGGAGTTTCTATGGGATTTGAAGCGGTAATGTCATGGAGTTGCCTTGTTAATTGTAAATAGCTGATACTGAAGAAATCAGTGATTCCTACCGTATTAATCACACTAAATATCCTACTTCCATGTCTGTTGCATATAATACCCCAGTTACATATATTAACTGTCACTTAAGTAGAATCTATAAATAAAACTATAAATTAATCTTAATACAAAAATGTGATGTGATCCATTCACATACCTGTTCTGCAAACGAACTAGTCTTACAAAAGATTATTCTTTTATGTACATCATGCTAAACGATATAAACATGAACAGAAATAGTCTTATTATTTGCTTCCTTGTAAGTAGAAGGGAAATAAAGGTAATTCTCTAGACTAAAACGATAATTAAATCGTTTAAAAACTGTTCACTACACGATACAATTAATTCGGTTGTCTTTACATGGCTAGGAGTATAGAAAAAGAGATATTAAACAAAGATGACTACCCGTTTGAGAAAGGTTTAGTAGTTTAAAATTTTAAAAAATAACAGACAATCTAAAAAAAAGAGTGTATGACATAAATTGTGTGTTTTAATAAGATCTGCAGTTTTGTGTAGCAAGTTTTTGCCTTTTTTTCTTACGATTTCCAAGCTATACGAAATTCATCCAGAATGAAGGTCTTCAGATGTTGTTCCCGGAAAATTCAATATATGCATTTCGTTTTCTATGAAAATATGTTAAATATATAGTAATTTAATCAAGATCGTTTTATCATTTTTAAGAAAATTGAAATTTCGAAAAATGTCAATGTAAAGGGTAGTTGGGGTGCAATGATTTTAATCACCCTTGGAAGATACTGAACTTAAATACCAAATTTGATGTTTAACGAAGTTTGCGTTTTTGAGTTATGCTGTTTACAGGCGGGCGCGCGCGTGGACATTTTTCTGAAAATGATTTTCTTTTGGATTCAGGTGTACTCAAAGTATGTATTTCTTATGAAATCTTGGTATCGAGTTTTGGTGAAATATCTTCTCATACCTGCTATGTATATTATGCAAACGTGCTAGAGAAAGTAAAAATACGTATACATACTTATTAAAGTAAGCAGATGAGTAGTTATGTTAACCATAATTTTATTCATCCTTTCATAATTTCGAACTGCTTTACCTTGTTTAGAAAGGTAGCCTGCAGTGGTGGCTTGTGGAAGTGTGAGTTGGGGATGCTGCTGTAGACCCAGAGGTAATTTAAAATGGCAGTTATATTATCGGATAGGTAGAGTCAGACCGAAAAACTCAATAGCATTGCCGAGATTTGAACCACGGATCTCCCGGTCCCTAGCCGGTTGCTCTACCATTGAGCCACCAAGGCAATATGCCGGCATAGCATTGAATTTCTCAACATGCTCGCATGTTTTCCGGTTGCTCTTCCACTGCCGTCATGTTGTCATGGTAGCTCAGTGGAAGAGCAACCGGCTAGTGGCCGGGAGATCCGTGGTTCAAATTCCGGTTATGGCATTGAATTTTTCAGTCTGACTCTACCTATCCAATTCCTATAAAAGTTAAAAAAAAAAAAAAAAAAAAAAAAAAAAAAAAAATGCTGATAAGGTAAAAACCTTGCAGCTCTACAGTTCTGATGGACGAGCCGTCCCTTATAGTCTATAATCACAGGAGTTTTTACTTCCTTTACTATGTATTGTAAGTAGGAGTAGTATTTTATGCCGCTCAATTGTTTGATGCCGAGATTTCACCGGAAATATATGTATTGAGGTCCCGGAATCAAAGAAAAGCATTTTTAGGAAAAGGTTTTGTGTGTGTGTGTGTGTGTGTGTGTGTGAGAGAGAGAGAACAGTATAACTCAAAAACGAAAAGGCCGTTAAATACAAAACTTGACATTTTAAGTACAGCATCTTCCATGGATGCGACACGATTTTCAAGAAAATCCTTCCCACATCAAACTACCCTTTAAAAAAACATTTCTCCAACATTTTTGATTTTCTGAAAAATGGCTATAAGGATTTTGATAAAAATATATTTTCATGACAAATTAAATTTATATCTTATATTAACTGGGAATAGTCATTGAAGCCCTTTTCACTCTGGAAAACCCTAATAGATACACAAAATATGATTACACATGCAGATATCGTTAAAGCACACGGGTTTTATCAGATGCACTTTTTTTGTGGAACTGACCATCTCCGGCGTATTCCTTCTTATTGGTTTGAGTTTAATTTTGCAATACTTATGCTAATTTTCTCAAATTGGAAGTCATTTTTACTCCTGGTCATGCAAAGAGAACCTAATTTGAAATTCATCACATAGCTACCAGCTCATAAAACATTTGACTGTTTTTTTCCTCGCCTCCCTTTTACGTACAAGGATTTAATAAGAACATTTGTATTAATGTTTGTCGCGATTAGCATGAACTAGATAGAAGAATAGTTTGTTGCAGAAGTGTAGTGAAAGTCATGTGGAAAGAAATACATAATTATTGTTTAATTTAATATTTTTGGACCTGCTCCAAGGTCTAAGTATGATTAACAACGAGTAGACGGAAAACAAGTTGTTTTTATTGATAATTTGTGAATTATGAAAGTACTCGATAGTGGATACAGAAAATTGTGTAACTGTAAGATTTTGTTGTTCCCTGCAATATTTTTGGGCTCGTGCACTGTAGTTCCACTAGCGCATTAAATATGAAATGGCATCCTCTTAATTAAATGAAATAGCATAGAATGTTTAACATGTGAAACCAGACAAAAAGAAATCCTTTGTGTCTATAGGAACTTTTTATTAACACTTATCGCACTTACCTGTCACATAATTATTAGGTGAATTTGTCTCCACACAATGAAAGTGCTGTATTAGTGAATAATCCCTGGCTTAAGTTGTTTTGGTAAAGCTATACAATGGTTCCACAACGCATACGGACATGCGCGCGGCACGCACACTCACATACGCACAAACGGTCTTAAGACTTTTACTGGCGAGCCATGCTTGAAAGTGTTGAAAACATTAAGTTGTTCCAATGTGAAAAGTTGCCAGATTGCCGAAATATTGACTTCTTCTTGGGATCATTGGGGTTTTAGCTTCACAGATCCCTCGGCTACGCTTTGCGGCTTAGGGCCCTCCACCTTGGGCTACGCTTTGCAGCTTAGGGCCCTAAATGTTTATATAAGTAACTACAATGCGGTTCTAATGACGAAATAACAAAAGTGCCCACGTTTAGAAATAATGCCAAGTGGTGGAGCCATCGTATTTTTTTTGGTAGTGTTTAACGCCCGCTTTAACTACTTATGGCACCGCAGGCGGTGACACTGATGATACATGAATGAAGATGGAGCACCGGTGGAATGTGATGGCGGGGTAAACCGGAGAACCCGGAGAAAACCCGCCCCAGCGCCGCTTTGTCCACCACAAATCTCACATACGGTCATTGGGATCGAACCCAGGCCGTCTAGGGAACCATCGTATACTAATAATGTTGTTATCTTAAACAAAAGTACTTTTATTTTTGCACAACATGGTGTACTTCATGACGTAATAGATTGGCTGTTGAACTGTGTAATGTAAGGAAGCTTAAGTACCTATTTAATTGTGAACAGGCGGTAGCAAGTATTATGTACGACAGTATGACATATTCCACACAGCTGTAGGCATTCCTTTACAGTACGCTGAGACTAACGCAAGGTCAAAGTAATAAAACGAGATATATACTCCTAAGTGTCACACGCAATATGTTTGCTATAGCATTCCTCTTTACAATTTCACAAGCCTCAGTGTTGCCAACATCACAATCGTGAAGCTGGAATATAACTGCCATATTTGTTTACTCTTTTTGGTGTTTACGCTCCTTGTTGACCGTTACAACTACGTTGAGAAATTGTATATAAAAGTTTGAAGAAAATCTATGTGCACGTTTCAAATTTGCTTGGAATTGGTACAAAGTTAAGAATAGCTGAGATGGCGAACTTCTTACAAAATTTCGATTTTTTTTCCGTGTACGTATGGAGCTAGTTTTATAAACGATATTGAAAAAAATTAATCAACAGACTCCAAATTGGTTTGAAATCGACATAGTTAAGCACAAGAAATGGTCGCTCTTTAACTACTGTAGTTCTCAGCGTCCCATTCTATTATTGGGTTGAAAGACAGAGTAATTTTGCTCAGCGGCCTCTTTATCAGGCTTGAGTTTTTTTACGTGCTATAAATTTACGACACGGGTCCAACGGCTTTACTTCCCTTCCGAAGGAAGCCATGCTAACGATTTTTACATCGTCCTCCGCCGGGTTTAAACTTGCAACCTGGGTTTATGAAGCTAGCATGGTAACCACCACACCACGGAGGGCGACAAGTTAAGGATAGTGATCTTCATTTTGGGACTTTTAGGCATTTATAATAACATTGATAGTTTACTTACCAATTTTAATGAAACGAATCTTCGTCCTCTTCTTCTGGCAAAGCGCTTAGCTTAGCTAGCACCTTCTTAATGGTGATAGCCCCATTCATCTCTAGTTTCTGCCTTTCTCCTCTATCTTCTAATCCCCATGATGTGCAAGTCCCTCTTCACACAAGCCAGCCATCTTAATCTTGTATTCCCCTCTGTCTTCTCCTTTCTGGTTTATTTTCAAAAATATTTCTAACAGATCACCCTAATCACATGCCCAACCCATCCAATTCCTTAGTATTACCTCATTAGGATTTCTTTTATCTCAGATTTAATTCCATATCTGTAGGTATTCTCCATCTCCCTTTACCTTTATCGCTCCATAAATTTTCCTCAATATTTTCCTTTCCCATCTTTCCAACTGCAATTTTAGATCGTCTGTCATCACCCAGGTTTCACGTCCATACATCACAACAGATGTAATTATTCTGTTGTAGATCTGTAATTTAGTTGTTTCGACAGGTACCTATATATATAGACACACACACACATATAGCCCTTTTCAATTCAAGCTACCGCTGACGGTGGTGTCGCTGGTGTTGCTGTTGTTTTTAACGAATGTAGGCTACTGAGGGATCGTGGGGAGTTGCGCGGATTGAGCGCATGGCACAGTCCGTCACGTAATGATGTAAACGTGAGCATTTGTGTTGACGTTCCATTTACCTCATTAACGCTAGACAATAGGTAATAGTTATCGGATTTATTATAAATCACTATAATGTCAACACTGCTGTAATGGGCTTCGTATAAGATGAGTGAACACGTTTGTTTAACGTACCACTGTATTGGAACACTTGTTTAATGCACACTGATTTTTTACAGCGCCTCCCCAGTGTATGACGTAACAGTTAGTACGAGCGTTCGCCACCGGTAAGATGAAGTGGGAGGGGTAGTGTGTGTGTGTGTGTGTGTGTGTGTGTGTGTGTGTGTGTGTATATATATATATATTACCTGCAGCTATTCTCTCTGTTCTATCCTTGGTACAAACATTATATAAGGTGACCAATAAACCTAAAATATTTAAATCTGGCAACTTCTTTATGATTTACATCAATTACCACTATTTCATTGTCTACATTTCCTGGTTTTACTTTAAATGTGGTCATATGTACAGTTTTCTAACATTAACTACTAAACCAAATTCTTTTGTTACTTCCGCTGTTTATTAGCCTCCTTAAGCGCCCACAAAGATGTAGCTGGTATTACCATGTCGTCTACATATGCTAAATCTTGTATGGATCTATTCATTACAGTTCCTCTTGGATTAATCAGTATATTTTTTACAACATTTTCCAAGGACAAATGAACAGCAAAATCGACAAAACTTCCCCTTGTCTAAAACTACTCTTAGTTTCGAAGCTTTTTGATACTCTACCATTAATTTTATTTGGACATTGGATTTTTGTAATGCTATTTTAACTAAATTTATTAGTTTTAGCTGTATATCAAATTCTGTCATTATGTTAAGCAGTTGCTGTCGATTTATCTCTCATATGCCTGATAAAAGTAAATGCATATTTTATGCAGCAATGTATTATATTCATATGCTTTTCTCCCAGTATTTATCTCAGTTGGAATAAGTGCTCAGTAGTGGAGCAGGTTTTCCTAAGACCATTTTGGCAATCAACTAACCACCTAAAACCTCTTCCGTGTATTCTTCTAGATATTAGCTATTACACTCGTAAAAGCTTTACAATGTGTCACATTTAGTAGGAAGATTCCTCTGTAATTTTTACAAGACAATTTATCTCCTCTATTAAAGATTGGGCATATCGTAATTGTTTGCCACTCATCTGAGATTTTCTCTTCCCAATTTATTAAAGACATTATAATGATGATGATGATAATAATAATAATAATAATAATAATAATAATAATAATGTACTATCACAAAGTACTCGATTCGCAATTCGATGTTATCATTCTCCGCATTTGAATTCTTTCTATTTAAAATATTTTTAAAATATTGGCCCGTCTTTCCATCACCTTGATTTCATCTCCTATTATTTCCCCATCAATGTGCAACATTGATGTTCTTGGTTTAAAACCTTCTTAAATCTTCTTACTTGCTTATAAAATTTCCTCCTCTGTATGTCTGCTCTTAAAGCTTCATTCCGGTTATATTCATTTGGTTTCTGAATCATATTAACATTCAGAGATGTGGATGATTAGCCTCCAGTCTCCTAGATTTGATTTTGGGGTTATCTCTCCTAGAGGGTTTTGGTTTCACTACAACTTTGAGACCCCCCACCCCCCTCTCTGCCGTCGATTTTCTGTTTAGGTTGTACGCCGTCCCCGCAAGGTAGTGGTTTCTCTATTCATAAACGCAGTGGAGAAAGAGGTCCCACTTCCACTGAATCCACAGAAGCACACTTCCGCCCTTTCCAGCGTTGCAGTCTTCATCCTATCACTGACAAGGGGTTGGGTTTGGTTCGATCCGGGTATTTCATTTCCCTAGTAGCACTTCTATCTAGGAGGCATTCCCCTATCCACCACCTGAGCAAGCCAACTCCTCACGTTTGTCATGTCCTCCATACCGAATTTCCTAAAGCCCCGTGCTTGTGAATGGAGAAACTTCTTTTTACGTCGCAGGACTTAATTGGTACAAAAAATAGAAATGGAGTTTTGTTTATGGACGCTCTTTAACTGAGGTGGTTCTCAGCGCCCCATTCTATACTGGGCGTGAAAGACCGCTTAATTTTGCTCAGAGGCCTCTTTTATCAGGCTTGAGGTTGCTTTACGTGCCCTAAATCTACGATACGGGACCAACGGTTTTACTTCCCTTCGCCCGAAAAAATCCATCGTCCTCCACCGGGTTTCAACCCGCGACGTTGGGTACATGAAGTTAGCATGGTAGCCATTACACCACGGAGGACGATAAATTGATGCAAACTTCATACTTGCAACTGCTTTGGGTGTCAGAAAAAGTGTTCTTTTCTCTCCGATGAACAGCTCTAACAACTGATTGTTTCGTAACCATAATTTCGTTTCAAAGCAACCTGAATCCTTGCTTTGTAAGCTGCACTTACTATCCTTTCAATTGTCTTGGAACCACAGCGTTCAAGAATGGAGAACATATCAATGAGTGGCAATTTAAAATCTCACCACTTTACACGCAACTCGCAAGCGAAAAGTAAACTTGGGAAGCTCTTGGAAGGAAAGGGGTTATTAAGACTGATAACAAATGCAGTAAAAGACGTTCGTCATGATAGCCGCTGGCACAGTTACAGGACACGTTCAAACAATAAAATAAACTCTGCGGCGCAACTGCCCAAAATCGGGCCATGGCCTATCACCTGACCTCTGCCCATTACCGCAGTTGTGCACGAGTTGGGTGCAGCAGGGACGTCTTTAGTGCCCCGAGAGACTTCTGGCCGGTTAATGTTGTCCATGCAACCTGGAGCCGCTGCTGTTCCAAGTAGTTCAGTTGGCCCACCAGGGACCTCACGAGGCTCAGTAAACCCTAGACCAGGTCTCCCAGCCCGCGAAAATCCGCTCATCAGTACCGGGAATCGAACTCAGGCCTCCCGCTTGGTAAGCAGCTGCGCTACCACCTCACTAAAGAGACATACGAAATGTGGAAAATATTCAATTTATTGAGATTTCAAATAGCCAACAAGGAATGTGATTCAGATACGAGTGTACATTACTGATAAGAGAAGTGGTTGACTTTTAACGAATAATTGCCGCATCTGATTTGTTGGTACACTAATTTAAGTGTGGGAATATTTACAAAAATAAAAAAGAGAAGAAAGGAAAAGTATAAACAAAAAAGCATAATATTTAATAATATGAGTTGTTTTCATACTGCTGTTGTCTATGTCAGGTAAGACTTGCCCTATGATACGAAATCTTGAGCAGCTGGAGTGCTACTTCAAAGATTTCTTGGCAGTATGTGACTAAGAACTAATAATGTGTACCAAACAGCAAAGGTTCTGTGCCCTTTGGTGTATGACATGGTTTTTCTCATTGGAGTGATTCAACCTTTGCCAGAGGAATCAACCGAGAGATTTAATCTCCACTGGAAACACTCTCTTCCATTAAGATTTTGGCCTTTGTCTGTGTTACTTGACTTCTCATTCTCATCACAATCATAGTGGGATTGGGTTATATAATACAGAATCTGTACCAGATCTTGGACTGGAGAGAATACTGGCGTAAGATTTTTATCAAAAGCCATTGAGTTAATATCTTTAGGAATTTATATGCTTCACGTGCCATCTTATAATATATTCCTTTCCAATTCCTTTATTTCCTAGTCAAAGATTTCTATTAGGTCCTGTAGAAGCACTCGAGGTTTTTCTTAAAGCTTACACGCTTTTAGGATATGAACTAAAAGAAGCAACATCTCCAAACATGGGCTGCATTCATGTTACCAGTGTATAACTAGCTACATATATTGCCGGTGCACTAAGAGGAGCAAAATGACTTCAAATGCTGACTGCAACCTTCCGACTCGGCGACAGTCAGCATTTGACTTACGTGTTAGGTATTACAATAATCTGACGCAATACCGCTTCGTGAGGTATAATCGTCCACCATTTTGGCTTAAGGGGAGTTTGAAGGAGATCAAACTTCAGATGTAGCACACGATAGAACCTGGAAGTCAATGCGTCTTTTATGAAATTTTCAATTTACTTCCAATATTTTGTGCTGCTGGGTACCAATTTGTTCCAATGGAACGAGTTTCCAATTCCCGATTGATTACTTCAGATGAGCTATCTGGCTCGAAAATTGCTGGTGACAAACTCCCTCCTCTAGCATCTGCGAGGCAATTTATCATTTTCTGATACAAAACAAACTATAATGCTTTTGCAATTTGTTCCGTAGAACATTTGAATGTACTGGGTGGATTAAAATAAACATACAAGTAGAAAGCCGCCTCGGTAACATCTGCCTCACAGTCAAGAAGTCATGAGTTCGAATCTCGCTTACGGTGAGTTGCCGGATAAGGAAGTTTTTTTTTTTTTCGGGTTTTTCCCTTATTCTGAGAAGACAAATGTCGAGTAACTTTTAAGTCCCATAAACCCCGAGATCATTTGAGCATCATTTCACTGATTTCATTAATCGCCCGATATGACCAAACAGATTAAAAAGCAAACTAAAATATATGTATAGTAAATCAGCTGTAAATACATTTATATTCATTGTATTCTACAGTTTTCTAATCCTAGCCTATGCTTAGTTAGCTTTTGCTATTATTGGACCATTCATTTTCTCTGCTCTTGTTGATGTCCTATTAGAGGCTAGGAAAATATTTTTTGTACTTGTTTAGAAAAAAGCTTTAATGACGTTTAGTTGCTTTTATTTTATCTTGTTTTATGCGATTTGACATTTTTGAAAAAGTAATGAAAATGATACATTTTATAAGCGAACTGTAACATTTTAGAATGCGATTTGACATTTATAAATAGTAGAGAAAATGTTGTATGTATAAATAAACTGTTAAATTTAGACACATTGGTGTAGAACATCATAGTGTAAAACATGTAAATAAAATGGCGCTTTTAATAAACGGTTGTTTTGCTTTTAGCTTAAGTAATTGTATCTTTTATAATTTTAAAAAGGGTTTTACTTATCTTTATATCACCCCAATTAAATAAATTTTAAAATAATTTAAATTATTTATTAACCCATATAATTTATACATTTATTAAACTGATAAATCAGCATGCTATGGGAAGCCCTGAAAATTTAAGTGAAACACAGTGAAAAACCGAATTTTTTTTTTAATCTGCGGCTGATTCAGTTTTTAGGTCGATTAGTTTTGAGTTCGCAGTAAATCGATACTATAAATTCTTAAACAGAACTGTTAATAAACCAGTTCTCTCTATTCTCCCGCAAAAATTTGTTAACTTTATTCAAATCTCAGAGAATTTTAAAGATCAAATGTACTTTTTACAGTATGTCTTCAGATTTGATATCATTAAATCAGTTTCTTTGTTTACATCCTTTCCGTGAAATGACGACCAATTTTGCCAGCAAAATCGGTATTGCATATAATGCTAAATGCAGTACATGAACAAGTATCTGATGAGAAAAAAATCTGGTGCGCTCCACTCACACGACTTTCTCTAGCAGTTCCACAAACAAACTTTTCTTACAAAAGATTACTCATTTATATACATCATGCTAATTGAGATCAACATTAGCAGAATTGGTCTTATTGCTTGCTTCTCTACAATTAGAAGGGAAATAAGGGAACACACTGGGCTAAAGCGGCAGTCAAATCTTTTTTAAACTTGGTCGCTATCTGCAGGAATTGAAATTCGGCTCTCTTTGCTTGCCAGGATTAAAACAAAAGAGAGATGAAACGACAGATGCTCCGTTTGAGAAAGTTTTAGTTTAAAACCGAAACCAATAACAAAGAATATCCCATAAATGGTTTAACCTAAAAATAGTATATGACATAAATTTTGCTCTTTAACGAAACCTACTTTATTTGTGCAGTAAGTATTGGTTTATCTCTTAAAATTTACCAGTTATACAAAAGTAATTCAGAGTGAAGAGGTCTTCAGAAGCTACTCCCAGAATATTCAGGATTTTGTGACTATGCCCTACGGCCATAATCGCCGCACGTGTGTGAACAACTGGCTTCGGAAGTCATAGCTGACTGAATGTTGGCGGTCATTATTACACCTGCGTTAGTGGACACGTATGCCCTCGTTGAGTTCTTTTGACATCGAAACTGAGATTGCTACACCTGTGTGAGTGGATACGTGTGCTCGGCAAGTTTTTTGACGTCGAAGCAGATCATTGTTACACCTGCGGTGGTTTACCCATGCGATTGTTTCTGAAGTGTCCTGGCCCGAGACCGACAGGTATAAAAAGGGGAACGAGCCACCAGGTCAGATTATTTTCAACTGGGGATGCATAGCGTGGATCACTTGAGCAGTTTCGACGGGGAATTCGAAGCATGCAGTAGTAGCTGCAGCGAACGTCGAAAGGAAACTTTACTGCGGAATTGTTGCGAATACATCAAGGAAAGGTATTTATTTGTAAACAGACCTTTATTCGTAATCTGTGGTAGAAATAAAGTGATGTTGGAGAAACAAAACAAATGTTTGTTACAATATACATTTAGTTTTTCATTAAGATATCTTAAACATTGTATGTTTTAATCAAAATCCTTAGAGTCGGTTTTGAGAATATCAGAATTTTCGAAAACTGTTCCATGTAAAGGAGGCTAGTTATGGGTGGGGGGATTTTCTTGAAAATCTTCGTGTTTGGTAATTAACTGACTTTTCGATTTTGAGTTATGTTCTCCAAACAATACACACACCTACACGCGTCCCCACGCACATGGACCACCTCTTTCTGATTTTTTTTTTTTTTTTTGGATTCAGTAGTCCTAAAACGTATATCTCCGGTAAGAAATTGTAATGCAAGGATAAGTAGTGGAGGGCAACTCTGCGTCTCATAATTAGACCACGGAAATGTATGACCACGGAAAGTACGCATACCAGTATTCAGTAAAACCGTTAAAATATGCGCTAGAGACTTAGAATGTGCAGCGAAAAATACACTTCAGTTTAATTTAGTTTAATAATTTAACTTTGAAATTAATAGTTGTCTTCAGGTTAACATTCTTTTTATTTTTATGTATTGACTACTAATTTTAGTTCATACTTAAATTGATACACTTTCAATTATCTTCACTATTCCTGTAATTCTTATGACAGTAACCAACCAATAATCTAAGTTCTCTACTGTTAAACTCCTCTTTATCAGAATTTATGTGCCGAGCACGATCTCGTATCACACGATGTGCATATTTGTATGCAGTAAGTTATACCTCTTCAATTCAGTTGCTTGCTGTTCTTTACTTTCTCCACCATATACAGTGTAGGTAGAGGATGTATTGTATTCCACCTAAAAATTTAATACAAATATTTCACCGGAAATATATGTTTTAGGTCCCCTGAATAAATAAAAAAGGCATTTTAAGAAAGGTCCATGTGAGCATAACCCAAAAGCCTTATGTGTTACTTCACATTACTTTCCCTACCTATTCAGTAACCAGCTATTCTTACAAAAGCTTATTGTTCTATCTACTTCATGATAATCGAGATAACTATTAGCAGAAATTCTTATTTCTTATTTCCTTCTAAGTAGAGGAAGAATAAGAGAATACGCTAGACTAAATCAATAGCTAAATCTTTTAAAAACCGGTTGCTATGTGATTGTACTTCGGTTCTCTTTGCATGGCCAGGAGTAAAGTAGAAGAAAGAGGAATGTCAAATTCCCATATGAGAAAAATTAAAGTATTTTAATAGTGAATCTAAGGAATAACTCGGAAATAATTACTCAAAAAAAAAAAAAAGTGTATGACATAACTGTGTTTTAACGTATCCGTATGTTTATAGTAAGTTTGTGTCTGTCGCTTACACTTACTAGTTATGCAAAAATCATCCACAATGAGAGATTATCAAAGGCTATTCCAAAGAATTCAAGATATATGTAAATTTAATCGACATAGAAATATCGTTAATATCCTGTATTTTAATCAAAATCGTTAGTGCAAGTTTTGAGAAAATCAAAGCCTTCAAAAAATGTTCCCTGCAAAGGGTAATTTGGGTGGAGAGATTTTCTTGAAAATATTCGTGTCGCATTCTTGGCAGATGGTGAACTTTAAGTTTGGTAGTTCACCGAATTTTCGTTTTTTGAGTAGTCTGTTCAAAGGCATTCGGACGGACACACACACGTGGACATTTTTCTATATTATTTTATGATGGATGAGACCCTTAAGCGTGTATTTCCAGTGAAATCTCGGTATGGAATTTTTGGCTGGAATTCAATACCTTTTCTATGCACCATGTACGAAGTAGAGAAGGCATAAACAAAGAGTCCGTTAAAAACCAAACTTGATATCTTAGCTCAGCCTGTTTCAAGAATACTGACTCGAAGGTTTTAAAGAAAATCACCCTACCTTAAACTATCTTTTACATGGAGCATTTTTCGAAAATTTTGATTTTCTGAAAAATGCCTCTAACGATTTTGATTAAAATACCATAAGTTTAAGACATATTCATCGCAAATTAAATTTGTGAGTATATCTCGAATTTTCTGGAAACAGTATCTGAAGTCCTCTTCATTCTGCATGACTATTGGTGAACCGTAAGAGATAGACAAAAATGTAGATCTCGTCAAAGCACTGTTTATGTCAAATACCTTTTTACTTTCTCTAGCCCCGTATGTACAATGTACACAGTGGTTAGAAAAGGTATTGTATTCCACCCAAAATTTCAATGCCGAGATTTCACAGGAAATATATATGTTTTAGGACCCCCTGAATCCAAAAAGCATTTTCAGAAAAAAGGTTCGTGTGTGTCTGTGGACAGTATAGCTCAAAAACGAAAAGACGGATAAATACCAAACTTGGTATTTAAGTTTGGTACCTTCCAAGTATGCGACACGAAGATTTTCAAGAATATCCCCCATCCCTAACTACTCTTTACAAAGAAACATTTTGGGCAATTTTGTTTTTCTTAAAAATGGCTCTAATGATTTTGGTTGAAATACTACATATTAAAGCTATTTCTATCATAAATAAAATGTATACCTTGAATTTTCTGGGAATAGCTTCTGAAGACCTGTTAATTCTGGATAACTGGTACACCGTAAGAGACAGACAAAAAGTTGCTGCACAAAAAATGTAGATATCATTAAAATACACAGTTTATGTCACATACATTTTTTCGTAGAGTTTACCGTTTTCGATATATTTCTTGTTATTTGTTTCAATTGTAAAGTAATTATACTTTTCTCAGACTAGAAGTATCCGTTTTTCTTTTGTTCTACTCCTGGCCAAGCAAAGGAGCGATTTGCAATGACAATCCCTTAACGACAGCTTTTAAAACATTTGACAATCACTTTAGCCTAGTGTATTCCCTTAGTTCCCTTCTACTTATAAGGAACTAAGTCATAAGAACATTCTGCTAATGTTTATCTCGATTAGCATTGTGTAGAAAGAAGAATAACCTTTTGTAAGAGCAGCTAGAGAACGCCATGTGAGTGTGACACATCAGATTTTTTATTTATTTATTTATTTATTTTCATTAATATAGCCCCCTTTAACGTCTAAGGTCATATAGGGGGCTTCGAATTAGAAAGAACTCGTTGTCTGTAGGTTTACGTTGGGTTTAGACTATTTTATTTCCTCAAACACGCACACATTCACTCTCACATACATACTTCCACACTTTGTGGGGGATAGGGAATAATTCTGGTTAAAGAAAAATTCCCCGCTCCAGCCGGGAATCGAACCCGGGACCTCCGGGTGAGAAGTCAGCTCACCGACCACTCGATTTTTTTTATTTGTGCCGTTAACCATTACCGGTATATTACTTCTTATTGCTTTCAATTTTCCTACACTTTACTTTTCTCAAATGGGAAGTCGTTATTCGTTTTTATTTCTGCTGGCCAAGCAAAGATTACCAAATTTTAATATCATCACTTGCTTTTAAAAGATTTGAATATCACATTAGACTACTGTATTTCTTTATTTCCCTTATACCTACAAGGAAATAAATGACAAAACTAGTTATGTTGATGTGGATATTTATTGGCATGGAATAACTAGAAGATCAGGCTTTTGTAACAATAATTTGTTGCAGAATAGATAGCGAATGTAATGGAACACGCCAGACATTTTTCTTTCGGCACGCCGGCGCATAAACATAAAGCAGATCAATTCCGCACTGGTTCTCACTTGGTTTTGCTGTAAAACTGCTCGGGGAATAACGGCTTGCTGAAAATTAAATGTTACACGGCAGGTTGCTTCATTGTTCGCAGGTGTTTAAGGTTTTGGTTCTCTTTAATTAGAACGCAATAGCCAGACGTAGCCAATCAATTTGTCTGGGTGCTTCAATTGGTTAGGCGCTGGCCTTCAGATCCCCAGGTTGTGGGTTCAAGTGTGCTTGAAAGCGAACGCCCCTTGTCAGCAGATTTACTGGCATGTAAAAGAACTCCTGCGGGATGAAATTCTAACACATCAGCGACGCTGATTGATCCTGGTAATTGACAAATACATTTTTGTAACTGTAACAATTTAAAATCTTCAATTAATGTTGGTTTTATATTCAGCATAAAATTTGTATATTTCTTGAACATTATTAATATTATTTCACCACGGAAATTTAAAATTGGATAATAAATCCGAAGAAATATAGAGAATAGAAGTATATGCATTTAAAGGTAAAACCCCTTGAAATATGCATTTATGCAAAAAAAAAAAAAAAAAAAATTGGCTTCATTCAAACGTAAAAATCATGATCGGCAAATATGCCAAAGCAATAAAAGCATACAATTGCATGAAGTTCCTAGGTCTACTCATAATTTGAATAGTTAACAAGCACAGCACACTTTCCTGTTACCCCACATTTGCAACTCAAGAGCCACTAGCCGGCTCCAAGCAATCGGGGCAACTAACCTTGCAAGTGAGCCGAATCGCAGCCCTGGTGCTGGAGCGAGTAGGTATGCCAAATGACTAAACTGAAAAATGAAATGAAATTAAGTTTTATTTATGGACGCTCTTCAACTATTATGATTCTTAGCGTCCCATTCTGTTGGGCGAGAAAGACCGCCTAATTTTGATCAGAGGCGCCTTTATCAGACTTGAAGTTCTTTTGCGTGCCGTAAATCTACGACACGGGACCAACAGCTTTGCTTCCCTCTCGAAAGAAGCCATACCCGAAAACATCCATCGCCCTCCGCCGGGTTTGAACCCTCGACCTTAGGTACAACAGTCTAGCATGGTAGTCACTGCACCATGGAGGGCAGGTGTTCACCCCAAACAGCAACGAGGGAAAGACTCTTCGTGGGAAGAACAATTATTTATGTTTATTAAAATAACGGACTCCCATGGTATCGTTTATGTCCAAGGTTGCTGAATTAGACGAGGAAATATAACGTACACTTTATTATACAACACATTATTCAGCTGTAATGACAGCTTGCCCCAGTGCCGAGCCGTATTGCATGCTGCAGAAAGACTACTGCGAGGCGCGAGCACTCCGTTGCTCGCTGGTGCGCATCCAAGCTGCAAAAGTCTGTCTTAATTGTTCTTATATTTAAACCCACATGGTAATTATTTTTTCAAATATTAGAACGGTACATTTAAAACATAATTTGGGGAAAGGAGGTTTCGGATTCTTATTTTATACGACGACATTTCTTAACATTCAATGCAGGATTAAGCAATACATAGTTACAGTGTATTATTTTAGAAAGAAACCACTTTTTAAAAGGAAACGATAAAGATTGGTTGACATAGGAAGCTTATTTTAATGTATAGTTTAGCCACACCCCTTAAAACCCTCTGGTCCCAATTTTGGCTTTGGATTATGGCTCATGTTGAAAAATTGTTCAAAGTGCGTCGTTGCATATAATGTACATAAGACCCAGTTTTCAGAGTAAGCCAAATTCTGACTTAATAAGCTTTTATTCAGAATATTTTACTACTGTAATATTGGATTTGAGTTTCATTTATGTTCACTTTTTAACAGCTCTATTTCTCAGAACCCCATTCTGCATTGAGCGTGGAAGACCGCCTAATTTTGCTCAGGACCCTCTTCATTACGCCTGAGGTTCTTTTACGTGCCGTAAATCTACGACACGGGAATATCGGCTTTAATTCCCTTCCGGAGGAAGGCCTACTTGAGATTTTTGCGCCCGAAAAAAATCCATGCGTCCTCCGCCGGGTTTGAACCCGCGACCTTTTGGAACCAGAGGTTAGCTAGCATATACCTTACCAGTGTATTGTCATAAGTGAAGCAGTGAACGTATGGGGGAGAAAGCATATTTTTGCAGGCTGTGGGTTATTTAGAAGACGACAATTTTGCTTTCTTGTATTTTTCTCTCGGATCAGCACTTCTCACATAGTGTAACATGGAATGCACGTCTTCAAATAGCGTTGCAGCTCCACGGATATTTTATTCTAGCTTCGACTTTGTTGTCCAACCAAGGCCTTGCTTTAGTTATCTTGGCATTACCTTGGCACGCCAAGTTCGTGTAGCTTCCTCATGTCCAATGCCACATGTTATATAGCATACATTTCATAAATGCAATTCAAACAACGTTCAGTGGAAAATTCCACTTCAGAACCTTTCGTGCCATAAAACTGCACTTAAACATTTTTGTGATACTATTTGGTTTGTGGTAAATAGTTGGTGTTCATACGTATACACCGAGTAAGATAGCTTCGTGGTAATGAGTGCGGCTCGCATTCCGGAACTCTCGGGTTCGCATCCCAGTTATCGCCCTCTCTTAGCTTAGGTATATCTGGTTTTCCCCGGTCCACAAGGCAATAATTGTGTGTTTTCTTCTACAACGACTCTCATTTCGCTTAGTCATTCTCATTTCATTTCCCTTTCATATTTCAGGTGTGCTTTTAAGTCCTGCGTTGTCGGCGGTGCCGGGGAGATGGCGTGGCTGCTTGTCCTCTGCAAAGAATTCTCCCCGTGAACGTCATAGAGGCCTGTCTCGGCTGCTAGGATTCGGTAATGTTAGGGACTTCTGCGCATCTCCGTGGCCTGTGTGCCTGCGGCCTAAAGCCATCTACGATCACTCACCTCACCCCTATCTCCCGGGGTTGTAGCCACAATTGATGCATTATGGTGTCATAGTGAGCAACGTGTCTCCCTCCGTTACTATCCTATCCGATAATCGCTATATTATAACTTGTCCCTCGAAGACAGCTCTAGCACTACGTGACAGCAATATAACAAATCCGTAAACAGTGGAAGTGTTATATTTTGCTGCAAGTTATTGCCGTAGGGGTCGAAGGGATGTTGGATTGTCTTGACAGGGAATAGCTTTAACATACAGTCGCAGTGACGTAATTATTACTGAACTGTCTTATAGAACACGTCATAATGCAGTGATATTAATAGGTGTGTATATATTAGTAGTCAGGAGTAATCCTCCAGTAACCGGAACATACTACAGTATAGAGACCATGAAGGGCTCTTCGTGTTTCTAACGTGAACCCTGAGATGAAGGGATAAAGGGGAGACGCAGGGTGACATGATCCGGACAACGATGTGTGCTAGCAAGGAGGACGGGGATCCCTAACGATTCCGACATGACATCAATCTTGACGCCGGCTAACCCTGTCGTAGTCACCCGGGTGTTGACACACTCAGAAGAAAGAACGGGTCTCCAGCAGTCCCGCCAAGCGTAAAAGAGAAATCTCTTCATAGCCAAGTTCCACCGTCCTGCCGCAACATACCAACCGCCTCGATGGTCCTACAACCCTGAAATAGATGAGGTTAAACAAATTAAAAAGGCGGATAGGAAATTCGTGGTAGAAGGGAAGCCCCCGCATTCACCTGCCTGAAGAAACCACGAAAACTCCATGTTCAGAGTGGCCGGCCGGATGGGAACTGAGAATACGATCTCCCGCACATTATCGCAGAACCATCTTGCTCAATCCGTATAAATGTGTTGCAGAAACCAACAATTTAACTTTTGTATACTCTAAGACACCATTTCACTTAGGAGCCTAGAGAATATATACCATTCACTTCCTCAAGGAGACGGGCTACACAGTGATATAAAATGATGAAACAATGTAAACTTTTCTAATATTTTGTGTTTGAAGACAACATTTGTATAATCTACGTTTATTGTGCATAAGTTACTTACGAAATTTCAATAGGATGAGCATGTACGTAATTAACAATTTTTTCCCTATTTCTTTTATACATAAACCAACATTGTTATAAATTCTATATTCATCTCCGAGCTGAGGATTATTATTGTTAGGATTTTAACCTGCGAAAAAGCGAGTTACACGTGGAGAGCCCTGAAACATCTGTATTGCAGTTAATCAAGTATTCTTTCACATGTGCCATGTGTAGCCAACGTTAAGGTAGAATCAGACTGAAAAAACTCCAGTTTGAACCATGGATCTTCGGCTTACCGTGCCGCTGCCCTAATTAAGTGAGCTACCTTGTCAATATGCCAGCACAACGCTTAATTCCCCACAATGTTCCAGGTAAGCCACCAGTGTTTGGATCAGACTTTCTGATGGGGGGTGGGGGGACTTAAGATTCAGTATATTTTGTGTTACATTTATACTAGTATACCATTTAAATGTTTGCTGTTTGCATTTAACCATTGAATAGCAGCTCAATGTGCCTTTTATTGTCTTTAAGAGCACCGTGATGTTGTATTTCTGAGCACTACATACATGTAATTCTTCTGGAACTGTATGATGGAAGCCATGGACGATTTATTTTCTAGTTTTCAAATCTGGTTTTGTTTATACATCAGCCGATTAATGCAGTTACACTATCTTCACTAACACGCGTCACTTCCAATGCTGCGTTTTGTAATTGAATATTAATATTACTTGAAGTTGAAGCCTGAGATTCCAATTGGCGTTTTCTTGTCACAAATCTATCCATGCTGACCAACAGTAGAGCACTCACTCTGCCAAAAAACTGAACTGAATACTACGGGCTAATTATTGTTGGCACAAACTGCTAGAGTTATGATCTCAAATGCCAATCCAACTAATCAAACCTTTAACCTTAGTCTTATCGGACGAGGAATGAAATCGGTAAAATGATACTCAAATGATTTCGGGGTCCATGGAGCTTAAAGTAATTCAACATTCATCTTCTCAGGATAAGGAAAAATACCGAGAAACACCTTATCCGGATAACTCACCCCAAGCGAGATGCGAACTCGCGACCTCTTGTATGTGAGGCAGACACGTTACTCCCACACTACCCATAATACATCGAAAGTCTTTTGCGTCTTCCTGTGTTTCCAATTCAAAGTGTTAGTAATAGTGTTTATAATAAACAGAAAAAAAGTACTTCGCTATTTCTATTTCCACTAATTGGGCCACCACAGCAACTTGCCCCGAGATTAAAAATGTCCCAACTGACTCATACTTTTTCCGTAAACAACATGGCGTTTTCAAATTCATTTTGGGATAAATATTCCAATGGTTGCTTACAGTATCAAAGTACTCTTAAGTCCCGGGTTTTATACATCCTACCGCTATTTGATCAATCAGTGTTTAACACCTAATCTTTCTGTATAATGTACACATCCACATTCTTCCGGTCAATAGTAAAGATAAGGCATGGAATTGTACATACGGATTCCGCTCGTGAGGTCAGCGGATTTTCAGGCTAGGTGTGCACAGAATGTTCCAGTACACATCTAAAACGTAGTAGCAATACAGTTACTTCTCCAAAATTAGAGCTGCACTGTGGTTTAGAAACAACCCAATTTCAGCAATCACTTTTTAAGAAATCGGGAAAGCCATGATATAAAATGAATGGAAATATTTGATAACTACGCATCGCTTCACCCAACGAAGACTGTAGAAACGCGTTTGATACTTTTTTATAGTGTTTAACGCCGGCTTTTACTACTTGTGGCATAGCAGGTTTTGACACTGGTAATATATGGAATGCAGGGAAAACCGGAGAACCCAGAGAAAACCCGCCCCTGCACTGCTTTATCCACCACTAATCTCACATGCGGTCGCTTGGAATCGAACTCGGCCCGAGGTGAGAGGCGAGTGGTCAAACCACTCGGCCCATTTGATAGTTTAGATGTGTTGAACTAGTTCCAACTTTTGTGGATACGATATGAACAAAATTCACTTGGAGGAAATATTATTGCTGACATCCTCAAGACTTGGGTTTTGAGGAGAGTGAGGGGAAAGAAGACCGTGGGAATATCTAGTATTTGCGCAGTGTAAAACTTCACTTTACTTCCGATGCACCGCCCACTTATCCCGTAACGTTAGCTCCTCCTCTCACCTAACGCCTTCATATTGTGGTCGACTAGTACGAGATGGCCTTTAGAAGCCTTCTATCAGCATTTCGACGCTAGTAGTGAAGCGACAGAAATATGAAGGGCTTTAAAACACGTTTATCCTTCTCATTTGGAAACTAACTTTAATAGTATCCGATTTAAGATTTAGGTCAAAAATGAAATTATCAGAGTTGTAGAATATACACACACATGTGCGCGCACGCACACACAAAAAACACACACACACACACTAATGCAATACATTCACAATGAAATGCAAGCGCAGACGCAACGTAGGTGCAAGAGTTTGGACTCATATTATTTAATGTAAGTATTCACATAAAACACGCAAGTCGCAACGCAATGCAATGCAACGCAAGAGTTTGCAAACTCCAAACTTTATCCTTGCGTTGCATCCAAAGAGGAGGGATTTTGCTTCTTTTCTCTATGCATTACCTATGAATTCAATAACAAACGATCGCACTGCAGATTTTACAGGGCCTGCTGTACATGCATGCTCTTCTATTTGGCCGCGCCATCTCTAATTCGCTCAAGAGGTTATGAGTCTCCTTGCGAATCCTTCTTTGATTTAATGGATGTGACTTCCATTTGTGTCTAGATTTCTTGGTTCTCATAAATCGAAGACGCAGAGAGATAATCATTAGTTCATTAAATGTGTAACTTTATCACTTTCTGAGTCTCTATGCTGTACAGGGTTACTACAAAAGAAATAGACAACTTCAACTTTCTGTAAAACAAAAACTATTAATCTCTATTATTAACCTAATTATTTTGGAGGTATGTTGAGAAACTCTCAAAGTTTCGTTTGTTACTATTGGTAACGCTGTAGTGTTTTGTTTGTTGTTGCAGAAGCTGAAATGGCAGAAAATCCTGTGGAAAAGGCATATTGCGTGTTGGAATTTACTAGAACGTAATCAGCAACTGTTGTCCAACGACATTTTAGAACACGTTACCACAAAAATGAAATGATGCGCTCACAAAAACCAGCATTGTCTTCATCATGTCGCAACATGTCGATGCAAAAGTCACGCCGTATGACCTTATCTTCTTCACTCAGAAACTGCAACATCTGTAATCTGTAAGGCATCATGTGCAGTTGCTTCCGCAAGATTTTCCATACAGTTTGCTGTGGAATTTGTAATTGCATGCTTGCCCTAGATGTCGATTTCTGTGGGCTTCTTATGTAGCCAGAACGAACACGTTCAACGCTTTCTTCCGAAACTCTTGGTCTTCCCGGGCTCTTCCCTTTGCACAAACATCCCGTTGTCTCGAATTTTCTATACCAGTCGTAGATTGACTGTCTAGTCGGTGGCGTTTTGTGGTAACGTGTTCTAAAATGTCGTTGGACAACAGTTGCTGATTGCGTTCTAGCAAATTCCAACACGCAATATGCCTTTTCCACAGGATTTTCCGCCATTTCAGCTTCTGCAACAATAACAAACAAAACACTACAGCGTTACCAATAGTAACGAACGAAACTTTGAGAGTTTCTCAACATACCTCCAAAATAATTAGGTTGCTATCTCTAATAGTTTTTGTTTTACAGGCAGTTGAAATTGTCTATTTCTTTTGTAGTAACCCTGTACTATTTTCAATCATTTTGAATGAGCAATTATTGTGACGTCACTGCCGCGAGCGTCAGTTGTTAGTATGCAATTTTATTACATATTTATTTGTAAAAAATTGAGTGAACTTTCTTATGTGATATTGTTGGTTATGTATTATGGCTTCACGGGTGATCAGCCGTGTCAGGTGTATAAAATCCAAGCTTTCGACCATGGCACACTCCATGGTCTTCATCAGGGACTGCAGTGTGCAATGGTCGAAAGCTTGGATTTTATACACCTGACACGGCTGATCACCCGTGAAGCCATAATGAATAACATTCGCCGTGAAAGCTTCAAGTCTTACATTGTTGGTTATGTTATTCAGTTTGTAACTTGCGGAGCGCTTGGAAGATATTCGCATGTGACTTGCGGATCTATAAACCCGTTCTTGCGTTGCGCTTACGATTGCATTGTGAAGGGTGTTTCCTTGCGTCTGCGCTTATGCTACGTTACGTCTGCGTTTGCATCTCATTGTGAATGTAGCAATGTGTGTACATTGCGTGCACGGTTCACATAAAATAAAGAACATAATAAATAGGGATGAGACCACTCGATCCTCGGTGATATTTAATTATACCTAATCGAGATAAACCTTCGATACTTTTAGATTTTTAAGTTTTGCATTATTGAAAGTTGTTACGTTTAATGTTATACTAGATAAGTAATGAAAGGACTTTACGTTATTGCCTCGCACGTGTCCCCAAAGGGTTGCTGGACTATAGTTCCTAAGAGACTACGTTTCCTGTAGGTGAAAAAATGCCACTTTCTATAGACTTTTCTGTCTAAATGAAAACACGCAAAAAAGAAGGGAAAGGACTAGATGTATGTGTGTAGCATCCAATGTTAGCTGAGTTGTGAATGGTGCTGAAGCATTAAAACACGTTTCTGAAATACCCTGGCATGGTGACTCACTCCCAACCATTACATGCACCTACTTCGGTGTCCAAAATTTGGGGGCCCAGCAGAACCAAATCAGAGCTTTAGACTTGAGATAGTAGAGCACGTGGAAATATTTGTTCTTTCCTTCCATCTGTTTGTGTTTACACAAGTGAAGCTCGGGTTCCGAGCCACAAATATTTTGTTTTACCAATGTACAACAGTTACCTTTTTTGGTAGTGTTTAACGCCCACTTTTACTACTTGTGGCACCACAGGCGATGACACTGGTGATATATGAAATGAAGATGGAGCTCCGTTGGAATGCAATGACGGGGGAAACCGGAGAACCCGGAGAAAACCCTCCCCTGCGCCGCAGTATAAAACATGAGTGAGATTTAATATTTTGAAGTTGACAGTACTGATATCATTGGAGCGTGAAATTTGCAGAAAAAATATTTTCGCGCAGTGTTAAGTCACACAATACAACAAATTTAAAGAAGTAGATTATATTTATACACGAAGTGATGTTTACAGGACCTCCATTGAAAAAAAAAAAAAAAAAAAAAAAAATCTGTCGCTGTCATGCCGCGGCCTCTGAAAATGCTGAGCATAGCGACGTCGTTAAATTTTAAAGTAACCCCTCTCGCGGACTTGTCTCCTGCTCTTCCCTCGCCATCTATCTAGACTTAAGACAGCCAATTTCCGCGCATTGGCACCATATCTCTCTGTTATTTTTACGACAGGTCCAGTCAGTCAAGTGCCTCTGTCAATACGGTCAACATGTTGCGTCGCTTAAAAAATTTGCTCATATGGAGTCGTTGAAAGGTATATATGATCACATTATTTTTTTCAAATATGCTGCCCGTTTGGGAGTATATCAACATTCCCAGCATTTACTATAAGGTAAGGATTTCAGTGTGTCCTAGCCGGCAGCATTTTCCCTGCGACTCTCGGTTCCCTCGCGCAGTGAAGAGAGGCCATGAGAAGGGGTACCTTATAATTTAACGACTCTATGCCGTTACCTAGCTTCAACATTAGCCACTCAAATAAAATAGTGCAAGGTACTCACCAAGATTGGTTATATGCGATTATATACAAAAAACTACTATTAATTCAGAGAACAAGCTCTCACCTCTGCAGTTATTTTTTATAATAAAGGGAGTATCGAGATCGGTAATCAAAATTCGGTATGGGTATCCAGAATCGAGAAATAGAGTAATCGATCTATCACTGATAATAATAACAACAATAATAATAATAATAATAATAATAATAACAATAATAATAATAATAGTGACCAAGCAAAATGTTCAAGAATATTGACCCTAAAATTACTATTTTATAGAAAAATAATTTTACTTTGTTGTAAAAGAGTTGTACTCAGTGTTCCAAACACAAGTAACATGACATAAGTGCGCTAGTAACAAAGATTATGCAGTACCTACACTGTGACACCTCGCAACAAACATAACCTCCAAAAGAAAAAAAAAATGATCTCAATGAAAGAAATGGTCTAAGAACCGAAACATTTAAAAAGTTATACTTTTGAGACGTTTAAATGTAGCTCCGTTTCTCGACCGTGTTAAAAAGTCATACGTAGTAGATGGACAACTATATCCCACGCACAATGCGAAAGCAATGATTCTGGGAATAACACATTGACTATTCGATGGCGAAATGGTGATGGTTTGCATGAAAATAAACCACTGATGCTCACCTTACGTAGGTTGCATAAATGTAGAGCATCTGTTCGAAACCTTTGCATTTTAATCGGTTAATTGAAGCTTCTAATGCGTTAGTAGCGCCTCCATTGCCTCAATAACATCCATACTTTGAAAATACTATGTCAGATTACAAAAATGATTAAAATAAATGCAATAGAAGCTTAATGGAAGAAATAGAAATTAAGTAATTTTACAATAGAACCATTCGCTTTGGGAATGGTGATTTGTTCAAATGTTTAAAACATTGATTTTGATGACATATATTAGCACATACTTTACATTTTTCAAAAATGTATAGTTTATATGGCATTTCTTACCAGAAGTAGGTTTAAGTTAAGATTTTGTACCACCCTGCACTGCTACTCTGAGCATATTGTTGAAGTTCCATTTCACTATTTCTACGAACTAAAATTGTCAACATTTTTACGCTTTAAATCACAAACAGTGCTCTTGAAATTAAGATGTGGACCTTTATCCAAATATCATTTTAAAGCTTATAAGGCCGGGCATGATGCGAAACAATATCTATGGCCTTAACCTAAATTGAAAAAACAAATTCTAGCCATATTAAATTAAAATCTGTTGTGTAAAAATACTTATTTTGAATTTAAAAATTCAGTTTTTTGTACAGCTGATTTACTTGAAATACTTGAGATGGTATTATTTTACTTGTCCAGAAAAATAAATTCGTGTATTGAAGTCTGATATATCCATATTTTAAACGTGCTACAATGTTTTTAAAAATAAACATTTTCAACTTCCAGTTTCCTTAAGGCTGTCAAAAATTTAAAACTTTTTAGTATACCATGCCAAACAACAACAAAATATTTTGTAAAGAGAGAATTAAAATATAGATATTTCATCCCCATGTGTGCATATATATCTTAATGTGATACACATCCCCTGGTACAGGTTTTTGTATGAAAGGAACACAACTCCAGGCCATCTCTACTCATTACCACTCAGTAAAGTTTTGTTTATTTTTAAATAAAGTTAAGTCATTGGATCTTTTTTCTGTTACAAAGTAAAATAACAGTTCTGTTGGAAGATACACAAACTACGAATCACACGGTAAATAGAACGATTTAATGGTTTTTGTTTTGAGGTAATTACTTTCAATGTTCAGTTCCAACATTATGCTTACAGTTTTGGGATTAATGTCTTAACTGTACAGCAATAATGTATTTAAGTGAGAGTGATATTCTGTCTGCACATGTGTGTAACGGTTTCTCTAAGGAAAGAAACAGAGGTATATACGAAAAATCCGATGTGTTCCATTCACATGATTTTCTCTATATCACTGCAACAAATTATTCTATTTACTTCATCTAATAGAGCAAAAATTAGCAGAAATAGTCTTATTAATTGCTTCCTTGTTGGTAGAATCGAAATAAGGGGGTACCATAGGTTAAAGTGATAGTCAAAAGCTGGTTGCTCTGCGACTGAAGTTCCTTTGTTTGTATGGACACGAGTTCACAAAGTCCTGTATAAGAAAAGTATAAGTTTTTATAGCTGAAACAAAAAACAAGGAATATCTTAAAAACAATAAATTCCAAGAAAAAAATGTATATAACATAAATTGTGTGTTTTAATGTGCTCTACATTTGTTGTGTGGTAAGTTTTGGTCCATCTCTTACGGTTTAGCAGTTATGCAAAATTCCGTAAAATTGACCCAGAATAAAGTAGTCTTCAGAGGCTATTCCCAGAAAATTCAAAATATACATTTTATTTGTCAGGTAAATATCTTTAAGATGCGATAGTTTAATCAAAATCGTTAGAGCCATTTTTTAGAAAATCAAAATTTTCGAAAAAAGTTCCATGTAAAGGGTAGTTGGAGGTGGGTGCATTTTTCTCAAAATCTTCATGTCGCATCCCTAGAAGATATTAAACTTAAATACCAAGTTTGGTATTTTACCGACTTTTCGTTTTTGAGTTATCGTGTTCACAGACACACGGACACACTGACACACGGACACACACACAGACCTTTTTCTGAAAATACTTTTTTTGGTTACAGAGAACCCTAAAACATATATTTCCGGTGAAATCTCGTTATTGAATTTTTTGGTGGAGTGCAATACCTTCTCTATACACTATGTACATAACACGTATAGAGAAAGTAAAAATAGATTCAGATAAACTGTGTAAAATTAAAAGGGCTAAATTTCAGGCCGAATCATAATCGCCTATTTGTGTGTAAGAATTCATATCTGAAAAACGGAAATGCAAATTTCCACGTACACTATGAAAATGTTCAAAAGGGCCAAAAAGAAGCGTGTTCTTTGTTAAAACAATTTTTAAAAACCAATGTTCCAAAGAATCAGAGACCTTCATATATTTTCCGATGACTGTGCAGCCCGAAATAGAAATTATAGAGTGGTGCTTTTTTCTTCCTTCCCGGAAATTGACTTCGTTGAAGAAATTTCATTAAATATGTCACTGTTTTTCAATCACAAGTCGCTGTTTCCTTGCAACCGACCGAAATTTCCAAGCAATAAAAACAAAATTATGTCATTATGATAGAATTTACAGTTTTAAACAGCATAGTGAATTAATGAACATGTGGCTAGTGTAAGCCTTGTTGTAAATTTTCTTCAACCTTGCACATTTCTAATCTTTACAAAAAGTCTACAGAAATTGCGTCTTAGGTTCTATAAACAATTCTCTGTCTACACGATCGTCGGTATGAAAAAGAGTTCCAAAGAAAGGAAAGCCCCCAGTATTAAGTTTGAGTATGGCAGCTCAGCACCAGGTGTGGTAATAACTTGGGACATTACAGTAAATACGAGGGCCGTTTTTTTTCAACCTCCGGTAGACTATAAATGAAAGACAAGTTCATAGAAAACAATTATTTTATTACTAAAAGTTGTATACACAAGGTTACTTTTCAACATAATCACCGAAAAGATTGAGACATTTATCGTACTTGTGCACAAGCTTTGCAATACCCGCTTCAAAAAATTTGCCGCCAATGATTTCAAATGAGCCTTGACGTGTTTTTGAAGATCTTTGTACTATAGGTTTGCGGAGACAAAAACAAACAAACGAAGAGGAATGCTGACTTCAGGAATTGTGTTGATCCATGACAACGCCCGTCCACACACTTCTGACACAACCCATCGGCTCCTTGAACAATTTCAATAGGACATTTTATATCAGCCGCCGTAGAGTCCTGACCTGGCACCCACCGACTCATCTTTTCCCTGAACTGAAGACGTGACTAGGAGGGCAGCACTTTCAAACCAACGAAGATCTTCAAAACAACGTCAATGCTCATTTGAAATCATTGGCGGCAACATTTTTTGAAGCGGGTATTGCAAAGCTTGTGCACAGGTACGATAACTGTCTCAATCTTTTCGGTGATTATGTTGAAAAATAACCATAAGTGGACAAAAATTTTAGTAATAAAATAATTGTTTTCTATGAACTTGTCTTTTATTTATAGCCTATCGGAGGTTGAAAAAAAAGGCCCTCGTACCTTCAGCTATGTCCTTAGCAGGAGTGACCCACACTCAGCGGCCATAAACACAAATAATATAGAAGAAACAGCAAGCTCCTTTAGTATGTTCTTGATGAACACGTGACATTCTTTATAGATCTCCTTCAGTGGAAAACTTCAGATACATCGGAAGACACTACGGTAAATAAACTATGTTAATCTCGTTGAAGTGAAAGCGTGTTAGAGTATATACATTTTCATATTGATGCATAATTTGAAATTGTTATGGTGGAGCAATTTGGTCTGAGGTGTCAAGTAGGTGTTTATTTTGAAAAGGTGCCTAAGTAAGGTGTCTAAAATTAGCTGTTATGCTGTTTAAATTATCAGTCAAAATATTCCTAAAGAAGAATTTATGGGTTGAAGACCATTTTTTTTTTCATCCGCTTTAAAGTCTGTACTCCTTGACTGTTAAGCCTGAACAGTTTTTTCAGGTTCCTGAAAAATGTTAATTTTGTGGGCGAACCCCTTTTCAAAACAATCAGTTAATATCATTGCCACTGTGCAACTATTCTACTATATAATATGCGAGGGCTTATGCAAGTTGACAGACTGCTTCTTGATATATGTATGTACGTACACGGGAATTCCTCGAATGGGAGTCTACATTTTCCGTTGTGCAATCGCCTTGTTGGCGTCTAAAGCTTTCAGTATACTTTACATGTATTAGTACTGTGGTTAAGTATCATAAAGTTGATGTAAAATAAAAAAAGAAAGAAAGAGTTCCATTATCGTGATCTACATAATTTACACTACGGGTTGACACATGTGACGTAATTAACAGAGGGGCTCTGGGCTACCTCTTTTTTCACTTGACAAATTATGTATGCATTTTTGATCAGGATTTATTGGAACTTATCCTTAACAATGTAAATAATTTCAATGAAATATAATATATGCAGCTAATAATAATAATAATAATAATAATAATAATAATAATAATAGGACGAAGAAGAATTAAACACTTGTAATTTTACCCATTAAAGACTTTAAATTAAAAACAAAATGAAAATAATCACTCCGTCTGTTTTTGAAATGGATAGCATCTGACTTTGTTTCCTTTAGGTAAATTAGGAATCTCCAGCAATAAATATCACTAGGCTGGCTAAACAGCATATATCAGTTTGCTTCGGCTGTCCTCCATACTTGTCGGCTAGGCCTCGCATGGCGAGAGAGAGAGAGAGAGAGAGATATCTTTTCGTCTGTTTCCGCATACTTGCCCAATTCACTACGCCGGTCAGTTATGCTACTCCCGCTTGAAAAGGCAGGCTTACAATACATTGTGAACAACATCGAGTGTATCGCAGGGAGTCCATTTTATGCCGTAACAATGGGCTAGAATGCAAACAGCCAAATGCTTAGGAGTACATTCTTTGTTATTTATACATTTAATAGAAATTCTTCCTTACCAAATTTACTGGGCTAGCTAGCCCACAGAATACGCCCATGGTTAACTTCTATCACGTGATCACAGGCAATATCCCAAAGTAATCGGCGTCGACATTTTGTTTTGACAATATGATGTCATTGAAACCCTTGTTAAAGAAGAAAAGTCTGTAATAGAAAGACATAGGTGAACCACTTCAAAATTTGGAGCACGAGCGTTGAAGAGAAGTCAGGCGTGTCACTGTGAATGAAATCGCAACAAACTTGCAATAAGACAGTGAAGTGCAGTAAACAATTCAATGCTTAGGTTACAACGGGATGGTTCTCCAGCATGATAACACGCGGCCTCACACTGTTCGTGTCATTGTGGAGCAAATTAGGATGTTTCGGTGGAAACATTTGCGCAACCTCCCTACTGTTCCGACTTGGCCCCCTCAGACTATCACATTTTTGGTTCTATGAAGGAACAGCTGCGAGGCCATCGCTACGAGACGTTGAAGGGTATCCAGAAGGTGGTGGGTCAATATCTTAGGGCCACTGCAACGAACTTCTACAGCAAGGGAATTTTCAAACTTACAAAACGGGTGGAAAATGTGTGGATTGGAGACTGTCAAAAATATAGAAATGTTTCTAGGTTAAGATGATGCATTGGTTTCTTTAAACAATAACACCTAAGATCCATTACATTAGTTTGTTCATGATTTTGAGATTGCTGCATGACCCGCACTATGGTTAGTGGTTAATATAGAGCGGTTCTGGCGCATTGGCAAGTGCGCATACACAGGAAAGATAGGGAATACAATGCCGGTGTATACCCTAGCGTGAGCATACATGGTAAAGATAGGGAATTCAAGGAGGAAGAGAGGATCTAACCTTTGGTTAGAGTATTAAGGGTATTTGTCAGTCCTTGAGGGTGCTTTTCCAAGGCCGTCTGCATTGTTTTTTCAGTTCCGTTTATGGTTTTTCTAAGATTTTGTAAGATGTTCTATCGATTGATGTACTCCAGGGCTGCTGTCTGAAGACCTTTTTTTATTATTTTGCAGTATTTTTCTCTGCTTCTTGAATGTGTACAGAACATTTATAACACTTCTTGTGGGTTTTCGGGTGCTAAGACAGATGTTTGGAATGCTTTTTAATGACATTTCATGTCATTTGGAGGATATTTAGAGCCCTAGGACAGTTAGTTTCAGGGTACTTTTCAGACATTTTTTAGCTCTTTTCAAGTGATTTTACGCCATTTTGTGGGTATTTGGAGCTCTAAAACACAGGTATTTTAGGCTTTTGCAAACGTTTTTGCACATATTTTGCCGTATTTTGCAGTGGTTTCAATGCTTTTTAACACTTTTATAAGGCTTTTGGTATGTTTAAGTGTTATTTTTTCAGTGATTGTAGCGCTTTCTCATACGTTTTTCAGGATATTAATGTTGATTTTTAGCGTTGTCAATGTTATTTAGCATACTTTTTAATGTCATGCCATGCCATTTTGGGGAGTGTTTAGGAGTGTAGGTCAGTGTAGTGATTAGACATTTTAGATATTTTCCATACATCTCGAATCGTTTGGTTGGTATAAAGAGCTATAAAACAGATATTTTGGCCCCTTTAAGGTGTATTACTAATTTTTAACAGTACTTTACGGTGTTTTTAACGTTTTTAACGCTTTTATAGACAATTTACACATTTTAAGCCTATTTAGCAGAATGTTGTAGTGTTTTGTAGTGCTTTCTGTCTCCCTACAGCCATTTACGACTTTTAAGGTATTCAGAACTATAGGGTAGTGTTAAACCCTCAGGCTATATGTATTTCAACTCACTTGAATGTATTTTTGGAACGTCTTTAATTACTTTGTGACGGTGACGAAGGTGTACCTTCGACATTTTGTTCGTTTAGGAGCATTTTAAGCGTATTTGAAGCGACATGACGGCTTGTAGTCCTTAATGCTTGATAGTAATTGATGTAAATTTTGTGCTAGTTTATGTGGTTACTACAACAATTTTATGCATTTTTTACAGTAATTGATGTCAACGATTCAGTGTTTCAGACTCTTTTCTCACCATTTACCATGTTTTCCAGAATGTTCATGTGTTGCAGGATGATATGATCGCTTTTATAGACTATCTAGTATTTTATAGTTTTGCCATATTTTGCCATAGTTTGCGCCCTTTATGATCATTTCTGTATTCTGTGTCAATTTTTTCCTGTCCTTTAAGAGTCACAGTATATATCCTTTTCGCATGATCAGATGATAACTTTTGAAGCGAGGAATATGTTTGTACGGTTTACAGTCTTACTTAGGTTGCAAATCCAACATAACCTAACTTTTCGTGTCTCCATCCTTTTTTTATTTCTCTTTTTGTATGATGTCTCTCTTCTTAGACTGTCACTAAAAAAATGACCTAAGCCTTTGTTGTCGAAGTGCTAACAGTTTAGTAAACATTATGACTCCTTGTGTTTTATTCGTCTTTTGTTGTCTTTGCCTTTATTCAAGATTTTTTTCTCTAGAACAATGATATAGACATTTGCTGTTGTTTCTGTTGAAGCGTTGAGCATATCTTTTGACTCACTGTTAGTAGTTTTTAGCTTCTAGTTTTTATATAAAGATATCTAGCATGTGAGGTTAGGCGTCTCTCCTCTTTTATCTGGGCTTGAGACCAGCATTAGAAATTTATTATAATGGCAGAGTACCCGCCGACCCTCATTCTTATTCTTCTTATTCTTCTATAAGTGTGTGTCTTTTACTAGGTACATGGGAGCGTTTGCAGTGTAAACTTCAATTTTCTTTCTCGTTACCGATGGTGAGCAATGCATGTAGTATTCTCTCATGATACGTTCACAACTTTGTAGTGACCATAAGCATAGGTTGATATTCCATCAACAGCAATCACTCTTTTATCATCATGAGGCGATAGTGCGATTTTGTTGACTTTTACAGACGAAGCGTTATGCTGTTGTGACATGATCAAATTCATAGGAGTTCTTATTATCTCACTGTTTTTAAGACAGTCTACATAACTATCGAATGCGATGTACTGCTTAATAGCGCTTCGTTTTATACCTTTAATCTTTTTGATCATTCCTCCATCAATATCAAGAGCATGCATCTTAGGTCTCAGTCCGACAAAGCGTTGGATGATTTTTCCATTAGCTAACTTTCCCAACACGTTTTTGTTCTGTGTGGAGTGGCATATGTGGCTTGCAGGGTAATCAGATGTATCCAAATGCTCAAGAAATTGCATTTTGTCCTGGCATATGTCGGCTGTTGTAACTCGATGAATGAAGGAGTCTGTATCCATCTACATAAGCTTCAGGTTTTCAGTCCCATAATACGGCAATAGTACATCATATTGGTATGAATACATGAGGGTTTTTGACATATCTAGTACGCTCATTCCGATGTATATTGGCTTGTTGAATATAATCTGTCGTGAGGCCATATGAACAGCTGCTAGGTTAGGTCCATATATACTTCTATCGATGAATGTCGGCTTAGCAATCAGCTTTTCCAATGTTTTCGCGTTTGTCACAAGGCGTATGTCCATGCGATTTCGTATATTCTCCATGGTTTTTCCAAACATAGCATTGTTGAAGAGTTTGTACAGATCCTTTTCAAAGTCATTTCTAGCCTGTTGCCTCAGCTTGTTATTAAACGCTATGTAAGGTTTTAACCAGCACGATTGTTGAAATTGTAGCACTCGATGATTTTTGTCAGTCGTAGTCCATGTGAGAGGGCCTGTTTTAACGCCTTGTAATGTACAACATACTTCTTCCTACTTCCAAGGTGTGCAATTAGTTTCTTTACAGTTGAATTCTTTGGCTTCAGACACTCAGGCAAGAATGGCAAATCATTATGAAGATCGTGAAGCTCAGTAGGATAATCCGCATCAACTTCGAATATATATCCAAGAGGATCATCTTCTTTTAGTGTTTCTATATTAATACTGTCGGGAGAAATCCACTGAAATCCTCCTCGGTGTTTTGCAGGATAGATTGCATTCATTATGAAGACTTCCGCGATATTCCCCAGTCAAATGGTCATGTTCCCTAACTTTCCAGTTTTCTTCAGTGAATTTTTTATTACACAAGTAGCGTTCGGTAGAAGACCTGAAATCCTCCTGTTGTTGGTCCGATAGTTTAAGAGGTTTAGCAGATCTGTATACACTGCTAATCTTATTAGCAAGAGACATTAGATAATCCATAAATTTCTTAGCAGCATCATAACCTCTGTATACTTAAGGGACAATAGGAAGAGCAGTCTGCAGCTGCTCAAAAGATGACGATGGTTTGACATAAACAGCGAAACTCATTGGGGAATGCTTCTGATAAGCCGTTGTATAGGAAGCTACGGGATTAGACTCGCATGAGTAAATTTGACTAAGAATACTCTCAAAATCCGCATAGATGACATACGGGAGTTTTAGCATCCTTTCCACATTTTTAAACTGAACGATAGAGGTCTCCTTTGTAGGCATAACTATCCTAGCGACAGCATGATTCCTACAGATAGTAGCATGTTCCTTCAATTTTTTCACTCCACTTCGTCCATATTGCCCATCAAAGTGGGTGAGGCAGCGTTTACATGTGTACACTTGTCCTTCATATTTTGTCTTTTGATCTCGAATAAGTTTCCCAAAGTTCTTGATATATACATAGTGATGCGTGCCATTTTCATCACACAGAAGAAGAAGGTCGCGATGATCAACTAGTTCTTCCTCCACAACCTTTATTGGAAATACTTCTTTCTTTTCATCCAGTCCAAACACGTTGATAGATATATTATTTTTCTTTTCAAATGTTGGGATTTCAGACAAAGGCGTAGGAAACGTGATGCATGAGAAGTCATATTTTTTCTCGAGTATCTTGTATTTGCTGACAAGTTGAGGATCCTTTTCAATGTATTGTGCAAGGATAGCGTATAAAAAGCACCTCTCATCACGATGGTTCTGGGTGTTGATACACGCTTTCTTTGCTTCTATAGATGCAGGTAAAGGAATATAACTGTTTCCACGAAGAGGGTTGTACTTGGTAATTCGAAGGCGCACTCCCTCCACAGCAAGCAGAGCCCAATTGCTTCCTTTAAGTTGTGATTCATCCATTTCAGCATCCAGTTTCTTGAATTTCGTCTCTAGTATGGTGTTTAAATCAGTTTCTAGAAATACTGCCTGATTCCTGGTTTTGAAGGTCTTGTCTGTAGTGTCTCCAGCACTATTTACAAATCGGCATTCCACTAGCAGGTTAATCTTCAAAGCTTTATGCATGGGGAGCTCTTTTTGAACAACTTGTATAATCCTATGTTTAGCTTCCTGTAGCTTCCTGTAGGTCCTTGCTTGAATTGCATCGGATGAAGTTAGATTTAAGACGTCCTTCAAACGAAGCCTCATACTCTTTCATGTCACACTCATTTTCCATTGTAGTCAATAGTTGATGTCGGGTAGGCTCGGTTTTTGTTTTCTTCAGAGGCATGTCTGCTCCGCAATGCTCTTCATGACGAATTCCATTGTATCCGCTGCTGAAGGTTGCAGCACAATGCTTACATTTGAAGAGTTGTCCGCAACTCATTTCATGGCGTCTCTTGTTATAGCTCCGTTGACAGCTTTTTCCACACTTAATACAACTGTAGCCAGAAGTAGAGCTCGCAGATACCCCGCTGAATGTAGCTTTCTGCATTTCTCCAATCTGATAAATACTTCTAAGTATGATAAAAATGACAGAGCCTTTATCGCCGTAACACGTTCTTCTCGCTATTCGTAGCTAGTTTCACTGAGAGGAGCTAATAAACTCGACTCGAAGCAAACTGTCGCAATGAAGATCTGCTATAGACATCCCCTCCTATTTATACCTCCTGCTAGGAGGTCACGTGACTTAAGCAATGCCATTTCCCTGGTTTTTCTGCGTTTCCTGCTCGAGTTAGAACTCACATTTTAGAACCTTTAAGAAGTTGAATTATATATCAGATACAGTTTTTTCATATTTAATAGATCTTATAGTTTTTATATACTTTTATCTACACTAACCCATGAATTATCATATGACCGAAGTTTAAACATGTACAGGTGAAAGTTCAGCATTCATTTCCCGTTGTTGTATCTCATAAAAGTCGTCCGACAGGTTAGTGCATCTACCTTCCGCTTCCTAAAACCGGTTTTCATGTTTTAACCCCTCCCCGTGCATGTTCTTCCCAACGTCATACGTCACTATTTAACATCACCTCCTAAAAGCCTTGTTTTTATCATGCCTATTCTTGAATCATCATGTTCATACATGCTCTCCTTCCACGCCATACACTACCCTCGACAGAAGGATAGTAGCCAGAACAGATGTATACACCTTCCCCTCTAGTATGCACACCCATATTTTAAAGGTTTTAAAGAAGTTAAATTATACGCCAATCGCATGTTTTTTTGTGTTTTAATGTCTCTATTAGCGTTTATATACCATTATACAGATAAATTCATACATTTTTATTTTTGGTAATGTTTAACGACCGCTTTTACTACTTGTGGCACCGCAGGCGATTCATTTTCATTTAAACTTGTATTTTGCATGTGAAGTCGGAAACCTCTCAATCATCACATGTTATTTACACATAAACGTTATCCAACAGGCTAACTCATCTTCCTTCCCCTAAAGATCAGGCTTTCGTCATATTTTCACTAATTTTTAGGTTTACGCTTTCTTATATAGCCCCAGGGTAGCATTGTAAGCACACCCCCTATCAGTAAAAGTATTATTTAATTTAGTTGCATTTTCTCCAAGTTTTAAGTAATCCAAGCCTAGAGTGTAAGGATTAGGTAGTTGTATATACCTAATTCAGCATATTAATACATCTACATAAGCGCTCCAGGGCTTATTCACCTTTAAAAGTTGCAATGCACATGAAATCTTAGAAAGTTCAGTCATGAAAAGACGGGAATCGAACCAGTGTTCTTTTTATAACGTTATTAACCAGTTTAATATTCCCAAAACTAGCCCTTATTGTGCATATTTATTTAAGCTATATAACACTCTTAATTTAGAAGTTATAAAAACGGACCCTTTATAGACTCGCACTAAGTCCCTAATGCTATCTTTTTTTATTTGTATCAATATTCAAGAACGGAGGGAGGGGCAACCGCTTCCGCTTTATTCGCTCTCTTCAAATCCATTCCTCTTAAGAGCTATTCACCTTAGAATTTAGGTCCATTAGAGTCGGCGATCGAAGCGGGTACTCTAGACTAAGAAGTACTTAGAATCTTAAAATGCATGTGCTAAAAGCATCAACATACACGTATTCCTGGTAATTTCGGTCTAATATTCGAGAATTGCGCTCAAAACTTATGTCCTCGAAAGTTATAAAGTCGAACCAAAGACCTACAATCATAATTTATTCTCAAAACTGTTGTCGCTTAACAATAACTATGTTGGAGGCTTTGCTACGTCTCGTTAGGATTAATAGTTCCTGAGATAATTATTTTTAAAGATTTTGCTCAAACGCAGGACCTTCAGGTAAATCTGTATATATTTAACAAATTCCCGTAATGCTGTATACTGAAAAAAGTTGTTCGAAGCCAATATCTAAATTAGTATAGCCCCTTTAAGAGATTAAAATTTCATACATCAACCTAGAATCGAACCGAGGCCCTCAAGGTTAAAATCAATATATAATCATAGTTTGGCATGCTAAGACCATTAACACTAGCTTTTCTATGTTCATTTAGGCCTTATAGTTCAGGTTTCAGCCCAAAACTGACAAAGTCGTCGAAAGTTATGGATTCGAACCAAGGATGCAGGATTCCAAATTATAATTTAATCTGATGTAGTGCAATAATAGTTACGACATAATCTTTGTCCCATCATGCTAAGACTAACTAATCTTGAGAAAATTAAGTTTACGATTTCACATCAAACCCCGGACTCTAAGGTAAACCAGTGTCAATTTTTGACATTTCACCAATACCTATCTATTGAATGCACTTTATTCGAAGTCTTTATCTAAGTAAGTTTAGGAGATATATGAAGCTAAATTTTAATACATCCACCCAGATTCGAACCCAAGTAATTTGAAGCCCCGGCAGTATATGTCCTTGGGTCGCAGTAAGCAGAGGAGTTGATCACTTTTTACAGCATTGTTCTATCTTAAGCCGTTCAGGAGATGATTACATTACATCATGGCATGTTTTAAAAGAAACATGCTTGCCTCCAAAGGAAGCGTTCTACAATAGACTAAATGAAGAGGAAATCAATGATCAAGACTACGAACATGCTAAAAATGTATGGGATCAGTTTAATATCTGAAATTTGGGGGAATACAGTGATCTCTACTTAACCTCAGATGTTCTGCTACTTGCAAATGTTTTTGAAGACTTCAGAGAGCAAACATTGAATACTCATAAAGTTGATCCTGCACATTACTTTACATCTCCAGGACTAACTTGGGACGCTATGCTTCTGTATACCAGAATTGAACTAGAATTATTAATGGATTATGAGCAGCTTCTCATGGTATAATCAGGAATAAGAGGAGGACTATGTCAGGTGTCTCATCGGTATGCCCAGGCTAACAACACTTACATGGAGGAGTTTGATCCTAATAAACCAACTCAATTTATTACATACGAAGACGCAAATAACCAATATGGATGGGCTATGCAGCATCCACTGCCTTGTGGAGGATTTCAGTGGATTTCTCCCGACAGTATTAATATAGAAACACTAAAAGAAGATGATCCTCTTGGATATATATTCGAAGTTGATGCGGATTATCCTACTGAGCTTCACGATCTTCATAATGATTTGCCATTCTTGCCTGAGTGTCTGAAGCCAAAGAATTCAACTGTAAAGAAACTAATTGCACACCTTGGAAGTAGGAAGAAGTATGTTGTACATTACATGGCGTTAAAACAGGCCCTCTCACATGGACTACGACTGACAAAAATCATCGAGTGCTACAATTTCAACAATCGTGCTGGTTAAAACCTTACATAGCGTTTAATAACAAGCTGAGGCAACAGGCTAGAAATGACTTTGAAAAGGATCTGTACAAACTCTTCAATAATGCTATGTTTGGAAAAACCATGGAGAATATACGAAATCGCATGGACATACGCCTTGTGACAAACGCGAAAACATTGGAAAAGCTGATTGCTAAGCCGACATTCATCGATAGAAGTATATATGGACCTAACCTAGCAGCTGTTCATATGGCCTCACGACAGATTATATTCAACAAGCCAATATACATCGGAATGAGCGTACTAGATATGTCAAACACCCTCATGTATTCATACCAATATGATGTACTATTGCCGTATTATGGGACTGAAAACCTGAAGCTTATGTAGATGGATACAGACTCTTTCATTCATCGAGTTACAACAGCCGACATATACCAGGACAAAATGCAATTTCTTGAGCATTTGGATACATCTGATTACCCTGCAAGCCACATATGCCACTCCACACAGAACAAAAACGTGTTGGGAAAGTTAGCTAATGGAAAAATCATCCAACACTTTGTCGGACTCAGACCTAGGATGCATGCTCTTGATATTGATGGAGGAATGATCAAAAAGATTAAAGGTATAAAACGAAGCGCTATTAAGCAGTACATCGCATTCGAGAGTTATGTAGACTGTCTTAAAAACAGTGAGATAATAAGAACTCCTATGAATTTGATCATGTCACAACAGCATAACGTTTCGTCTGTAAAAGTCAACAAAATCGCACTATCGCCTCATGATGATAAAAGAGTGATTGCTGTTGATGGAATATCAACCTATGCTTATGGTCACTACAAAGTTGTGAACGTATCATGAGAGAATACTACATGCATTGCTCACCATCTGTAACGAGAAAGAAAATTGAAGTTTACACTGCAAACGCTCCCATGTACCTAGTAAAAGACACACACTTATAGAAGAATAAGAAGAATAAGAATGAGGGTCGGCGGGTACTCTGCCATTATAATAAATTTCTAATGCTGGTCTCAAGCCCAGATAAAAGAGGAGAGACGCCTAACCTCACATGCTAGATATCTTTATATAAAAACTAGAAGCTAAAAACTACTAACAGTGAGTCAAAAGATATGCTCAACGCTTCAACAGAAACAACAGCAAATGTCTATATCATTGTTCTAGAGAAAAAAATCTTGAATAAAGGCAAAGACAACAAAAGACGAATAAAACACGAGGAGTCATGTTTACTAAACTGTTAGCACTTCGACAACAAAGGCTTAGGTCATTTTTCTAGTGACAGTCTAAGAAGAGAGACATCATACAAAAAGAGAAATAAAAAAAGGATGGAGACACGAAAAGTTAGGTTATGTTGGATTTGCAACCTAAGTAAGACTGTAAACCGTACAAACATATCCCTCGCTTCAAAAGTTATCATCTGATCATGCGAAAAGGATATATACTATGACTCTTAAAGGACAGGAAAAAACTGACACAGAATACAGAAATGATCATAAAGGGTGCAAACTATGGAAAAATATGACAAAACTATAAAATACTAGATAGTCTATACAAGCGATCATATCATCCTGAAACACATGAAAATTCTGTAAAACATAGTAAATGGTGAGAAAATTGTCTGAACCACTGAAACGATGACATCAATTACTGCAAAAAATGCATAAAATTGTTGTAGTAACCACATAAACTAGCACAAAATTTACATCAATTACTATCAAGCATTAAGGACTACAAGCCGTCATGTCGCTTCAAATACGCTTAAAATGCTCCTAAACGAACAAAATGTCGAAGGTACACCTTCGTCACCGTCACAAAGTAATTAAAGACGTTCCAAAAATACATTCAAGTGAGTTGAAATACATATAGCCTGAGGGTTTAACACTACCCTATAGTTCTGAATACCTTAAAAGTCGTAAATGGCTGTAGGGAGACAGAAAGCACTACAAAACACTACAACATTCTGCTAAATAGGCTTAAAATGTGTAAATTGTCTATAAAAGCGTTAAAAACATTAAAAACACCGTAAAGTACTGTTACATATTAGTAATACGCCTTAAAGGGGCCAAAATATCTGTTTTATAGCTCTTTATACCAACCAAACGATTCGAGATGTATGGAAAATATCTAAAATGTCTAATCACTACACTGACCTACAGTCCTAAACACTCCCCAAAATTGCATGCCATGACATTCAAAAGTATGCTAAACAACATTGACAACGCTAAAAATCAACATTAATATCCAGAAAAACGTATGAGAAAGCGCTACAATCACTGAAAAAATAACACTAAAACATGCCAAAAGGCTTATAAAAGTGTTAAAAAGCATTGAAACCACTGCAAAATAAGGCAAAATATGTGCAAAAACGTTTGCAAAAGCCTAAAATATCTGTGTTTTAGAGCTGCAAATACCCACAAAATGGTGTAAATCACTTGAAAAGAGCTAAAAAATGTCTGAAAAGCACCCTGAAACTAACTGTCCTAGGGCCCTAAATATCCTCCAAATGACATGAAATGTCATTAAAAAGCATTCGAAACATATGTCTTAGCACCCGAAAACCCACAAGAAGTGTTATAAATGTTCCGTACACATTCAAGAAGCAGAGAAAAATACTGCAAAGTAATATAAAAAGGTCTTCAGACAGCAGCCCTGGAGTACAAACAATCGATAAAACATCTTACAATTCTTAGAAAAACCATAAAGGGAACTGAAAAAAACAATGCAGACGGCCTTGGAAAAGCACCCTCAAGGACTGACAAATACCCTTAATACTCTAACCATAGGCTAGATCCTCTCCTCCTTGAATTCCCTATCTTTACCATGTATGCTCACGCTAGGGTATACACCGGCATTGTATTCCCTATCTCTCCTGTGTATGCTCACTTGCCAATGCGCCAGAACCGCTCTATATTAATTACTATGCTTTATGTTTGTGTTTATGTATTCATAAAATCCTATAACCTAAATCATTCACATTATAATTTATTTTTAAATAGCTGATTTTATATAGTGAGGATTATATAATAGGGAATGTAACACTTAATCGATTTATTTATTTTTAGTATTAATATTTGTACTATCAATACTTTTTTTAATTATTAGTCATACATAACCACAGATATAAACCATAGAAAGTGAAATATTCATTGCAATTTAAATTGCAGGTGGCATAAAATGTGGGGTAATTGATTCCCTGGAATAGGCAAGAACAGTAATATTTGCCTGAACTACATAAATTTGTGATCTGCTGCTGAGATGGAAGTAGTGATAAGTACTAGATATAGGCTAAGGATAACTGCTAGGACTGCTGCTATTCTTGGAACCACTTGTGAACCACGGTCACCTTAGGTACCGCCACTGACAGGTTATCAATGGTGTTTCACCAGTTGACCTCCAGAGAAAAGCTGATGCAATGAGAATGTAAGATCGAGGCTCATGAATAGAATAGAATTTATTCACCTTAAGAAGTACAATGAATTTATGGCTTCGTCAAAAAGAAAATCATGCATATTTAACAAACTGAATAGTGATTACACTTCTACATACATAATATTTTACAATAGTGATCAAAACTAAACAAAATTAACGCTATGTATAATATTGGTCTTGAAGGAAGTCGTTAAATTTTCACTTGAGCAGAATTGTATCCTTCAGATGAAAAGATCCCATGAAGCAAACAAGTTCACAAGGGCAGCCAATGTCTTAAAATATGAACTATGGTTCGAAGCTATAAAATCAACGGAAGGCTATGGTTCATTAACTAATTTACAGATAAGCAGATGTTTACCAAAACGATTAACATTTCAAGTCAAAATAAACAAGTTGCGTGGTTTAGTATTTTTGGTACCTAAGACAATAGAAACTATGTATTAAATAAATCATCAACAAAATACATCATATAGTTGAAAAGTATAGCAGTAACTTCCTTCACAAATGCTTTGCTCTGTGATACCTTGATAGCCTTAGCGAGTTTTTAATATAAATTAAACCTTTATGACAAACCGAATTCAAGCTTTTGGTTAGTTGATGCTGTTGTTGATGTTATTCTATGAATGAGTGGTATTTGTTGTAAAGCATACAAATATTTTTATATTCATGTGTGAATGAAACTTTTTTTTTTTTTTTTTTTTTAAACAGTAACGGAGTCTGATCAGGACTCCGGTACTGTATCCCTATTTACATTTCCACCCGTAGGTTTTACTGATTACTGGTTTACTGGTTTTACTGTTTCTTTTACAAACAAATACACATTGCACAAACATATAACATCCATGCCCAAGGCGGGACTCGAACCCACGATCCCCTGCCCACGAAGCACCAAAGCGAGACGCTTTAGCGAGCGTGGCCACGGGGACCGGCTTCTTAAGATACAAATACACGGTAAAGGTAGAGCCTGAGAAAAGTAGTTTATTTGGAGTACATTCACTCACTTGATTATCATTATCCTTTTCATGTGGTTTAAACACCTTAATATAGTTGTTAAGTAATTAAGTTCTCCATATGGGGATTCCGTATGCCAATACTGAATATATATATATATATATATATATATATATATATATATATATATATATATATATATAGTCAATACTGAAATTCCAATGTTTTAAGACATCTAGGTTGTATGTTTTATAGCATATACAACTTAATTTGTTAGAAAGTTGACATGCACCGTCCAACTGAGCTGAGAATCAATAATAATCCTTAAAAGCTTCGCACAATGACTCATTAAACAATGTATCTAATACTGAAACTTATACAGGATTATGAACTCCCAATGGTTCATTGAATTTGAGAGATGCATTTTTTGGCAGTGTTTAACGCCCGCTTTAACTACTTATGGCACCGCAGGCGGTGACACTGATGATACATGAATGAAGATGGAGCACTTGTGGAGTGCGATGGCGGGGGAAACTGGAGAACCCGGAGAAAACCCGCCCCAGCGCCGCTTTGTTCACCACAAGTCTCACATGCGGTCGTTTGGGATCGAACCCGGGCCGTCTAGGTGAGAGGCGAGTGGTGTAGTGGCCTTGAGAGATGTAGTTTTATTCATATTTATATGAAGCTTATAACATGATTTTTTCCAAAGAGCCTGGAAAGAATTTTTATCTATATCAAATTTTTATTTTCTCTATCTATAACATTTTGGTTTCGGATTGAATACTTCACACACATCGTTAAACAAAAGTAGAGTGATGCCTCTTCAAGTTTTTCCTCTTAGAAAATCTACCTGGCTTTTGAAATATTAATTTACATACACTGCGTTTCCTATTTCCTCTTGAAGCTTCTGAAAGTGGTATATTGGAAGTCAATTTCTTTGAAATGCTGTTCTCTTGAGTAGTGAGGGATTGATAAGGTAACTGAACCTTATATGTTTATTATAAATGCATGTTTTATTTAATCGAGAAAGACAATTCATCATTTTCCTCTTTATATCCATGTAAGTTCATTTCTTGGAAAGTTGCAAAGCTTCATGTGGTCCTTGTAGAGTCGCTGAAGCATTGCGTTGCAAATGAATACATTCAGATGTGTCTAAAGTTGTATGAAGCATGGATGAGAAGCTGTATGTTCAACAGTATTTATTGTCATATACTTTTTTAATGTATTGCGCATAAACATGCATAGGAATTTCCAAACATTAGTTAGGACAAAAGATTATATTGATCGGTTACTGGACTTTCAGCAGCGACTTCGCAGGTTACAAACCACGCCCATGCCTCGTATGCTGTGTTTGCGTTTGTAAACAGCATTCACCAGATCATGTCTACCTTTTGAAAGTGACCAATGGTCGCTTTTGTTTACATTCCTTGTATTGCATAGTGGTTTGAGAGTAGGTAATCTGAAGCCAAGTGCTTAAGAATTCCTATGCCTGCACATAAATACAGTTAGGTAAGATATCTAGTATCTATCCGCTCATGGTTTCTGGCTGAAATGCAATCATTCACTACTAATCAATTCCCTTTACACCGCAGCATTTGATGCTAGACTCGTATTTCTAGTTAAGCTTACAACTAGTTAAGCTCCCATACCTTGGAGCGCGTATTCTCCTTAGATTAAACCGAATAAATCGCTAAACTATCGCGAAACTTTCAGTCATGGTAATAAATCGTTCTTTCACCCAAGCCGTGTGTAGTACAGCATTGGAAAGGTAGAAGCACTCTGAAAAATTCAATGCTCTAAGCAAAATTTGAACCACGGATCTCCTGGTTTCCGTCTAGTTGTTCTAACCAACTGAGCCTTTATGGCAGCAGCCCGGCACGGTATTAAAGCAACTTAGTAGGGGAATTTAATGGTGTAATTTGGAAAATCCACAATATGGAGGTTATTTTATGGACATTTATCCGTTATTATACATAACGATGATGATAATTTTGCTATGTATCAAAGTTCTAGTTTAGACAGTTATTTAAATAATAATTTTGTTTTCTAATTTCATTGCTCCAATAAAAATGAGCCACGTGATGCATTTTTAAAATATTCACATAAAAATCCAGTTTAGCAGTAAATGAGTTTACAAATAGATTTATTATGTTGAATGTTTATATTAGCCCTGATTGGTGTAGAAAATTATTACTTTTCGTACTCTCCAAAACCCTTGAATTTTCAAAATTTAATAATTTATATCTCAAAATTGGAGCATGAATTCAAAAAAGTGTTCGTATATAGCAGTTTTATTTACTGTACTTTTAAGAGGAAGTATAATTTTTTTTAAAAAAAGAAAGTGGTGACAAATTGCATACTGTGGAGCATTTTGAGTACAGGAAAGTGTTGGAAAAAAGATTTGGGAGAAAATAAGATTTACAGATGGGAGTGCCCATTAAAAGCATGCGCCTACCCATTTATAACTTTAGTTAGTTGGTAGTTAAAGTGAGGCAAATGGGAAAAACGAACTTTATAGTTGATATCATTTTATTATAAAATTAAATCATATTTTTAATTTTTCACAATTTTTGGTCAAGTTTCACGGATGCAGTACCTTAATGCAGAGCAACCGTACGGACAATCGTGGCTCAGATCCCGGCTATTGAATATCTGTCCTACACACACCTTGTGCGAAAGAACAATTAATTACCATCGACTGACTTAATAGTTAAACTGTGAAGTCCGGGACTTAAAATACTCACGACATTGTGTGTTGCCATTGCGGTATGTCATCTAAAAATAATTTGAGATCTCCTCATGGTTTGCCGGAAAAAAAAATCGAGCCCGTTAGGGAGTTTAATGCCCGCACCGGCACGTTTGCATAGAACTCAGTTGGTTTGACTGTTAGAACAGCTAGGACAGAAACCGGGAGATCAGTCTAATTCTAGCTCTCTAACAATGTTCTATACTCGGCTTGAGTGAAAGAACAATTAGTTACCATTAATTGACGTAAGTACAAGTTACAAAAAATGATTTAGAAATATGGTTGAAGTATATCAGTAGAAAAATCAGAAGTTATGGCATTTATGGGAAAACAGATAAAAATATCGAAGGTAGTGTTACACAATAAAGTGTTAAAACAGGTGATAACATTTAATTACTTATAATATAACTTTTAAAACAAGCAATGAAAAAGTAAGTAATAAAGTAATTTCCAACATATTTGAGGAATAACAGCTTGCACCTTGAAAAGAAAAACCCGAAAGGATACAAGGATACAAATCTAAAACTCTATAAGGCCATGGCTGTTCCGGTTTTACTATGTGGTTCGGAGACATGGGCACTTAAAACGAAAGATTGGAACCAAATACAAGCGGCAGAAATGAAATATCTCCGAGCAGTAAAAGTGTGTACCAGACAAGATCATATTAGAAACGAAGACATAATGAGAGAATTAGACATATATTCGTTAAAAGAAAAGATACAAATAAATAGAGAAAAATGGAGAAGTCATTTACAAAGAATGGATAACTCTCGCATTCCATTACAGTCATACAAATATAAACCTTTAGGCTACAGAACAATAGGAAGACCAGTTAAAAGATGGGAAGAAATATGAGGCCGAAATAGGAGAATTCTCCTAATCCTAAAAAAGAGTTGATAATGATGATTATTGACGTAATAGTTTGAAGTACTTTATTGTAAGTCACCATTGGATATGTACTCCTAAAATAATTTTAGATTTCCTTGGGAAAAATACATTTCAGTTAGGGAATTTAATGCTGTGCCTGCATGTTTCCGAGGCAGCTCAGTTGCTTAAAGGCTATTCAGTTTGACCTATGAAGCTGGACTTGGAGGAGGAAAAACAACACGAATGACTACTTAATCTCTTCGCGCAACAACACTAAGATGTTTTATACTACGCCAAATGTTAATGTATAACATTCGCTACATGTTTTCAGAACCCCGGCCAGCTTGTTTCATTCGCAAAAGATTCATGGTCAGATGCGGTAATTGTCTACTACGCTTGCTTTTCCTAGTCACTCGTTTCAATTAGGCCCAAGATAGTTCTATAGGATTTAGATCACACATACATGAAATAATCGAATGACGCGTAACCTAAAGAAAGCAAACATAATCCGCTTTAAACATCCTTTTTTCAGGTTTGTTTGTTTCACCGTTTGCAGTATTGATTTACACATAGGTCGCACTGAAGCTACTCTTTAGCAACCGTGCTATTACATCACATTTCACAGAGCTCATAGAAGGGGCTTTGTTTGTCTCTACAGTGTGAGATCCAGAATTATCTAAGTCTAGAATAGGACGAATGACGGGACAGTTTTTATCAACTCCAGTTCTCAAAATTCACAAGATACTTTTTCTACGGTATACATTTTTAATGGGCGAAAATGCAAATACTACACACATAGTTATTGTCAGTTACCTGCGGTATTGTTGACATGAATGCCAATTTGCTTCTTACTTTACCAGTTATTGCCGTATCTTGCTTGCATTAGCGCACAAGGGCGTTCCAGGCGGGGGACGTGCCCTTCCTCACGCAGCAAAACATCAATAAAACAATACCCTACCTGGGTAGCGTGTGTGCTTCACATTCTAAAGGTCGTGAGTTGGAATCTCGCTTAGGGTGAGTTACCCGGATAAGGTTTTTTTCGGGAGAAGACGAATGTGGAGTAACTTTAAGCTTCACGGACTGACGAGCAAAAAAAAAAAAAAAAAAAAAAAAAAAAAATCCCCCCCCCCCCAGTCTCCACAACCCGGTCGTCGTCGCTCTACACCTCCACAACTAAATTCGGCAAACTCAAAATTTCCCCTCCAAAATTCTCAAAATTTACCTTGCAAAACTCCATATCTCGCAATCTTCCGCACCACAAATTCCCATTCCACTGCCAGCAGAGGGCGTAGCCCTGAAATGACAATAGAGGGAGGACCCTGCCAGCACCCGCCAGATTCGTCTTCAGCACGTAGAGTGAGATCATTTGAGCATCATTTCACCAAATTCATTCATCGTCCGATATGTCCAACCAGGCTAAAGGGCGTTAAGCTAAAATAAAAAAAAGTACAGGTTGAAGCATAATAAATCTCACATAAAGGTTATAATATTAGTAAAACAAATATGAACTTCAGTAAAATTGATTTAGGTGTGGTAAATAAAAAGTAAATACTGTAATCCGGTTGCATGACTTGACATGTGTATTTTGTAGGCTTACAAGGGTCTGGTGAGGAACACTTTGAGTGGCCAGTTGCTCCAGACCAACTCATTGCAAAGCACTTTAAACTTTTTAACAAATTCATACAATCAATAGATTTTTACATACTGTAAATATAGATTAGACAATATGAACACAAACAAGTACATTAGGGTATACTTTTATACTAGGTGCAGTTACTTGCAACATCCTAGCCCATTGTATATATGTAAGTAATCAACCTATTCGTACTTCCTAGAATACAGTATAAATAAGTTAATGATAAACTCATAGCAGGTGATAATTTAGGGTATAAATCCAACAACATGAAAGTAAATAATAACAGTTTAGCATATTGAATAGGTACAAATATGAATAGAATAGTGTAATTATTGTAAATAATTAGAATAATGCCTGTGTGTGTGTATTAGAATATATGAAGTTTAAATGCAACTAGGAATAGTAAACATGAAGAATATGTGTACTTAAAGGATCTCTAACTTGGAGTGAACGTATTGTTTGTAAAGATATACTAAACACAAAAACATGTAGTATTAACGTAGCACATGGTGTTGCAGTTGTAAGCAATGGAATATGCTATTTTAGAACGCTAAATAACATTATTCTGACGTGTCCCATTCACATGACTTTCTCTACATCGCTGTAACAAATCATTGTTAAAAGGCATATTCTTCTATCTACTTTATGATACTCGGGATAAACATTAGCAGAACTTGTCTTAATTACTTGCTTGTAAGTAGAAGGGAAATAAGGGAATACAGTAGGATAAAGTGATAGTCAAATCTTTTAAAAGCTGGTTGTCATGTCGTTGAAATCCCTTCCTATGCAGTGCCAGGAGTTTACAACATTCCGTGTGAGACAACATTTGTGTAGTAAGTTTTTGTCTATCTCTTACGGTTTACCAGTTACACAAAATTCATTCAGAATAAAGAGGTCTTTAGAGGCTATTCCCAGAAAATTCAAAATATACATTTTATTTGCAATACAAATGTATTTAATATACGCTATTTTAATCAAAATCGTTAGAGCCATTTTTGAGAAAATCAAAATTTTCGAACCTTTCCCCATGTAAAGGATAGTGGGGGGATTTTTCTCAAAATCTTCGTGTCGCTTCCTTGGAAGATACCAAACTCAAATACCAATTTAACGGTGTTTTCGTTTTTGAGCTATGCTGTCCACAGACACACACACACACACACACACACGGACCTTTTTTCTCAAAATGCTTTTTTTTTATTCAGGGGGACCCAAATGATGTATTTCCGGTGAAATCTCGACATCTAATTTTTGGATGGAATACAATACCTTCTCTATCCACTATGTACATTGTACATGTGGGCTAGAGAAAGTAAAAATAAATCTGTTTAGTCGGAAGCGCAAGGAGTAATAACAAACGTTATTAGACGAAAATTAAAGTGTCCATCCAATGTTGAATGTACTAAATGTATTACCTATTATACATATTAGCATGCATGTAAGATATTAGACTGACATTTCTACAGAGTGTAGATGCATGCTTTCCAAGTTCATTCATCAACTTAATTTCATTTATTAAAGAATACGGGATTTGTTTTCTTAGATACACCATTTTTAGTTAAAAGGTATCAGCAATTGTTTTGTAAAAAAGGAATAATTAATCATGTAATTATCGCAAACAATCGATCCAAAACACCCTTGGGTTGCTTTTATCATCCAAAAATTTAAACATTTATCTTAAATACTTTCAGAGAATGCGGGCTATTTACACCAAAAATGACATTCATAGAAAAAGCTCTTCAAAGCAAGCTCCAGAAAACAAAACTCGTATACATTTGCAAAGATAGAAACCACATAGCCTGAGCACGTAGAATTGACGTACGTAACAGCAGTAGCAAATTGTAGACCAAAACTTCCTACAAAGGCTGGGAGTTTTAACTTTATTCCACAGTGTTTTAAGATTTTTTTCTCTCTCTGAAGTGGTGCAGAACTGACAGAATAAAATGACAGATAAGTGCCATTTTCAAAAAATAATTAAAATGTAAGTATTGTGTCTGCAGTGACAAAAGATGTATTGCATTAGAGATGAAATTCCTATTATTCAGACAGCAGGAACAAATTAAAATAAGTAACTTCTGGACAATTTTCGCCCTTAAGGTGCATGACGAATGCAGGGGAATCATTCCGGCTCCTAGTTATCTGTAATTTTTTTTATTTCGCTACCATTAATACAATGTATTAGTTTTATATTTGCTCCGACTAGTTGGGTCCTGTAGGTCGAGCAAATATCCGTTAGGCAGGGCGATACGTAAAAGGACTTTTTTATAGACAACACATTAGGATTTTAAGTTTGAGTATGTATTTCAAACCACTGCCAAAGAATGTTAACAATAACTATAAACTTTTATATATGAACCTCCTAGCTGAAACTGTAGTATCTAGTCCCCTACGTATTCGCTTACAAATGACATTTAGAGGATCACTTTGTTTACATAAAACCTGGCGTGGTTCGTGGACAAACTGGTGTAAGGCTTTCGAAAGAACTGGTGACAACTGCAGAACTGACTTATATGCATTTCATTTCCTAGGAATATATGCCCAACACCCGTTTTCTGCCGCAGCAATAAAAATAAGCTCTGATTGGCTCATATTGTCGCGTTTGTTGGCATCTTCTTTATTGAGCCAATCATTACAATTTTAGCCTCTCCTTTAGGTGCTACCGCCAAAGTAAGTAACTTTCACGTTCCTCTAAGAGATTTACCCTCATCTGTTAACTTTTTGCCTTTTTAGCTCAAAGACTTTCTTTTATATTTCTCACCCATCTGCGCAAACATTGTCCAAAAGACCTTGCGAACGATTTCCCTTTCCCCCTACAGTTCCACTGTTTCGGATTCATCTCTATAACTAAGTTTAAACCAATGATATACTCTATGCTGTGTATTATAGTTATTTATTTACATTATCTTATTAAATAGTTACACTTCTTCTTGCAGTCACAATATTGCCTCATGAGAATAGCAACGGCCAAGCCTTTCCTCTGAATCGTGCTGTGGTAAGAGCTGCGAATTGTGTAGGAGTTTCCATTTGTTTGGTTAAAACCATCCAGAGCCAAGTAAAATGCAGAAAAAAGAACTTTCCTCATCTCTTTTGCATGCACATAGGAACCACTGACAAAAGGTCGAAATATGGTGGTGGTGGCTGTGGTGGCGGTGGTGGTATTCTTTTATTGCATATTTCCCTGAGCCAGACCTGGGAACAATACACATATAATGATGGTGGGCAGAGGACACTATTTAAATTTAACACAGGACGTTTCAATAAAAACTAATCACATAATTAAACACACCAAAACATAAAAATAAATGAAGTCAACAACCAATTCTTATATAATACAATTGCACTAGGGTAAGAATTCAGAGCACCAAGTAAAGTTTTCAAATAGGAATTTAATGGTGTTATAGTAGAGCAAATTTTGGACTGATAAAATTACCTCTACATGCTACAAAGCTCCGTATGTCAACTAACAAAATATTTTTGTGTTAGGATTTCAATTATTTTTCTTTTAAAACCTTTTATGTTTTGCAGCATTTTCAATTCTAGAGGTAGTGAGTGAGTTGTATAGCTTAATCATATTTGAACTTAAGCTGTGTTGGCCATAAGTAGAGGTACCTGCAGTTGATTTCATTAGGTTTTTATGATTACTTGTATTTTATGCACGTTTAGAGCTTTCAGATGTTAAATTAGTCTTTAACTGATAGTTTATTTTAATGCTTATTTGTAAAGGCAATGTGATAGTCTCCTGGTATAATATTTTTGTGCAAGTCTTATAGGGTAAATTATAAATTATTTTCAGTGCACCATTTTGGAGTACTTCAAGATCATGAAGTAAAACTTTAGCAGACTTACTCCATAAAATGTTTAAGTTGTCAAATAAGATTACACAAATTATTCTATGTTAGTCCTTTATATTTGAATTTGTGAACTACAGCAAGTACAGGTAAAATCATACTGTTTAATGCATATGATCTTTCCAAGAAATAGTAATGTTTTATAGTGTTTAGCCCGCTTTAACTACACATGAACCCTCAGGCGAAAAAGAGTAACCTTCTAGAATCAATCTGAGACAAGTGATCTTAGTTCTCTTTCAATCAACATGTTATTTATATGCACATTATTAACTGAAGATGGCATATAAGATTTTTATGGAAAAAGCATGCATTTAGTTTTTGACACATTTAAGGTTAACTTATTATAACTGAACTAGTTATTCAACATGTTTATTTCTTGCTGTATATCAAGTAAAAGCTGTTCCTCAGAATATTCTGCTTATATTATATTATATTATATTAAACATATGTCATCAGCAAAAAACCGCACAGAAAATGGGGGCCGCGCCGTGGCCGAGTGGTCAGACCATTCGCCTCTCACCTAGACGGCCCGGGTTCGATCCCAAGCGACCGCGGAAAAAGCGGTGCTGGGGCGGGTATTCTCCGGGTTCTCCGGTTTCCCCCGCCATCACATTCCATCGGGGCTCAATCTTCATGTATCATCAGTGTCATCGCCTGCGGTGCCATTGCAGTAAAAGCGGGCGTTAAAGACTACAAAAAAAAAAAAAAAAAAAAAAAAAAAAAACGGAAAATGCGCTCAAATCCCGGCTATTTAATTTTTCAGCAGACTTTGTCATAAAAACTTTTACAGCTGTTATGAGATACTACCGGCACACCCTCTTCCACCAGGCTTAAATGTTCTTCAATTAGGAAAACCTTATGTTGGGACGTTAAAAAGAAATGTCCCTATATTACTCTCTTTGGAGGTGAAACAACTTGAAGTGCTGGCTAGACAACGAAACGTAGGTTTAGTCGAAAATAGTTAAACTGATTATCCGTCTGTCCTAGTGCGAAATAGTCACAAAAGGAACTCAAATTTTACCACTTTCGTTATGTCCGGTATTCTACGTTAGGCTTAGTATTCAATAGCGACCATTTTACAATAAAGATAGGAAAATCATGGCCACTTCACAGCATCATCCCATCTAACATATTACATTACCCGAAAATAAACTGTTGAATAAGATTAGTTTAGTAGTATGTAAATAAGGGATATAGAACAATTGTTATACAATTATTAATGGTAATACAATTATATAAAGACGTAAACCAATTTCAAGGGAATATTCTATTCTATTTGACACTTTTGGAAGATGTTACAATTCATATTTTAGAAGCTGCTAGACAGGCAACCCACTAACTATTGAAACTTCTGTTACCCAAATTCAAAAAGGGAACTTCACCAAATTAGTGTAATAGTTGCTGTTTTATGCTGCACTCCTCAAATTGCCGCCAAATAAAGAGACCGGCTATGTACTCGATGTACCGAGTAGTATGACGTCACAGAACCGAACCAACTGTACCGAATCTTCCCCAACGTAGCACCTACTTGCTAAAAGCTAATACTAGGAATAAGGGAAAAATAGATTTTGCATTATCGAGGAACATTGTGAAAACTACAGTATAAGCTGAGTTTTTAACGAAGGCATTGCGGAAGTAACGCAAGGTGCTCATCTAGAGTTCAGATTTTGTATTTCAATGTTCACGGTGCTTAAGAATGAATGAAGGAGCTTTGTAATGAGGGAAGGGCAACGATTTTTATGCATAAGATGAAACACAGATAACAACCTCACTTTTAAGAAATGCAGGCAGAGTGAAATGAAATGGAGTTTTATTTATGGACGCTCTTTTAACTACTGTGTTTCTAAGCTTTCCATTCTATATTGGGCTGAAAGAAGGCTTAATTTCGCTCAGAGACCTCTATCTCAGGCTTAGGTTCTTTTACGTGCCGTAAATCTACCACACGGGACCAACGGATTTACTTCCCTTCCGAAGGAAACTATGCTAAAGATTTTTACGCCCGAAAAAAATCATCACCTTCCGGGGTTTGAATCCGCACCCTTTGGTGATGTTATTGATGTGCTGATGGAAATATTGGCCACATTAAAAATAGCGTCGCTGCTTCTCTGAAAGACGCGGTATTGTTTTACAAACTTGGGCATGTCGTACGTGATTATTGTCAGCAAGTGAAAGTTTACTAATTTCGAGATATGGGTTAGAATAAACTAATACATCTACTGCAAAATGATGTAATAAAGAGATGTGTTCGAGAGCATAATGCTATAGCCGATATGTCACTGTCACGACTTAACAACTAGCCCCACGGCACTAGAAGAAATGTCAACACATGAATGGGACCTTTATGTAAGGCAATGTTTTTGTTACTTGATCATCTATTTAAAGCCTAGTGCGAGTGTGGGCGTGGGCGTATGTTTCTGCTCGACATATGTACATAGACTGTGGGTAAATGTATTGTATGTAATGTAATTAGTAAACAATAAGTTAGCTTACCCTGTGAAGGTATTTATTTCGCAGCATTATACATAGGTCAACTAACATACGAAACAAAGGAGTAAAGGCAAAGAGAAGCGAAACCAGAATAGAGAAGAACAGGAACTAAACTTTGTTTTTTATAAGCTTACCCGTCACGTAAACACATCTAAATGTATCCATTCGCGTTTGGTTCTCGCTGATTGGCTGAGATTGTTACGCGGTAAATGTGTTTTATATTGCATGTGGAGAGATCAGATGACAGAACAAATGAAAACATGGAAAGAACATGCATGACTCCTGCAAATAAAGCGTTGGAAACTTTCAACAAATGTATAAAGAATATTTAACTCACAATTACGGAGTATCCGATAATGAAGTAATCCCTTCCATATCGGAAATGTTGAACTTCTGCTCACATATGGACAGCACAATTTGCGAAAATATTCTCGCTCACTCGTCTAACCTTAGCAGCAGGAATCATTGTGATTTCTTGCATAATGTTATCACTAGAGACCAGATTATATGCAACATAAAAAGTTCAAAATATGCATGCAAATATGCATGAAAAGTATCAAAATATGCAACATCAAATAATACAAAGTAATGATTAGTTTTATATATAGTCTCAAAAACAATATACAATTGGCAGTTTTTATGATTTACTTCAACAGAAAAAAGTATCGTTTACATTTTGTTACTATTGTAAACAGAAACGATCAGGTACTCTTCCAAATGTTCAGTAGTAAAATTGGTCGTCGTTCGCTCAAAACATTTTTATAAGCAGAAAAGATCCGTTCTACTTCAACTGAGGTCACAGGACAGTATTTGAATTTGGATGCTGTATTGGCAGTTATTATTTCTAGTAAAAGTTCACCCGTCCCATTTAATAAAATCATCAATTTGACACAAAGGTTCAAAGTCTGGGTTATTGTTCAAAATGTTGTTAACTCCTCGGGAATACCTCCGGCTAGGAGAGTTGACTAGGATTTTATTCATTACCTGAATATATTCAGTCAAGGCCAAACCTGGAATTTAGAACATCAAAACGAGAACAAGCTTGTGTCCGCCCTTTTAAATTTCTAAAATGTTATAAATATAGCCCTAAATTTGCATCATCACCATTTTTTTGGTTAAAATATGCAATAACCAGTGAAAAAGAGCTAAATATGCAAAAGTGTATGCAACATGCGAATACATATAATCCGGTCTCTGGTTAACACTAAGTTTCTGTAGATTACAGCGATTTCTGCTTAGATGAATGAGCCAGAACATGTTTAACTTGTTATACTGCCTGTTTGGGAGTAGATGGTCAATATTTTCAGCATTTATTTAAGGTAAGGGCTCCAGGGCGCCTTTGCCGGCACCACTTTCCCGGCGACTCTCCTATTCAACTCCCATCTTTTGTTTTACTCCTTGCCCATAAGCGTATTTGCTCTTTCCAATTGTTATCGTTGGTCTGCGACAATCCTGTACTAAGCAGAACCCTAACCTCTGGGAGTTGAAATGTGGTATTATTTCTTATCACGAAGCCCTTAACGTGACTCCAAATGAGTCCAGTGTGGTTTAAAAACCAGTGATAGGGAGGAAGTCTAATGTCTTCATGGGCAGCGGCTTTTGCTGATTCGTCAACTACGTACTTATTAGAGTCACTTGCGTATTTTTGCGCTGTTTGGAGCAGTTCTTATTTACAATCGATCTGCCGACAGTTTCATTTTTTGTGTTTAGCCAAATTAATAATGATATACTATTTTTCCCAAGAATTATTAATTTCCTTTCTACACAAACACTGTGGTACGGACCAATGTCCATTACAAAGCTACTGTTGAAATACATAACATACGCACAGCACTTTTCACAAACTCGTCGGTAACCATTCTTGCTGAGTACGGGTTTTCCTCTTCTTGCCTGGAGTTTTTAGCTTGCCCGTCAGTTTTATTTCTCTTCGAGATTTTCCGTCACTGCCAATGCTAACGCCTGTAAGATCCGATGTGAGCTCCTCTATTCGTCTTACTGAAAGAGGAGGATTTCTTTCCGAGAGTACATAAAAACATGTTCTATTATTTGTTTCTCACCATTACGTAAGGATTTCCCCATATGATCTTTTGAGTTCCGAAGATCCCGCTGGTTCTGCCATTATGCACAATTTGCTCGCGCAATAAGAAAAACTCACGCACTTTTCACTGCCTTTGAATAATATGAGTTAATAAACTGAAACTCCACTCAGCTTGATCAGAGAATACTTGGGTAATGAGGCACGTGCTGCTATTACAAACACTAAGTATAAACAAGAGAGGTAACCTCCCTCATATCTTAGAATAATCTACAGATGCGTCATTGCATGGTGCTTTGACTGAAGTGTTTTGAATGTGCAGAATAAATACTTATTTTAAGTACGGAATTATTTTGACGGCGGTACTTGGAGCTTATTGGATGTGGTACCCAGTTATAAGTCCACCAGTCAGTAAGAGAGGACCAGAAGACATCATATTGTTGACATGCGGGGTAAGGTAAGAAAAAAACAGATAATAGATGCGTTTATCCTCTACATGCTCCGCACCGTGTTTGACATCTAAGGGTATGACCAGCTGCACGGATATGCTGAGGGCGGTCCCTCTCATCCAGGACTGGTCTCATACAATCGAGCCCTCGGCACATGTGTCAGGGCCCTCAGGTCTCCTGCAGCAAGACAACGTCCCCCTACACGATATCCAGTAGAAGATGTTTTGGAATGCTCCAACGCTTCGAAGCTGGAGAAAGTACTATTTCTGCCATCTCATGAAGAAAACTCTTTAGTCGTGAGAGGTTCGCCAATTAGCCGATTGGGGTCAATACTTCCGACTCGTTTTGAACAAAATAGGTCTGGAATTTATGGCGGCTTCCATTTCCACTAAAAATATTTCAAGCGTCTCTCGGTCCATTTGGCTTCTCCCCAACACTTTTTTTAAGCAGCATTTCTGTATCTTATCAAACGCTCCCACCAGACCAGCATCTCATGCTGAGGATTTGCAGCTGCAAAATCCTTTCTTCTCGGTAAGCTTTACCTTCTGTGATGAAAAAAAAAAAAGAAAGAAAGAAAATGACTTTTTATTTATGGACGCTCTTTAACTACCAAGGTTCTCAGCGTCCCATTCTATATTGGGCGTGAAACATCGATTAATTTTTGCTCAGTGGCGTCTCTATCAGGCTTGAGGTTCTTTTACGTGACCTAAATCTAGGACACGGGTCCAACGCCTTTACTTCCCTTCCGTAGGAATCCATGCTAAGGATTTTTACGCCCGAAATAATCCATCGTCCTCCGCCGGGTTTGAACCCGCGACCTTGGGTATATGAAGCTAATATGGTAACCATTACACCACGGAGGGCAACTTCTGTGATGATCACTTGAATGATTACAAATCAAGTTTTGGTACCATAATGTGAGAGAACATGAAGTTAGTATAGTAGATAATCACTAATTTATTTTAGGTATCCTTGATGTTCCGTTTATGGTGAGACAGTACTAAATTTAAGACTTTGTCCCTATCCTACCTAAAAGGCCCAAAAGCTGGTTCGATCCCACTCGCCTCTCACCTAGACGGCCCGGGTTCGATCCCAAGCGACCGCATGTGAAATTTGTGGTGGACAGGGGCGGGTTTTCTCCGAGTTCTCCGGTTTCCCCCGCCATCGCATTCCACCGGTGCTCCATTTTCATTCTACGTATCACCAGTGTCATCGCCTGCGGTGCCACAAGTAGTAAAAGCAAGCGCTAAACACTACCAAACAAAAATAAATGCCTGGTGGGACCAATATTTATCCCCATGTTTGGAAAAATTAACTTTCAGTTTTTGTAGCTGCATAAGGCTTTAAACATCGTAATGCGTAATTTTGGTGATTCATTCATTATTGCGGTTCTAAGGACTGTTTACTAAGTTAAACGCTCACCAACAGTTGGCTCCGCGGTAATGCATGAAGCTTGAATTCGAGAGCTTTAGGATACTATTCCCGTTGTCCGCCATCTTTGAACTTCCGATTTTCGTGTTTTCCTGGCGAATACTGGGGCGGTATCTCCTATATCATGATTTTCTTTCCGTCATTTCCTTTTCATTCTGTATTCTTCTCATCTTTTAGGTGTGTTTCAAGGTGTCATGGCGTCTGTCGATGCTGGACAAATGGTGCGGAGCTTCCTGAAACGAAAGAGTGCTCTTGGTCCTTGGTTGACCAAGGTAGCTCTAGTAGTAGGACGTATCTTCGGGCCTGGAATTGCTATGGACTTCCGTGTATCTCTGTAATTTGTCTGACACCTGTAGCCTCCTGCTGTCCCTTTGCTTCATCCTTTCTCTTGGGGGATGTTAACCACAATAATCTATGTAGGTAAGAAACTAAGAGTGTTTAGTGTTCTGCGTATACTGCACTGAGGCAGAGCTCGAATCTGATTCGTTGTCTAGCTCATTCCACAGCAAATTAGTTTAGCTGGCACATTCCTCCCAAGGCTTTTCTCCTGCTTGGAAAACAGAACATATGTTGACATCGGAGTGAGTTCCACCCACAAGTGGAAATGCAATGACATTGAGTTCTCTGCATGCGCAGCAAACTCTAAGTACAACACTTTGGGAAGTCTAAGCACCATAAATACGAGGGTTGAATGAAAAGTAATGCGTCCACCTTCGTAACTCTTCAACAGATACCAGTATTGGTATGCGGCAGGTACTGTCTTGTTCTGTAGCCTCTTCTCTACAGCTCCAGTTGGCGGGAAGCCTAGGCATTGAACGGCTGTGTTGTTACAGTGTAAAGTATGGGATCCTGCGCAGACAGTCGGTCAGTGTGATTTAAGCAACGTGCAGACATTGAATTCTTAACAGCAGAAGGTGTCACCCCAAAGGAGATTCATCAGAGAATGAAAACAGTTTATGGTGATTGTGTTGATGTGAGTACTGTGCGTTGTTGGGCAAGTAAGTTTAAAGATGTTGAGGTGGGAACACTGACTTGCGTCACAAACAAAGAGTTGGACGTCCTGTGACAGCAACCACCGAGTTTCACAAGCAAAATGTTGACAGATTGATTCAGGACGATAGTCGTATCACTCAGAGAGAAATTGCAAGCACAACCGGCACTTCACAAGAACGTGTGGGTCACATTATTGCTTTGCTTGGCAATCGGAAGATCTGTGCACGATGGGTACCCCGAATGCTGACTCCTGAAATGAAAGCGCACAGACTTGAAATTTGCCAGGAACTCCTCTCGTGCTACGAGAATGAAGGTGACGCCTTTCTCCATTCATTTTGTGACAGGAGACGAAACGTGGGTAAACCATTACGACCTGGAGACGAAACGTCAGTCTATGGAATATCAACACAAAGACTCGCCCCAGAAAAAGAAATTCAAGACCCAGCCCTCAGCTGGAAAAATCATTACCACAGTGTTCTGGGATGCAGATGGTGTTATCCATGTTGATTTCCTTGATCGTGGAACAAAAAATTCAGAGCGTTACATCACAATGCTGCAAGCTCTGAAACGACGGCTAAAGGGCAAATGTTTTCCTGCAGCATGATAATACCACGTGCCACCACAGCAGAACTTCAGAGACTGAATCTCGCCACCGTAAGGCATCCTCAATACAGCCCAGATTTAGCACCGTCTGACTTCCATCTGATCCCGATAATGAAAGACGATCTGCGGCGACATCATTGTGCTTCTGATGAAGACGTTGAGAGAACTGTGAGACTGGTTACGGAAGCAGAGTGTCGACTTCTTCCGAGACGGCTTCAGAAAACATGTTCATCGTGGTAAGAAATGTATCCATTTTGCTAGTGATTATGTGGAAAAGTGAATATTGGTAATTAAAGACCACATTCTAAGGATTATTTCTGCGTTTGATTTATTAAAAATATTCCCATCCAAACCCAATTATCGAATTGCCTTTCATTCAGCCGTCGTAGTAAGCTGATCATATGCGTCATATATGTGTGACTGTTAGCGATGAAAAATGTTCCACACGATGTCATTTGCCTGAAGAGCCTTTTCACTGCCTCTGAATAATATGAGTTTTTCTTATTGCGCGAGCAAATTGTGCATAATGGCAGAACCAGCTGCTTTTCTCAAATTTTGCTTCGTGATCGTAAGTCTAACTGGAGTTTTCAATGTTCAACTCAACCGTCATATAAAGTTTTAACGATTGAGGGGGGGGGGAGGTTATCAGAGTAGTGGTTCGAAAAGGTTGTGGAATGTTATATGATATCTAGGCAAAGAACACAAGACTAAGATTTGACAAGATAACCACCCAACACGTGTATGTATAAAATAATTTTCTATTTTGATATTTTACAGAAACCTGAATAAAACTCACTTACGTAGCTCAATATTATACCCCAAGTACGCCATTTTATCTGGGATATAAATTAAGGCTAAACATAGTTTACAAATACCCTCAATCATAAACGAAGTGAAAGCAAATACAACAGTATTGTGAAAAAGTGATTAGGGTATTAACCCATGGTCCACCATTATGATGTCTTTTGATAATGGCTAGCTATCGGTGAATTAAAGAAAAGATCTGCAGCTTCTAAAATATTGATTTACTCTGTTTACCATAAACCATGTATGTTTAGAGGGCGTTGGTGAAGATTTTGCGACTGGAGCGCTGTTAAAGTTTCAATCTGTATACAAAATATGAGGCATTTCCCCCACAAAATGCTTCCTACGATGCTGGTTTGTGTTGGGTTTTTGCACGCAGTGTAATATTTAGTGCAATGATTAAACAACTAAAATACATTGTAAGTAAACTTTACACTGGAAATACGTTTTATATATCATCTCCTTTTAGTGTATTCTTAAGTTTTGCTTTCTCTACACATACGATGTACATAGCGTATAGAGAAGGTATTGTATTCCACCCAAAATTTCGATACCGAAATTTCACCGGAAATATATGCTTTGAGAGTCCCTGAGTCCAAAAAAAGCACTTTTAGAAAAAGGTCCGTGTGTGTCGGTGTCTGCGAACAGCATAGCTCAAAAGCTAAACAGTTAAATTCCAAACTTGGTATTTTAAGTTTAGTATTTTCCAAGAATGCGACCCGAAGTTTTTCCCCCTACCCCAAACTAATCCTCACATGGAAACATTTTTGAAAAGTTTTTTTTTTCAAAAATGGTTCTAACGATTTTTATTAAAATACCGTATATTATACCTATAGACATTTACATGACAAATAAAGTGTATATATTGAATTTTCTGAAAATAGCTTTCTGAATTTTGAATAACTGGTAAACCGTAAGAGACAGACAAAAACCTACTAACGAAAAATGTAGATCTTCTTAAAACACACGATTTATGTCATATGCATTTTCGTTGTAGATTTGGCCGTTTCCAAGATATTCCTTGTTATTGGTTTCAATTTTAAAATACTTATACCATTTTCAGGCAGGAATTTTCCGTTTTTGTTCTACTCCTGGCCAAGCAAAGGAGTGAATTGGAATGACTATCACATAACGACAGTTTTTAAAACATTTGCCTATCGCTTTAGCCTAGTGCAAGTTAAAAACATGCAAGTTATGTCATATATAGCTTTATCGTAGAGCTTACCATTTCACAAATATTCCCTGTTATTTGTTTCATTTTTAAAATATTTAACATACTTGTATATAGCGATATAAAATACTTAAAACGTCATAATTTTTAAAAATTTGACTCGCTTTAGCCTAATGTATTCTTTATTTTTCTTTTACTTATAAGGAACTGAGTAAGACCATTACTGGTAATGTTTATCTCGATTAGCATTATATAGATAAAAAAGTTATCTTTTGTAAGAATAGTTTGCATGCGGAACAGATAGGGAAAGTCATGTAAATAGAACATCAGATTTTTTAAACTTATTCAAAACCTAAATTGCTCTTGAAAAATTCAAGGTAATAAGCAGAGCTAAGAGGTTGGTACCGATTTTCTCATGCAGAGTAAGAGCGGCTAGACTTGGTAATAACATGCGGCGCTACTTATGCGAGTAAAGGTCAACGTAGAGCGCAACCCATTACTGCAAAACAGCTATCACTGCATAACACAGAACCACATCAGTAGGACTTTGTTCTGCTCAAATGTGAGCAAAATTTATTTTATAACCTTTGCAAGTTTTCTAACAATTTACTGCGGTGGTTATATCGTCGCAGATTAAAGAGCCAAATATGCGACGTTATTATGCCACGTTGTGAAGTCAAGTGGGTAGCGTTTGTTGTCCACGTTTATTCAGTGTCTCTGGACTCAATCCACTACCAAGATAGATCTCTCTACGTACCTGATTTTTAAGATCCACTACCGACGTGCTGCCTCCGGCGTAACTCAGCCTGCTTGAAAATTTACTCTCTCGGGTGGTAATGATAATGAGGGTAGTTAGGAGTGGTCCTACGCAATAGTTAACACACTTTCACTTTCATCTATTCGTTTATTCTTGACTAGAATTGAGACATATTTAGACAAGCACTTTGCTTTGCATGCTAATTGATTGTGATGATTTCAAGAGCCTTCCCCTTTTAACGACGTAACTTTACTTCTCTCATAGAACTTACTACTTTCTCACTTTGTTTGCATATAACATTTATAGCCATTGCTTTCACACTGTATAGTAACCTGACGAGTATGCGCCTTGAACTTAGCGGTGAGTGTTCTCGACAGTGATTACGTGTACATGGCCTTAAGTAATTGACTACCTGACTGAGCGATTACGCCTGCCTGACTGCCTAAATCCTACAATCTGCTACTTATATAGTAAATTCTGCTGTCATGGCTGCTTCATTCTGATTGGTCAGAAAGACCGCGAACTTGGCGTCTATGTGTCCCATAATGCATTTCTCTTTACCCAAAATGCATCATAAATACCTCGTGACCGTCACAACACAGTGAAGAAAACGCTCATTTCTCTACAATGCGGTACTTTACGAAATTTCCTCTTCACTTATTCCTCTATTGCACGCATATGCACAAGAGTACGTGACTGACAATAGCGTTCTCTTTCACAAAGAATTTTCCCTTCTTCAACAGCCAAGTTTGGTAAACAACTTTGAGCTGTACTTGCTAGAAGCTAGCTTTATACACTTTTAAGTAATTAAATAATCGATAATTAACAGAAATAATAATAATAATAATAATAATAATAATAGCGAGGCCGACTAACTGTCTCAGTACTTATTCGTGTACCTATTTAGTAGCCGATGACAGTTCTAGTACAGAAACTTCCAAACGTGTAGTAACAGAACAGCTTCACAGAAACATATTATTGATTGCAAATTTGTTCAAAAATTACCCATAACAATTACACTGTTAAAGTTCAGAGATATGAACCTGACTGAACCTGTGCGTCATGTAGAAGACCTGTCTACTAATCCACGAGCATCCTACCTCAAATAAAGATGAAAATAAAATGCGTAATTCAAAGGAATGCAGGGTTCATCACATACCAGCTGCTCTTTTAAATCCCAGCTAATGCTAATTGCTTGGTGATACCGATACGAAACTATAAAATATTTTAAATGTGTCCCGATCACATCTTGCGAAGTGGAACGAATTTTTTCGTACTATCAAACTTATTTGTCGAAACGTAGAATGAGCTTTTATTTGAAAGGTTTCAGTAATACGGTTGCAGATGAGTAATGATTTAGTTTCATTTCTGCTTTGGTTTTTACCTAGTAAGGCTCTTAAGGTATTTAAGAAATTAAGTTTTATTATTTGGATATTATTTTACTTTCAATCAGTAAATATTACAATCCGTATTATAATTGCTTAGGTGTTTTCATAATGTGCGTACGTAAAGAAGGAAATCAACAACCCAGCTTGTGTATATGCAACAATTTGTATGTTGAACATAATGGTCTAAATAGGTGTGCATTTACGAGTGTCTCGTAAGTCAATTTTGTTCTCTGGAAAAAGTAATCTTTACTAAAAATCAGATTTTTTTTACCTCTCCACTGTGCGTTCTTATCTTAGACTTGTTTTGATGTGGCCAGATGGTCGGTCGTAACCTGTATGACGGGACGGCGGACGGTACGCACTTCCTAGCTCTGTTAGTGAGTCATAAACTCTAGTCCAATGAGCTTTTTGGAAAATGGAAAAAGCTGGGCAATAAAAGGAATTGAGAAATAGGATTTAAAATCTAAAGTGGTAATTTAACTAAATGGTAAAAAAACAATTAAAATGGCCAACACGTGTAGCATGAAAGTACAGGATAGGATAAGACGCGGAGGGATTTCGTTACTCGACCTGAATCTTTCTACGTATGTCCTTTGCAGAAGGATGAAGCGAGAGGCGATAGATTGCGGCTGATACAAGGAGTCACTAGAGAGCAGAAGGTGGGGTCCCTACCGTTTCCAGGTTGAAACTCCCCGGCTAATCTCACCCGCTGCAGGTTTACACATCCCACAGGAGAGCCTGAACACCGCAGACCGCCCCGCCGGAGGACAGCATCCTTTTTCTCTGCCATGCAACGCCGAGATCCTCCCCCTCACTTACAACCCCGAAACAGTTCAACCAATGATAAGTAAGGTGTAATGGAGGGCAGGGAGTTTGATGGGTGTAATGGAGCTTCCGCACATTCGCCTGGAGGCCTGGGGAAACCTCAAAAATAAAAAAAAAAATAAAATAAAAAAAAAACATGAGTCAGGAAGGCCGGCCGAGGGAAATGAAAGCACAGAGTTGTATCTAATATAATGAAAAGTAGTTGGCCCTCAACTCAATAGTGCAGCTGTCTGCTGTGCCAGAGGTCCTGGATTCGATTCCCGGCTGGAGAGTGGGAGATTTTCTGTAGCTAAAATTGTTCCCTATCCTCTCAGGAGTCTGAAGGAATGAATCTGAATGTGTGTATTGTAATGAATAAAACACACAAATAAGCACAATGACAAATGCACAACAGTTAACGCAACTGCCGATAGGCAATATGTTCCAAAGGTGAAAACGACAAATTTTAGAGCCCGCCTTGGAAGTAGCGTGTCTACCTCACATTCAACAGGTCGTGAGTTCGAATCTGGCTTAGGGTGAGTTACAGGAATTAACAGTAGTATTATTTGCGTTGTTTCTACTATGAAGTTTGTTTTTATGCCTCCATGGCTCTTAACTTCTGCAATAAAAATGTAGCTTATATAAATGTGAACGTAAGTTTACAATTTGCAATTTTAAATACAGAAACTTCCGATTCATATGCCTGTGTGTTATCCACAAATAACATTTCTTTAAATACAGTAAGCAACTTCGCTGTGATGTTTGAGTTATTAATCACTGACGTCACTGAATTGAACAGTCTGCCATCTGTCAGCATTTGTAGTGTTTTGTTTCTACTGTCACCTAGCGATACATTTCATCAAATGGCAAAACTCCGCTAAATTAGAAAAGCTAATTCCTGTTCTAGTTATGTTGCTCATTTGTTTCAAGAACGTACCTATGATTTTTTTCTAATTATTAAGTAGTCATGAACATATACGTAATTATTCTTCACATTTATGTTAAATCAAAATTTCGCACTTGGAGCAGACTGAAAGCTCAATTCCGACCATGTTAAATTTGCTATCTTCACATGCCTACGTGTAGAGAAAGCAAATATGTATATATATATATATATATAATATGTTTACTTTTTCTTCTTCACCTCACGGTATGAGCAGATTGCCGTTCCGTCTCACAGTTGTTCCCTCCACCTTTTTTTTTCTGGGTCGACCGACATCTCTCCTTCCTTTTGGTTCATATTCAAATGCTATCCTAGCCAGTCTTGAATCTGCCATTCTCTGAACATGTTGCATCCACTGGTTCTGATATTTTCCAATTTTGGAATTTATTGATTCTATATTAAATTCTACTCTTATATCTTCATTTCGGATTTGATCTAATTTTGTATATCCTTTGGTTTGCCTTAAAAAGTTCATTTCTGCACTTTGTAAACTGTTTTTCATTTTCTTTGTGGCGACCCATGTCTCACTTCCATACAATAGTGTAGGAACTGCCGTTGTTTCATAAAACTTTAACCTAGTTTCCTTTTTTGTTTGATTTCTCAATGTTCTATGTATAGTTCCACATATCATTTGGAATCTTGAAATATTTTTATTCATATCTCTTTCAGTTCTTGTCCAATAATTGAAGTTACATCCTAGGTAGTTAAACTCCTTCACTTGTTCTAACGATTTATTATCTTTTTTTTTTTTTGGTAGTCTTTAACGCCCGCCTTAACTACTTATGGCACCGCAGGCGGCGACACTGATGGTACATGAATGAAGATGGAGCACCGGTGGAATGCGATGGCGGGGGAAACCGGAGAACCCGGAGAAAACCCGCCCCAACGCTTAGCCGGGCAGACAGGTCCTACTAGCTGGGCGGCAGCACAATATCAAGTGCTTTAAAAGTTCATCTTCCTCTCGTTTACATCTTAGTTTACAGTAAAATAATTTGTCGTTGTTGTTCTCAGTTAAATTAATTTAATGATATATTAGTTTATTTTTTCTTTCTTTTTTCTCAAAATATCTTGCTTTTTTCATTCAAACGTATTGGTTTAAAAGTTTCGATCTGGTCACCCTAATTCCCAGAATAGATCCAAAATAAAGGTAAGGTTATCTTTTCCCCTACCTCTATCGAGGTGGTAAATTGAATCTATATGGGGAGTGAAAGGTTTCATGGCACAAGATTTTAACCATTGTTCTTCGAGTTCACCTGCTTTGATTCGAAGCGGCAGTCATTCAAATACGGTGTCATCAGATTAAGCAGCCACGATCTTATCGGCACTTGGTTCTCGGGCACGCCCCACTTGCCTGCCGAGATTTCAGTTCCCGCTATTACGTCACATATGACGTGAACTTCTGATTCAGGCCATGCATATGATAAACGAAGGCAGTAGAGAACGTTCTTTGGCGGTTTTCTGTTTTTGGTAGTGCAGTTAAGGTTCAATACACTACAGAGCAACGAATTTGCAACTTTATAAAACAAGAATCTGCGTCTCTCTGTCGTAGAGCATTCCGGAAACTCTTATCTGATATTGATCCACTAACAGAAGCATAGTTCATAAAATATTTAAGAAATGTTATTATTACAGGATCAGTGTAAGACCGGAAAAAAAATCGAAAACTTCACGTTTTTATAGAGGAAAGATTGACGATATCGGTGCGCGGTTAGAACGTTCGCCAAGAAAGCCTCTCGAAGCTATCGCAGCAAGCAGGGGGGAGTTGTGGGTTTATTTGTGGGGCAGTTTGAAATACCAAGCGTAAAAATTACCTCCGAACATTACAAGAATTTCAAATAATATTCGTAGTCGGTTTACCCTCCCCTTTTAGGACTGACACCCACCCCCATAGCTCTTACAAGGTGATGGCTAGGGGACAGAAGCTTGTCGGGGAGCCAAAGGCACAAAACTACAGAATGGAGAACCTGGAACGAGGGTCAGCCTTTAGCCAGGCATGAGCGTGAGGAAGTGGCTGATATGAAATGCAAATGGAAGATAGGAAAGCTGATAATGGAGCAATTGGTGGAATGAGTGCCGAGAGAAACCGGAGGACCCCGAGAAAACCCGCAGACACCACTTCGTCCACCTCAAATCCCATATGCAGGAGCTTGGGATCGAACCCGGGCCGCTTAGGTGGGTGGCGTGCGGTCTAACCACTCGGCCACGGTGCCACCTTTCAAATAGTATACGGGAAGATATAACCAACATATCCCAAGAAGTACTACAACACATGTTTAATACTATAGCCGGGATTTGAACCATGGGTCTCCCGGTCTCTGTCCAGTCGCTCCGACCACCGAGCCACCATGACAAAGTGCCGGCAGGGCACTAAATTCTCTAAATGACTCGCGTTTTTTCCCAGTAGACCACAAAGCTGCCCTACACAAGGCTGTTGTGAAAGAAACAATTAATTAATGTTTTTAATAATCTGTTAATATTTCTATTATAGTGATGACTGTTTCTAAACAGTTGCCATATTGACAGTATGTTTAGTTGTATTTGAGTGATTGCTTTGACTGTATTATTTCTGTATATAACAGTCTGTGAATAAAGCTCTGTAAGGGTGCCACTGACGACCTTAGCAGTTTTGCGCCACTCAGTAGAAGAAACAAATCTGTTACAGATGATGCAGTGCCTGTCTTCGAGCACAAGAAGAAGCTTTCCAAAAGGTGAGCAATGTCAGGGATATTCAATGTTGTTACGTGTAAAATAATAATGGTTCTAGTTTACCTCGTCCGTTCATCCTATTCGTTTCGATGCATAAGACAGGACGCCGGGGAAAAAGTGTCGGGAGTTGAACGGCTGGCGACGTCGACCCAGATGCCGTTAAAAGCATTGCCTTTTAACCTGATGACTGTACGATATGGAGCTTTTGCTGAGCTGCTCGAAACAAACATTACTGTATTATCTGCTTTCTGATCTTAGGTCTATATTACACTATCACATTTCTGAGTCACATAAATGTGACCAAACAGATATGATACATTTTATTGTGTAATATAGCATCTGTGACCACATCTAGCGGTGACAAAAGTTATACCCACCATCACACTTTTGATCACATCTGTGATTAGAAAAGAAAATGACATACATTACACATATTCAGTAACTACAGCCAAACTGCTCATTTCCTATTATGAATCACATGAAATGCTGTGCAATTCAAAACATAGTTATTATAAAAACAGAAATAAAACACTGAAAATATAGAAATGCATTACAGAAGCCATAAGTGAAGTACATGAAGGATATACGACAATTGATGTGAGAAAATAATTAAATAGACTGGGAAGCCAAATATTTAGAACAACAAAATTAAAGTTACAATGACACCCATTAATCAATATGTTTGCTGCTGTCTTTATTATTAATACTCATGAATGTAATATTCAGTAACATTCGTTAAGAAGGTATCTCATTTATGTTAAGTTTTAGGTTAGGCTATACAAAAATGTTGTAGATAAATGTAATAAAAAGTTAAAGTAAATTTATTTATAAATAGGTATTCATTATAATGACACAACTCGTATCCTAAACAGAACAAAATAGTCATTGCTACAGCTCATGCTATTAACCTTAGGTTATCTTTTTAGAGCTGTGATAAAAGGTTTGATGTAGTGTAATATACTGAACAGCTTTAATGATTAAAGATTTTATCATATCCTGTGACAGAAATGTGAATGCATTGATTGTTAAGCCTACTGCAGCTTGTTTACATTTGTTCAGCAATTTGATTATTAATCCTATTTAGACTCAAAGAGAGTATGTGTTTCAAGAGGGATAGTTGCAATATTTTCTTTTTCAGAAGAAGTGATGTTTTTATAATATACGGGTTATTGGCTACGGAACGCTGATTCACCTGGGTGTAGTCTAATTTAACAGCCACTAGATTTCCAATCCGCTTTCTAATTACCGTGTAATACAACCTATATTTCTTAGTGGACTCAAACTTGTTCTAGTGGGCGTGGCTCCACCTGAGAAGCGTTAGACAGCGTCTGGCAACTCTGTTACTCCAGGTTATTATTACTGTGCGCCTATTTAATACACCACCGTGAGAAACCTCGTCTGACCAAGTGGCATGACAGCATTCTTGTCAAGTACGTGTCCTTTGTGCGCTGTTCCTTTTGGCTAGAACCCTGGGAAGCTTAGTGCTATGGTCAAAACACTGTTGCCAACACTAACAATAACATGCAATTTCCATCACTGGATGCTATATAGCAGTTTGAACAACTCTAGAACGGTAGGATGTAGGTTAGTTTACGTCAGAAGTTGCATAGGGATGATAGTTTCTCACACCGAAAACAAGGCACATGACCTACGTTATAGTTACTGTACTCTAGTGAGTAAGATGGTGATTGATTATAGGTAGTGGAGTCCCAAGAGAAATGATATGCTTTTTATTTTCTCTACTATGTATAGTAAGTAGGGGAAGTATCGTATCAGATTGATTTTTTTTTGTGGTGTATGTGTGTGCATTTCTCTTTTATTTATTTTTTTTTAATGCGAAGGTTTACGTCGTAGGCAGATGGGCTTATGTTATGTAAGAAAATGTCCTGTAGTAACATATTACATTAGAAAATTATTTTAATAACATAAGAAACGGAAGCTCCTAGTGCTTGATTTCGAAACAAAAACACGAATAAACACTTCAAAAACATTATTTTTTGTCACAGTTTGGAAACTCGTGATAATACAAAAGAATCACCTCTGTTGTCCTGGGGTAGCGCGGCTGTCTCTCATTCAAGAGGCCCCGATTTCGAACCGCGGTTAGGGTGAGTTACACAAATAATGTTTTTACCACAAGCTCATTTAAGCATCGTACCACAGATTTCATTCACCTTCCGTTATGACCTACCAGATTAAAGGAGGTTAAAGTAAAAGAAGAAAAGATCTTAAAATTTTACCATAATTTCTGTAAACCTTAAATATTAACAACATATTTTTATCTTCTTCCTGCCTCGTGAGAGTGTAATTTCTAACACACTGCAAACCATGTCGTATTCTGGATTAATTAATAAAAATCACTGAGCACTTTAGTTAATAAAATTAAATTCATTTCATTAAATATTAAGAATGATTTAAATTAACATATTTCTCAGATAAAAACTTAACGAAATTAAATCCACTCCACGCAACTAACGAATATAACGGTATAATGTTGTTCTCACCAAGGGAGAATTAAAATGAAAGGAAGTACCGTAGCAATGGGAATTGAAAACACTGCTATTTGTATGGCAATGGCAATGGCATATACAAACAGCATTGAATATACGAGCTTTCTATTTGACCTTCATGGCTGTGTTACTTTTCCCACTAAATACTATGCACATAGAACATAATAGGTAGAAAAGGTATTGTATTCCACCGGAAATATATGTCTTTATGTCCCCTGAATCCCACCCCAAGTCATTTTTAGGAAACGGTCCGCGCGCGCGTGGTGTGTGTGTGTGTGGTCAGCACAGGTCCAAAAAATGACCGTTATATATCAAACTTGGTATTTAAGTTTACTGTCTTCCAAGGATGCGAAACGAAGATTTTTCAACAAATCCAAACCACCAAACTACTCTTCACCTGCAACACTTTTTGAAATTTTTGTTTTTGTCAAAAATGGCTCTAGCACGTTTGATATAAATACCGTGTATTAAAGATGTTTATACGAAAAATAAAATATATGGTTTGAATTTTCTGGGAATAGTCTCTGAAGACCTCTTCGTTCTGGAAGGATTTTGCATGATTGGTAAACCATAAGAGATAGACAAAAACTTGCGACACAGAAATATAGGTATCGTTAAAACACACATGTTTGTAGATTAACAGTTTCCGAGATAGTCGTTGCTATTGGTTTCAATTATCTTGTTAAAGAGAGAAAGATTTCGTCCTCTTTTTTTCTTGGGGGGGGGTCCGATCTCTTCATGCCATTAAACTTTGTAACTGGTGGGTAAGAAATAAGAACGCTTCGAGAAAGCGAGGCGGATGAAATAGGTAAGAATCGTGCATAATCTGTTTGCATTATCTACCGTTTCCATATATAACCTATTAAAATGTTTTCATTATTACTTTATTGCTCTATTAAATGTTAATTATAGTTACTGCGTAATCTCTATTTTTATGTATTTTTGTTTCATTTATTTATTTTTTCTGAGGAGCATTAAGCATTGAAGCACAATTAACGGATGAACAACAGCTACCGTAAACATAAACGGGGAAGTAACAGTGGTGGCTCAGACGTTTCGTCTGGGACTGGCATTCGGAGGTCATGGGATCGATCCCACAGCTCATTGACCTATTGGTTTTTCTAGGGTTTTCGGAGTCACAAGGCAAATGCTGGGGAGGTTTCTTTAATCTCCCGAATTTTATTTCCTCTCCATTTCAATCAAACGGTCTCTTTCAGGGTTGTAAGTGTCGGCGAGGTCTACGGTAATTGCGCCCTTCCGCGGTGGTGACTGCGCTCTGGAAATAATGCTATCGGCGGCGGAAGTCATCTGTAGACCCAGGAAGTTCGGTCAGACCTGGGGTGCGCGCACCTAGCGCAACCCGCGTCGAGATGAACTGTTTGATATGTTACGGACCCTTCACGGTGACTCCTCTGCCGTCCGGTTTCAGCCGCCCTTTAAAGTTACTCTATCTTCTATCCTCCTGGGGTCTGGCGTAAAATAAGCCACTGGCTTATCCCCTCCGACATTACACACACACACATGCACACACACACAGTGGTCGATTTAGTGTTCTATTCAAGCCGTGCATGCGCAGAAATACTTCCCTCGTTGAGTAACAACTTCTCTTTGCTGGTCCACGGTCTTCCTTGGTGCGAGGAAGAACTGCCACACACCAAGAGCCAAAAAGCATACGAAAAACAACAAGGATATGGCAAGAAAGGGAAATGATGGAAAGGGCGTCGTGGAGATTAATGACTCCAGCATTCGCCTAAGTGACAAGGAGTACTACGCAAAAACCCAAGTCGGAATGCGCGGTCTACGTGGTTCGAAGTCAGTCGCACACCAAATAGCGTCACCTCGCTCGGTTGTACCGAAGGCACATGTTGATACATGTTTCAGTGTAGGCTGATTCACTAACTAGCCTCACCGTTAGTATTACAAACATTTTCCAACAGAGTTTTACTTTATCTACCTAATGCTATGTGCATAGTATTAGAGAAGCTATTGTATTTCATCCAAAAAGTCGATACCGATATTTCACCAGGATTACCTGGTTTGAGGAAATCCGAATGAATAATAATAATAAAAAAAGCATTTTTAGAAAGAGCTCCATATGTGTATGTATATGAACGCGCGTGTGTCTATAGGAAGCACAACTCAAAAGCAAAAATTCCATTAAATACTAAACTTGGTATTTAAGATTAGTATCTACCAAAGATGCGATACGAAGATTCTCAGGTAAACCACCCTTTAGATCAAGATGTTTCGAAATTTTAGATTTTCTCAGAAGTGGCTCTTAACTATTTCGATTAAAATGCTATATATTAAAGAATATACCTCTCAAATAAAAAATATGTTATGAATTTCTTGGGAGTAGGATCGGAAGTCCACTTCATTCTGGATGGCTTTTGCATAGGTAACTGCTAAACGTAAGAGATAGACAAAAACGTATAATACAGAGAAAAGAGTTCTCAATAAAACACGTAATTTATGTAATATACCTTTTTTTAGCTAACCATTTCCAAGATATTCGTTGTTATTCGTTTCAGTTTTAAAGTACTTGTCAACTCCTGGCCAGGTAAAGAAACGGATTTGAATCCCATAGCAACCACATTTTAAAACGTTTGACTGTCTGTTTAGCCTAGTGTATTTCCCTGTTTCCCTTCTACTTATAAGGAATTAAACAATAAAACCGTTTCCGCTAATGTTCACTCAATTAGCATAAAATAGAAGAATAAGCTTATAAACAATAACTTGTTAAACAGGTGTAGAGAAAGTCATGTGAATGGAACACATCACATTTTTAACAATAGTTTGTTTGCAGAACAAATAGTTAGAGAGAGAGAGAGAGAGAGTCGTGTGAATGGAAAATATCAGATGTTTACAGTTGTTATGAATTTATATGTATATATACACACATACATATAAACGGTTTTATTGCTTAATTTCTTATATGTAGAAGGAAAATAAGCAAATACACTAGGATAAACCGATAGTCAAATGTTTTAAAATGTGGTTGCTATGGGATTCATATCCTTTTCTTTACCTGGCCACGAGTTGACAAGTACTTTAAAACTGAAACCAATAACAATGAATATCTCAAAAACTGACAACTGCACGAAAAAAAATGTAAATGACATAACTTGTGTGTTTAAACGAGATCTACTTTTTTTGCAGTAAGTTTTTGTGTATCTTTTACTATTTACTAGCTATACAAAATTAGTCAAAGTGTATCCTTTAGAAGCTATTCCCAGAAAATTCAAGATATACATCTTATTTGTGCTGGAAATGGCTTTAATATATGGTATTTTAATAAAAATCGTTAGAGCCACTTTTGAGAAAATCAAAATTTTCGAAAAGTTTCCATGTAAAGGGTTGTATGGGATGGTGGGATTTTCTTGAAAATCTTCGTGTCATATCCTTGAAAGGTATCAAACTTAAATACAAAGTTTGGTATTTAACGGTCTTTTCGTTTTTAAGCCATGCTGTCCACAGACACACACATCCATACACACACGGGCCTTTTTCTGAAAATGCTTTTTTTGGATTCAGGGGGTCCTAAAGCATGCATTTCTAGTGAAATCTCGGTATCTAATTTTTGGGTGGAATTTAATACTTTATCTATACACTATGTACATGGTACGTGTAGAGAAAGTAAAAATATTCTTTAGTCGACATTGTGCTGATCAACATAAACATTACCAGAAATTGTCATATTACTTAGTTCCTTATAAGTCGAAAGGAAATAAGGGAATACACTGGGCTAAAGCTACAGTCAAATACTTTAAAAGCTGTCGCTATGCGATTAGTACTGAAATGCGGTTCTGTTTTCATGGACAGGAGTAAAACAAAACAGATATGAAACGGATGAGAACTTCCCGTTTGAGAAAAGCTTGTTGTTTAAAATTGAAATGAATAGCAGGGTGCATCTTGGAAATGGTTAGCTCTGAAGAAAAAAAAGGTACATAACACAAATTCTGTGTTTTAACGAGATCTAAATTTTTGGTATAGTAAATGTTTGTCTGTTACGATTTATTGCTTATACAAAAGTCGCTTAGAGATTGAGGAGGTCTTCAGGGGTTATTCCCAGGAAATTCAGGATATACGTTTCATTTTCCACATAAATATTTGTAATGCATGGCATTTTAATCAAAATCGTTAGAACCGTTTTCTAGGAAGTCGAAAATTTCGAAAAATATTACATGTGTAGTAAAGTTTGGGATGAGGGATTTTCTTCATTATCTTACTGTCGCATCCTTGGAAGACACTAAACCTAATACCAAATTTGGTACCTAACCTACTTTTCGTTTTCTGAATTATGCTGTCAACAGACACACACACACACACACACACACACACACGATGAAATATGTTGCTTGATTTACATGCATAAGTTTTCGAGAAGCGTGGTTGAAGAAGAATTTGGATTTTGAGTTTAGGACTTTGATTTCGGCGCATTTGATGTAAGACGTGGGCTCATTTAAAATGCGCACTCGGTGTGAAATGAGGCTTTACTTATCTAAATTGTAATTCTTAGGTGCCAGTGGAAGAATTTTAAATGTTTGTGACACATTTCACCGTTGAATGAACCCAATTATCTTCTTCGTGTGTTTCAATTATTGATTCATTAAATTTAGATTTTGTACTTATTTTCATTAAATCATTTTTTTTTTTGTTCAACTTGTGCTAACAAACCTGGACAATGGAATAAGCTGATAAAGATGTGTAGGTTTAAATATATTATAGTTTCTTAATTGCCTTTAATAATGTTGTTACATTTTATTTTTAAACCTATCTGAGTAATAAACTTTCACTTATAATTTTAATAATGTTAACCATATTATAGTTCATAAAAGTTAACGTTCAATATCTGTGCCAAATAAACTCGGACTCCTGTACATGTTACTTAGCATAAAAGTCTTAAACACGAGGTATTTAATCAAACTTTTAGATCCAGTTTTGAGAAAATTAAAAAGAATTAAACATATGTCATGTAACGGTGGATTAGGGTGGGAATTTTCCTAATACCCTTTGTGTCTAATACATGGACAACGTTTATCTGTAAGTACCAACTAAAGGTTTGAAATAGGTACCAGGTTGGTATTTATCCGGCATTTTGTTTTATAGTTATGCTGTCCAGACACACAATTATTTTTCTAATATATTTTATTTTGGATTCAGGAGGCTCCAAAACAAGTATTGCCAGTGAAAATGTATCGAATGTTTGAGTCAAATAGAATACATCCTTTACTTACCACATGTAAGCGATAAAGGAAGAAAATATGTTAAGGCTTGTCATCATAAGTAATATAACGAGAGCTCCAACTTTTATTGATAAATTCTCGAGCAACTTGTTGCGCGCGAATTTATCTAGAGAAAAGTTGTAGCTCAAGTTGTATTTAATAAGGCTATTTCGTGAATAAAATAACAATGATTATCCCATATGGACACGAAGAATAATATTCCTAAAATCCCATTTGTCTTGACGTATATTTGTTCCGAAATCACTGCAACTTGATGTCCTTATCATAAATCATGGCCTCGTAGCTTACAGAATTTGTTGAACTGGTTCCATCCACTCTCTCTGTGTTGTTTTTAGTATTCTACGGCTTTGAGTTTTCAATTAATATGTTTATTTCAGCGATAGACCTTTGTTTCCCCAAAACATTTTGGAACTTCCGCCATTACATACGCGAATATCTCTGCACACTGATACGATTATTATGAGACGAACACTAGTTTAGAGAGAGTACAAATGCTCGTGGTTGCGATAAATTTAGAAAAACAATTGCATGTGAGTGTGATAAAAAAAAATATTAAAATGCAAAGATGAGTTCCGATTGGTTGGAATTTTAGGCGCCAATGTACTGGATTGGCCACTTCCTACGATCACGTGTCATGAACGAAATAGTCGGATATATATTCTTTCTAATGGCAGGCGTTGTACAATTAAAACTACCAAAGGAAAGTCGTCAATAAAAGCCCAGTTTTAGAACACCAAGTGCTTGTTGTATTTACATACCGATTTCTGTTGTGAAATTGGCTGTTTCTTGATGTCCACTTGCGCGTTTGTTGGGCGAAAATAGCCCTGAGTTTATCGACACAGGAAACAACATCCAGTAGAGGGACGATTGGCTGCCAACTGTTTCCTGTTAACACTTTAGATACATGTCACGCTTATATATCGCATTATTACTTGGCACTTATTACCTCTGTTGATCTATCACATCATATAAACACAGTCAGGAGCCAATCCGGAATATTTGTCCCTAAGAAGAATTAAAAAATCAACCACATAAGTAAAGTAAAATAAGAAGCAACTTTGCCAGTATGATATTGACAATAACAGTATTGCACTTTCCTATTATCATCAATGAACGTCAGCAGCAGCAACCTTAGTCTTAATTCCGAGGTCCTGGACTTCATACACGCGTGAAAACGGATACGTAACAATCCTTTCATTTACTGAACACATTAATTTGTTACTGCATCAGAATAGAAAGTGAATCTCCGTTAATGAAACCGGCTAAGTCTACTCAAAATCCAAGTTATATTAGAGGTAACATTTTGTAGAAATATAGACCACACCTTCATTGCTAAAATTTACCCACGACACATTATTTACTATTACTATGACGACGACGACGACCACCACCACCACCCAACCATCACTACCCCAACCATCACCACCTCAACCACCACCACCCCAACCATCACCACGCCAACCACCACCATCTCAACCATCACCAGCACCACCACCACAACACCACAATCATCACCAGCACCACAACACAACCACCAACACCCCAACCACCACCACAACCACCACCCTAACCATCCCGCCCTAACCACCACCAAAACAATCACCACCGTAAACATCACCACCCCAACCACCACAACCATCACCATCCCAACAACCACCACCACAACCAATACCCCAACCATCACCACCCAAACCACCACCACAATCATCAACACCCTAACCATCACCACCCCAACCACCACCACAATCATCACTGCCCCAACCATCACCACTACAACCACCACCACCATAAAAACCACCACCCCAACCATCACTGCCCCAACCACCACCACAACCATCACCACCTCAACCATCACCCCAACCATCACCACCCCAACCACTACAACCACCACCACCCCAACCATCAACACCCTAACCATCACCACCCCAACCACCAACACAATCATCACCGCCCCAACCATCACCACTACAACCACCGCCACCATAAAAACCACCACCCCAACCATCACTACCCCAACCACCACAAAAACCATCACCACCCCAACCATCACCACCCCAACCACTACAACCATCACCACCTCAACCACCACCACCCCAACCATCACCGCCCCAACCACCACCATCGCCACCATCACCAGCACCCCAACTGCCACCACCACCCTAACCACCACCAATACCACCATCAGTACCCCAACCACCACCCCAACACCACCACCATTGCCAACACTACTACCGACACCACTACCATCGCCACCACCACCAGCACCCTAACTTCCACCATCACTACCCCAACCACCACCGCTCTACTCCATATAAATTAAGGCTAGTTATATGTGTGAACGCTAAATCCGTAATGTACGCCGTTACCATTATAGCACCAACTCTCCACGAATTGTCATGATTTCGTCTAATTGATCGCATACTTAACTTCTCTATAAGCTGTTTTTTTTTTTTTTTTTTTTTTTAATGAATCCTGAACTTTTTTTTTAATTGTCCATGCTAAACTCTTTTTTTTTTTTTTTTTTTTTTTTTTTAATATTATTTCCCTATATTTCTGTTGTTCTCCCAACTGCTTTCCATTTGGACCTATAGATACATAAACATTGTTGCCCAAGGCGGAACTCGGAATACGCTGTCCCCTGCACCACGAATCACCAAAGGCACTTTAGCGAGCGCAGCTATGGGAACTGGCTGCCGATTCATAATTCCTCCACTCACGCTTGAAGAGTTTCTCGTCATTGTCGTCTCATAGCCTTACACTACCACTTCACCGAACAATTTCCACAAAAATATTGCATCGAAGGTTCTCAAATTCATTGACACAGGATGTCGGGCTGTGTTCATAGACTGCATATTTTAGTATAAAAAATCTGATATGTTCCATTCACATGAGCTTCTCTAGTTATTCCACAAACAAACTCTCCTTAAGAAAGAGTATTCTTTTATCTACATCATACTAATCGAGATAAGCATCGGCAGAAATTACCTTATTTCTTGCTTCCTTGTAAACAGAAGGGAAATAAGAAGTACACTAGGCTAAAGCGATGGTCAAATCTTTTAAAAGCTGATCACTATGTGAAAGAATTGAAATTCAGTTCTCTTTGCTTGCCAGGGGTATACAAAGACCAAACAAATGACCCACCGTTGGAGTAAAGTGTATGTAGCTTAAAATTTAATTCAATAACACGGAATATTTCTGAAACGGTTAACTCTACAACAAATATGTAACCTAAACTGTTTGTTTTAACAATATCTACATTTTTTGTATAGTAAGTTTTTGTCTACCTCTTACGGTTTATCAGTTATACAAAAGTTATACAGAATGAAGTCGTCTTCAGAGGCTATTCCCAACAAATTCAGGATTTACATTTCTTTTGTCATAAAAATGTCTTAAACATACAGCATTGTAATCAAAATCCTTAGAGTCGTTTTTGAGAAACTCAAAATTTTCGAAAAATGTTCCATATAAAGAATAGTAGTTGTGAGTGGGGGGATTTTCCTGAAAATCTTCGTGTCGTATCCATGGAAGATACGGAACATAAATACCAAGTTTGTTATTTAACCGACTTTTCGTTTTTGAGTTATGCTGTCCAGAGACACACAGGTACTTTTTTTTCTAAAAATGCTTTTATTTGTATTCAAAGGACCCTAAAACATGTATTTCCAGTGAAATATCAGTATCGAATCTTGGGTGGAATACAATACCTTCTCTATCTGCTGTGTGCATTGTACATACGTGCTAGAGAAAGTAATAATTGTTAATTTAGAGGCAATATCCTCATTTTCATTGATGTGTGGTTGTATACAAATATCTTTAACACGTGTTTTGCTTTTAACTTAATTTCGCTGATATTTGCAATTAGCTTTGGTTTAGTGATTTAATCCAGGTCATGAGGACCGCATTAACCGGCCGGGGGTGTTCGAGGCGCTGACCACGTCTCAGCCTCCAATACTGCACCTTATCCATGACGTCTGTCATGGACCAAGATGGACGCAGCGGCCGGGCGGTAGGCCACGGTTTCTTGTGAGCTGTCGTGCCATGGAGTTATTTATAGTGATTTTATCTTTGACATATTTCTGTTTTAAGTTCCCTTGGATATATTTTATCTGGACCATTACTGTGCACAGAATGTTATATTCAACATTTTTCTATGTAGTTGAACGGAAGAGAAGGCCAAATGGCTTTATCTCTGCTATAATAAATAAATAACAATTATTTTCTGAATGTGGCATTATTTTAAGTTACCTCGCGTTTGAATAACAAAATATGTGGTGACAGGCTGATCCCGTAGCTCAGTCGGTTAGAGCACCTGCCTGCTATGTGAGGGTTTCCGGATTGATTCCCACCTGGGGTGGAAAATTTCCTCTAGTCAAGATTAATCCCTACCCTACCCATTGTTTGAACTTATGAATGATAGTGTGAATCTGTGTGAGATTAGATGTAACAAAATAAATAGATAAAAATTTTATGTGTTCCATTGACATAATTTTCTTTAGCTGTTCCAAATACAAGTATTCTTATAAAAGATTATTCTCCACCCACGTCATGCTAATCGAGATAAATGTTGGCGTAACTGGCCTTAGTACTTGCTTCTTTTTAAGTAGAAGGAAATAAGGGAATACATTGACCTAAAGCGATAGTCAGATCTTTAAAAGCTCGTCGCTATGGAAACAATTGAGGTTCGTTTTGCTTAGTATGGTCCTGTCTGAGAATAAGTATTTTAAAGCTGAAAAAAAAAACAAGTAATATCTCAGAGATGGCCAGTCCTTTAAAAAAAAGAAAAAAAAAAAAAACGTATATGATATAAATTATGTATTTTAACGGGATCAACATTTTCTGTGTGGTAAGTTTTTGTTTATCTCTTACAGTTTACCAGTTATGTTAAATTCAGCAAAATTCATCCAGAATAAGATCTTCGTTGGCTATTTCCAGAAAAATCAAGATACGCATTTTATTTGTGCTGTACATATCTTTACCATACGATATTTTAATCAAAATGGTTAGACCCATGTTTTAGAGAATCAAAATGTTCGAAAAATTTTCCATGTAAAGGGTAGTTGAGATGGGGGGATTCTCCTGAAAATCTTCGTGTAGCATCCTCGAAAGATGCTTAACGCAAATACCAAGTTTGACATTTAGCAGACTTTTCGCTTTTGAGCTATGCTGTCCATAGACTCATACGGACCTTTTTCTAAAAATGCTTTTTCCGGTCTCAGGAGACATCAAAACATATTTCCAGTGAAATCTCGACATGAAATTTTCATATCCATTTTGTCCATGTACACAAGGATTAGAGAATGTAAAAAACAAAGGAACAAAATCAATAACTGCAAACAAGTTCAAAACCACTGCCAAGAGCCAATATGTTCCAAGGGTAAAAGGTCGCTGATGTGGCCATCGCAGTTATAGGCGGAGAATAAATGGAACAATAAAATAAAACTGGTGATTCGCTCGTATTTTCCATACTGTGTCGATTTGCTACGTCATTTCTCAAAGTCCATTTTACGAATGTTTTGATCTAGTCACATGTTTTCAGAGATATAATGCTGCCATATTTTATAGCGCGACATTTTGGGTCAGCAGTGGCGGAAGGCCACTCTTTCTTTGAGAGTACATGTTGACCTATTGCATTACACTTCTTTGGCTATTTTCCATTGAGATAACAATGATAATATATTCATATTTTGTCTATTTTTGTTACAAAAATAAGCGCTAGCAAACCTACGGAATCCTCCTCAGATATCGTTAGGGTTCGGATGTTTATGACACGTCATATCCTCATTGAATTAAACATAAACTGAATATTTCTGATTACTATTAGAATTGTTTTGGTCATTTTCTCAATTTCGGTGCTATTGTGCATATTTCGGCGCTTTAAAATCGTATTTTGGTATATTTGCGTATGTTCTTATATGGAGATAACCGGGCGAGTCGGATAATGTGTACGACAGGCATTTGTGAACTCCCGGGATCGATACCCGGTGACCGCCCGGGTTTTTCGTGGTTTCCTCGGATCATTAGGCTAACGCTGGGGTGGTTCTTCTACAACTACATCCCTGTCTCTCATTTGCTGTACCCATAATTTCCTTCATTGTCGTCTGTTGTAGGGCCATGCAGTCCCAAAAGTGTATTTTCTGTGGAATCTTGGTATTGAATTTTTGGGTAAAGTTCAATACTTACTCTACTTATCTACGTAATGGAAGAAGTTTGCTTATAATTTTCCTAACGGATTGCTTCCCTATCTGCTTGATATACTTTGTATTACAAAGGTTGTTTCTTACAACGCGTGGTTCAATATTAGCGCATGCGCATGAGTGAGTACTCATCAGCATCACGCCATTGATAATCTATTATCTTATCTTAATTAGGAGGCTATAAAGTTCACGAAATCGGACTCAAGAGTTCACACGCGTCATTGGAATTATAAATGCAAAATCATGTCTAAAGATGGGGCAACGTCGCCTAGCTATTGTAAATAATACAATAACTAGAAGTAAATAGTAGATAAGTTGAATGGTTGATGCTCGTTTCACAGTTCCCAAATATGTTTTCATCGTTATATCACTGATTTATAAACCTACTTCTGCCATTGTTTAGTGAATAACCCCGTGACTTGCATGACTGTTACTAGGCCCTGCGTAGACCACAATGAGAAGACTTGTTAGATATTCAAGCGTCGGTTACCAAATCATTTGCTCAGCCTAAATTCTGCGAAGAGTAAATGCACAGACGGTCAAAGGCAGATTATATCACTGGGCAAAATATTTCAGACTCCTTGAATAAATAAAAAGTAAAAGAAAAGAAAAAACAAAAACCTTTTAGTTTCTCTGTCTTATACATAATACCCCAAAAATACGATACGATATTTCACCGAAAATACTTGTTTTGAGACCCCCGAGTAAAAAAAACATTGTTAGAACAACTCCGTTTGTGTGTGTGTGCGCGCGCGCGCGCGTGTGTGTATGTGTGTGTGTGTGGACAACATAGCTCAAAGGCGAGAAGTTTATTAAATACAAAACTTTGCATTTAAGTAGTACAGTACAGAAGAAAAACACAAAATTTGTTTCTAACAATTTTTGTGCAATAATAATTTCCTCGAAATGCATTACCAATGGTTCAAATGTTCAGCACTTCGTAATTCTTCTCAAGTCCTGTCAATATATTCAGTCGTTTCTCGCGATTTCACGCAAAAAGCGTGGAATTGAAGGCCAGCATATAACTTTCAGGCTCTAAGCATAGGCTATTTACTTTATATCTATAACGAAATATGTAGTATAGCTATTTCTGCAAAAGGTTATATAAAATAAAGAGTACTAAATATAAAGATAAGCTTTCGTGAGAATATTTTGCATAAGCTACAATAAGCGACACAGCGTAGAGCAGGTCATGTAAACGTAAAGCATTGGATGTCGTATTATTCGTCACTGTGCTTTACTCCCTCGTCCATAAAACTAATTTAATTCAACAAAGTAGACAGAACATGGTTAATAAGCCTAAACACGTATTAAAGGGACGGCGCAATTTGCACTATCTATCGGCTACAGTTGGCAGGTCGGTAGCGTAATATGGGTGATTTATTTGGGACAGCATTACGATATTTCAAACGTTCTCGGGGAATTTAAGCGGCTTTTAATCGAAGAACTATTTCGATTGCCATTGCATGCCTGTAGATCTAGAGATGAAAATGGAAGCGATAGGTTGAGATAGGCTTAGATAGGATAGGCAGACGGACGGAGCTCAGCGTTGCGTGTCTACTATCTGAGCACATTGCGTCTTGATGTAACCCTGGGAGAAATGAATGAATGGGAGAACCGAAGGACGGCTGGATCCGGACGATGATGTTCGCTACCAAGGACGGTCCCTAATTTCAAAATGAGGCCAATCGTGATGCCGGCACGAGCCCTTCTGGCTAACTTCAATCTTGGGTACCGAGAATGAGCCTCCCCTCCCCAGGAAGATGTAGCAGCCGACCATTCAAGCCTGAAAGCAATCCTCTACGCACCAATCGCCTTCTAATGGTCCTGCAATCCTCAAATATATGAAGATGAAACAGATGAAAGGACTTTCAGGGTGAAAAAGTAACTACCCGTGCATTCGCCCGTCAGTCTGGGAAAGCCATGAAAAACCTCAAGTTCAGAATGACTGTTCGAACCCGGAGCTTCCGGAATACGAGGTTCACACATTGCCGCAGAGTTATTCTGTGTCTGGGGTTTCCCGGCTCCATTGAGTAGTGCTGTCCTCAGGACCTCATATTTTAACGAAATAATGGGGGATAAGTGATTAGTGACACTGGATGTTGGAAGGCTGTTATGACACTTGGGGATTTTATCGAGGTGTCCCGTGGCTGTTGCTTGGCGTGATTCCACCCTTGATGTTATTAGATAGAAACGCTCATCGACGATTAACATTCATTTTATTTCACCAATCTTCAGCTTCGCTTCGCCATCGTTTAATATTTCAGCCGAAATGTGGTTCTCACTAGGCAGAGGGCATCTCGTGATACCAAGCCCGAAGCGCTGAAAATGTATAAGTTCCTGCGTTTCAAAATCACGATCTGCCATTTGGTAACCCCCCCTACTGCTTTATTTTAAGTTTTCGGGCTATTATATGATATTTATTATGATTCTGATTGGCACCCCATGTCACGTATTTTGTACAGAGTATCGTTTTCTGTTCTCTGCCCCTGGGAGTATCTATAGGGGCCGCGTCTCTTAGTATCATTTTATTTAATACGAAAAAACGTTCAACTTATTACGGATGTTTTTCCATGTACAAGCTTATTTTAAAGGATCTACACTCGGAACCAGATATCCAACTTCAAGTCACAATTGTTTTTATTGTTCCTTTTAAGAGGCACCCTCGGAGAAAGAAATTTCGTACATTGTAATTTGACAAGAGAACTATGAAATCGATCTTCCTCTCTTTACGGCATTTTTGCAGCGAATTCATCTTTGGAACATACTGCCTGCCTTTCCTTTATATAAATATAAACTTTTATTTACTAATAATAATCAATTATTAAATCGCTATAGTTTATAGGATGGTAGATCGCATCAGTCTGTAAGCGTTTCGCTTGCAAATAAGCATTTTATCCTCATATAAAGAAACCCATATTTAGTTATTAAATACGGCAAAAACTTAACTTACAAACGCGCATATAAAAGTACATGTGTGCTGTTGACTCTCAGCTTTGACCCTGCGTATTAGGTAATTTCGCCCCATAATATTTTGTTTCAATATGAATTACATAATTACCATCTCTACCTTGTTACGTTTTCTAGCACATGTACAATGCACATAATAAATATTGTATTCCACCCAAAATTCGATGTTGGGATTTCGCCAGAAATATGTTTTGAGTTTTTACGTTTTTAGAAAAACGTCCGTATGTGTGAGTGTGTATCTGTGGAGATCATAACTCAAAGACTAAAGACTGTAAAAATACCGAACTTGGTATTTAAGTTTAATGTCCTCCAAGGATGTGACAGGAAGATTTTCTAGAAATCCCCTATCCCCTTTTAAAATACTTTACATGGAAAAATATTTGAAAATTTCGTTTTTCTCAAAAATGGCCCTAACGATTTTGATTAAAATATCATACATGTTTACATCACAAATAAAATGTATATCTTGAATTTTCCGGGAAAAGCTTCTGAAGACCTGTTCGTCCATCTGGATAAACGCTTCTAAATTTTGCATAACTGGTAAACCGTAAGAGATAGACAAAAACATGCTTAACAAAAAATGTAGAGCTCGTTAAAACACACACTTTATGACATGTACTTTTTTGGTGCTTTTTTTAGATATTATTTGTTATTGGTTTCAGTTTTAAAATACTTTTCTCATATAGATATACAAACAAAGGAACTTCATTCACATAGCAACTAGCTTTTAAAAGATCTAACTATCGCTTTAGTCTATGGTACTCCCTTTTGTTTCCCTTATAATTACAAGGAAGCAAGTAATTAGACCATTTCAGGTAACTTTTTCTCGATTAACATGAAGTAAATAGAAGAATAAGGTTTTTAACAATAATTTGTTGCAATGATGAAGAGAAAGTCATGTGACGAACAAATCAGATCCCCCACCCCTTTTGAAGAGACAGTTCAAAAGTAACTTCAGTTCATTCTACTGTTCAAGAATCTGACTCAAGGCTGGTTCTATCGAAATCCAACGCGTGTTGCTCATTTGCGGAATTTTCATTGGCTCGATGCTGCAATTTATGGTCGGATGAATATATTTGTAGGCAGTTTGTCGAGTTGTAGAATGGGAAAACCAATTGTGAGTTTCTTTAATTAAGGAACCGAATGCTCTCGGTAGAGCTTCCTTATACTGCGCTTACTGCTAGTTGTAAAGAGTAACAGACACATCCAAACACGAACAATCTTGTCCTTTACTAACTGAGAAAATAATGCTAATAGCCTGAAATGTATTCTAAAGTGACTTTCAAATGGGATGAGGTTTGTCCTTGAGCGCCACTAGGCCGGCAGCCAATCGGAGTGCTGCTGTGTTGACATATTGCATTCCCCCTTAACTGGGGAGTAACGCGCAAGTGATTCCGTCTCTCATAAATACTACTTGCGCTCGCTAAGACAAATTATTCAAATTTTGCAAAAAATAATTCACGAGGAAGATAGGGAGTAATGTTCGTAGCGGAACCGTAAAAACCGCAGATTTCTAGCTCAAATGGTTTTCATAATACACATGAATAAACATTATATGGCCACGCAGATTTACATGCTCAGTGTGCGAGTGAGAGGGAAATATGAAAAGAAATGGGGTAGCGACTTGACAACGCAGAGCACGATAACACATCTCATTCGCTGCAGCGTAGAACTCTTCCCATTTGAAAAACTGCTGCTGCTAGACAGCTTGAACATAGAAAGAAAGCCACCCAAGTCTATTTCTTCACAAGACCACTCACTGCATTTTTGGTCCCAGGGAATACTTTGGGGATATAAGTACAGTCCACAGCATCTATAATTCCAAGGAAAGTTACGAATGGTACAAAACTCAAGCATGATTTTTCTAACCTCAGCTGTCATTTTAATGAATTGAAGTTTTAAGCTTGCTATTGCTCTGTAAGCTTTATGAATCGTTCTGCTGGCAGTTGCTTTGTCAATATTAAATATATGTGCACTAACCATGTAGAAACTTCCATTGACATAATATCTCAGCCAGTAATATTATAAACATAGGCTCAAGGCAAGTTTTCTTTCACCCCTTTCTATCATATTATTGCCTATCTTTCTAATTGCTGTTATTGTATATTATTTAATGTTTTCTTACATGATATTATTTTATATTGTTGCTCTGCTTTTGATTCTCTTTGTTTAAATGGCAACTTATAGCTGATATAGAAAGAATGAATGAATAAATCTGTTATTCGAACTGAAGACGCAATGTGCGTCCCAGTTCCGTTGGAAGAAATGTTTGTAACCAAAATCTCATCTCATATTTTTTGTCAATGAATCGTAAGAAAAGGTACCATGGTTTCATTTAAAACTCTGAAGTTGGATTCGTATACCCCGAAAGGGGGTTTTAGAATTCTGAGCGTTTGGTTTTTTCTATATATTTTAAGAAATATTCACAGTAACGCTTAATGTAGACCGCCCTGAACAATGGTCATAACTAGGGATAGCATCTTGGGGACCGATAGCGGCACCGAATCAAAGTTAGCAGAGTGTGATATATAGTTCTATGTTGACAATGCAGTGTGTACGTAGTGGTACTAATAGGAGGAAAATTGGGCAGTGGTTGCATGGTAGACTGTGCTGTTTTCACAAGCAGTGGAAGGCGATTGAAGTTGAGTGGGTGATAAACAAATACCACTGATTTACGGGAACTAACAATTTTAATAGTTACATGCATTTAATTGTTGTTGTGCAACAAGTCATCAGCACCTTTATCCGTTTCATTTTATCTCAAGATACATAAATTACACATTGTACAAAAACATACATTCGTAACGTTTCAAATGTGAATCGTCTCCGACTGGCACGTAGCCTTTATATTGTGAAAAACTTCGCTCCGCATCACAAGATGTGGTAATGGAAATAGGACACATCGTCGATTATTGGGTAAGATACTCCATCAGCAATTATTTCCATAGCAACACCGCGTAGCACATTTCGTATTTCACGCATTACTGAAAATCCGACAATTTTTCCAAACATGCCTGCACGGTCTAAAGCAGGTGTCACGGGTCCCTTATTAATTGATAATCATCAGCTTTCAGGGCTCGAGGCACTTCAGTGTTACATGTTTCCAAAACTGCGTTATTGTCGCAAAGTTCTCTATGAATTGCAAATCTTTATGCAATCCATTTGAAGCAAGAGATTTTACAATCTTGCCTGAAGGGCATGCACCATCATTCAAAGGCATTAATTACCTGTAAAACAGTATTGTAATATACAGGAGCGTGGAGCACTGTTGCAGGCTGTTTACCTGTGGCGCTTACATATGGCATTTTTTGTAGTGTTTAACGCCCGCTTTTACTACTTGTTGCACCGCAGGCGATGAACTGGTGATACCTGGAATGAAGATGGAGCACCGGTGGAATGCGATGGCGGGGGAAACCGGAGAACCAAGGGGAAAACCCGCCCCTGCGCCGCTTTGTTCATCACAAATCTCACATACGGTCGCTTGGGATCGAACCCGGGCCTTCTAGCTGAGAGGCGAGTGGTCTAACCATTTGGCATTGCAGGTTGGTATCCATATGTGTCCCGCTATCGGTCCCCAAGATGCTATCCTTAGTCATAACATTGATTTACTTTGCATTACATAAAAGTGAAAACTGAAATATTATAGCTAGTGTCTAAATAAAATTCAAATTCAAATGTGGCTGGTCCCGTAGCTCAATAGCTGGAGCACCTGCCTGTTTGCGATGTGTCCCCGGCTCGATTTCTGGCTGGGTTGGGGGGATTTTTCTCTATTCTAGATTATTCGCTATCCTTCCCAGAGTTTGGAGTTGTGAGTGTGTGTGTGTGTGTGTGTGTGTGTGTGTGTGTGTGTGTGATGTAATGAATACAATTAAAGATGCGTACAAAAACCAATGACATAAGTACACGAGGTAACACCATTAGGCAATTTGTTCGATAGGGAAATGCCGCTGATGGGACCATGTAGTTAAAGGCGAGCTATAAATGAAAAAAAAAAGTCAAGTAAGTCCCATGTTGATTATAAAAGCCGTTTTACCCCTTTTTCTCTACAATATTTACTCAGCTTCTGCTAAACCTTGTTTAGCATGATTTAACTTGCGAAAATTGGTAAATTCGATTTAACTTTTAGTTAAGACGGAATAACAATTGACTAATATTTATGCAAGGAAAATTCCTAAGTGGTTATTGTAGCTTAAGGTTAATTTCGTATAGTAAACTTAAATGAACCTTTAGACGACCTACCCTAAAAATTACAAAAAAATTAATAGCCTGCTAAAGTGTGAGTGCCCCTGATTTATATTTAGATACATAACATCCGGCAAAACTAATTATGTGCTGCCATTACTCCTTTGACGGCGACGCTTGTCTCTCTACACACTATCAGCTCATTAACAGCTGGTGTGCAGACTGTTTTTGTGTGGTTGCAGATGTGAAGCCTTTCATCCCATGTCTGCAGGCATCCAAGTGCTCAGAGGAGAGATATACTGCAATTAAAGGTTTCCTTTTGCTATATACAGCAACTTGCATGGGTGTCACGGTTTTGCGGTAATTGCGCTTTCACATCTGCATATATTCACAGTCGCAAATACCAATCAGCTAACCCTAGATTTCGCACATCACTGCACCCTTAAATTATAATTTTACGTTCAACACTATGATTGTTTTGACATTTATTCGTCCATTTGCCCAACTTGCATTAATAGCTAATTGCTCCAGAAATCCAAAGTAACTATACAACAAAAAAAAATATATGATTTTTTGAGTTTACATACCTTTTTTTTTTACCATTACCGTCGTACCGAAATTGTCATATCAAATTAACAATTATTTTCTAAATAAATGACGGAGAAATTGAAAAAGTTGCGATACATAGTATATTTTAAAATTAATTAATAATGTAACTGTCCAAGTTATAATTCTGCCGTAGATAAGTCATTAGTGAGGCGCAAGTTTAAGTACGAGCTACAAAAACGATTGCTAGGTAGAAGTTATTAATTAGGGCAACTTAGTTAGAGAAAGCAACTAGCTAGAAGTCAGAATAATGAAGCTAATAGAAGTTATTAGTTAATGCAACTTACGTTAGAGAAATCAATTAGCTGGAGGTCAGAATAATGAAGTTAATTTATGTTCCAGGAATCTCAGTAAATAAGGAAAACTATCATAGCAGGCTCAAGGTTCAATACATCGAATTAGTGTGTTCACAAATCTAATCGATACTTAGAAGTTTGTTGAGAAAGCACGTAAGCCATTTTCGAGAATTCAGTAAAATTAAAGGATACATATGATTTTCCGCAGCTAAAGAGAATGAAAAGTGCGTCCCAGAAGCTAATTTTAAGTAGAAATTTGACTACATAGAGCATACAAACTCTGGGGGGCAGTCAGTTGTAGACGAGACTTTGGTTAATAAAAGCGCTGCATTTCAAAAATGTAGTTGCCCCGGAATTCACGATCTGGTGCTGCTTGCGTCTCACTCTTTTGCACTTCTTACGCTTGAAGTTAATCTTGTTACAGTGATAGTAGCGCAGCGCTGGACTCATCATCCGTTTAGCGGCGATCGGCAACTGATTTGCGGTAACTCTTACTTTATGGCTGAATCAAATTTGGCCTACTATGTAAAGTACCTAATAGTCTGTAAGTTCGCAGATTTAATAAGACGCAGTTACCTAAAATGTTACGCGCTTAAATTCAGGAGTAGTGGATTGTTCATCTTAAGACAATCTGTAGCTCTTTCCAAACACATAAAAGTTTCGAACCAAAAACAAAGTTATTAGCCTCCATTAAATATTGCCATAAATGTTAACTGGTGTTGTCCATTCTCACAACACTCACGAATACCCAGAACGAGAAGCACCTCACATTTTACCACTGGAGCAGCTAGCATACAGCAGAATTGTTTATTTTTATACAGCTTATATAAAAAGCTTGCCGTTTTCTTTGCTTCCACTTAATTGAGACAAGTCTTTGCATAAATACTTACACATTTAGTTGTAAATATAAAGTGAATAGCGATATTAAAATATTTAAACATGACGTCCGTGATTGTTCTGGGAATCTCATGCCCTTTCTATTACATCGGGAGAGAGCGTCAGAAATTTAAAAAATTAGAATATGTTGCAATCTCATGCATTTCTTACCGCTTATCGTTTATGTATATAGTATCTACAAATTATTCTTGTAGAAACTTGTTTTTCTAACTACCATAAGTTAAATAAGTAAACTTGCGCATAAATAGTTTCGTTGTATTTCCTTGTGGTTATAAACCGGTCGCTGTACAAGTTGTTTCGAAGCGACACTGAATGAATACATTTGCCTGCTCCAAAGACTACTTATGACTCGGAGAGTTTTGAGGTTGCTCTTGAATGGGAAATACGTGTTTCTCCCTACCCACGAGTATCTTGTACCTACTATCTTATCATTTTGTAATTGTCCTAATAGTAAACTCCCAACAACTTACTGTAAACATCAACAAGAACTTGATGTGAAATGTACAACTGTCTCCTTTATTATTATAAGTTAAAGTCAGAAAAGAACCTTCTTGTCTCACTGCAAAAGGTATTTAGTTACGTTAAATCTTATCTACAAACCTTTGATAGTATTCTTGCTTATGTAGTCTTTATCAATTCCTGGCCTCCGTCCTCAATATCACTAACGTTAAATCGCCTCTAAAAGACAGTATTAGCGGCGCATGCATCCAAGCAAATTTTCAGTCATTTCTATTCATTCATTGTTAGGTTGAAATTGTATTTTGGAAAAATAAAAAATAACCAAAATATGTAGGTTCGTTAGCGGGGTTCAGTAAGACAAGGAATCCCTTCAAGTTAGCTAACCACTGTGCAGCATATCGGTATGTTTACGAAAACACGCTAAAGAATGTGAGTCGGTGCTTCCTAACCTTCCTGCGTTATTTCCTATAGCTTGGGCCAGGCATGCGGCTTTGCTCCTGGTTAACTGTTTAATCCATGCTGAACATTATATGTTTTGTTGATGTACCTCTATTGGCGTTGAAAACTATATTTTCTCATCACAAAACTTCTGAGCAACACCGTCCACATATTGGTTCGGTGTCATTTTGAAACATTTCGTATACATAAGTTCTAAACTATTTTTTAAGAAGCCTGTATTGCTGTTTTTTCGTTAATTGAGATAAACGGTTGCACAAAAGTTTCATTACACATTTAGTTTTACAGTATTTTTCAGAACATGATAACCCTATCCCACTCTTCCTCCAAAGGCGGCGGGTGTGACTTTAAAGTTTGGGATTAAGAAATGTATGGCTGGAAACCAACCCACGCTGTTGCCAACTTTACCACTTACCTACTGATGCCTTAGCTGAGGCGCAATTGTCGACTTGCAAGCAGAGTATACAGAAAACAGAGGTTATACTACATTGTACCTCACCCCTAGTACAAGGTGTGCTAATGGTTATTACCCAGTGGAAGGGGGGAGCAGTCCCTTTTGAAGGCCATCACGTTTTGGAGAAAACTATAGGTACAAACGCAATAGTGACAGTAAAATCGTTTAAAACTGATCGAGATATACTGGATTTGAAATCATATATACATTTCATGACATCACGAGAAATAGCTGAATAGGACTGCATTGTAACACTAAAAATTATTGAACAGTTTAAACCAATAAAGGCAGATAAGTACGGCTGATGCCATAACAAAGTTATTTGAAATATACTATGTGTTTCAATGGATTGAATTTTTGTTAGTATGGTTTTTATGGTTATACAAAATTATATGAAATTCCTTCCAAATGAAGCGAGCTTCGCAGGTTATTCACAGACAATGCAAGATGTGCAGTATGCCATATAACTGTCTTAAATGTGTGGTATTTAATTAAAATCATTTGAGCCATTTTTGAGAAAACGAAAAAAACAAAACAAAGGGATAGTTTGGAGGTAAGGAGAAGCTCTTTATAAGTTTCGTGTCGCATTTTAGAAAGATACCGAACTCAGATACCAAGATCGGTATACATCTAATCTTTCGTGCGTTCTGCTTAGCATACCATGAAGCTGTTCCTAAAGCGAAATTTCAGCATAAAATCTTCGTACTAGGTTACCTGGTACAGAAATTAAAAATGTATTAAAAACCTAAAAAACGAGTTGAACAGCAAACAAATGTGTACCTCTTTCGCATGCTTACAATGCGCTCTGCTGGCAGCTTCATTCGTCTTTTTCTTCTTCTTCTGTATCGATTACTCTCCTCTTTGAAGCATTTACACCTCCAAGGACTTACTAAGCGTGAACGTTTTGTTGGACGCTGGTTTTTCGGGGAAGTGAGGGCCTGGAGCATGAAGATAGCCCGCCCGCCTGTCTTTCCGTAGTGTTGTCAACCAGGGAAAGTTTCGCCTGCGATGCCTATTTAGTAAAAGTAGGCGTTAAATATTATAAAAAAAAAGTTTCCTTCTTTGAGGCCCTCAAATATTAAGGTGAGTAGGTTGTCTAATTTACCGCGAACTAGCTGAATTATTAAATGAAGCACAGCGCACGTGCGTGAAATCTGGGTACTACAGACAGAATGAAACCTTAGCATTAAAGTTACTGTATGTCAGGTTGTATAGCGTACTTCATGTCTCAATATGGTCGCCTTGCTCTTCTTCCGAAATTATGCGAAACCTACCGAATGATGACAAGGGAGTCGAGCGCCCATGAAAACGCGCGCGCATAGTACATGCCAAATGCCTTGGGGCAGTAGCTCGTTCGAGGAGCAAGCAAACAAACGTTGGACCATATCATATCCAGGATGGATGGTCGGCCCAATTCTTGGTATGGCAGTGAAGAAGATGGAAATGAAATGTGATAATGTAAGGGATGAAAGGAAACTCGCGGATTAAATTATCCAACCCAGTTTTCGCCTAGCAACTGATATACACTGCGAAAAAAATCTACAATCAGGTTGGACAGCTCTCGAGTTTGAACCAGGGACACCCCGAATGCGAGTCGTACAAGCTACCTCAGCGCCACCTCGCTCGGTTCGCTGCCAGATTACGTACGGGAATAATGGTAAAGAAAAAACTGATAACTTCCCTAATGTATCAAATATTAACACAAAATCAAAAGTTTCCAGAAAAGAATGACTGCTATAGTTTTATTATGTATTTAGGAACTTGTTGGTAAGAATGCTACGTATATAATAGTGTTTGTTTTCCGGCTAATTACTGAATAAGCTAAAGAAACACCTTGCATCGTCGCGAATATACATCATGTTATGGAAAGTAAACCTCTGATTGGGGTGATTAAAAGATAAATAAAACTCTTTTTAAGATTTAATATAATGATTAGTTATATAGAAACTGAGCGTGATGGCGCCACGATAACGTGTTCAACTCCCCTTCGGCAGGTCCCGGGTTCGATCCCAGGCGATCGCCCTCTGACCCATGGTTTTCCCGGTTTTGCCACGCGAATGCTAGGGTGATTTCTCACGAATTTCTATAATTTCTCCTTCATTCCATTTCCTTCTCATCTTTCATGAATTTAGTTAATAGGGGGCCCATTTTCGACATTAGTATTGATTTCTTTAAAGGGGCGTAACCCTCATTTGACCAATCTCTGAATCTCTTTGTATAGACTAACTTGTGTGTGTGTGTGTGTGTGTACTAAAGGGATGTTTTTTAGTGGACGTATCCCACTGACTTAAACTACTTTCAACAACATTTGTTGGCCAAAATAAAAATCAGACCTAGTTTTACCCTGTTACCAAGATTTTGAAATCTCAAAATAAAAATAAGTAAAATTAACAATTTAAAAATTCTGATGTAGTTCAATTCACATGAGTTTCTCTACGTGTTCTACAAACCAGCTTTTCTTACACAAGATTATTCTTTAACTACATCTTGCTAATTGAGATAAACATCAGAAATTGTCTTCTTACTTGCTTCCTTGTAAATAGAAGGAAAATAAGGGAATACACTAGGTTAAAGAGATAGTCAAATATTTTAAAATATGGTCGTTGTGTGAAACACTTGAAATTCAATACTCTTTGCATGCCAGGAGGAAAACAAAGGAGAAATGGAACGAAAGTCGATTCCCGCTTGAGAAAAGATTAAGCAGTTTAAAATTGAAACCAATAATGAAGGATATCTCCGAAATCGTTAAATCTACAAAAAGAAGTGTATATGCCATATATTGTGTGTCTTAACGAGACCTATATTTTTGGGTAGCAAGCTTAGGTCCATCATCTTACGGTCAAATAGGGATTTATCTCTTGTTGTCATGTCTAAATTTCTTTATGGCCATATACACCATTCTTGATCAAATCCAGGGTCGCTGAAATGTGATCAAACCTTGACCACAGTTAAATTGCAGTTTCGTTTCGTAATCGGCCTACCCTCCCCCTATTTGTCGGAGTTACATGTCAATACCTAGAGGTCAGAAGTCTGCCGAGGAGCCTACGGCACGTTGCCTGTTAGGAGGGGTCTGCCCGTAGCCAGGCATGAACACGAGGAAGTGAACGATTTGAAATGTAAGCGAAATTGATGATTGGAAAAGTGACAATGGAGCATTGGTGGAATGAGTGGCGGGGGAAACCGGATGACCCGGAGAAAACCCGCACAGACGCCGCTTCGTCCACCACGAATCCCACATGTGGACGCTTGGAATCGAACCCGGGCCGCCTAGATGGAAGATGAGCAGTCTAAACATTCACCCACGGTACCGCCGTAAATTGTAGTTGCGGCACATAATTCTCGTTCAAGTAACCGCCAAGACCTGACGCATATGATTCTACAAGAATTAGTCCAAGGAAAGCATTCATTTCTATAGTCTAATCAAAGGTGTTGATGTACAACTACAATCTCTTTGTCTATATCGCTTCGTTTTTGTTTTTAAACGTTGTATGATTGGACATTCATTTGGGGATGAAGAAAATAGAAAACAAAAAGAGATCTCGAAATGTTTCTTAGATGAGTTAGATATCTACTGGAACTAGCTGTCTCTATTCCAGTAAACGGAAAATAAAGGAATTAACTCATGTTATCTGAAGGACAAGTAGAAGGCTTGATGCATTTAAACATAACGCCAGGCAGGTTCCAATAACCAAATAAAGGATACGTGAGTTATGATGTGTACATTTTCTGGAAATTAAATAAAGGTTGTTTGCAAATTACATTATAATATACCGTTTTTATGTCCAGTAGAATTTGTTGTTTAATAATACGCGTAGCAATAATAATATGTACGTAAATTGTAGGTTAGAAAATAAAATATATTAGCTTTTAATTACAGCTTGAACGCAATTCCGCGGTGGGACGGTAGTGCATATTCCCCACATTCAAGAGGTCCGGAGTTTTAAGATGAATATCGGTTAACTTAATGATACTGTGCTCATTTTAGAATTAGTTCACCCTATATGACATAACCGGTTAAATTCCGTTAAACTAACAAACAAAAAATGCATTCAATAACCTTATTAAAATTACAGACATTTTAAAAACGCTAATGCAATATTACACAAATGTCTAATTCCCATGACACTTGAAAATTCATCGAACTGGTGAAATATGTCCGTCACAGATCTTAATTCTGCCTTCGATAGAAACTATATAAATCGTGGATAAAAAGCATCGCATTTGACACCACCGCTCGCCTTCCATCTAGGCGGCCCGGGTTCAATCCAAAGCGCTCGCATGTGGGATTCGTGGTGGACGAAGCGGCTTCTGGGCGGTTTTTCTCCGGATCCCCCGGTTTCCCTCGCCACTCATTCCACCAATTGCTCCATCATCACCTTCCCAATCATCAATTTTGCTTACATTTCATATCATCCACTTCCTCATGTTCATGCCTGGCTACGGGTCAACCCCTCGTAACAGATTCTCCATTCTGTGGTTTCGTGCCGTTGGCTCCCCAACAGGCTTCAGACCCCTAGGCATTGGCTTGTAAGTCCTTGGGGGTGTCAGTCTTAAATACGGGGAGGGTAAGCTGATTACGACACGAAACATTTGATACCTCACTGGTAATACGCGACGCCGTTGTTCGGTGGAAGCTAGAAATTAGTGATGAGCGGAATCGAATGTTTTCACGAATCGAATACTCAGTATTCGAATACTTTTAAGATTCGGAACTTTCACTCTAGTGCAAGTTGTTGAATATTGCTACTGCTTCTCGTATTATTTGTATAATCACTCATTAATGCTTTCGCCTGTATTCGTATGCAAGTTCTCGTATGCTACGTTATAGTCACTCGAGTGATGTTCTCAGTTATGACCATGGTTGTTCTCGAATACGACATTCAGTTCAAATGATGGACAAGAAATACCACAAGTTAGGTGCTGACAATTAGGTAAATAGAGTTTTTTATTTATGGACGCTCTTTAACTGTTGTGGTTCTCAGCGTCCCATTCTAAATTAGGTGTGAAAGACCGCTTAATGTTGTTCAGAGGCCTCTCTCTATCAGGCTTGAGGTAAATCTACGACACGGGAGGAGGAGGAGGAGGAGAATAGGTAGAACTACACATTGTATCACAAAGAACGATTTCGAGAAAGTAGTTTTGGCACTACCGGTTGTAACGTCTCCGTTACACGATGAATTTTACGTCATTAATTGATTTATCATTATTCCGCTTGAGGCGCCTACATCAACCTGGTTTTTTTTTTTGTTTGTTTTTTTTAATTAAAATACAGTTCCGGAGCCTGATCGGGACTCCGGCGCTGTATACCCTACTTTTTATTTACCTAATTTGTTTATTTTGAGTACTGTATTACCGTTTTACTTTTTACACACACATACACAAACATATAACACCCATGCCCAAGGCGGGACTCGAACCCACGATCCCCTGCGCTGCGAAACACCAAAGCGAGACGCTTTGGCGAGCGCCGCCATGGGGACCGGCTGCTTGAGGGCTAGCCAGCAGATTCACACTTCTCTACGCATGCCTGGACACGTCTTGAGTTTCCCTACTGGAGGGGTTGGGGATTTGGCGAGCGGCCATCATTTGGGAGCTTACCTTTCATTAGAGTCGCTTTATACAGCACCAGGGGGGCACAATTTATGCCAGGCCACTTGCGCCGTGCTAGATCATTGTGGAGCGAGCTTTTGGTTTGTCAAAATTTACTATACTTCACCTTGTGATATTTTCGGCTTTAACTTGGCAAAATTTACTAACCTTCTCGCTCTCAAATTATTATAAATAATTCTGACTTTTTCTTTCTTTTTTTACTTGTGGCGAACACGAGTCTTGTGTTAATATTTCTGTGTTTTATCTAATCATGATGCAAATTGTTAAATAAATGGGTGAAGTTGGGTTGAATTCTTTTAACCCTTTCAGTCCCTGTGTCCATTGAAATGGACATGACTTTTTACAGACTATGTAATAAATTTAAAAGCTGTAATTACTATTTAGATCACTTAAGGGTGTGAACTGTTGTTTTTCAAGTTTTCCAGTTTTGTGCTGCTATCTGTGGCCCAGTTTAGAATTACTTTGGAGCTTTTGTTACAAGATGGACAAGGAGGCTCACACATAATTTTTTCAATGAAGCATAAAAAGTCAGGTCTGAAAGGGCTAATTTGAAAGTACACCTTAATCCTGCGTTTTCTCTTTAACTTGTGCGTTTCCATAAAAAAAAGGTTTTATCATTAGCGCCCAGTGAAACACACTGTAATCATGCATCAGCCGCCATTGCTTCACAATGTGTTCTCTGTGCATTCGACCCTTATGCGTCTAGGTTCTTTATTTTATACATGACATGAACCCGGGGTCAAGCTCGACACGGTTTGTTCATATGTGTTTTGCCCACTGCGCACAGCACTGATAAAACGACTACTTCAAGCATCACTGAAAGAAGCAATACGCTTCCAACGGAAAGTTACAAGCACGTGCCGTACAAATAAAGGCTTTAAAAGACCTTTTCATATTTATTTAAATAGCTGAATGATAGCCTTAAAGATAAAGGACAGCTCACGATGGCACCACCTAATTTGGCCAAGCCAAAAGCAAAACTCTGCCTGATGATTTGAGCTGTATAGTGTTTACATGTAAACCAGTACACGTAATTCTTGTTGACAAGGTTACCAGGTTTTGAGAATGTCAACACAGAATAGCCCAGGTCTCGAAATACGTTTTATGGGAGCAAAACCAGAATTTATATCCTTACGTACATTCACTTCATTAGTACTCGTCTCATTCACATTTGTCTGTCGTCCTCTGTGGTAAAATGCTAGCCTCTGGTTCCCAAGGTTGCGGATTCAAACCTGAGGATAGCGGTGGATTTTTGGGGGCTTAAAAATCCTTCCTTGGGAAGAGAAGTAAATCCGTTGGTCTCGTGACGTGGATTTGTGGTACTAAAAGAACCTGAAGCCTGATAAAAAGCCTCTGAACAAAACTTAGCGGTCTTTCACCCCCAATATAGAATGAGACGCTCAGAACCACAACAGTTAAAGAGCATCCAGAAACAACATTCAATTTTACATTTGTCTATAATCATACTATTAATTAGGATAAGGATTATCGCGGATGGAGCCCTAGTCACAGGGGTGAGGCACAGCAAGCAGGTCATTGTGGCCCATTTGCGCCTTGCTGAACCCTGGGAAGAACGAAGGATGAGAAGAGAGACCCAAAGGGCGACCAGATCCGGATGACGAAGGTTCCAAGCATGGACCGGGATCCGACGTCTCCCGGCACACGCCCACAAGCCCCTGGACCCCGGTGTCACTCAAAGGAGCGCCCCACCCAAAGAACCTCAGAGACAGATCCTGACCAGAAGCCCCCGCAACGACGCCAAGAAGAAAACTTTACTTGTCTAAATTGTCCAGGAGGAGACCAGCATATGAAGATGGCTTCAGAACCAAAACCAGAGGTTTAATTTATATCATCCTTTTTCGCTATTTACCCTCCAAGTACTGAGGAATTTGTAGCCACCAGGAATGGCCAGTCATTGCCTGGGGTCCGAAGCCTGTTGACGAGCAGACAGACTCTGGATCAGAGAATAGCCAGGGTGGGTAATCGGCACTATCTTTGGTCTGAGAATGAGGCAGAAGATGATATGAAATGACGGTGAAGTGGATGTAAGCAAATATGACCACGGAGATAGATGGTGAAATGAATTTCGGGGGAAACCGGAGAACACGAAGAAAACCCAACCTAACGCTGCTTTGTCTATCACAAACAAAGACCTTAGAATTAATTACCTAGACACACCGCCGGCGCTAGTGTCGCATTTTCAACTGGAGGGCAGAGCATGCTTTTTGCCATATGTTCAGTACGCTGAAATGGCTTTCAGTACCTCGAAAACCACATTTTAAGAACTTGGTGGTAAACTTTTATGTAAAACTTAGGTGTTATCATGCAGCAAAATCTTACAGCAGTGTGCTGCACAAGAAAATAGTCAGACAGCATCTCTCTAAATCAATTTTGTTTATGAATCAATAGGTTAGTAGAGTTTAATTATTTTTGCATAAAATTTACTACATAATTTTATATTTATATATCTTATCCATCTAACACAAATATACCACAAATGCTTACTAACGTATTGAATACAATTTACTGAAGAGGAATACAGGTACCTAATTCCCCATTTACTTTAATTTTATACTGTGCATATACTGTCTCTGTAAATCCAGTATCGCATGTGTTTTTTTATGCTAAAACGCTTTATTTATGTTTGTTTTTATTTACATACGCCTTAGGTAATATGGCCGTATCACCACTTTGACCTTCTATAACAACTGCTTAAATTGTTGAAGTATACATTAAAAATGTACTTCTCGATTAACTTAACACACATTAACTATCGCATTCATATTTATAGGCTCTTGGAATAATATTTAAATAAGAATTCTTTCATCAGCTTAGAATCGAGCGCAGCATATTTTGCATTTTTAATTCAGCATTTTGACCGCTTTAATACAGACACACTCTTAACAACTCATGTTTATAATTCTTGTTGACGACTTTGTGTATTAAAGTAAAAATCCGATGTGTTCCATTCAAATAAATTTCTCTACACATCTTGACAAATTATTGTCAAAAAGCTTATTTTTCTATCTACTTCATACTAATCGATTAGCAGACATGGTCTTATTACTTGCTTCCTTGTAAGTAGAAGGGAAAAAAAGCTAAACGATAGCCATAACTTTTAAAACTGGTTTCATATGTATGAAATGCGCTTCTTTGCAGGGCTATGTGATAACCCATTCCAGTAAGAGTAAATATTTTGAAACAGAAACCAATAACAAGGGATTTCTCAACTCCACGAAAAAGTGTACATGAAGTAAATTGTGGTTCTATCGAGATCTACATTTTTTGTGCAGTAAGCATCTCTTACGGTTTACTAGTTATGCAAAATTCATCCAGAATAAAGAGGTCTCAAAGGCTATTCCCAGAAAATTTAACATATACATTTTATTTGGCATGTAAATATACTTAATATACGGTATTTTAATCCAAATCGCTAAAACCATTTTTTAGAAAATCTAAATTTTCGAAATTTGTCCACGTAAAGGATAATTTGGGCTGGGGGCTTTTGCCTCAAAATCTTCGTGTCGCATCTTTGGAATATACTTAACTTAAATACCAAGTTAGAGTTTTTACCGACTTTTCGTTTTTGAGTTATCGCGTTCATGGATACAAACACTAACACGGACCTTTTCCTAAAAGTTCTTTTTTTTATACAGGCGACTAAAACGTATACTTCTGGTAAAATCTTGGTATATTTTTTGGGTGGAGTACAATACCTTCTCTATATGCTAGGTAGGTACATCACGTGTAGAGAAACCGCCTGCGGTGCCATAAGTAGTTAAAGCGGGCGTTAAACACTACCAAAAAGAATTACGTGTAGAGAAAGTAAAAAAAACATACAGTATATATGGAATCAGTGAGAAGAAACTGCGAAAAACAGAATTAAAGCACTTTATACGCAAGTATGCGATATTCAACTTCAATTATAATATTTACTTTTGTTTTGTTCAGTTGTGGGATGAAATTCCCTCTAGTCAATGAAGTGATTTTATTCAATCCCCAACCGGACATTCAAGGTCTAATCCCCGTGCATAAATGCTGATGATCATAAAGAACGTGTTGTCGCAATTATTTCCAACTCAGGTATCTTCATGACGTAATTACAGCTGTTTTAAATTTCACTGTTTCTCCATTGCAATCGATGTATTGCGCGCGACCTCGCACGCTTTCTGCCCTCCAAGAAAATCTATTTCCGGCACGCATAGCTCTCTGCGCAGCCAGAGGTATGGGGGCTTGATCACAAATCCCACATGCAGATCTCTGGGATCGAACCCGGACCGCCTTGGTGAGAGGTGAGTGGTCTAGCCACTCTCTACGGCGCCGCCTCCGAATATATATCTAAAGAATAAATTCCTTCTGTTACTAAATTTGTTGGTCAAAATAAGAGTAAAATAACCGAAAGAGAACTGTTATTCTCCAGACGAAGCGATGACATTACTCCCAAACATTGATTTCAATCCTGAATATATTCGGAGCAGAGGTATATGTACCAGAAAATATGTTTATGACTAAAAACAAATAGTCCCCACGCAATAAACCTTAATCAGAGGGGAATCTTTAGAAATATATCTTATTCTGTGACAAATGATGTTGAAAGAATACTACACTAAATCAACACAAAAAATAAATCTTATCTTTTCATTCGGCAAAACTAAAGGTTAAATCCTCCTTCAGAATTGAAAGAACTGAATTCATCACCAGACTAAGCAGTGAAAATTAATGGGCATGCATCCTAAGCAATAAAAACTCTATACTAGAATTACCTCGAAGTGAAACCGTTGCAATATTCCGAAAAATAACACAGCACGACTGCCTAGCACACCACCTATACCGGATGAAATTTCCTCAGCTGCATGCTGCGTCAAGAAGAAGACATCCAAAACTGGGAACATCTTAGTACATGCTCTGCTCTTCAGCTATTTTGGGATAAGTCAAATGGACAACTGTATTGGGAAGCCAGGAGATTAATGAGAATTGCTCAACAGCCGGAGTATTAGATTAAATAAATCATGTTGATAATTGTAAAGATTAAATTACATCAACTTGGACATCGAAATAACTTCGTAACCATGCATCCGAAAATCACATTATTTAACAAAATTATCGCCTAGCCGGAATAATATCATATGTGGAGCAGTTCTACTGTTAACAATTTGGGAGAGATATGAAAACACCAGGATGAAAAATTATGTAAGAGTTGTCACGGGTATTTCAATAAGATGTACATTCATCTGATACACCAATAAGAAAATTTGCATGCTGACTCGAAAGCATTACGTCTGGCCGAAATTGTCTCCTCAGGGACGAGTACAAGCTGACTGAATTGAGCTTTTATACTCATCCCAACCAAGGTGCTCTAAACTGATTTTACTCCATCCACCCGGGTAAAAGCTGGAAAAACATGCGAGTCGGGTTTGGGATTCCAGTCATGCTTTAATTTTTATGACTACCTTCTTATCATAGGCACCGATTTTGGGGGAGGGGCAGGCACTTTCTAGCCCCCTATTTTTCAAAACCAGGGGCAACAGCCCCTCAACAAATTTACTGAAGGGACCTGGCTCCTCAAAAATTTCAAGGTAGACCTCTTTAAAAATAAATTTAAAAAAATAACAATAAATCGAATTGCAAAGGTTAACCGTGTTTCAAATACACAGTTCAACTTACGCAAAATACATGATGATGCAATCTAGGTTTCACTTATCATCAAATAACTGTTTTTGTATTGACATATACACACTTTAAAACCTGTTATAGAAAAATATTTTGCAGCTTTAATATCTGCAATCAATTGTCGAAGGTGTGATGCAAAATGCAATTAATTTTGTGTATGTTGAGAATTTTACTTACTGGAATTCCGTTTCATCCATTTTTCATCCTCACGCCATAGTAGTATACATTTTAAAATTAATTGTTGCCATTTGTGTGGCCACGGATTGAAATGCCTTGTATTTGCCTACTGCTGTTACTGCCATCCTTGTCATCTTTTAAAATTCATCTTTAAAATTCTTCATGCAGTGGCAGACGAGATTATAAGCAGGAATCAATTTCTTTTGTAGTGTAACGCCCACTCTTACTGCACAGAACGATGGACGTGGATACATGATATTAAATAATTGGGAAAGGAAATTTTGGAAGGAAACCTTCCGAGACCTAAATTTAGGGTACTCGCCTGACATTTGCGAGTCATGAAGAATGACGAAAGCCTGGAGAATGGGGGATCGTCTACGGTACTGGCAATTTTCGCGCACCTCCTGTTCACGAGTCCATGTGTTAACGACCTCGGCCACCCGGTCGGAACTGAGACTTAACACTAATAAGGTAGTATTCAATAGACCTCACGCTATTTTTCTTCAAATTTTATTTTTATGATCCGTTTAATTATAAGGCAACTGAAAGCATCTGTACTTTATTATACACTGAATATATAATTAATATATTAATATAGACTTTATTCCACCATGTTGCTCTCGCAAAATGAATAACAGATCGGCGCCTATGATTCAGATAAACCAGAAAAGAGCGAGCGGACGGTCACTCGTGAAGGGGGGAGATGGAAGGGGTATTGTGACGCAAGCCGCTATCCCTTACGATAGTAGTGGCGTAATGCGATTCTTAGATTTGAAAAATAGAAATGCCTATTTATAAAAATGCAAGTAATGCATTAAATGACAACACAGAATCAAATGCTTTAATCAGTAATTATTTCATACAAATAAGGTTTGAAGCTCAAAATACTATCACTTGCAGAAATAAATATCATAACTCTTATAAACTTAGAGTAAAAATCTTGTGTTCCATTCACATGACTTTCTCCTCCTGGTCTGCAAACAAGTTGTTCTTACAAAATATTATTCCTTTACCTACTTCATGAATGAAAGAGTGAAAGACTGAATGAATGAATGAATGAATGAATGAATGAATGAATGAATGAATGAATAAGTGTATTTATTGGTATAACAGTATCATACATTGAGCTTCAACAATTACATGGGTCCATAGACCGTACGTGCTTTTGCAATACACAAAATAATAAACAACAATATTAAAACAACAACAAAGAATTAAAAGAGTAAAACCGAAAATAAAAATACAAAAATATTCAAATACAGCAATTTAAATTTACAACACATTAATGTACCCTATTATAATAGACAAACACACATAAGGGAAATATATATATATAAAGCCACAGCACAACAATGACATAAGTATGACATAAAATATATGTATGTAAAACATTGTAATCACTTTTGTTTAGCTATTCTTATCCCCCCTGCTTCTCTATTGTCAGCCTTCTCAAATCTCAGCTGTCTTGCCTTAAGTATAAATTTACCTAGCCCGTCCACGTCTTCCGTGCCTGCCAGTAGCGTCCTACATGCTTCTATCTCTACCTTTGTGGTGGTAAAGAATCGTGGTAAATATTTTCCCTCCATTCCTCCGTACCCTAACATATTGCCAAGATATGGGTCCACGACTCTTCCTCCTCGCAAATGGGGCAGATTCTTATACCATTGTCGTCAGCAATTTTTTGCTTCGCCATGCTCCTAGTTTAATCCACGCGAGCCCCTCTGTAACAAGTTTTGTACCTGTTTTGGTATATTGCTCCATACCCCACTCCGATTTTAGCCCAGACTGTACTTTTAATGACACCTCCATGCATTGCGCAATTATTAGCTGTCTGTCAATATCACAGAGGCGATTCTTAATTTTTCTCCAAATATTCCGTCTGTTTGCCTGCCCCGCCATCCAAATGTATCCCATCCCAGTGGTTTCCAACTCTTTCTTTAATTTTGAAGCCCACGTGGATTACCTTCCATTCGCAACTGCTCATGCTAATTGAGATAAACATTAGCAGAAATGGTCTTATTACTTGCTCCGTTGTATGTAGAAGGGAAATTAGGGAATAGACTAGGCTAAAGCGATAGTCAAATCTTTTTAAAGCTGGTCGTATGTGAACAACTGAAGTTCGGTTCGCTTTGGATTTCCAGAAAAATAAAAGAGATGTGAAACGAAAGGTGACCCTGTCTGAGAAGATAACATAACTCCATGGCACGACAGCTCACGGGGAACCTTGGCCTACCGCCCGGCCGCTGCGTCCCCCATCTCGGTCCACTACAGACGTCATAGATGGGGTGCAGTATTGGAGGGTGAGACGTGGTCAGCGCCTCGAGCCCCTCCCGGCCGGTTAATGCGGTCCTCACGACCTGGAGCCGCTACTTCTCCATCAAGTAGCTCCTCAATTGGCCCCCCAGGGACCTCACGAGGCTGAGTGCACCCCGGTCCAGGTCTCCCAGCGGGGGAAAAATCCCCACGCCGGTACTGGGGATCGAACCCAGGTCTCCCGCTTGGTAGGCAGCTGCGCTACCACCGCGCTAAGGAGACGACCTGTCTGAGAAGATACCTAGTATAAATTCGAAACCAATAAGAAGGAATATCGCAGAAACGGTCAACTTTACAACAAAAAGGTATATGACATAAATTGTGTATTTTAGCGAGATCTAGAGTTCTTGTATGGGCAGTAGTTTTTTTTTTTTTTTTTTTTTTTATTTCTTATGGTTTACAAGTTATGCAAAATTCAGCAAAATTCATTCAGAAAGAACAGGCCTTCAGAAGCTATTCCCAGAAAATTCAAGATAGATAAATTTTGAGAGAATCAAAATTTTAAAACATGTTTACATGTAAAGGATAGTATGGGTTGTCACATCCTTGGAGGAAACCAAACTTAAATACCAAGTTTTATATTTAATGGTCTTTTAGTTTTTGAGCTATGCTGTCCATACACACGGATCTTTTTCTAAAATGCTTTTTTTGGACTCAGGGAACCTCAAAACATGTATTTCCGTTGAAATTCTGACATCAAAATTTTTGGGTGCAATACAATGCCTTCTATATTCACTATATACATAACACAAGTAGAGAAAGCAAAAATGAATAATAATAGTCAATCCTTACAGTTCTATATAGGAAATAAATATTGTCTCACTTCAATTGATATTGGATTACTAATTGGACAACAAGGAGAACTGTTCCATGCTTTTTGTATAATTTTGAAGAAAATATAAATTGAAGTATTCGTTTATTAGAGCAGTGGCCCTCGGTGTTACTAAAGGGTCATTAGTAGGGAGAGCATCTTGGGGACCGATAGCGGACACATACGGATACGAGTTGCATGCCTACCGAATAGAGACCGACCTGCATGGCGAGTGCACACGCCTCATGTAAACAACCTGTAGCATAATAACGCGTTGGGGAACGTGGCTCCACGCACCAGTATACTATGCTGAATATTGCAATACTGTTTTACCGGTAATTAATGCCTTTGATGATAGTGCATGCTCTTCAGTCAAGATTGTAAAATCTCTTGCTTCAAATGAATTGCACGAAGATTTGTAATTCATACTGAAGAACTTTCCAGCTATATTTACGACAATAACACATATTTGGAAACATAGAACTTTGAAATGCAAGTTGTCGTTGAACTTGTGCGATCAATTAATCTGAGACCCGTGACACCTGTTTTAGATCGTGTGAAAAGAAAGTGAAGACAGTGTTTGGAAAACAATGTCGACTTTTCAAATGTGTGAAATACGAAATGTGCTACGAGGTGTTCCTACGGAAATAATTGCTGATGGTCTGTCTTACCCAATAGCCGGTCCCCATGGCCGCGCTCGCCAAGGCGTCCCGCTTTGGTGCTTCATAGCGGTGGGGTGGGTTCGAGTCCCGCCTTGGGCATGGGTGTTATATGCTCGTGTTTATGTGTATGTTGTAAAAGTAAGAAAACAGCAATCCAGTAACAATACAGAAAAACAAGGTAAAAAAAAAAAAAAAAGGTAAATAAAAGTAGGGTATACAGGGCCGGAGTCCCGATCAGACTCCGGTACCGTATTTAAAAAAAAAATAGTAGATGATGTGTCCTATTTCTATGTTGCTCCAATCACATCTTGTAATGTAGAGCGAAGTTTTTTTACAACATAAAGCCAATCGGAGACGATTCACATTTGAGACATTACGAATATATGTTGTTGTAATCTATACATCTTGAGAGAAAATGAAACGGACAATGATACTGATGACTTGTTGCACAAGAGCAATTGAATGTTTTTAAGTATTAAAATTGTTAGTTCCCCTAAATCAGTGGTATTTATATTTACCACCCCCCCCCAACCCTTCCATTGCTAGTGAAAACATCACTGTCTAACATGCAACCACTGCACAATTTTCCTTGTATTAGTATCACTACGTACACACTGCATTGTCAACACATCACAACTATATACCATGCTGCGCTAACATCGATTCTGTCCCGCTATCGGTCCCCAAGATGCTATTCCTAGTCACTAGCTATATTTGAAAATAATTTTTATGGTACGTAAACTAATTCTGTCTTTTGTGCAAAATTGTTTTAGATAAGGGGCATTTCCATGTGTTTTTGCAGCTTATAATTAATAATTTGCGGGTTGTGTTGTATGTTTGCTACTATGTTAACAGTTATTTTTATTGAATAGATAGAGTCAATGCCATAGCCGGGATTTGAAGCACAGATCTCCCGATCTCTAGCCGGTTCCTCTGCCACTGAGCTACCATGGCAACATGCCGTCATAGCATTGAATTTCTCAACTGACTCGAATGTTTCCCGGTAAACCTCAAGGTGATCTCAAATTATTTTGAGATGACAACCCCAATGGCGACTTACATGTTGTAAGTACTTTAGACCCAGGATTCATAGTATAGCCAACTATTATGGTCAATTGGTATTGGAATAATTGTTTTTTTAATACAAGCCGTGTGTAGGACAGGAGTTGGATAGGTAGAGTCAGACTGAAAAATCCAATGCCATAAGACTCTACCTATTTAACTCCTGTCCTACACACGGCTTGTGTGAAAAAACAATTATTCCAATACCAGTTATTTTTTTGTTTACAATTTCAATTATGTGTTTATAGTCCCCTCTGTTTAGTATGCTCTATTTATATTATAGTATTCTGTATACGACAAAATAACCGTGGTATAAAGCCTATTCTTCTCTATGTCCAACTACCACTTTAGAATGCATCTTGTTTTCCAGCATTTGCTGTGTATGTACTTGAGAACAGCTCGTGTGTTGACACAGAAAGCAGAAAAGGGGAAGGGTTGAAAGTGTGTGACACGCGGTGACCCGTGGGGTCAAACATGCTCATACCTGCTTAGCTGCTGCCAACCAGACACTTTGGGTGCTATCTAATTACCTCCAGTAATACGAGTATATGATCGATATCTTGGTGACCCTGTTCGAGGGTGACATTAGGCTGTTCATGTGTTTTTGGTTACTATAACAATGGTTGTTGATTGTCATACATATCATTCGCAGGGAGTAGGAACATTCGTCTGAGTGACAATGAACCAATCGGCCATGATATTTGTAGTACAGAACTGTAAACAACACCGGTAGCGTGCCAAAATGTATTGTTTGGAGAAATAACTCCGACATTTCAAGGAATGTCTGCAGTATCTGAACTACCCTGTAAGTCTCAAAGACATGTTTTATCGTAAAGAAGATATATTTCTAGTTAGAATTATGAATCAAAGATTATATCATTTAAACATCTCTTAAGTTTTCGATGAGGAACATATTTAATGTATCACGGCTCGTAAATCTCAAATGTTGGTGTCGTTTGGAATTCATTGAGCAAAAGAAAAATTAGTTCACGTACCATAAAAATGATTTTCAAATATAGCTAATGACCCTTTAATAACACTCAGGGCCACTGCTCTAATAAATGAATACTTCAATTTATACGTTCTTCAAAATTATGCAAAAAGCATAGGATAGTTCTCCTTGTTCCAATGATTAAGCCAACATCAACAGAAGCCAGACGTATTTACTACCTATAAGAACTGTAAGGATTTAATATTGCTATTCATTTTACTGCAAGTTTAGGAGGGTTGTGGTATTCATTTCTTCAGTGTGATAATAAGTATGAGATATTTTGAGCTTCAAACGTTATTGTATGAATAATAATTAATGAATAAAACATTTGATTCTGTGCTGCCATTTAATGTATTACTTGCATTTTTATACATAGGCATTTCTGTTTTTCCAATCTAAAAATCGCATTACGCCACGGTATGATGGAGGGATAGCTACCAGCAGTACCAGCACTCTGTCTTCTATTCTTAAATCTCTATTCCTATAAACCCGTTCATAAAAATAACAAAGCTAATTTTTACTTGATAGAAAATGCTGGAAAATGTCATCTTTCCGCTGCTAAGCAAGCAGTGTGCCGAATAAACACATTCAGATTGATACAATTTAACTCAGCAACTGTTTGATACCAAAGACATAGCATTTCAAACACTCTCGATCAAGTTTTCAAGCGCTAATTTCAAACAAACTGAAGGACTCAGAACCACAGAGTCCAAGTGCCATTTTTGACCTTATGGAGCATAGTACTTTAAGGAAGCATACAATATTGTTTTGTTACTATAATTCAGTCATATGTATTTTAAAGTAACATGTTTTCTTCGCAATTCCCCTCATGTGATTGCAACGGAGAATATTTGGGGTACATCAAGTGCATATTTGTCTGTAGACGCTAGCAGCACGTGCTCCAAGAACCGGTTTATGAACAGCGAACATAGGTATGCGGAACAGTACAGTCCTTGCAGAATGAAATGTTTCAGGGCTGCATTTTGTATTACAGTAATCCTTATACATAAACATGGAAAAAACTATTTATGTTTATTTGTACTTATGGATTATATCAGTGCAGTGTAACATATAGTAATGCATATACATGTTTACAATATTTGCAAGCGAATTTGTGGCTTGTAGATATAGTATCTAATGTTTGTTGTACCAGTCTAGTCTCTTTCATCGTGGACACACTTAATGGAATGGACAAAAATATATATTTTGAGAGATTTTGAGGTGAAGTTGCTACGATATTTTTTAAGCAGAGGACTACTAACTCCTTATCACTATGAGTAAGAGCTGGTAAGCTCGATGCAAACTGTTATACAAATACCTGTCGATGATTTTGGGAAAATATCTTATCAATAGTCTAAGCACATTTGATTCACTAGTCGTGGGTGGATAGTGAGTGTGCCGAAACCGCCGAGGTCGCTGATGGTAGTGGTGGTGGTGGTAAATGTGCAAAAAGTAAATATGTAAATGGTGGAGAAAATTATAATTACACTGTATACATTGTAATTAATTGAGTTTAGTTTGTTTTCTAATGTTAATTATTCTGAATTTAGTTTCACTTTTTCCTTTGCTTTAACAGTTCATGGTTCCATAAACACCAAATATAGAAAATACTTTGCGAACTCGGACGTCTAACACGCTTCGTAATGCTCCATTATTTATAAACGTACCAAAAAAATAAGCACGTTTAAATTGATTGCTCCATTATTGGAAGAAGTAAACAGTTTCTATCCATTATCTCAAATGTAAGGGCTTCTGACTTATACCCTTTCTGAAACGATTAATTTAGTTGTGCTACCGAATGCCGTTCTTGCTTATAATTTTTGTTACATAATTTAATTGAGCTTTCTAACTCAGGCTTGCTGTCAGTAGATAATTATATTTATCATGCCAACAGCCGTTTATTAACCCCAAAATCGTAAATTACTGGGAACTTATGTTCTGTCGTGGTATTACAGAAGATGATGTTTTAAACGGGAACTCATGTTTTTGAGCGTGCCGTTTCCGTGCTACTATTTTAAAATCGCTAGGATAGAGACGGGTAGGTCGTTTTACGTAGGGAAGTCCGCACCGATTCAATGATAATATTTGTACGTATATCCCCTGAAAGGAGCGGGCGGGGTGAGATGAGAACCGAGCAGTCGAAACCAGAAGTGACAGCACAGAAATGACAGGCACGTTTCCTACAATTTCCAGATTGTGACCCCCAGCAGTCAGGCCAGGAACCCCTACTTCCACCCCCCGGAAACTAAGGCAGAAGGGCGGACGCCGACGCTTTCAACACTGAAACAGACCATACGGGTGAAGGATGAATAAAGTAATTAATGGTTCGATGTGTAAGGGCACGAAATTCGGGGCATAGGAGCAGCAACTCCAGCGTTCGCCTGAGGACCCGGGGAAACCCCCGAAAAAAACATGGGAATCGTACGGGAGAATTCCGAATGTGAGTGCAGGCGCTATCAAGGCGCCACCTCGCTTGGTTGTTGATCACTAACTTCTCGTGGGCATTGCACGTTTGTCTACTAATGAGCAGTAGGGAAATAAGGCAATTAGACTACTAATGCACTGTAGGTTTTATTGGTCCGAATCGACGTACCACAAAGTAAAAGTTTCCATATTCTTATTTTAGCCTTCAAAAATGAATCCTTATGAAACAGATTCGTTTCTAAGCTTCTTTTTTCTAGTGTGATTTTTTCTTACTTTTCTGATCTTGATTTTCATTATAATTTCATTATTCCCGTTTTTTTCTGGTGGCTGCTGTTTATCTTCAAACACACACACATACACACACACACACACACACACACACACTCACACTGCCGTAATGGAACTCGAATCCGCAGTCCCCACGCCATACTTATGCTTTTATCACGAAGTGGAGGAGGATTTAGCACTTAAGCTCACAGTCGCTTCTGAAAACCTCCAGGAGGAAGGGCGAAGCGATGGACATGCAGGCCACACAGATCCGGGGCGGCAGACAGGGACGGTAGCCAGGTTCCTAACGTCCTCAGAACCCCTTACACACCGAACGTCAGAGGAGACGATTTCTCAAATAAAACTCAGCCCCTACACATACCGCTCTCAGTCCACTCGACTGATCCTTCGGCCCTAAAACATAGCAAGGAGAATGACAGGAATTGAGTGATAGGAAAAATCGCGGCTTTATAAAATCCAGCCCCAGGTTTTGTCTACCAATCAGTGAAAACCGCGAAGAAAATGCTAAGTAAAAGCGGACGGCAAAGAACCCGCGACCTGCCAAACGGTAGCCTCACAGGTTATCTCGGAGCTATGTTCTTGATCACCCCGCCATACCGAAACCCCAGCAGCCGAAGGCACCACCTTAGAACCTTCAATGTGATGACGCAGAGCTGAAAATTATGAAAATTACATCGTATTATTATTATTATTATTATTATTATTATTATTATTATTATTATTATTATTATTATTATTACTGTTATTATTATTATTACTGTTATTATTGTTATTATTACTGTTATTATTATTATCATTATTATTATTATTATTATTATTATTATTAAATTACCAATATTAAATATGGCTAGACATGGTTAAATGTTGCATTGCTTGACAAATTATAAAATTAATGAATAAGACTACTTAGTAAAACTTAATATATCTCATGGATCTCCAGATACTGACCAGTAAATGTTTTCTATTTTTCTCCATCTGCTTACCTTCCTTATATGGTGGAATTGCACCCCCCCCCCCAGGATTTAACAAGGCAATACCTGAGTTCAGATATCTGTTGTGGAGCAGACGGGCTATGGATTAGATAAATTATCCAGGAATGGGGATCAGCCCATTGCCTGGTATGAACCTTAGAAATTAGATTATATGATACATAAGGAAATGGATTATATGAAAGACGATGGAGCAATTAGTATAATAAATGTCGGGGGAACCCGGAGAAAACCGGCCTAGGCGCGGCTTCGTGCTCCAAAAATTCCAAATGTGGTCTGTTGGGATTGAACCCGGGCCACCTAGGTGGGAGACTAGCAGTCTAAAAACTCAGCCACGGTATCCTCAGTAAAAAGAAATCTAATATGAAGTACATATGAATTATTCGCAGGATGTTATCAATAATGGTATTTCGAAAAACTTACTGTTGATAGTGAGGCAGCAGGTGTATTATATTTCGCCCGTTAAGTGATAATGGAGCTTTGTGTGCCGTAAAATAGACAATAGATTGCCTAGTTACTTAGTTTAACCTCCTCGTATATATAGATATTACACCTCCAAGCCCAACATATGAATGCCTAGGGTCAGAAACCTGATAGGAGCAGACGAACATTGAATCAGAGTGAAGGACCTGGAATGGGGGATCGGCCCTTAGAAGATATGAAAGTGATGAAAGGAAAGGTGTTATCAGAGCAATTAGTGGAATGAATGGTGGAGGAAGCCAGGGACCTGCGGAAATCCGTCCAGTCGCCGCTTTTTCTACCACATATACCATATGCGTTCCCTGGGATGGAACCCGGGCCGGCTTGATGGGAGGCAAGCGGTCTAACCATTCGTCAATTGTATACACGAAACTAAAAATCAAATTAAATGTTGCGAAATCTTCGCTTTAAGAACATTCTTCACACAGTTAATATTCCGCCACTATAAACAAGTCACAAACATGACACGTGAATAACATGTGCATACGAAAACTACGCTGGGAAGCTTTTTGTTGTGGAAAATTCCGTTAGGAGAATGATTTTGGCAGTGTATAGTAAAGTACGATAAGATAAACTCAAACTATTACGTAAGGGATCTGATATGCCTAGCTTGGAAAACTCGAGAAAGGAGAAAATTCCTGTTCCATAACACCAGCATAAATTATGTCAGCTTACAAGCGTTGTTATATAACCTTTTATTTTGCTTAAACTGCATGAATGCTAATACACAATATAACGAAACTTAATCAGAGCTGTGCAAAGATACTTTAAAGCTCGCCATTTCCTTCATTACGCTGTTAGGAAATGGTATGCCTATTTGACAATGCCAACAATATTCCCCAAATAAAGTACAAACATAAATAGTGTGGTCAGAGATTGCAAGATGAAAAACTGGAAAATAAGGCAAGCAACAAAGCTACAGTTATTATTGGTCCGGAATAAAAAAGAAAAAGAACCAATACCAGTTGACGTGGCCAAAAATTCCTAGAGAACAAGCATGGCGGCAGCTACAGTACATTCGTTATATTTCAATGACGCGGAAAACGCGTATGCTGCCCCGCGCACTCTCTACTACACTGGGTGGTTTTCCGTTCTAAATATCCCGCGTTATTTCTTAAAGTGTTGGTAACATGCAGTATAAGTATACTAACCGTGTTATAAATGGTGTAGAAGGTGGTGCCAATTTCCATTGAGACATCCTGGAATTCTTCGTCGTCACGAGGTTGAATTCTTGGTCGGGTATTTCTAGGCAGTTCAAAAATGAAAGGTGGGAAACAGTTGCTTGTGCTCAGAATAGTTAGGTCCTCCCTTCGACCGAACTGGAAGTTGTTCCCGGACCAAACCGGAAGTGAAAGGTGAGCAAAATCGCATCCGGAATGGTACGGGATGGAGCTGTATTTCGCCCGAAAGGAGACACCTAAAGGCAACGAATCAGACACATGCTAGAACCTATACAAAGAATAATCACAATTAATGATATTCCTGCATATATTTATTGCAAGTGAAGGAGGGACAGGAGAAGAAGAGACTGAAATCAGGATAGGGTATGCAAACAGGTGCTAGAAAGGTCATGGAGTCGACAGAGAACTCGAATGTTTCATCGGCAATTGATATGATCCAATTTGCGCTCGGTTCGTGATATTTTGGAGCAGACGTATTTAAATTTGACGCATCTGGACAAAGAGGCGTAGGGGCGCGGTTTTTCCGGTTTCCCTCGCCATCGCATTCCACCGGTGCTCAATCTTCATTACATATATTATCAGTGTCATCGCGCCTATGCAGTAAAGGCGGGAGTTTCGTTTTTTTTTTTTTTCTTTTTTTTAATATATATGCAAATTACAGTTCCGGAGGCTTATCAGGACTCCGGAGCTGTATTCCCTTCTGCTCTTTTTTTACAGTTTCCTAAATTTCCTTAGTTGACCTATTGTTTAACGTTTTCCTTTTACTATACATACACAGACATATACATACACATTTACAAACACAGAAACCCCATGCCCAAGGCGGGACTCGAACCCACGATCCCATGCGCTGCGAAGCAGTAAAGCGAGGCATTTTAGCGAGCACGGCTAAATTCCTCGCCCCAGCCGGGATCGAACACGGGGCTAACCACTCGACCACAGTGGCAGTTGTAGGCGGCGTAATCATGGCCTCCCGGTACGAGAGCACCGAGTGGGTCACCAAAATGCTTAGAGATGCTAATTATCACGTGACGAAAATGTCGGAGTGTGAATTTAAGACCCTTATTCAAAGTGACGATAGTTTGGCTGCCCACGTAAAAAAAATGTCCACAATTTTTACCGAGCCTATCCATTCTAGGGATGCGTTTTATGGCGGACGCACAAACTATACCAAAATCTATTGTGACGGGGAAAAAACGTGGACTAAAGCAAACCATTATTAATTACACTTGTTCCGTTTACAAGAGAATTGTCAGCATAGTCAAAAATGAAAAGTGTAGTGCACGCTCATAGAGGGGGGGGGTGAGAAGTCCTTTGCTATGTAAACCCATTACTGTTAAGCTTGATTTATTTTCGTTACTTTTCTTTCGCGTTGTGTTTTACTTGTAATAAAGCTCAAAACAATAACAGTAAACTGTATTTATTTAAATATTACAATAAAATCAAAGAATATATATTGAATCGATTCAAAACAACTTCCTTTACTGTGGAAATTTACAGCGCTAGTATTGAAAATTTTGGCCATTATGATACATACCTACGAGTATATCTTTCTTTACCCTTACGAAATATCCGGGCCGGAGATACAGCGGCGGTACAACAGATAAGCTCATTTAGGTGTATATTTATACCCATCTGCCACGATGATTTTCCAGCTAGAATTTTGTCAAGGCCTGCCACTGCTGTCTAAAAGGCTACGTCCTACATGGGCATGCACCTGTCACGTACACAGAACTTCCGCAATGGCATTTTCGTATGCGGAGAGGTCAAGAATCACTTCTGCTTCGTTAACCAGTGCGGCGCAGGACGTGTCAATGGTATGTTCATCAGCTGTGAGCTATCTCAGTTGCTGCTTTGCCTTCGTGTCGTGAGGTATTTTGACAATATGTGTGATTTGTGTGTTTTAGTTAGGAATGTTATTCTCTTAATAGTCCACGGAAAGGGCCTGCCAACAAATTCAGGTTTGAAAAGTATATTTTTATGTACTATACAGGGTGTTAATGAACTACACCGAAATAATTAGCGAGATTGTGCACATGACTGATATAAGTAATTTGAGATCGGCGATGCATGGTCCCCGGATAAACATAACGCAACTACATAGCGTTAAACGTGCGGGTATCAGGTGCTGATAAGTCGGTGTTAAAGCAAAGCAGGTTGAAAAAATGGCTTAGTATGTTTTTAAAACTGCTGCCCGAGTGTAGAAATATCGATTTTTGGCAGCTCGCTACTAGGGTTCTCAAGATTTAATGTCGCAAATATCTTTAAAATCTCGAACTAATCACTTGACAGTGCGATACTGAGCATTCGTTAACCACGTTCTGGAGTTATGTAGCCTACTCTGGAGGCGTATTTTCAACTGCTCTGGTGGCTTAATGCGTGACGCGGGAAGCTGTTATACCAAAGGTCATGAGTTCGATTCTTGTCATAGTGTAAACGTTTTTTATTATTATTTTTTTCATTCCAGACGAAGTGCCGCGATACGTGAACGAACCCCGAACTCGGAAACTATCTTTCACTTGAAAGCCAGTATCATAATCACTACACTAGAGAGGTACGCTGTAATATATCCCTTCGTTTTTCGTATTATGCTCTCGAATGGTTGATAAATTAGCCAGTGGCGTACTGGCACTTCAGAAACTTATAGCCGTTACTTCGAAATTTCAATAAACAGGCCATAAGTCTCTTATCTCAAATTACTTATTTAAGTAATCTTCATATTCTGTGAAAATATTTCGGTATAGTTCATTAACATCCTGTACATACGTGGAAACTGAATCACGTAGACAGGTCTGTAGACAATTCAGCAGCAATGATCTGGTTATTCAGTTCCGGGTAGAGACACTGGGAGACGTTTGGTCAATGGATTTAGAACAACAGGATACCTAAAGCAAAGAAGTGAAAACGACATGTTCTAACGGAGAAAAGCTAGACAAAATTGGTGCTGCATTCGAACCATCACCTAGAGGTCTCTCGATTGTTGCAAGTTGGTGTTTCACAAACCTTTGTTCACACATCTACTAAACGTTTAAAATTCAAATCCTACTGTGTGACTATAGCGCAGAAATTATGGATATTACGCAAGAACTTATGCATCTGAAAGGTAATTTCATCCCACGATATCAAGAATGTCTTCGCCCGTACGGGCAACACTTTCCACTACTCGTATAACAGGTTAGTACTCATCATATATAGTTACTAAACTCTCGTGAGTAAATAACTCGGAAGGTACGGAACTGAAAACTCGCACTGTAGTAGACTGTGCGGAGGAAGCATTCGCGCGATCCGCGGCCTTGTCATAAAACAAAGACACTGTTTTTTTAAACTAAAAAATGAAGCACACTGGAACAGAAGACCCTACTTAGAATGCAGATATGCTTTATATGTCAGGAAGAACCAGGATTGACCGCTATTTCTCTGTGCGAAATATCTGTCGGGCAAACAATGGAACAATGAAGATATGACGGGGTAATCGAAATCGCCAGCAGCAGTGCATCTGTCGAGATAAAGCTCCACCTGAATTTTTAAATTCTCTACCTCGTGCATAGAATACAACACCTGTATTAACACAAAAATTTGATATCGAAATTTCACTGAAAATACATGTAAGTCCCGGGTACAGGGCCGGTGTTCACTTAGCATCGTGAGGAAATGAGGAGTTGCAATAGGCAGCAGTACCGAACCACGATAGCCAACTTTCCGAATGACGGATGCGTGATACTGGCCATATCGGTTGGATGATCGTGCTACGTGAACATTTTGTCGGCAGTCAGGTTGGGAGGCCCAGCCCGGCTCGGGTGGGGGATGTTCCACAGATGTGACATAAAGATTTGCTGGAAAATCTCCCTCCTCAAGCTACGCTTTACATGGAACATATTTCTAAACCTTTGATTTTCTGAAAAATGGGTTTAACGACTATGATTAAAATACCTTATAGTAAGTATATATTACCCGCCTTCTACTTCTTTCTATGTCTGCCCTCCTTCTTAGGGCTTACACAACCCAGGACTACAAGCCAGTACTTGGGGTCAGACGCCTGTTGAGGAGCAGAGGCGCTGGAATCAGAGAGGAACCAGGGTGAACAGCCCGATACCTGGTATGAAAATAGGAAGTGGTTGATATGAAACAACGGTGAAGTGGATGACAGTAAATGTGGTTCTAAAGCAGTGTGTGCGAAGAATGACAGGGAAACCGGAGGACCCGGAGAAAACCGCCCAGACGCCACTTCTCCACCATCGAACCCGGGCCGCCTAGATGAGAGGCGAGCGGTCTAATCACTCGGCTATGGGTCCTCCTTAAGTATAATCCCTCCCCCTAGGCTGTGTAGCCATCTTCATTCGGAAGGAATTTTGTTTAAGCTTATTTATTTATTAGTCTGACTCATAAATAAGTTTTCCTAGTGACACAGAATAAAATATATATTTAAATATTTTTAAAAAAAAATTATAAGTGAGTATCACAAAAAATATTTTACCATAGACGTTATAATAGTTATATAAAATTAAGCTATGAGAACAAATTGTAACAAAGATTATAAAAGATGTGCAACAACAATAAAATATATAACAATAAAAGAAAAAACTACAAAAATAAAGCGATTTATAAACCATAATACATTTTACGTTTTGTTTAAACCATACAAATGATTTCGAAAACTGGCTACGGAATGTTTTATGTTTTGTGTGATTGTTTGTTCCTCACTTCTGTTACTTTTATACTTTGCCCTCCATTTCACAAACATATTTGTAATTGTTCCTCGAGATCCAAAAATTAGGCCTACTGTTGTTATTTTTCTTAGATTGTTTTGTTCTTTAAAATATGGTATGGTGGGCTCATACATTTTCTGTTTTTTCAGATGAACTTCTTGAGGTTTGTCTTTATTCAGTTCAAAGCGGATGGTTGGGTCTATTATCTCTGCTTCTGATTTTCCTCTATTTATCGCAATGATGTCTATGCGACGATTACTACCACCATCAGCTAGGCAGTGAACTTCCTCGTAATCTTCTAGTCCAGTTTCACGTACTGCGTTTACTAAGATGGATCTTATGGTGTTATGTCTCTTAATTCTAAGCATTTCTCCCTGAGGACAGTTTCCATGCACATGAGGAAGTGTTTCATACTCATTGCAGTGTCTGCAGAGGTTTGTGCTTGAAGATCGTCCAGGGATACTGCGAACTGGAGCTACCATTGCATTCATTTTAGTATGTCGCTCCATTCAGAACTGCTCAAACCTTTTTGTATTAATTAGCTAGGCGTTTGCGGCTGTAACTTCGGAAAATAGCTCCACTCCTTTTCTTTTATGGGGATAGGAACACCAGGCCTTGTATTCCTTATCACGTCAGGTGTTTCTCAACTGTCTAGCTGTTTTGTCAGATCGTTCCAATTGTAGAGCAGAAAAGCAGAGGTTAGTGATGGCTTCATAATTTCGCACTACGTTGACATGTGGATCGCTCAGTAACTGCAGTTTGATGTTAATATTCAGTTGCTGAAGACACACTTCCCAAGAAGTTTTCAATAATGAAAGTCCTTTATATTTGTGAGATGTATATATCATAGAATTTGGAGTGTCACTAGGTAGCTGAAGAATTTCTTTCACAGGACTGCGAATCATTTTGTCTGCTTTCAATAGAAATGTATAAGGAATTTTGTTTACAGTGGGGGTTTGAAATAGATAAATTAAATATGGTCCAATAAATGATTTATAACCGATAACTTCTGCTGAGGGTGTAATAGAGAGTAGAAGATAGCGTGTCTAGATTATTTTTAAGTTTAATCAAAACTTCATCAGAATTAAAAATTAAAGATTGAAACACCAAGGTATTTGACTCCTTCTGTAGCAGAAATACCATTAATATCACCATGAATAGTTTTAACTATCCCGACATCCAGTTTCCTCTTGTTTATGAGAATGGCTTTAAATTTCTCAGTATTAATGCTTAAGGTATTGGTTAAGCGAAAGACGAAAACCCACTACACAAAAGACCTATTACTTATGTTTAAAACACGTAATTTATTTCAAATAGCTATTTTGTGACATCAGCAATTTCTGAAATATCCGTTATTAATGGGTGCTGATAAGGTGAATACATAGGCATTTCAAAATGATAATACATATTTGAAATTTAAAGATTCATGCTTATCATGGGTGCATGCAATTATTTATTGTTTAAGAATAAGTTTTCTAGTTTTGTGTCTCTAAGTATAATATGCATAACAAGCTGTGTTTTATTGACCTTAAAATTAACCATAAGCTGCTGTTGTTCTAACGGAAAAGGGGAGCAAGTGAATGAGTTGGAAGCAAAAGGGCGCAACTGCTTGCAGGCTTCCAGGGAAAAGTTCTTGTACCAAGAGTATCCTCAGTATTACTAGGGACACAGGTGAAATTTTAACTGCAGTCGTGAAAAAAATTGAAAATTACTTTTTATGACAAATGACTGTTTGAACCTTTGGGCAACTTAAGAGAATCAGCATGTAGCTGACCCGCTTGTTTGGGCTCTACAGCCATTTAAAAATTGTACAATACTATTTCAATAACGTTTTGCTCAAAACTACGTTTTCACACCTTTAAAACGTTCCACGTGTCTCAGTTTTTATTTAAATACAACTAAAATTTCCCAGAATGTGCAGAAATATCTATTTAAATATTATAAAGGACAAAATTAACATAACACCAAAGTTAAATATAAATAAAAATATATTTTTATAAAAAAACATTACTTTTAGATATTTAACATTTCTATTTTTTCAAAAAGTTATAGCTATTCAAGAATCAAAGTGTAAAAATATCACTATTCACAGTTTTTGTGTGTGATTCAAAGCTCCAATTCAGAAAACGCCGTCCAGTTTTCTCAAAATATGAGATGCATGGAACTTTTTTGATTATGCAATGTATTTACTTAATAAAATTTATCAAACAATTCATATTTAATCTGAATGAAATTTGGCATTCATGTTAACATAACAGCAATGGAATCAGAGTAACATTTTCAGAAAAATGTATACAGAGATACAGAAATTTGAAACTTTACTCCCAGTATCCCTAAGATTTCGTACACAAATGCACAACAGTACATAACATATTTTTATATTAATAATCTTTTGGCTAACGTCCATCAATATTTACAATAGGATCGAAATATTAGAGTTCTTTTTCTCAGAATTATATTTTTGGCACTTACATCCCTTTGCTTCTAACCCCTCATATAACATCCAGATCTTAAGCATTTGACTATCGCTGTTTCCTTTGTATCTATAACGAAACAGGTAATCTAGCTATTTATGCAATGGTTTATCTCGATTTAAATGAAGTAGATACAAAGGTAAACATTCGTAAGAATATTTTAGAGCCACTAATAAATGATAAAAGAAAGGTATGTGACTGTAACACATCAATTTTTTTTATATTTGTCTACCACATATGTGCAATGCATGTAACTATTACGTAGAGAACCTGTTGTATCTCACCCAAAAATTCAATACCGAGATTTCACCGGAAATACATGTTTTGAGATCCGTGAATCAAAACACCTAAAACATGTGTGTATCCGTCCGCCTTCTGTGAACAGCATAGCTCAAAACAAATCCGTTAAATACTAAATTTGACATTTAGGTTCAGCATTCCTGGAGAATGGTACTCGAAGGGTTTCTAAAAAATCTCCCCATTACAAAATACCGTTTACATGGAATATTTTTCAAAATCTTGGTTTTCTCAAAAATGGCTTTAACAATTTAGATTAACATATCATATGTTTAAGATATTTTCATGACAATGACATATATAACTTGAATTTTCTGGGAATAGCCTCTAAAGACCTCTTTACTCTGGATGATTTTTGTATAACTGGTAAACCGTAAGAGATAGGCCATTACTTACTGCACAAAAAAAAAGTGATGTTTTTCATTCACATGATTTTCTCTAGCTGTTCCGCAATCAAACTTTTCTTACAAAAGATTATTCTTTTATCTGCATCATGATAACCATTAGCAGAGTTGTGTTATTGCTTGCTTCTATGTAAAGAGAATGGACATAAGGGAAGGCTAAAGCGATAGTCAAATCCTTTAAAAGCTGGTCGCTATGCGAAACAATTGAAATTCGGTTCTCTTTGCTTGTTAGGAGTAAACTAAAGTGTGTCGAAAAGAAATATGGGGTGTTTGACAAAAGTTTTAGTAGCTTAAAAACTCGAAATATCTCGAAAGGATTAATTCTAAAAGAAAAAAAAAAGAGTGACAGATTGTATTTCTTAACGAGATCTACACTTTTTGTGCAGTAAATTTTTGTCTGTCTCTTATGATTTACCGGTTACACAAAAGTTATACAGAAGTCATCCGGAATGAAGAAGTCTTCAGAGGCTATTCACAGAAAATTCAATATATACATTTCGTTTATCATGAAAATATCTTAAACATACGGCATTTTAATCAAAATCGTTAGTCATTTTTGAGAAAACCAAAATGTTCTAAAAATGCTCCATGTAAATGGTATTTGGGGGTGGGCTAATTATCTTGTAAATCTGTGTGTCGCATCCTTGGAAGATACTGAACAGAAATATCAAGTTTGGTATATAACGGACCTTTCGATTTTGAGTTATGCTGCCCACACACACGCGCGCGCGGACATGTTTCTAAAACTCTTGTTTTAGAATCAGGGGGTCCCAAAATATGTATTTCCGGTGGAATCTCAGTATCAAATATTTGGGAGGAATGCAATACCTTCTCTATCCACTATGTAGATTGTACATACGTTGTTTAATAGTGTTTAACGCACACTTTTACTAGTTGTGGCACGGCAGGCGATTACACTGGTGGTACATGGAATGAAGTTGGAGCACCAATGTAATGCGATGGCGGGCGAAACCGGAGAACCCGGAGAAAACCCATCCCTACGCCGCTCTGTCCACCACAAATCTCACACGTGGCCGCTTGATATCCAACCCGGGCCATACATACGTGCTAGAGAAAGTAAACATGTAAATCTCACACATACACGAGATATTCCTTGTTATTAATTTCAATTTTAAAATACGTAAACTTTTCTGAAATGGAGAGTCGTCATTCCTTTCATCTCTTTTGTTTTACTCCTGGCCATGTAAAGAGAACCTAATTTCAATTTTGTGATATAACGACTAGTTTTTAAAAGATTTGACTATCGCTTTAGCCTAGTGTATTTCCTGTTTCCGTTCTACTTACAAGGAAGCAAGTAATGAGACCTGTGCACAAGCTTTGCAATACCCGCTTCAAAATATGTTGCCGTCAATGATTCAAATGAGCATTGACGTTATTTTGAAGATCTTCGTCGTTTGTGGAGAGCCATTCAAAACAAACGAAGAGGAATGCTGACTTCAGGAGTTGTGTTGATCCATGACAACGCTCGTCCACACACTGCTGGCACAACCCATGGCTCCTTGAACAATTTAAATGGGACAGTTCCGATCATCCGCCGTACTGTCCTGACCTAGCATCCAGCGACTTTCACCCTTTCCCTGAACTGAAGACGTGGCTAGGAGGGCAGCACTTTCAAACCAACGAAGATCGTCAAAACAACGTCAATGCTCATTTGAAGTCATTGGCGGCAACATTTTTTGAGGCGGGTATTGCAAAGTTTGTGCATAGGTTTCGATAAATGTCTCAATATTTTCGGTGATTATGTTGAAAAGCAACCATAAGTGTACAAAACTTTTAGTAATAAAATAGTTGTTTGCTATGAACTTGTCTCTTATTTATAGCCTATCGGAGGTTGAACAGAAAAGGCCCTCGTAGATAAAAGAATATCGTTTGTAAGAACAGTTTGTCTGCAAAAAAGGTAGAGAAAGTCACGAGAATGGAACACGTCAAGTTTTTGTTTGTTACACCACATTATTGTATAAAGTAACAAAACGAACAGAATTCAAACTGTGGCTATATCCAGCGTACTCTGGCAGAACATAAAAGAGAGTTCTCTAAATGGAGAGATATTTGCCAAACAGATAATAATATTAAAATGTACAGCAGCATTGCATCATAAGCACTAAGAGTAGACATGAAACTGCACGTTTGCCAACGACATACTAGATGCTGAAGGTTGAAGCTTAGTGGGAGGGGAAATACTTGTTTACTCAGCCATTTTTTTTAAATCCTTGCCAACTGCGTGTCTATGGAAAACAAGTGAGATACGAACGAGAGAAGCTATTTCTGCAAATAACACGCATTTTGTTTGAAAATCCTAAAATAACCTTGCTTGCGGGCTCAGACTGATTAAGAAGTCACAAACCCTTCTGTATAGTTTATCTCCTGAGAAAGCCTAGTTGATAAAACCAGGTTAACCGCGGCATCTTCTTTTGTTTTTATTTGTTATTTAAAGTAAAATATTATAACGGAAAAGTCTGATGTGACGCACTCGCATGATTTTCTCTACTCGCTCTTTTTTTAAATGATTCTTACAAACGCTTATTAACTATCTAGTTCACGTTAATCTACTTAAACATTTTCAAAAATTGTCTTGTTGCAATTTTCCTTGTGGGTTCAAGGCTATTTAGGGTAGATAATAAGGTTGAAGTGACATCAGCTCTTTTATGAGTGAGTCAGTTTTCTTTGCTTGGCCAAGAGAAAAACTAAATGAATAAAAATAACACTTAGTATTTCAGAAAAGTAATAAATGTTCTAAAAGGCAAACAAGTAACAACAAATGGTTAATTCAACATAAGACACACCCACACTCATACATATATTTAAAATAAATTGTGCGATGTATATATTTTTGTTTAGTAAGATTTTTTTTTTATATCTTTTACATCTTACTGGGTGTGTAAATGTCACTCAGAATGATCCCAGAGTATATTCCCAGAAAATTCAAGATAAACATTTCATTTTTCATAAAAATGTCTTAAACATATGGTGCCTTTATAAAAATCGTTGGAGCCAATTTTTAGAAAATAAACCTTTTCAAAAAAACAAAAGTTGCATGTAAAGGGTAAGCTGTGTCGGGAGGATTTTCCTGAAAATCGTCGTGTCGCACCTCGCATCCTTTAAAATAAACTTATTGTAGTTAATATACAGCCTTGAGTGCTGAATACCAACACCTTTCGCTGAATACCAGTGATGTAGATTATAGTGTAGAATAAGAAGTAGCTGGATACCAGTTTGTAAGGCTGCTGGCTTTCCAGTAATATTTTTTTGCTTTAGAATAGTTTGCTTTATTTTTAGATTATTTTAATTCACTTCCGCCTTAACTCTTTTTTATATTATAGATCTTTATCTACTGATTTTAATTTTTAGTTTGTAGATTAGTTAATTATCTGAAAAAATAAATAATGAATAAAATTTTTAATGTTTTTTATGTAACTAAAATTAAAGTTTGAATATATGCCCCACTATAGTTACTTAGGTGCCGGGTTAGCATATTCGGATTTTATTTATTTATTTTGTCGCATCCTAGCAAGATGCTGATATTAAAACCATGTTTGAGTTTTAACCAAATTTTAATTTTTGAGTTATACTGTTCGCAGACACAGGTACGCACGCGCGCATACATACACACACACTTTTTTTTTTATATAAAAATGCCTTTTTGGATTCAGGGTACCACAAAATATACATTTCCGGTGAAGTCCCGAAGGGAATCTTTGGGTGAAATATAATAAAGAAAGTAAAAATACGAGTTGTTTTTATCATAATAAATATTGAGTGAATTAATTTATTTTACTAAACCTTTTTTTGCAATTGTTTCATCGTGTTAAGTAGGAGTGACCAATGGTTGCCCTTGGAGTAAAGCCGAGAATCGCTTACTGTGCACTGCATGACCAGCTGCGCAGAAAGTAAGAACAGGTGACTCCTTCAGTGCTGTGACATCTTGTGTTTGAAATGCGTAAGCCACCTTCCAAGGTTAATATACCTAGTGTAGGTTCATGATTGGTAGAACAATAACTCTCTTATGTCTGGCATCAGTAGTTAAGACTTCCGATATGAACATATTTGAAAAGCGTAGCTTAAATAATTGCAAAAATAATGACAATTATTTAGTATTCAATAACAAAAATTTCCTTAACTTAGTTAATGCCTTTAATCGCATTGTAACGTTAACAGTATGCGAATTAGTGTTAATTAATTGTTTTTCGACACTAGACAGGATTTGGAAAGGTAGAGTCAGACTAAAAATGGAATGCCATAGCTGGGATTTGAACCACGGATTTCCTGGTTTCCGTCCAGTTGCTCTACCGCTGAGCTAACACGACAACATGCCGATAGGGTATTAAATTCCCCAACTGACTCGCATGTTTCCCGGTAAACCCAAAAGGAAGTTTCGAATAAAGAGAATTATTTGCTTCGGAAAATTGCACATTTATAGCTGTGATTATGAACGAGCACCTTGGTAACTAAATGGTGTCGAACACTATTCGAAAAAAACCTTCTTTTCCTTGGTAACTGTCGTACTCACATGCAAGGGTTTGATTGTGTATTGATGCCGCAAATTGAGTTTTTTGAATGCAAAACCTATTCCGACACTTTCTATAAAGAAGAAAGGCATAAGCGTAGTAGTCAATGGCTTGCGTGTTGGATTACTTTCTGTTCCCGATGTTATAAACTGACTCATGACACTCTGTAAAAGGGGGGAGAGAATTCCTGCCGTCAGGTATTTACCCATTGCACATACGGAGCAAGCCTGTTTGCTGCGCCACAAAATCAAGCGAGTTGGTGACGCTTAAATTAGCGTATAGCGTAATTAATCCATACATATGCAACATTTTGTTCCTTTCTTTTAACATTTCTGAAGAATCAATCAATGATAACAATGAACAATACGGTACGTGTGGTAAAGCACACTTTTTGCATCTGAAAAGTTGAACTCCACTTTAACCCTTATATCTTACATTTTAAAAACACGTATATATACGTATAATAGAATTTCAATACCTATATATGTTTCTGTTAATTTCTGATTATGTGCAAGCAATTCATGGTTGCCACAAAAATCCCATTATCTTTATTTTGTTATTACTCTGTGTATTTGTGGGTATATGTGCATGCTATACAAGCGCCGTCCATAAAGCAACAACTGATTTGGCATAACCAAATAATAGCGAAAGATATCAACACAAAACTCTATTTACAAGGTTTCAGTTACTTACTATATTTCTCAACGTAATCGCCATTGCTCTCAATTGTCACGTGGTACTGTTTTTAGTGCAGATGTTATATACTCCTCTACTGCTAAAGATCTGAGCCAAGATATCACTGCCAATTTGAGGTCTTCGTCAGTTAGGAAACCTTTTCCACCCAAAAGTCATGCACGGTGTCCAAAGTGAAACAGTTTTCTGAATTCTTTTATCAGCATTTGGATTAAAATCCTGCATAACATGATGAACTTCCACTGCGGTCTTTGTCGTGTACCCTGGTTCTTCCTTTATTACTCGTCAATTCTGCGTCATTTTTCCAATGAAGACCCTTTCATTGTATTATCACCACTCACTTGCGTTATTGGCCTATAAAACTCGATTGGCCGAACATTTTGTGCTTTAAAAAAATCCAATACCCAATAAGTTCTTTGGCGGTAGAAAAATATAACATCAGCATTGAAAAACTGATACCACGTGACAATAAAAGTCTTAACAGAATGAAGATTACGTTGAGAAATAGAGTAAGGTACTGTGACTTTAAATTTTGTGTTGGCATCTTTCGTTATTATTTAGCTATGCCAACTCAGTGGTCGGGTCACATCCTTAGCGCGGCTGCTTGCCAAGCGGGAGACCTGGATTCGATTCCCGGTACCGGCGTGGGGAATTTTCCCCCACTAACTCAGCCTCTTGAGGTCCCTGGGGGGCCAATTGAGGAGTAGCGGCTCCAGATCGAAAAGACCACATCAACTGGCCTTTTGCATCGACATGTTGCGACATGATGAAGGCTTTCCTTGACAGCCCGCAAGCGGCTGGCCAAGGTAAGCAGCATCGGGCCTGGTCCCTCTCTGGGTGGGTGGCCACTCAGATAGGTAACCCAGCCCGCGCCGGCTGCACAGAGGGAACACCCTGCCCAATTACTTTGACACAGACAAAAACGCTTGCATAAGACTACATCTTTTATATCACACGGGTAAATCCGCAAGAAAAGCGGATAGGTACCGTGGTGATTTGCCCCCGCCCGAGTACACTGGGGCGACTAGTTCCTGCTCCTGGCTCCTGGCTCCTGACGATGCTGGTTTTTGTGAGTGCATCATTTCATTTTTTTGGTAACATGTTCTAAAATGTCGTTGGACAACAGTTGCTGATTGCGTTCTAGCAAATTCCAATACGCAATATGCCTTTTCCACAGGATTTTCCGCCATTTCAGCTTCTGCAACAACAAACAAAACACTACAGCGTTACCAATAGCAACAAACGAAACTTTGAGAGTTTCTCAACATACCTGCAAAATAATTAGGTTGCTATCTCTAATAGTTTTTGTTTTACAGGCAGTTGAAGTTGTCTATTTCTTTTGTAGTAACCCTGTATATACACACACAAGCTGCCCACACTGCTGGTGTACCTAATGAAAAAAACAGACAAAATCTTCCGTTCATAGTACGACCATGCAATGAAATAAAATTGTAATTAAATAATTTGACAATACTTTATTGTAATGTCTTGTAATGTACAATTTCCCTTCCGGAGAGAAAACAACTAGCGCCGATGGTTTGCCGACTCTCGAGCACGCAACGTACAACTGCCCATACAAAAAAACACGACAATTCAAGGTATATTCCACACACTTTTAACGATTGACCTTGGGATATAGTGTCATTGCGAATGCAAGGCGCGCCGGAAACTGAACACGCTTAAATTCAAAAGGAAAGTCGGTTGACATTAGTGGTATTCTTGGAATGAGTATATCCTCACCTTTGAACTTTCCCATGTTATATTAGCATAAATAAACATTTTCATATATTTTTTAATTTTTTAATCAAAATCGTTAGAGCCATTTTTGAGAGAAACAAAATTTTCAAACAATTTTCCATGTAAAGGTTAGTTTGTGGTGAAAGAATGTTCTCAAAAATCTTGAAATGAAATGAAGTGATATTTTATTTATGGACGCTCTTTTTTAACTGCTATGGTCCTCAGCGTCCTAGTCTCTACTGGGCGTGAAAGACCGATTAATTTAGCTCGGAGGCCTCTCTATCAGGTTTGAGGTTTTTTTATGTGCCGTAAATCTACGACACGGGACCCACGGCTTTTACTTCCCTTCCGAAGGAAGCCATGCTAAAGATTTTTACGCCCGAAAAAATCTATAGTCCTCCGGCGGGTTTGAACCCGCGACCTTGGGTATACGAAGTTAGCATGATAACCATTGCACCATGGAGGGCGACTTGCAAATGTTCGTGTTGCATCTGTGGAAGATCCTAAACATAAATACCAAGTTTGGTACTTAACGGTCTTTTTGTTTTGGGGCTATGCGGTCGACAGACACACGGACCTTTTTCTAAAAATGCTTTTGTTTTGGATTCAGGGTGCCTCAAAACATATATTTCCGATGAAATCTCGACATCGCAGTTCGGGTGGGATACAATACCTTTCTAACTACTATGTACATTGTACATACGAGCTAGAGAAAGTAAAAAGTATAGGTATTGTTAAAACACACAATTTATGTCATATACATTTTCTATAGAAACAGTTTTCGAGATATTCTTTGTTGTTGCTCTCAGTTTTAAACTACCTAACTTTTCTCAAATTGGAAGCCGTCTTTCGTTTTACACCTATTTTGTTTTATTCCTGTTCAAGCAAAGAAAACCGAATTTCGGTTGTTTCTCGTAGCGATTAGTTTTGAAAAAATTGACTATCGCCTTAGCCTATTTTATTCGATTATTCCGCTTAACAAGGAAGCAAGTGCTAATGTTAAAAGAATAATCTTGAGTACGTATAGTTTGTGGAACAGATGGCGAAACACATGTTACTGGAACATATCAAGTACTTTTCCTATACTTAGTTTTAACATTAATCACGATCATGCCAACATTTTCAATGGTTTACATTTTATTAATAGGCACTCACCATACAGTATGTGTTTATAGTTTTATATGCACTACATAATCCAGTACATAATGTGCACATTACACTATTTCAGTCCTTTTGTCCTTTCGCCAGCACACTCACTTAGAAATGTTATACAATGAGCGAGAGGGTTCTACGGTAACATGCGAGTCTCTCATTCGAGAGGTTTCAGGTTCGATTCCCATAGACCACCCACCAAGACCTTGGGCTTTCCATGGTTTTCCTGGTCGGTGGGTGAATGCTGTTGCTTTCTCATCTATCACGATTTCCTTTCCATGATTTTCCATTCATTCTGTTTCCTTCTCAGCTTTCATGTGTTCTTCTGGGTTTAAAAAAAGACACTAAAGGGCCGTTTGGTCGACGTGTCGTTCATTACCTCTCTAAACAGCTTCAGCAAAGCAGTGGGACGGGTCTTTGAGCCTTCAGCTGTTGTTGTGCCGCGCGTTCCTGTGGCATGTAACCTCCTGTGTTTCGTTCACTTCATTCCTTCCTCCTGGGGAAGGCTAGTTGTAATATCTGTGTAGATTGCAGTGCGCGAAGTGTCCCCCTCCGTTCTATAACCTGTACTAGCCTTATAAAAATCTATGCATAGAAAGCGTTTTTAGTCGATACCCTTTGACGCAAAATACATACAATTTCTCACATTACACCGTTCTACAGAAAATATTGAATGAAAAACATGTATGTAGTAGCCGGCTTACCCTCCCCGTATGTAGGACTGACACCCCCCTAGGGGACAGAAGCCTGTCGGGGAGCCAACGGCACATAATCACAGAATGAAGAACTTTAGCCAAGCATAAACGTGAGGAAGTGGATGATGTGAAATGAAAGCGAAATGGGTTTAGGAAAGGTGATGGTGGAGCAATTTGTGGAATGAATGGCGGGCGAAACCGGAGGATCCGGAGAAAATCCGCCCAGACGGCATTTCGTCCGCCACAAAGTCCACATGCGGGTGCTTGGGAGCCAACTCGGGCCGCCTAGGTGGGACGCGAGCGGTCCAACCACTCTGCCACAGCGCAATGAAAAACACAATTAAAACTTTAAGCTCTTTCTCTCGTCCTTGATCTATCTCCGATCAGGTATGTATGTTTATAAAGAAATCAAATTTATCTTAGTGATAAAAATTTGCAGTTCCGGCGGAAGTACACTACGTTTATAAATAAAATAATAAAAGATTTGGAAGCATAGCGTACACCAAGACAAATGTATTTAATACGGCATGTTTCCTTTTAAATCGTTGCAGACTGCTTCCTTTCCACGTTGAGCAGTTTCCCTTTTAGGAAAATTTGATGCGTTCCATTCACATGACTTTCTCTATCTGCTCTGCAAACAAAATATTACTCTTTTATCTACTTCATGCTAATCAGAATAAACATTATCAGAAATGGTATTATTACTTAGTTCATTTATAAGTGGAAGGGAAACAATGGAATACATTAGGTTAAAGCGTCAGTGAAACCTTTTAAAAGTTGTCACTATGCGATGGTCTTTGAAACATGGTTCCATGACCAGGAGCAAAACAAAAGTTTTAAATTGAAACGGTAATAGGGAATATTTCGGAAATGGTTACCCCTTAAATTAAGTTTATGTGGTATTAAATGTTTGTTTAAACGGGATCTGCATTTTTGTGTAATAAGTTTTTGTCTCTTACAACTTGCCAGTTGTGTAAACGTCATTCAGAATGATGAGGACTCAGGGGCTATTCCCAAGAAATTTAGGATATAGTTCATATTTGTTATGTAAATGTCTTTAATATACGGCGTTTTAATAAAAATCCTTAGAACTATTTCTTAGAAAATCCAAAACTACGAAAAATGTTCCATGTAAGGTGTAGTTTGGGGGTGGGGGATATTCTTTAAAATCTGCTTGTAACATCCTTTCAAGATGCTGAACTTAAACACCAAGTTTGGTATATAACGGGCTTTTTGTTTTTGAGTTATACGTTCCAGACACACACACACACACACACACACACACACACACACAAATAGACTAAACATATTACTACACTTTAGGACGCAGCAAATATAAAATACACACACAGCGACGAGAACTGCTACAGAGTAAAACAAAATAAGTATGAAACGGAATATGATTTCCTGTTTGAGAAAAGTTTAAGTAGTTAAAATTGAAACCAATAACAAGAATATCTCGGAAACAGTTAATTCTAGAAAATGTATGGCCAAGTGGTGTTTTCAAGACACCTATATTTTTTGTGTAGTAGGTTTTTGTTCATCTCTTTTGGTATATACCAGTTTACAAAAGTCGTTCAGAATGAAGACGTCTTCAGAGGTTATTCCCAGAAAATTTAAGATATGCCTACATTTCGTTTGTCATGAAAATGTCATAACTATATGGTATTTTAATCAAAATCGTCAGTTATTTTTGAGAAAATAAGTGCTCTATAAATGTTCCCTGTTAGGGGTAGTTGGAGGGGGGGATTTTTCTGAAGATCATTCGAAGATACTGAACTTACTACCAATTTTGATATTTAATCGGCTTTTCTTTTTTGAGTTATGCCCACGAACACACAGAGCCTTTTTCTAATTCTTTTCGATTCAGGGACCTTAAAACATGAATTTCCAGTGAAATCTCGGTATCAAAATGTTGGGTGTAATACAGTACCTCCACTGGCTACTATGTACATTGTACATACCTTGCTAGAGAAAGTAAACATATAGTGTTACGGTGGAAGCGATAGAACTGTGTGTTCTGGAGAAATTGCTATTTCGTCAACCACAAATTTACTTTCAATACTTGCCTCTATATGACAGCGTATCCAAGATGCCATTATTCACACCTATTTTCACATCACCGTGGTTGTCAATCCATACTTCTTCCATATAAATCACTAAAGGTTCATGTGATTGAAACTGATTGATTTTCCTTAATAGGTTGTATCGCCATAACACTATTCGTGAAAATTTCATGACGATTCTGTAATTTAGTTATATTTAAATAAAAGCTGATTAGTAACGCTTCTTTGCGTGGACGTTTTATACAGGTAATTTACTGCACCTGCAAATGAACAAGCAGTTCTTGAAAAATAGGAAGGGTTGCTTTGAAAACAGTTGGTAGATTCCCAGATGAATGGCGTCACGCAGAACATTATCTGTTTTCAAAACTCTTATCTTATTTACTGGGTTTTGTGCAGATGTTTGGCACCACTTTACATTTTTCTGTCTGTCTGGATAAGCTCAGCCGTTTTGCCTTTTCTGTATTTGGGCCTCCATTTAATTTATTTTTACAGCATAACCACAAACGCCCCAAACTAATTTATGAGGCTGCTCGCTTAGAGCATCTGTAATTTTCCTTCTAGTCCCACACTTTTTGAATAACAGGAACCTAAGCTTTCTCTCCTGTTTTCCAAGACCTCCACAATGTTGGTCTAGGAGCTCATCGCAGATCTCTCACAGCTGCTGACTTCCCTAGGAGAGGGGCGCTCGATAGGGTTTTTAACCTTTCATTAAAAGCTTGTCTTACCATTAGAATCTGATCTATTTAATGGTGGTAGTACTGTTTTAGTTTCCTGTGGTTTTAGTTTTAGCTCCTTTTAACCTGTTCTTACGAACCGTTGTTTTTAATAGTTTTATCTGTTTTACTAAGTTTTTACCATTGCATAGTATTTAATCTCTATTTTCTTTCTAATTTTTGCTATTTTTTATCTGTGATAGCTTCTATCATGGTTATTACTCTGGACTCCTGCCGCTTTTAGTTTTATAAGGGCGCTGATAACTTAGTAGTTGAGCGCCCTAAAATCCCATTCATCATTATCGTCGTCGTCATCAAGTTAACACTAGCCGAAGTCTAACATATATACAGGGAGTCACTATCACATACTGCACTTGGAGTTTAATAGTAATTGTTTCTGCATTAAAGTTACGCTATCATTGGTTACAAGAGGAACTCTATTGGACAAACGGCAAATGATGTCGCTAACGCCACTACTATTTTCCCCAGGACACTAGCGACTTTAGAAACGGGGGTTCAATTACCATGCCTTTATTCTCAGAGGTTAACAAGGCTTTAGCACAAACCTTATTGCAGGGTGTGCATTGCCGGGCGGATGGCGCAGTTGCTTGGGCTATGGAAAATTTCTCCCCGTGAGCACCAGAGTGAGCTTTCTCGCCTGCTAGTGTCACTGCATCGCACTCCTGAGATTGCTCTCCAATGGTGAGCGGGTGTTCAAACTGGAAATGTTAGGGTCTTCTGCGCCTCTTTGGGCCTGTCTACCTGAGGGCCTGAAATTTCACAAGTCTCCTTTACAACTCCGCCTTCTGGGGGTTGTTAATTACAATCGATCCATAAGGGTGTCGCAGTTAGCGGGTGTCCTCTCCGATCCTAACTTATGATAGGCTAGTTACCACAGAAAGCATTTTTTTTCTAAGTAAAAAGAAAGTTCAGTATTCAGATTAACCTGGAAATTTTGTCATTTTAATATGTATGTAAAAAGAGCAAAGGATATTACTAGTTTATTTTTAGTTTTATTACTAGTTTCATTTTACCGGTTATTTAAACTGCACTGCCTATTCACATTTTTCGTTTGTGGTGTTTACAGAATTATATGACATATATTTGTTGCAACAATAACTGAAATTGCGGTAAAAATTGGTTTTGATATGTGGAGGGAAAATGTTAAAGTGGAGAACTATGATATTTATACTCATATTCCTTTTGAAGGCTGCAGTTTTACGAAGTCACAAATTTATTTCTCTGTTTAAGTGTGTATATATACATACACACGCTAGAAAGCTCGGAAAACGCTAGAACAGTTAAAATAACATCACTCGTTCTTTATGAGTATTAAAAATGAGAACAATGCTTCCATTAATTTGACTGCTAGATTTTTTGAGGTAGAAACGAATACTTTTTGAGTCACTGTATGGTTTGACACCACCCAAATTATTAACATTTGGTTTCAATATTCTTAAAGCACACATCATATAGTCATAATTTCAAAAAAGGTTAAGGTAATGAGTGCACAGTGAGTTTAAAACACCATGCAGTGGCGGCTCTTCAGGCCCACTTCTCCCATTTTTGCTATTTTCGTAACTTGAAATCTGTCAGGTTAGCGGACAAACTCCGAACTACGCTAAGTTGCCAATGTGGGCAACATGTGTTAAACCTGACATGTGCATACATACGGATGCATTAATAAAAATCTGATGTGTACCATTCACATGACTTTCTCCATATCCTGCAATAAATAATTCTTAAAAAGCTTATACTTCTATTTACTTTATGCTAATCAGAAAAAAAATAGCAGAAATAGTCTTATTACTCGCTTCCTTGAAAGTAGAAGCGAAATAAGGGACAACCGTAGGTTAAAGTGATAGTCAAAAGCTGGTTGCTATGTCAATGAAGTTCCTTTGTTTATATGGATAGGAGTTGGCAAGTTCCTGTATGAGAAAAGTATACGTTTTTCATAGCAGAAACCAAAAACAAGGAATGTCACAAAAACGACGAACTCCACGAAAAAAATGTATATAACATAAATTGTGTGTTTTAAAGTGCTCTACCTTTTTTGTGTAGTCAGTTTTTGTCCATCTCTTACGGTTTAGCAGTCATTCAAAATTTAGTAAAATTCATCCTGAATAAACTACTCTTCAGAGGCTATTCCCAGAAAATTCAAGATATACATTTCATTTGTCAGGTAAATATGTTTAATATCCGAAATTTTAATCAAAATCGTTAGAGCCATTTTTGAGGAAATCATAATTTTCAAAAAAAGTTCCATGTAAAGAGTAGTTGGGGGTGGGGCGATTTTTCTCAAAATCTTCGTGTCGCATCCCTGGAAGATACTAAACTTAAGTACCAAGTTTGGTATTTTACCGACTTTTCGTTTTTGAGTTATCGTGTTCAAAGACACACGGACACACACACACACACACACACACACACACACACACACACACACACACACACACACACGGACCTTTTTTTGAAAATGCTTTTTTTGGATATTGGGGACCCTAAAACATATATTTCCGGTGAAATCTCGGTATCGAATTTTTGGTGGAGTGCAATACTTTCTCTATACACTATGTACATAGTGCGTATGGAGAAAGTAAAAACAGAAAGTAAAGTCTACAGAGGGACCGAAAAATAGTAATTTTGGTTATATTTATGAAAAGTAATAATGCAACAAAAAAGTATTTAAGGAATAATCCAGGAAGCGAAATTAAAGAAACGAAGAAATTATGGAAAACAAAATCAATCAATTACCTTCAGCCGGTTTTGCATGCCTTTTGAAGTGTCGAGGAGAGATTAAGGTACGAGAAAATTGCCATAAGTATTTGTAATTACACCTCAACTTTGATTTCTCATCTTTATCACAAATCATAAGGTAAAGACGTGAGTGGGTAAGAGAAATATAATGAAACCAAGATCAACTTGGCGTACACTTCTGCTACACGCCGCCATATTCATTCGTGTGTTTTTGTTTACGAAAGTCGGGAGCTAACGCCAACATCTCGGTCGACCTCTTAGAAAAATCATTTTCACAGCCGCATAAACAATGAAACGAACAAGTAACAAATAACCAAATGTAAAATAACTGAAGCTGCAAAAATAAAACACGGTAACTGCAAGCTGAAGCCAAGCATAACGCCAGGATTGAGGACGTGATAATTTGGCATCAGGATCTCTGGTAACAAATCAACTTTTACTATAGAAACGGGCCTGCCGCGCTCACTTGTTTTCCGATTTCAGTGCTTCTGCCAGACACCAAGTTACGAAAATAGCACTGTAGTTGTTTAGGCGTTTACCAGTCGGGAATATATCTGTGAGCAAAGAAGGAGGGAGTGGGAGTTATTTAGGCCGCGCCGTGACCTAGTGGTTACACCGCTCGCCTGTCACCAAGGCGGCCCGAGTTCGATTCCAGGCGGCCGCATGTGGAACTTTTGGTGGACAAAGCGGCGCACTGGTGCTCCATCTTCATTCCTTGTGTCTATCATCGCCTGTGGTGCCATAGTAGTAAACGCGGGCGTTAAACACCATAAAAATTGGAGCTATTTGCCTTATGGCTGGCACTAGTAACTTTGAAGAGGGTGTTTAACGGGATAAAAAGAACGAAGAACGAAGCAGGTTTTCCAGCTACGTTTTGCCAATCGTTATGTAGCTGTATGCTTATACCAAGCCCTTACAGGCGTGGCTGCGCAGACCAGTGATAGCGTCGCAAATTGAAAGAAAGCTGTAGAGGGCAAAAGCCATTCAAAGTCTCGTGCAATACATTAGTTGTAATGGGCAAACAGTGAAATCTAAAACAGCTATAATTGCGTCTTAAGGACACGTGAGTTGGAAATAATTGCGACAACATTTTCTTTATGATCGTCAGCATCTATCCGCAGGGTTTAGGCCTTGAATGTCCTGTTGGAGGTTAAATAAAACCACTCCATTGACTAGACGGAATTTCATCCCGCAACTAAACAAAACAAAAGTAAATATTATCATTGAACTTAAATATCGCATATCTGCAATTAAAGCATTTTACAAACTGGATGTAAGCATCGCAGAGTGCATAATTCAGCTTTAATTCTGTTTTCGCAATTTCTTCTCGGTGATTCCACGTATACTTTCTGCTTTTTACTTTAATGCACAAAGTCGTCAATAAGAATTACAAAGAGGGCTTGTTAAGAATGTCTGCAGTAAAGCTGTCAAAGTGCTGAATTAGAACTGCAAAATATACTTGGTTTGATTCTAGGCTGATGAAGCAATTCTTATTTCAATATCATTATTCCCCACCTCCATGTGAATGCGATACTGAATGTGTGTTAAGCTAATCGAAAAGTGTAGGTTTAAGGTACACCTAAACAAATTAAGCTGTCGTTATAGAAGGTCAGAGTGGTAATACGACGATATTACCCAAGGCGGTTTGCAAATAAATAAAAACAAATAAATAAATAAAAAATTATTTAGCAGAAAAAATTGCGATACTGGATTTTCAGAGATGGTATGTACAGCACAAAAATAAAATAAACGTGAAATTTGGTACCTGTATTCCTCTTCAGTAAACTATGTTCAATACGTTAAGTAAACATTTTCTAGCAGTATTTGTGGTAAATTTGAGTTAGATAGATAAGCAGGGTGATTTTTTAAGCTTATCGTTAGCAAAATCACTATAATTTCAACTACTTTCATACCGAGTTTCTCAACGAGGTAGTTGAAATTAACTACTTTGTATTGCGAGTCGTTGACACTGTCGCTAAGTTCCCTGTAGTTATGAGAAGCGTTTACATACCTGGAAAGAGTAATCGATTATTATCTTGCTATACATTCGCCATTTATTTTGTATACCGTGTAGCCAAATTATGTGCTGAAAAACGGTTAACTGCAGTTCAATTTTGAAACCTCCTCTGTCAAATAAACTAAACATAATTATTATTGCCTAGAACATTCGAAAAAAAAAAATAAATAAAACGGAAAAAAGGTCGGTTTGTGAGAGAAACATATGGACAAAAAGGATGAAGTTTTGCAATGAAATTTCTTCGCGTGGTACCACTGTGTATGAAATGTTACGAGAGCTTTCGAATCAGTTTTTGAAAATGGAGCGGAAGCGAAGTTCCAAAACTAGCCAGGAGCAGTACAGAATATATTTAGAGTATCTAAATACTCATGAAATACTGCGAATTGGGCGCTTGACACCACAAATGGAGCAATTGTGGAACGATTGAACAGCTGCGGCAATGGGCCCCAAAAATATGTGAAAGGGTGGAAGCATTTAAGTATACGATAGTATGATCTATTTATCATTTAGTTACAGATAAAAGTTAGTTTTAGAATTTCCATAAGCATTGTAGGCCATAACTAAGTTTCGCCATTTTTAAGAATGTGGGTTATATTTAAATTCCCTATGGATTCAACAATCACTAAATTTAACTAAAAATGGATAGATTCCCATCTGGTTTATAATATTTTGCGAGTAACTGCCTATAGTGTTGGGATGTGACTTGCTAATTTATACAAATGTGTGTTGTCATTATTTCCTTGGAATATGAGAGATTCTGGGAGACAAATTCCAGAATATTGGCAATCTGAAATTGCATATAATTCATCACACATTTTGTCTGACTTTCTTGTCAATCTTTTTAAGTAGGTTTTATTTAATACTATGTAGGAATAGGTGTTGAGAAAGTTTGTTACATAAGTTTCTGCTAAATATTATGAGCTGTTATTTTACATAATTATAGCAATTGTTTACTTTGAATTTCTGTCTTTATAGCAATGCTACTGGCCATAATTGAAGTTTATAAGAAGCAGCCTGCTACTGTATGACACCTCTTATATTTTAGATCTTCACAGATTGGAGGAGTTTAGTGAAAAGAAAGTGTAGGCTGTTTGAAGCAGAGATGAGAAGAACTTAGCTGTATTATTTTAAGGAAGAGAGCTGATTGTCGACTAAACAGTGTAACAGTTTAGTCTTTCTTTACTTCAAAATATCTCTGTAGCACTAACTATTGACTTTAAACAAAGGAAAAAACACTTATACGTTTATTGTCCAATTTGAGTTTTAGAATCATAAAATCTATATTTTGGTGAGCATAAAATTTAAGTAATTTGTGTATCATGAAATTTAAATGTTTTCTTCTTTTATATGGAATTTCTGCACTACCTCTAAATGGAATTTGGATATTTTTGGGTCGCTGAATTAATGTACCTCTTAATTCAGCACCAGAAAGTTTGCTAAAGATAACCAAAATGAATTGTTTGGAAAGTTTTCTTTTTTAAAAACAGTTGGAAAACTTGATTTTAATGGTGAGAATTTGAAATAAATACCTTTTACCAACTAAAGTCATATGAACTTCATTAATAATGTTTGTTTTAAAAATTCACGAACTACTGTTTAATTTTTCTGATGATTTGGAACAAAATAATATAATTTTTGTAATGGCACACTAAATTACAATGACTTGTAAACTATAAAGAAATAGACAAAACTTTATTGAATAAGAAATACTGATCTCATTAAAGCCCCAGTTCAAGTCAATTTTCATTCTGTTGAATCAACTTATTTCTGAGAAATTCCTTGTTATTATGTTTGAATTTTCAAATACAAACTTTTCTCAATGGGGAACTGCGTTGTTTAACAAAAGCCCCTTTGCTGTGAAGGAAGATGTATCATCCTCTCATGTGTAGTCTATGCATATCTATATTTTTACATATAATAATTAAAGAATTTTAAAACAGTATGAATAATGAAGTAGAGTATATAAAATAATAATTATGACCACCCCTTTTGTTGTCCATTTTTATATATTTATTATATACAGAGTAACACCATACTACCTCAGCATGAAATAAAAGCAGACAATGAAATTTTGCACTCCGAACAATTAATACTTGCTCATACAGAATAGGCTGAGTCAATTTTCAGAATTGTAACTCTTACATATTTTCCTCAATGAAATACAGAGTTTAAATACTAGAAGTATAAGAATTTTCTTTCACACATTTGAAAGACTGCATCACCTACTATCACAATGCTGCTGTGTAAATGAATTTAGTGTGGTTTACTACAAGTCTAACATGTGGTAAGCTCTTTCTGAGTTTACTACTTATATCTTTGTCAGTTGATCAAATTGGTTTCAAGCATGTAATGGCATCAGTTCTCAGCATCAGTGCATATGCCTGAAGAGTGGTGCTTGTAGAAATAGAATACTGTTTGATAAAGAAAAGTGATACTTTATACATTTTGATTGTCTACTTTACTAACAGTTTCTTAATAAATTCAATGAAAATAAACAGTGTAACACAAATAGAAAATATGTATAATCTAAAAAACTGTAAAATTTTTGTGTTGAATACAGAAATTGTTACTGTGTTAAAGTTTGTTAAGCAAAATATTGCCTGATGACTCTTGCTCTCACTTGCCTGCCCTCTAAGAGCAAATGTTCTTCACGAGCAACTAGAAAAAATAAATTGTATACAATGTTATTATTATTATTACAATACTAAAGTGCATTTGTGATGTACAGTATTTAGGAATATAAATACAAATAAAATGGTGTTCCTAACTGGATATACATTTTTTTATTTAACATACCTGCATTTCCAATTTCACCATCTTCATATATTGCGTCACCCCAAGGAATATTTCTGTTAAGAAGAAAATTGTGCAAGGCAGCACAGGCATTGATTATAGAAACTACCATGGGTGGAGTATAGTGTAGAACTCTGTCTTTCAGGAGGCATCTGAATCTGCCTTTGAGTACACCTATGCAACGCTCCACACAGTTTCTTGTCCTGGAGCCAGGAGCCAGGAGCAGGAACTAGTCGCCCGAGTGTGCTCGGGCGGGGGCAAATCACCACGGTACCTATCCGCTTTTCTTGCGGATTTACCCGTGTGATATAGTAGATTCCCAACTCAACCACCTAAAACCTAACAAAGCCCCTGGACATGACGGCGTTACGGCGCCTATGCTCCAGCACCTACCCAGAAAGGCCGTAATCCACCTGACGCGGATTTACAATGCATGCCTGCACCTACGTCACTTTCCAACGTGTTGGAAGGAGGCGCGGGTGGTATGCATTTTGAAACCCGGCAAGGACCCGGTCTTCCCGTCAAGCTACAGATCTATTAGCTTACTTCCGATCGTCTCGAAAGTATTCGAGCGGTTACTCCTACCTCGCCTCACCCCTCTCTTCGAAGAGAGACTCCTACTCCCGGATCATCAGTTTGGTTTCCGTACTGGACATTCCACAACCCTGCAGTTGCTGCGACTGGCTGAGAAGGCTGCCCTGGGCTTCCAGGACAACTTCAAAACAGTCGCGGTGCTCTTGGACGTGGAAAAGGCCTTCGCCACCACGTGGCATCAGGGACTCTTGTACAAGCTCAAGAACGCAGAAATTCCTCCCCCCTACCTTCACCTGCTTAGTAGCTTCCTTCGGGACCGCACTTTCAGGGTGAGGGTGGAGGGGAGGCATTCCACAGTCAGACCCATAGCGGCGGGAGTGCCGGAAGGCAGCGTGCTGTCGCCGTTACTCTTTGCTGCCTACATGTCCGACTTCCCCACAGAACCCAGTACAGTTACGTGCCAGTATGCCGACGATGTCCTCATAATGGCGCGTAACAAGAACGCCCGATATTGCTTCCTCCCGCTACAGAGACAGCTCCAGGCCATAGGCAGATGGAGTGAACAGTGGCGGATGGCCATCAGCCCGCAGAAGAGCTCAGCTCTACTGCTGGCTAAAGTCCGTGGCTGGCGACCGGAGAGGTCGCTGAGGCTGCGGCGGCGGCGGATCCCCTGGGTCCGCTCCGCCAAATACCTCGGTGTCCTCCTCGACCGCGGCCTTACTTTCACTCCACATGTCAGGGAGAAGGTCGGCTTGGGACACGCTGCCCTGCGGCAGTTGTTTCCCATCTTCCGCTCCACCATGCCTACACACCTAAAACTACGGCTGTACCGCGCTGTCATCCCGCCCCTGATGCTGTACGGCTGTGAGGTCTGGGGTTCGGTGGCTCGTTCCACCATCCGCAGGCTGCAGGCCGTGCAGAACAGGGCATTGAGGATGATATACGGCACAGACCGCAGATTCCCGTCCCACATTCTCCATTCCCACTCCGGAATCCCTTACATAGTGGACGTTGTGCGAGAAAGAGCTCGCACAATATACATTAAACTTGCTCCCCACCCAAATCCCCAGGTGAACACTCTCGGTCTTTACGACCACACGCTACCAAGGAGACGCGTAAGCTACCGCCTTCCCAAGGACGCCTTGGGATGGTAGTTTTCCGGCCGCCTCTCCCTTTATTCTTCTACCCGCCAAGTTAAGCAGCATCGGGCATGGTCACGACTCGGACGGGTGACCATCCAGTTGTACTCCGTCCAGATCTGCAACACTGGCTTCCCCCACCCCGTACCTATATCCCTTCAGATCTCCCCGCTAGCCGGCACTGCTTTCCTTGACAGCCCGCAAGCGGCTGGCCAAGGTAAGCAGCATCGGGCCTGGTCCCTCTCTGGGTGGGTGGCCACTCAGATAGGTAAACCAGCCCGCGCCGGCTGCACAGAGGGAACACCCTGCCCAATTACTTTGACATTGACAAAAAAAAGTTTCTTGTCCTGCACAAGCTGCTGTTATAATGTTCCTCTGGTGATCTAGGTTGAGCTTGCAGTACAGGAGTTAGCAGCCGTGTCTGTGTTGGCTAACTAGTCACCTGAAACAACATTTTAAAAACTTTATACAGAAAATAAACAATAAAGGCTTATTGAACCTGTGTTGGTACCTAATATTTGAGAACAGTAATGCTTACCGATAAGCCAAGAACTTTCATGGGTTCTGGGTTCTGTATTTCTGTATTTTTCCTCCAGGCGATCTTTTATTCTGCTCATTGTCCAAACTGCTGCGTCATGGACTGAGCCAGGATAATGTGCGTTCATTGATGATATTCTTATATTTGTATCACAGATCTGAAAACATTAAAAGAAGTAATTTGTGTTATTCACTTGATAGAAATTGCTCATCTGCCAAGTATTATAGAGGTGAAATAAACAGCACATATTTTTATTTTTCCGTATGAAAGTCAATAAAAATGCCAATAAAATTACATTTCTACAGCTTAAGCACAAAATCTGTATTTGAAATAATAGTGTTTTATATTCTCTAAGAAAAAATAAAAGTAGTTTATGATATATAAGGCAGAAAATTACTTGGTAAACCAATTCACTTGGGGTACAAGTCTGTCAATCAGCTTGCGAGCCACTTCCTTGGGAAACCGAAACAGTGTTTTAGAATTCCAGTCTGGCATGGAAAATGGTTCACTGTTGCCCTTAGTGATTTCTGTATACTTCTGTGCCGTAATCTGTAAAGAATATTATCCACATTAAACAGTATACTCCATAAAACACTCACATTCTAAATTTGGCAAAGGTTAGGTTATAAGTTTTTTGTTTAATATTCCAATCTACAAACGTAGGTAAGAAACCTGTTAATTGATTGCAACAATTCCCTCGATAAATTCCATTTTTCGATTGTAACTTAAGTTCTTACCTCAATTTATGCTCCTCTTCTCTCTCAAACTCATCAAAAAGCATTACTAGCACAGCATCCATGTTGAAAAACTTGCAACAGCTGCTTAACGATCTCTTAACAGCAGCTCCTGACCGGTAGTTACGATTTAACTATCATTACGTCACATAGCGATATCGTTGAGAGTTAGAAAGTAAGGTTCGGCTCGTAACTAGTAGTTACAGCTCTTAGCTACTAGTTAGCCGTAACGATAAGCTTAGAAAATAACCCTGAAGATAGGTATTTAATATGTGCACCACAGAAAAGTATGGTCTGTGCTTCCTGAAATAATTTATAAACAAAACTAAAATTAGAATCGATTATTACTTAATGTTCTTTATGTTCTAACACTTTTGCAAAATTCATTTTTAGCATCCTAGAAGGTTGATTTCAGTCTGAAATTACAGATTTGAAAAACTAAGTTAATCGAGATTTGGATATTTGTTTAAAGTTAACGACAAATTATAGTATTGAATCTAACATTTTAGCAGTGCCTTCTAATGCTGATGAACATATACAAAATAGTTATAACAATGAAATTAGTGTTCTCATTACCTGAGAAGAGAAACTAAATATTGAAGGAACTGTGTCAGAGTTTAGCATCATCTTGCCTTTATTGTCATAGAAACAATTGCATTGAGTATAATCTGTGGTATTTCGATGGCAAAAATTGTCGCGTCTTAAGAGTAGCTAACGACTCACTCATTATTTCTGGTTTATGTATTATAAACCAAATAAATTATCATTTGCTTAGTGACCGAAGAAACCCACGAAAATAAACCGGAATGAATTTGGAACACAAATCACAAATGTTACAATTTATTCTTACCTATGGAAAATGATACTGGAAGCATTTCTGCGGTTGTTGGTACAGTTAAGCAACATAAGAGTTCACGATGTTAATTATTAAACCCTAATACCTTTAAACCATCTCACTTTTAGAGCCTTTTAAGTATATTACACACGCCATTTTCGCGGTGGACTGATTGCGATAAAACGGATGTGTTATTAACGTGAAGACCAAACACTATTCTTAATTATCAGCACCAAAAGAGTCGCTCCCTTGGTGTAATGATTACCATGCTAACTTCATATAGGTATCCAAGATCTCGGGTTCAAACCCGGCGGGGACGATGGAATTTTTCGGGAATAAAAATCCGTGGCATGGCTTCCTTCGGATGGGAAGTAAAGCCGTTGGTACCGTGTCTAGATTTGCGGCACATAAAAGAACCTCAAGCCTGATAAAGAGGCCTCTGAGCAAAATTAAGCGGTACTTCACACAAAGTATAGAATGGGACGCTGAGAATCACAACAGTTGACGAGGGTCCATAGACAAAACGCCATTTTATTTTGGCACCTAAAGTGGAACATAAAGGTGCAAAATGTTACAAATACACTTTAAAAGTTCGTGGTACAGTAAAATCGAGTAGCTGTGCGGTAGTTATTATAAGGAAAACTGTTTTGTTGACCTTGCAGCCTCTTCACTACCTCAGAAATATGTCAACAGAATGGACAGAAGTGCCAACTTGATTTACATATGAGAAATACGTATGTATGTTACATGTGATTTTTCGGCCACGAACCGTAAAGCATATTTATTCTGAATCAGGAAGAATTATGTTAACTCTGTCCTCAAAACATGTGAAGCAAAGTTGATAAACCCTTAGGATCGAACTGTCAAACTTCTGGGCCAAACATTTTCCACAGAGTTGTAACGAGTGTCCTTCGTGTCCACGTCACCAAACTAACACCTACACAGAACCAAGGTTTTGGCCGTGAAATAAAGAAACGAAGGCCAGGTTGTCGAGAGCGCCCAAGGTCAAATTGTCACGGTAGTTCTTGCGAGGTGAAGGGCTTTGGAAGTGACCTGTACGATTTTAGCAGCAGAGTTCAAGGCTACTGCTGTTCTTTGAACTCACCGCTGATGTACAGTACATTATCATCCCTTTTCAGATCAATAAAGTTTACCGCTTATCTTCTTTCGTCGATGCCCTTGACGCATTAGGTAAAGCTGACTTCATTGATCATCCTAAAGTTAAATGCCCTTTGGAGACTTTCAAAATACTTGTCATAGGCATGTGCAGGGTTGTGTATATAATGGAGGAACCATTGCATAGAGTGTGAGTAGGAGTATACCCGGCTGAGCGCTGGGGAGGTGGCGTTGGTCCGAAGGTCATCCCCAAAATAAAATATGAAGTGTTCAGCCCTAATAATTGTACTCTAAGCAATCTTTGTTATCAAAAGCTTTGATTTCAGAATGCGAAACTTCAAAATTTTCAAGATCGACAGAAACATTAACATTTACTCTTATATAATCAGCAATTTATTATACCTAAATACTACGTTTAAAGTTACAATAGAACTGAGCAACGCTTTCAAGCTTTAAGAAAAAAAAGACATAACGACTTGGTGATCATCCCACAAACGCATATATAAAATTCAATGGCACGACAGCTCACAAGCAACTTTGGCCTACCGCCCGGCCGCTGCGTTCCCCAACTCGGTCCATGACAGATGCCATGGATGGGGTGCAGTATTGGAGGGTAAGACGTGGTCAGCGCCTCGAACCCCCCTCCCGGCCGGTTAATGCGGTTCTCGTGACCTGGAGCCGCCACTCCTCCATCAAGTAGCTCCTCAATTGGCCCCCAGGGATCTCACGAGGCTGAGGCACCCCGGTCCAGGTCTCCCCACGTTGGTACCGGGAATCGAACCCAGGTCTCCCGCTTGGTAAGCAGTTGCGCTACCACCGCGCTAAGGAGACGAATACATTTTTAGTCCATGCAAATAGACGGGGCACTTAAGTTGGGCAGTAGACGGAGTAGCGGGTAGAGGCGGAGCCTTTAAGCGTTAATAATGCAGTACATAAACGCAAGAAGATAGCGCGGGAAAGGCGGGATGACAGAATATACACATAGATATTAGTTATTTGTAGACATAATTTGTATGCACTGGTGTCTAAAATGTGCAAGCATATATGCTGTCTAAATTCATAAAATATATACTAATCATATCCAAAAAGTGTTAACTGTAACGCGTAGGATCTTCCAGAATGTGTTAATACGTCGTAGAAAGTACTGGATGCTTTCGATTTAGCCTAAATGCAGATGTCTCTTCGCACGTTTAAAGAATTCCAACCAGGCTATTCTAAGTTGAAATCGGTAAGCGGAGAACTGGCACACATTCTGCAGTGCTTCGGGAAGTATTTTCATAGCGCTAGCTGTACTTTTGTGGGAGAAGATAGATTTTTGAATTTGTGAAAATAACAGCAAATTTGAACCTGAGAAAATGGCTTTAAAGCTTGACATGGGATGAAAGGGAGATTAATTCCTTAATACTCCCATTGGTGCATAGTTGGCTGATAAATTCGTGAAGAAGTATGAATTGGTAATGGGACGTTCACGCCAGAATGCTACTACATATGTGCTATAAATGCCAGTTTGTTTTTCAGTTCATCTTTTTATTGATCAGCCACATGACCTGGGGTCAAACGTGGTTGTTCACACGCCATGTAACTATGGCCTAGTTTAGTCTTCTTACGCCATATCTGAACCCAAGTTCCTTGGAAGATGAACTGATTGAGTCGAACCTGTAAAATGGCCGGTATGATAACAACCCGAATTCTTTCGAATTTACTTATGAAGATATATAGAATGTTAGGGGTATAGATATGGGTATTTTGAGAATTGGTACCTTAATATGCATCCATTTCAATGTGTTAGTTTACTCTTCTTCTAACGCTTTTTCCACAAACACGTCGCATAATTTACTCTCTGATGGTTTCTGCACGGTCGTAACTGCGCTGCGGAATGAGGAACGTCTGCCAATATTCACTCTCCGTTAGATTTCACGTGTTCACACTTCAAAACTTTAAGAAAGCATTCGAATTTATTTACATATTGAAATAAGCAACGCATGTATTGGAAATGCAGGCATAGACGTTGAATCCTCAATTGAACGTCTTAAACCTTCATTCTCATTTCTTTCTCTATGAAATATAAGTTTAAGATAAAACAAATAAAAATTCCAACCAATCGGAACTCATTATCTCTGCATTTTAATCGATTTTTTTTTTACCACACCCACATGTAATTGCTTTTCTAAATGTATAGCACCCACGTGCATTTGTTTTCTCTCTGAACTAATGTTCATCTCATAGTAATAGTATTAGTTTGCAGTGATATTCCCGCATATAATGGCCGAAGTTCCAAAACGTTTTGGGCAGAGGTCTATTGCTGAAATAGACATGTTAATTGGAAATTCAAAGCCTCAGAGTATTAAAAACAACAGAGAGATTGTGTGGAACCAGTTCACGAATTCTGTAAGCGACGAAGCCATGATTTATGATATGGACATCAAGTTGCAGTGATTTCGGTGCAAATATACGTCAAGACAATTGGGATTTTAGGAATATTATTCTTCGTGTCCATATGGGATAATCAATGTTATTTTATTCACGAAATAGCCTTATTAAGTACAGCTCGAGCTACAACTCTCGTTTTATTACTTACGATAAATTGGCAACATTGCAGTAAACATCGCGGCAAAGTCATAACCTAATTTTGTTCTATTTTGTGGTCTAAAACTACTGTTAATGCAACAAAAGGCTGTGCCATATATTACAGCCTTGGCTTAAAGCTTTAGTAGAATATGTGATATTAATCAAGAATTTCGGTTGAGGAATATTGCGATAATTAAAATTGAATTCCGAATCCGAGGAACAAGGTTCTGGTGTCATAAGCGCATAATTTGATAGTGATTATTTCTCGCCATAGCTACTAAATGAGCGAATTAGCGAGAGGTTTGTTATAAAGCGGAGTAGGTTGCCAATTTTCTCTACGAATTGCCTTTAACCAAGCTTCTTAACGGTCTTTCCGAGTTGGAAATATAAGATCTAGCAAACAATACAGAATCGATATGTAGATAATATATAACATATTTCACTAACAAGGAGAGTACTTGGGCTCGAACAAACATATATACACCAAAATCGTGTGAGAGATCGTTTAAAGGCTCCTTAATGTTCTAGTGCACTTGCTCATCTGCAAAACTCTGCTGTCGTCCGTTAGAGGCCTTATTGTACACTGACCTGCCAGTGCGCCAGTCGAGACCAGTAGGGACGACGGTGCAGTGTGCATCTGAAGTTGCGTCTTGTGAAGTTATTTGTGTAGTGAAGCGTCAGATGAGTCGGCGATTGGCAATCAATCCTGCTAATGTATTGCAATTGGTTGAGATGAAGTTACGAAGAACTCTTCTTCGTGAAGATGGTATTGGTGTAGAAGATGAATCATTCGCATGTTTTCTGGTATCTATTATAGTGCAGAAATATGAGCATAAGTTAGAAACAGATACTGTTGTAATACTAACATAATTATGATGCTAGTGATGATAATGACGAATAACTCATTACAAGCGATAGAGATACGGTAGGAGCGGGAAGAGGCGATGGAAGCAGTGAAAGTGAATACCGACCCTCTCCTGATAAGAAGGTTAAAGTCGCAAGTATCATCACGGCGTTTGATGACAACACACTAGCGAACATATGCGACGATTTTCACGTAAGAGGTTTCAACACATACGACAAGCTTCTAAAAAAAATGCTCTAAACTGAAGGATAAGAACAATATTAAAAATATACTGGACTACGTGGCAAAGAAACGAGAAGGAAATGTAGTTTTCAAAGGAAATCGTACACTGCAGTTCAAGACCATCAAGGAGCGTGTAATCTCGAAATTCAATGAAAATCGAGAATGCGGTTCCGCCATTCATTATTGGCATTTACAACCTTGGGCATTGGACGTGGCTAGAAATCTCGGGTGTACAAACTTTACAGCTTCACTAGGATTTATTACCTACTAATTTGAAAAAGGAGTTTAGGATAACATCACGCCGTATCACTATACTCCAAGCACGAAAAGATAAGGATGGCGAAGAAGAGCTGAATCAAAGAGCTCAAACGTTTGTTGCTGACGTCAATGAGCATATCACGACAGAAAAAATCGAAATTAGTTCTATATGGAACTGTGATCAGAGTCAGTTCAACTATGAGCTTCCTTCTGACAGAACACTATCCATGAAAGGGGAAAAAAACACCGTCTCAATGTTGCAATCAGTTAACAGTTTAACACACAGTTGCACGATCGGTGTTGCTATATCAATGAAAGGACGGTTGACAGACAAACCCTATATTTGCTTCCAAGAACCTAGTGGAAAGTTTGGACCCCGTGTGTCGTGGGAATAGAAACTCGGTGCCCTCCAAATGTCTTCGTCGATGCAAGCGTGAGTGGGAAGATGACGAAATAGCATCTGAAGACGTTTTTCTGTCAGTTTTTAATCCAAATTTGTCGAGAAAGTCATTAGTACTTTGCGACTCCTGGTCTGGACATAAGGATGAACAAGTACTACTGGAAGCATCTGGCGGAAAAGATGTAGATTTAAAAATATTTCCGCCTAAAACTACAAAATATGCACAACCTCTGGATGTGTACTTCTCCAGGCAATATAAAATATATGCCAACAGAATAATAGACTTTATTAAACTACGTTCCAGTAATATGCAGCCAAAATTGCATGACAGATTCTTTATCATGGATTTGCATTCAGTCATTTACAATCAGTTATCTGCGGGAGTATATAGACAAATGCTTCGTTACGCCTGACAGAACGCTGGCTACGATATTGGTGAACCAGTGGATAATTTTAAAAGTGTAAATGACGTGGCATTCAACATTTATATTATAGAATGTGCAAATATGACATGCTATCAACTTGCTTTTCTTAACTGTGCGTTTTGCAGTCATTTATATTGCTGTGACAATTTTATTGAAAGCCCCATGTACATTTTAGTAAAGATATCTGCATTGCGTATGGCTTCTACAGTGATATCTAGAGCATGATTGCAGAGTTTTGCAGAAAAACGACGCCCATCAGCACATTTCGAGGTACGTAATGGTCCTGTAACCAAACTTTCACACAGATATCTTTGTTCAAGCCCTAGTACTTTCCTTGTAAGTATACCACCATGAATCACTTAAATAATTACACTAACCTATGTACTGAAACACATTTCCTTTTACTTGTTTTTGCTTCTGCTATTCGAGAAGCTACAACCAAACACCACACATGTATTGACTATTATACTGATTTAAAGCTTACAGTCTTAATTTTCCGCTTAATTGAACATTTAACAACAAAAAAGCTTAGTTTTGTGTGCACATTTTATCCACACAAGGTGTGCTCATCTTATAAGTGTAGTGCCTAAATATGGTGGCTAAGGAAAATTCGTGCTTCACCAACCACAATGCATAAGGATAGGACATTTTCGATCTAATTTATCTCTATATCTGTGGTACAAACATTACCACCCCTTCCTTACCCACTCCACTGTGCCCGCTTAGCGGGCGATCAGTGATGTTTCATTGATACAAATTCTTAGTATGGGAAAAAATATGCAACTTTTTTGTAACTCATGTTAATTCAATGTAATAGTTTCCCCATTACAGTTACAATTAGAACTAATTACGTTACAGAACTGTACTTCGCCTAAAAGAATAGGGAAACACAACTTGCAACTTTACCAAATATTGCCAGTTGATACATATCTCAAATTGAGAGATTTTTCAGACCGTATTGTTGCAATGTTTGGTTCCACATACACATGTGACCAATTCTTCTCTAAATTGAACTATACTTAGAGATATGCACGCTCAAGTTTGAATGATTATACACTTCTAATAGTACTGCGCATCTCAATTAAGTCCAACATAAATTAGTGTCGATAAAATGGTGTCAGTTTTCTACTATACGCTCAAAAAAAGGTTTTTAAAACCTCAATTGAGGAAGAAAGACTGCAAGACATATTTTGGTACTCAGCCACTCGTCTTTAAGGAGGAGTTGAAATGTCCTATCTTGTCAATGTTAAAGTTTGACCCATTATCTCAGCAGCCGTTTAAGATAATGGGCTAAAGTTTTCAGGTATATTCAGCAATGCCTTTACAGTCCATTGTTGAAAAATACAATACTCCTGTTCATTAGAAACAAAGGTATGAGTATTTAAATAAAACTCTTAAAATTTTATTCAAAATGACGATTTTTAAGTTTTAAAAATAATAATCCATGCACATAAACGTTTTAGTTAAAACAAAGTCTATTTGTGTGCAAATATGTGGTAAAAATTTCAGCCCATAGTGCCAATTAGTTTTTGAGCTAATGGGGCATTTGTATAGGAAATTTTTCTTCTTAAGAAATTGCTTTCAAACATAATTATTTAAAAGAAAATGTAACCTAACTTTCCAAAAACAACTTCGCAGTACATCGAAGCTCTCACATAAGGAAATATGAGCGGCATGTGACGCAGTTCATTATTGACTGAGGTAATTAATGATGGTATAATAGTAATAATAATTGTCAAACACGTTATCAGACAGTAAAATTGTAGAATTTTGAGTATAACGTCCGTCCCAAGGGGTGGTGGCGACAGACTGTCAGACATGTGGTCCGGCTGAACAAAGCAAGGGGACAGATCACATAAGATGCGTGTGCTGGAACCAGTTACCAGGGAGTCGAAGTTGAAAAGCTGCATGGAGCTGACGTACGTGTTACGCGAAGCACTTAAAAGTCCCAGTAATCGCGACAGCCCGAGTGTAATCGTTGTTTCACGAATAGTAATGCGTTAACCAAGGCACTCACGTCCTACAAATTAGAAACCTCGTCGAAAAATAAGCAATACAGATTGACATTTGCTGTACAGTTTGTGGCGTGTTTCCAGGATTCCTTTCTTTTTGCTTCAATGTGTAGTTGGTGTAAGAAGTTACTAGAAGCAATAAACACATATTATAAAGGGTATATCCACGTGGTATTTTTGTAATATCCCACTTCCTGAAAAAGCAGAAGAGTGCACATTGCTCGCGAGGGCCCTAGCCGTGGAAATATGATTAGTTAATCAGTACCAACTGTGGGACCACCCCAGATAACAATGCTGCTGTCACTATGTAATTGTTATTGAAATTGGCTCTCTTTCCAATTTCAGGAGTAAAACAAAAGTGATACGAATCGGATGAGGACATTTCGTTTGAGAAAAGTTTAAGTAGCTTAAAATTGAAACCAGTAACAGGGAATATCACGGAAATAGTTATATATACAAAACAGCTAAATATGACATAAATTTTATGTTTAAATGAAATATACATTTTTGTACAGTAAGTTTTTGTCTCTCTCTTACACTTCAACAGTTAGCATAAGTCATTCCCAATGGAGAGGACCTTAGAGGCTATTCTCAGAAAATGCAACATGTACCTACATTTTATTGGTCACTTAAATATATTTAATATACCTACTGTATTTTAATCAAAATCGTTAGAACCATTTTTGAAAAAATCAAAATTTTCGAGTTTTTTCCATTCAAAACGTAGTTTGGGTTGGGGGGGGATTTTCTTGAAAATGTTCGTGTCGTATTCCTAGAAGACACCAAGTTTAACCAAATTTTCGCTTTTGAGTTATGTTGTTCACAGACGCACACGCGGACTTCTAACTTGTTTGGGCCTCATGGGACCTCAAAATATGCATTTGCTGTGAAATATCTTCATCGAATTTTTTGGTTGAATAAAATACCTTCTCTACCTACTATGTGCATAGTACGCGTAGATAAGATAGAATAGAGATAGTAAATATTTTGAAAGGATAAGAACTGAAGTCCCAGATATTGGGGGCTAAACTGGCATGTAAATAATTGACAAAAATTGTCACTCAAAGCATGTTGAAAGCTTTCTCATATTTTATGGAAGCAAAAGCGCATAAATAATTACAAAATGAACACTGTAACAAAAATCTAATGTATTGCATTCACCTGACTTTCTCTACTCAAACTATTTTTACAACAGTTTATCCTTTTATTTCTTGTTAAGGGTGATAAACTTTCGTTACACTTCTATACATTTCGTTATAAGTATAAGAAGGATACAGTAGGCTAAAGCGATAGTCAGACAACTAAAAGCGGATCGTTCTGTGATGGGTTTGAAATTCAGTGTCTCGCATGATTACGAAAAAACACGAAAAAGGACCTACCACTTGATAAAGGAATGTTTTTGAAAACTCAAACTAAAAATACGGAATAAATATATCGCAAATATCCTAACCAGACTCCGGTACTTTAAAAAAAAAAAAAAAAAACTAATAGCCCCTCCCTGAGCCAGCATTACATATTGAAGTGTGAACACGTAAAATCAAAACTGAGATTCTATACTGACGGGCGCTGTTCATTTCGAGACAGAGTTACGACCGTGCAGAAACCATGAAGAAGTAAATTGTGTGATGTGTTTGTGAAAAAAACTGTTAGAAAATGGGAACGAATAATTGACATATTAAAGTAACAACTATCAAAATATTGTACCGATACCCTTAACATCCTGTCTGTAACACAAAGGCAATAATTGAATCCTTGAAGTGAACATTTACGCCGTAATATATTTTGTTTGCATAAACAAGCTACACTATCTACATGTAATTTTTCTTTTTAGTAGCCTTATCACGAGCCATAAAATAATGACATTGCACTATTGATGCGGGTCAGCCGTCAAGAAAACAGTGTTGGACTCTGACACTGTTGTCAAAAGTAGTGGAAAATTCCCTTCGGTTATTGTAAATAAGTTGCATAAACTTAGCTTTAGTTTATTTTCAAAAGCAGTTTGAAGTATTTGTTATTGATAGCTAAGGCTTTTAACACTTTGGGAAGAGAGTAGGCAAACAAGAGCTAATACTATTTTGTGTACGAATGTCAATAAGGTCCTAGATTAAAGTATAATTTACATTAATATCAACTAAATCGATTTTGATAATGCTTTGTCGATGAAAAGCAATATTCTTCACAAAACAGTTTATAATTTCAATGCCTCAAAGACTGAAAAAATTAAAAGCTTACAAGTTTAGATAGTAAGAAAATTTTCCAGTTATAAGATAATATACTTGTAAAGATTTATTTGATTTTTCGTTGAAAATACTATGAAAAATGCACCGGTATAGCACCTGGTTGCAGTGCGAAGTTCCCAGGTTCGATTCTCGGCTGAGAGTAGGGATTTTTCTCTAGCCCAGATTATTTTCTATCCCTCCCAGGGTCTGAAAGGATGAATACGAGTGTGAATATCTAACAAATAAAGTTATAAGTAAATAGAAACCCAACGACATCAGTTCACGAGTAAACACCATTGCGGATAAGGAAAATGTTCCAAAAGTAAATGCCGCCGATAGGAACATGCAGTTAAAACCGCGGTATAAATGGAATAATAAAGAACAACAAAAGGTTTTTGCTTACGATTCGATTCCTATGCAAGCAATACTAATTGTAGTTGACATTCTATTCAAATGCTAGAGATATATTCAGGAATTAGCACCCAAGCCCCAAAGCAGCCTTTAATCTAATTCTACGGATGTAGGTAATGAAGTTTCAGATTTCAAAACGTTTGAATAATCCATATCCAAAAAGTTTGTTGTATTTCCTCTCCTGGTTATAGTCAAGTTTAATAACAGTGCATGCTCAACAGTTATATAAATAGGGAAACTTATGCTGCTTCTCCTAAAAACCTCTTCAGTGATATTTATACTTAAAAATGTAAAAGATTGTGTTTCTTGATAATTCCAGACTATATGCCATTCACAATATTTTCAAATTGATGGCTGGAAATGCTCAACACTCATTTGTCATTGGATAGATAGAGTCAGACTGAAAAATTGAATGCCATAGCCGGGAATTGAACCACGGATCTCCCGATCTCTAGCCGGTTGCTCTGCCACTGAGCTACCGTGGCAAGTGGCAGAGCAACCGGCTGAAGACCGAGAGATCCGTGGTTCAAATCCCGTCTATGGCATTTTTCAGTCTGACTCTACCTATCCTACTCCTGTCCTACTCGGCCGCGCCGTGGCCAAGTGGTTAGACCATTCGCCTCTCACCTAGACCGTATGTGAGATTTGTGGTGGGCAAAGCGGCGTTGGGCGGGTTTTCTCCGGGTTCTCCGGTTTCCCCCGGCATCGCATTCCACCGGTGCTCCATCTTCATGTATCATCAGTGTCACCGCCTGCGGTGCCGTAAGTAGTTAAAGCGGGCGTTAAACACTACCAACAAAAATACCTGTCCCTTATGTGAAAAAAAATTATTCCAATTCATTCGCAATTTCTGCTCGTATATCTTTAGCTATTGCCTTTACCGAGTTCTGTACTGTGTGAAAATTATGGATTGTTTATGTTATTTAGCAACTGCAGGTCAAACGAGAAGGTACCGGCTGTAAATATAGCTCTACTTTTCCGATTATTCTTTCGTCGCTAAGAGATTCTTAGTAGTATATATAACAATTAGTTATTTTTGGCCGGTCTTTTTATAGGCAGTGGAATGAGCAAAGGTAGGAAACATGTTGCTCGCATCCGGTCTGTTACGTGCGGCGGCATTTTGCTATAGCCGCCGGCGAAGACACGTGGAGTCCCACCATTCCGCCGTCTCAAAAGACTGCTCAGACCGAAGTATATGGCTGGCCCCGTTGCTCAGTTGCACACTTGCCTGTTATGTCAGTGGTCGCGTTGTTGATTCCTAGCTGAAAATGTTTCTCCCCGGGGTCTGGAAATTTGAAGATAGTGGATTCGACTGAAGTGGTGTTGAGGTAGTAGGATTTCCACGAGATGCATATTGATACTATGACGGTTCTGTAACAAACCAACGTATCATCACGGCGGCTCACCGGGTGAAGTGATTGAAATGACTGTTCAGCTAAATTTTTAATCGAAATTAAAGAGCACATATTTGCATCTTATAAAATTAAGTCACACGATACCCTATCCGAAATCTCTGATGAAGCAATGAAGTTGCAGGAACGCACTCTGCTTCCCCTGCTCACTAATCATTCTGACTGCCCATTTTTTTCTTCTTTCTCTTACTTCCTCAAAAATCTAAATCAAATATCTCTGGCTGGAATACTCATATTTTCACCCTCGTTCAAATGCTGCGTGTATAGGTCGTTGCCATGGTGAGACAGTGTTTTTAACTCCTGTTGAAGATTACATTGGGTAGCTATTCTATACAGTTGCTAGGGATCTTCCTTTCAGATTCTAAGATTTAATTTTTTGCTCCTCCTTGGTGATAACTACACGTTTACCGTTATACTGTCTAGTTATGTGGTATATTCCGTTAAGTTTTTGTCCGAGAAGGTTAATTTAGGCCATTTTTAAAATTAATTAAATTAATATAATTTCATTAAACCGAAGTTATCAGTGACTTTTTTAATGAATCCAGAAAATTACGTGGTGGTCGTCTCCTTAGCGCGGTGGTAGCGCAGCTGCCTACCAAGCGGGAGACCTGGGTTCGATCCCCAGTACTGGCGTGGGGATTTTTCCCCCGCTGGGAGACCTGGACCGGGGTACACTCAGCCTCGTGAGGTCCCTGGGGGGCCAATTGAGGAGCTACTTGATGGAGAAGTAGCGGCTCCAGGTCGTGAGGACCGCATTAACCGGCCGGGAGGGGCTCGAGGCGCTGACCACGTCTCACCCTCCAATACTGCACCCCATCCATGACGTCTGTAGTGGACCGAGATGGGGGACGCAGCGGCCGGGCGGTAGGCCAAGGCTCCCCGTGAGCTGTCGTGCCATGGAGTTAAAATTACGTGGTTTGCAATGTATTAGAAACGTCATTTTCACGGTGGCTGGAAGTAGATGAAAAGGACATGTTAATATTTAACCGTCTGTTAAAAATAAGGTAAGATTGAAACATTTTCTTTTTATATTATCACGACTTTCTAAACGGTGATAAGCAATATTCTATTTCGAAGTCGGACGTTTCATTCACATTTTCGTTTTGAAGTCAAGTATTAATATTTATTTTTACATCATCTTATAATCTTTTTCTTGCTTAAAATGATGACACCCTACATTTTCTTGCATATCCTAAGCTTTATAATTGCTCATCTGTCCACGGATCCACTTCCCACAGCTTCTAAAGGTTTTCCTACCACTTCACCTATTTTTGCAGTTGGGAGCCGTCTCTGCTTTCCATTTGATAACATAGCAGTCTTCAAGCATATTATTAGATAAATAACCATGATTGGTCGACATTCGAGGCGTTACTCTACGTTATTGGTCAACAACAAATGTGCGGCGTATGAATGAACTAGTCTTAGTAATCTACTATATGTTTTTCTTCTTTTCTGCCCGTTTCCGAAATATAGAGCAAGATACAACCAAGTATGTCCTTTTTATTTTTGGCTATGAAAATAAAGCAGCAAACGGATTTGAAAGACACTTTCTCTGTGATTTTCGTTTACAATTTTAGCATTCGACGCGTTTCACCCACGTATGCGCACTGTGTCGTCATCGTGGTTCCTTTTTGTGCATTGTTGATGACGAAACAGTTACAGCTACATGCGAGTAAACCTACAGCACTGACGCATATGTTACGCAACACTTGTGTTGCTTTCCAAAAACACACTACTCGACTGAACTTGGCTTGGCAGAGAGTCAAGGTGGCAACAACATCCTTGAATTTCACGAGCGCCAGACATTTGTCTGGGCATTTCTTAAAAGCTTCATCAGTTTGGCACCTGCCCACTCGCCCTAGAGTACCAGCGTTGCCATTTTCGACAGCTAGGTCAGTGCTACCAACCATAATAATACATTTCGGGAGACGAGGGAGAAAACTATCGGTAGACTGATAAAAAAGATTGGTATTTTTTAAAAACTCGACTTCAATATTAATTAAAGGAAAATTATATAATTGTAATAATTCGCTCGCTTCTCACAAAGGTAGTTCAATCCCAGGGACTGCATGTGGAATTTGTGATGGACAAAGGGTTTCTCCGGGTTCTCCGACTTCTCCCGCCATTCATTTCATCAATTTCATCATCACCTTTGCTATCATCCATTTCGCCTTCATTTCATCTCATCTACTTTCCTCTCTATCATGTCTGACTAAGAGCCGATCCCTCGTTCCGGGTTCTTCATTCTATGATTAAATTTTCGTTGACTCCTGACAGGCTTCACACCCTAGGCACCCTTCACACCCTAGGTAAGTCCTCCATACGGGGCAGGGGTTAAACTGACTAACTTATCTTTATTTTCTTTTAAACATCACGGAGCTTCCGCTTATTATGCTGCGAATATACTGCTATAGTGAGGTTTCCTAAGCCCCAACATCAAATAGGCCTATAATCTATATTAAACAACAATTCCGTTGTAAATATATGGGAGGCAGGGAAGAGAGGGATAGGAATTCTGTTAGGTCGTTAATTGGCAGAGTGAAGTGTTTTCCTTTATTTGCAATCGTATGTTCACTAACCCTTCTAAGTACAACACTGTAAATATGCTTCTAATCACGCTCAGCGCGAATTAGTTTCGGGGGGAGAAATATTTAAATTCATTTCTGTATATTTTGTAAATACATCATAGATGTTTTAGGCTAATGATTTCTGAAAGAAAGGTATATAACAGACATATACATAAACATCAAGGTATAGATGAAACAGAAGACAGGCGTAGTGATACGTTATTAATTTATTACTGTTAAATAAAGCGCCGCCTAGCTTTTTATTACTAAAGAAACAGTTGTATAAGTGAAAATAACCTATCCGTACAAGAAAGAGTAAACGCGCTTTATAACAAAAGAGTTATCGGAGTGTCAGTCTACCAGATCCAGATTTGTCCTCCTCCTCGCAAGAGAAACACTCCTCGTAGAGAACCTCAGGACATTGTTGGCCTCTCCCAAACACAGGAGCCTCAGAGAAATACTAAAATCGCTGAAAAGGAAACGGGAAGAAATACACACAAAGTCCTCCCAGCTTCGAGATGAGGTACGTGCTTACAAGAATGGCAGTACATGGCTTTCACCATATGATTTATAACAACTCAGCATTTCATGAGCTATCGGAAACGTGTCATTATAAACTATGTGGACAGATGTGTGAACGCTAGCACATAGAATTCTGCAGCATAACAGTAAATTCAATTACAGACTATGCAAATCAAGCTGCGAGCGCACAATCTCAGTAAAGTAATGAAAGTGTATTTTACCCCTCTTTGTGTGGCTATTTAGCTGCAATAAAGGAATAGTAGACCTCCTTAATCCGGTCTAATTGGGGCTCTAGCTTTTCCGAATTAATAAAAGTCCGGATTAAACAAAATAACATATGAAATGAGCCAAGGTACATATTTAAACACTCCGTTCAACAAAAAGAAAGTGTGTTTTAAATTTAAGAAATACAAAGAGTATTTAGAATACAAGATATCGTCGTTGCGCAGTACAGAATTAGAACTTGGTAATCAAGGCACACTGTCATTGACCCTACTTGGTACGCTTAATGGTTTGAAGAAACTGCTGACCTTTGTTGTCTTCCTTTGGTATTAATTTGTTAAATAATTAACTCGCGCAGATGCCTCAAATGTTCATAATATGCACATATGTTTTCATCGTTATTATCCTCAAACCTTGGGAAGATCTACAACCTACCACTAGCTGCGGCACAAACAGGCAACCGACAGACTGAGACTGATGGGAGGCAGAGTGAGTGAAGGCTGTCACATATTAAACGATTGTCCGGATTAAGAGAAGTCCGGACTAATGGGGTTCTGATTAATGAGGTTCTACCGTATTACTATAATGAGGTGTTTTCCTAAATCATACAGCCATTTTCGATAGAAAGTTTTGCTGTGAATGCTGATTCAGATGCTATTGTTTACTCCCCAGAGTCGCTTCTGATATTTAAGGCAGCTTATCCCGCAAGCTTCATGAGCCAACACGTATATGCAATTTAAAAATAGTAAGCTTTTATCATGGAGCAGACCTGTGAGTCTACTAGAGTAAAACTCGACCGAGGCAAACGTTGAGAAGTGGCGAGAAGCAAATGATCAGGCACTGTTTCGCAATGCTTAAGAATCAAACCTAGGAACATAACCATTGAGCTACTATACGGTGGTATTAGCTGTGTAACACATATATTTAATAACTTTTTATCAAGAGGTTAGCGCTGCTACAACTAGTATTGCAAAACATTTTTAGACAGTTGATGCTAAAAGCAGGTCTTTTACCAGATGTCATTAGTGTTAAAAGTAGAAAATTCTGTCACTCACAGGCAAACTTCTCATGGGCAGATAAAAATGTGTTGTTTTTTTTTTTTTTCTTCCAACATGTTTCTAATGTCAAAACAAGTGCTTATACACATTTTTATAACGCGAGCGCGATTACTTTGCGAGTTATTTACATATTAACAAGAGCCGTGGAGGGGGTGACGTTTGGTTTCGTGTGCGAAAAAATCAAATTTCTTAACTTAATTGAAGCTTCTCGGGAGTACTATACATTTCCAAAGGCGGTTATTATTCCTCAACATACAAATACCCTGCAGTGATGGTATCCCATAAAGAAGTGTGTAAAACTAATTTCACTGTACACCATCCACACCCTAATAACTGCCACTTGTTGCTTGCTGGATTTTCAGAAATAACCAAAACCATTTCCAAACCGCAACGGATTATTGCTTTAAAAATTTGAAATGTAGCCAACTTTGCTTTATGCGTCCACGGCCTCATTCAAGTCGGCTATGACTATGAAAGCTCGTATCGATCCATAAAATGGCGGATGATTTGAATGACATGAACATGGAATGTGCTGAACCAAACAAAATTATGCAAGCAGCGGAGATAACAAAATTGCAACTGTTACACTGCCCCCCTTGTATAGAATGTTTCGCTCTGTACGAATAAGTCATCATGTTGTCAGCGCTGACGCTAAGCAAGGCAACAACTGAATATCACACACCATTAAGCACGAACACCGTGAAACAGGTAAAACAATCTAGTTATAATTATAATATTCTATAAATATTGAGAACTGTCTAAAAATAATCTATGACACACGTGTTAAAATTGTTTTATATTGTTCGTAGGGTTACGAAACTCGATCTACGGCCTCGTTTCGCAAGCTTCCTACTTACAATATAAAACACCATTTTTACCACTTGTATCATAAATAACTATTTTAATTGAATTGTTCCATTTATACCGCTTTTAACTGTAAATCGTTAGATCGGCAGCCTTTTTCCTTTAGAACATTATTGCATTTCGGCTATGATGTTAGCTCATGTACAGTTCTCACTGGATTTTATTTCGTTGGGTCTTGCACTTTAGATCAGGCAGCACCAATACATAACTCTTGGTCAGGGCCTTTCAAACGCGTAAAACTGCACTGGTAGATTTTACTGTTTTAAATATGTCATATCTGTTATTTTAAATTATTCTCTTTGATGTAATGGTACCCTTTGGTTTAAAGGCAGCCCTTAATTGGCGAGATACTGCAAAGAGCAGTATTCATATCATTAGCATTCAGATTTTAATACTAATATGCACTTGGAACGTATGCACAGATATAATAAAGGACATTTATAAGAACGGAGCGAATCCGAAATGACTTGATGTTGCTTTGTATGCACTAATGGGATTTATAGTCTTTTCCAAAACAGGATGACTCTCAAACGGGACCGCTCCTCCTAACACTGGGCAATAACCATTAGTAAATAAAAGACGACCCCGTACTAGGAGGAGAGGCAACGTATTAAAACCTATTTCCTGAAGACTCTGCTTACAAGTCGAGAATCGCGCCTCAGTTACGGGACCAGTAAGTGGAAGACTTAGCAACATAGGTTTCCAACCGCACACATTCTAATTCCAAACTTTGGGAGAAGAAAACTGGAAATTGAGTTTTATTTATGGACGTTCTTTAATTGATGTGATTCTCAGCGTCCCATTCTATACTGGGCGTGAAAGACCGCTCAATTTTGCTCAGAGGCCTCTTTTTCAGGCACGAGGTACGTTCACGTGCCGTAAATCTACGACACGGGACCAACTGCTTTACTTCTCTTCCGAAGGAAGTCATGCTAAGGATTATTACGCCCGAAAAAAATCCATCGTCCTCCGCCGGTTTGAACCCGAGATCTTGGGTATATGAAGTTATCATAGTAACCACGGAGGGTGACGTTTGCAAATAGAGTGGAGCAGGGTCATCCTGTTCTGAAAAATACTGTATAAGGGAGATTAATTTACTTGAACAGAGGTAGATTATGTAGTAAAATTGTTGACCTACGTTTGCGACACAGAGAATCGCTGAAGGTTTTAATTAAAAACATTGTGTATGTCGAGGATACATGGGAAATACAGTCATCGAATAGTAGTGAAGTCTATGAAGCAAACAGACAAATCAGTACAATGAGGTTGCGATTTGATCTGTGGTAAATGTAAACTACATATGCATTCATGCTTACATTTGTATCTGCCCTGGTTCTGCCTTAAACTTCAATATTTGCAAACATATACACGTTTTCAGGCAAAAATAAACACGAATCCTCCAGAACATAATGAAAACATTTTAATTACAGAAGAACTTCCAAAGGATGTTAAACAACTAGCAGTAATTAAGGAACTTAAACACCATGACCGAGTGAAAATTTGGGAGCAGAAAAAATACCAAAATAACCAAAATTTTAAAAACATCCTGGACAAAGTTCAATGTGATGAACAGGTCGAATTAATTAATAGAGCGATTCGGACGCTTAAACCAACAATGGAAGCCTTTAAACTCCAAATATCTCTTCCTTACTAGAATTGTGGGCACACTTGTATCTAATTGAGGACTGAAGCTTTTAATACTGAAACTTTAAGTTATCTGTTCGAAAAATATATATTTAGCTTCGTAATTAAAACAACGCGCGCCGAGTGGTTAAAACCCTCGCCTCCCACCTGGGCGGCCCGTGTTTTCATATTATTGCTACCGATTATTTTATTTATGAGGCAAAGATACTTGTCTGCTCTCAGAACAAGTGACTTCGTTACGGAGCATGCCGACTAGCGATCGATGTTGCACAAAGCGGTTCCCTCCAGCCCCTTTCCATTTATTTTCTCTAGCACGTATGTACATAGTAGCTAGAGGTATGGTATTCCATCCAATAATTCGATGTCCAGATTTCACGGGAAATATATGTATTGAGGTCCCCTGAGTCCAAAAAAGCCTTTTTATAAAAAGGTCCGTGTGTGTCTGTGGACTGCATAGCTCAAAAACCAAAAGATCTTAAATATCAAACTTCGTATTTATGTTTAGTATCCTCCATGGATGCGACACAATTTTAACCCCCCCCCCAAATGGCTAACGGTTTTGACTAAAGATGCATTACAAATAAAGTGTATATTTTTCATTTTTGGGAATAGCCACCGAAGATTTCTTTAAGAGATAAAAGAAAACTTACTACACAAAGAACATAGATTTCATTAAAACAAATAATTCATGTCATATACTTTTTTCTTTAAGAGGTGCCCGTTTTCGAGATATTCCTTGTTATTAGTTACAATTTTAAACTACCTTAACTTTGCTCAAATGGCACCATGCTAAGCGAACCGAACCTCAATTTAGTGACCAGTTTTTAAAAGTTTTGAGTGTCGCTTCCCATCTACTTACAAGGAAGCATGTAATAAGAGCAATTCTGCCAATGTTTGTCTGAGTTGGCACGATGTAGATGGAAGAATAATCTTTTGTAAGAATGGTTTATATATGGAACCGCCAGAGAAAGTTATGTGAATGGAACACATCGGATGTTTACTTTCTTTAGCACGTATGTACAATGTACATAGTGGATAGAGAAGGTATTGTATGGCAACTAAAATTAGATATAGAGATATCACCGGAAATGCATGTTTTGAGGTCCCTGAATAAAGAAATCTCTTTTAGAAATATGTGGGCAGCATAGCTCGGAAGCGAAACGGTCTATTAAATACCAAACTTGGTATTTAAGTTCAGCTTCTTCCAAGGATGCGACACGAGATATTCAAGAAAATCCCTCAATCTAACTACCCTTTACGTGGAACATTTTTCGAAAATGTTGATTTTCTCAAAAATGACCCTTACGGTTTTTATAAAAAAGTTATGTGTTTAAGATATATTTATGACAAACGAAATGTATGTCTAAATTTTCTGGAATTAGCCTCTGAGGAACTTTTCATTCTCGTTGACTTTTGCATAACTAGTAAACCGTAAAAGGTAGATAAAAGCTTACTGCACAGAAATGTGGATCTCATTGAAACACACTATTTGTGTCTATACATTTTTTTTTTTTTTTTTTTTAAGATCTAACCGTTTTCGAGATATTCCTGGCAGTTTTTCCTCAAACGGGAGACATCTTTCTTTTCGTCTCTCGTTTGTTTATTCCCAGCAAACAAAGAGAACCGAATTTCACTTTTGCACTTGCCGGCTTTTAAAATGATCTGACTATGCTTTAGCCTAGTGTATTTACCTTCTACTTGCAAAGAAGCAAGCAGTAAAACCAATTCTGGCAATGTTCATCTTGATTAGCATGGCGTATATAAAAACAATCTTTTATAAGCAGAGCTTTTTTTTAGAATAGCTGGAGAAAGCTATGCAAGTGGAACACATCAGATTTTTAGTATTAAACAGCGTAAAACATACAATATTGCGGTAACTTGGGAAATGCTTCAAAGAAAAAATTAAACTACTAACCCATAGTACACAAAAACAGTAACCGTGCTAACATATTCTTTCCAAGAAGAATGGATACACAAAAGTAGTTTTAACACAGCACGTGCAACCGAGTGCTATTCTTATAACGTGGCAGGCGGAACTTAAATATTTCAACCATTCCTAGGACAGCTGGTTGCTTCTTGCTGGTGGCAAGCGCGAAGGTGCCTTAGCGTTGGACTCTTCAACAAAACAGGATTTATCAAATTGAAAAACTGTAATTTCCAGGCTGTTGTCCGGTGGTCGTAGGTTAAAATCTGACCGGCTTCTACGGTCAGCATTTTCAGTGACAGTCACTGTAAATAGCCTAAGATACTATATATATATATATATATATATATATATATATATATATATAAATTTATGATGTGTCTTGAAATTGTTTAAAACACATGTAAATAAGCTGATGATAGCTAAGGGACTAGCCTAGTATATTATTCCACTGACCACACATACACACACCTATCTGGTTGTTATCTGTTGGAGATTCTTTAAAACAGGTATGGACAAACCCCGAAATACGTGACACGCTGCCCGCAAAATGGGCTAACACTACAGTTTCAAACGAACCAATAGATCAGTGCTGTGGCGGTTGCTGATTCTTAAATAGTGATGTATAGTTTTCTTCAAAACTTGGTGGCCCTCAAACGGGACCGCTCCTCTATGCCACTGTGAAATGTCCATTTGCAAACAAAAGACGAGCCTGTACTAGGGGTGAGAGGCAACGTAGTAAAATCTCTGGTTTTTGGAGACTCGAAGACTCCACTTGCAAGTCGAGATTCGCGCCCCATTTAAGGGACCAGTAAGTGGGAGACTTGGCAATTGCGAGGGTAGCTTTCGAACCGCAAACTACCTAAACCCAAACTTCAAAGTCACGCTGAAAAATACTGTAAAGTTGTTTAGATTTAGTTAAATGTTTCAGTACTTAGGAAAAGCTACCTGCTTTGAATAGAATGAACTGTTTCATACAAATGACTCCATGAACGACGTGTTATACTAACGGTTCATGCATTGGGGCCTGGGCTTCTGAGACCAGGCTTGCCATTCCCCTTGGAAGGTTCGCTCCTGTGGTCCAGGCCATCTTAGCCCGAGCCATGCATATTTTAAACATACATTGTGTTTTCAGCTACATTCTCCCACATTTTCAACTATTTCTTTAAAATATGGATTGCCTCCGATAGATGCCCAAACAGTTGTTCGTCAGTGGAGACCTGTATTTTGACTTGCTAATACATTTGTGGAAACAGTTTCTCTCATAAATATTTTTGAGCAAACATTTAGCTACAAAGAATCCTACATGTAATTTGGTTTTGCAAGTAATAACTATTTAAATAGCCTAACTTCATTTTTTATCGTGGCACCACTATAAAAATGTATCATTTTAAGGGATATTAATTACAGATGCAAATCCAATCTACCGCTGAAGGTTCGACATGTACAGGATTTACAGCAAATCAAAATCATTGTCGATCACCCTTCAGAGTTTCTAATGAGGGAATATACTTATTAAATTCCTTGTTCTTATTTGTATTTTGGAATGACTACTAACTAAAGGGGAAAAATTTACGGCTGGCTCTCTTGAACTGACCTTTCCACAGGTTCCAACTGCATGGGAAGGGGTTTAGTTTCATTGTACATTTTTTATGTTTTAATTTCGTCCTTACTGGTTGAGCTCATTTAAATGTTTATTTATTTCCTCGTTCCCTTGAAGGAATTGATAACACAGGTCAGAAATTTATATGCAGACTTAAGAATCTGGCACAACTTTCCAATTGGAAGTCTGTCGCGGCCCGACACTGATGCTACGTCATACATGGGCATATACCTGACAGGCACACTGAGCTACTGCATCGATATCTCCTATCATATACCGCAAGCCCAAGGACCACTTCTATTTCCCAAATCAATAAATGCCTATGGCTGCTCTAAAGCCCTGCTAACAGTACTGCCAACTTACAGAACAATGCCGCGAATATTCGAATTTGTATTACATTTTAAGGTTTTATTTTGACTCTCCTCGTATAATAACGCGCAAGAATTTAACGAACCCGGACATTCGGCTATAATTTTAGTTCGTTTATTTGTATATAGTTTTCTTGCTTTGTAAAGAGCTGCTATACAGACAGAGTCTTTCAAAAATACGGGGCATAATTTCAGGTATGTATTTCCCACATGAAGACAATCAAGATAGTTCATTATAACATGTGTCCGGAAATGCTTCATTTCCGAGTTATGGCCTTTACAACATTGAAAGTCCCACCTGTAGACAATCAAAATAGTTCATGTCCGGAAATGCTTCATTTCCGAGTTATGGCCTTCACAACATTGGAATTCACTGGAACGTTTTTCTTTCTGCAGGTCTTTGCCGTCAAAGGAGACATTAGAAGGGCGCTCTGATAGTTCATTCTGAGGAAGATTACATTAGGCGTTAAGACTGTGCGACATGTATTCAAATCAAGAGCTGGCAGAGATAGACTTCCTGTACGGTAAGGCGGACGGCAATGCTGCGCTGGCTCGTCGTTTGTACCAGGAGAGGTACCCACAGCGACAATGTCCAGATCGGAAGACATTTGTACATCTCCATTCCTGTCTGTGCGAGTATGTAACATTCACCTCTCCTGGTTTGGGAAGGGGACGACCAAGATCTACAACTCCAGAAGTGCAGGAGGAGATTCTGAAGGCTGTGGACAGGACTCCTTCTATCAGCACACGACGGTTAGCGTTGCAAGTCAATGTTCCTCATACGACTGTCTGGAGACTGTTGAACGAGTATCAATTGTATCCTTATCATTTGCAACGTGTACAGGCCCTGTCACCAGCAGATTACCCTGCACGAGTTAGGTTCTGTCAGTGGTTCTTGCAGCAGTGTGGTGTAAATCCGAACTTTTCTGCCGTCGTATTATTTACAGATGAAGCACAGTTCACAAGAGATGGCATAACAAATTTCCACAATCATCATGTATGGTCCCATGAAAACCCACGTGCAACTGTTGTATCTCATCAACAGGTGCGGTTCTCCCTCAACATGTGGGCCGGTATCATTGGTGATCGATTAGTTGGACCCCATGTACTTGTAAACAGACTTACGGGGCAGGCGTACACAAACTTCCTGGAAAACACCATACCTGACGTTTTCGAAGACACTCCACTGATCAGTCATCAACACATTCACTTCTTGCATGATGGCGCTCCTGCACACTTCAGTCTTACGGCTCGCCGGTACTTGGATCTAAGGTTTCCTGATCGATGGATAGGTAGAGGTGGCCCAATTGCTTGGCCTCCACGCTCACCTGATCTGAACCCTCTCGGTTTCTACTTGTGGGGCCATTTAAAATCATTGGTTTATTCGTCTCCGGTGCCGGATTTGGAATCCCTTCGGAATCGAATTGTGGCAAGTTGTGAGGACATACGCAATACTCCTGGAGTTTGGGATCGTGTTCGCAGGTCAATGAGACATCGATGTGAGGTCTGTATTCAAGCAGGAGGTGGACATTTTGAACATCTTCTGTAATGACAACAACCTGCGGAAAGAAAAACGTTCCAGTGAATTTCAATGTTGTGAAGGCCATAACTCGGAAATGAAGCATTTCCGGACACATGTTATAATGAACTAATCGGATTGTCTACATGTGGGAAATACATACCTGAAATTATGCCGCGTATTTTTGAAACATTCTGTACATTTAGGGTCTACAAAGTTTAGCCTGTTCCAAACATATTCAGTAGGCTATTACCACCAGGCTCATATAAAGCCCATAAAAATACACTTAGCTATCGTCATTGTTCCAACATAAACCTATTAGCGAGTACACACAGAAAAAAGGTGAATATTAATAGCTATTTACGGCGTTAGTGTCGTAATTCATCTTATTAAAAGTTTCATTTTTAATGTTGAAGGAGTCTAAAGTTGAGTTTGAAAAACAATTGCATATTATACAGTAATAATATGTTACGAAATATACAATGTATGGTTTTATCTTGTGTCAAATGTATTTATTTTGAAATTGTATTTTGGTTTCCTTACTTTTGAGTAGTTAGTTTCTTCCTGCGAGAGGCGATTGTTTTATTTTATTAGTTTTGAACATGACAGGTTTTTGTTTACAGCTTTTTTGAACAGCATAACTGTAGTAAGAAAAACAACAAGCGGGATAGCCTGCATTCGGGAGGTCACAGGTTCGATTCCTGTAAACCGCCAACTCTGACTTGCGCCCGTTCGTGATGTTACCTTATCGCCAATGTAGGAGTTGTTTCTCTAATAAGACGATATTTTTCAGTCCCTCATTCCTCATCATTTCATTTCATATTACCTTTCAGGATACCGAGCTTGATGGGTAGTTTGGTGGTGTGCGGTGGATATGTGCTATTTTGCCCCTCCTCTGGTACGGAACCAGTGCATTCGGACCTGTTCATCAAGTGGAGCACTGGGAGACATACTTGCATGAGTGTCTACATCTGTAAACTTTAGGGACCCTACAATATTCGCACCTGGCTACTTGGTCTGGACTACATACAACCCTTCAGATCCTTCAACTCACCCGCTCCTCTCGGAGGTTGCATACGGCACAACATGCCTGTGTTTGAATTCTCCTCTGCCCATTATGAGAAAAAAGTAAACAAACCACGTTTGTTAAAATGAGTTCACACGAGTATTTAGATGTTGAAAACCACCTATAGTGCATCTTAACGTTTAGCAACATCGAAGTTCAGCTGCACGTGAAAGCCAAATTTTTAGGCACCTTATACGTTACAGAGTTTTTTATTTTTAAAAATATCGACATAAGTATATGTAGCTCAACGCGTTACAGAAAGGGAAGATGAAGGCTCAACAACTAAGAAATTTAGCGAAGTTTCGAAAGGGGACACTGAAATATAAATAGTAAATACTAACAGCAGCGCCTTCGTGCTTTGCACCGAAAAGCATCCTTTTTGTCGGTGGAGGTGGATGCTTATAGACCCATAAATCCGAGCGCATAGATTTATTTTATGGAAGTCATAAACTGCATTCCTTCATCATAGAAAATGTTGGAAAAGGTGTCCTTATGCCACCACAAGCCAATGAGTACATACTCCATCTGTACACTTGTCTCTTTTTTTATAATGCCCAACAATTCAGCAAAAATCCTGTTTTAAAAACATTAGTTAGAGGTATATTAAAACAATATGTGCTACTTTTAAAGCTTCAAAGGGAAAACAATATTATAATTATTTTTTTGTTATCCTTCACGCCTTTAAAGAAAGTTTAAGCTAACTTTCATTTATTCTTCATGGTCGTATAAAGTAAAACCTGCTACATCTGCAAAAGAAATTAAACCTGATCATCAACATTATCATTTAAATCAGCGATCATCAGATTTATCCGACACCCAATTGTAGGGATTAACTTAGTCGGCTTACCCTTCCTGTATGGAGGAATACACCCCTAAGGATTTACACATATTAAGCGGTCTTCCACACCCAATTTAGAATGGGACGCTGAGAACCACAGTAGTTAAAGAGCGTCCATAAATAACACGCCATTTCCATTTTTTTCTAAGTGGTATCGAGGACTTTTAGGACTGCCTGACTATTTCAGAGTATAGTAATACGTCTGAAAGACTATGGCATATCTTCCCAAGATAAAAGATAGCGGTGCAATTTCCACAGAGTCCAGCTCCTGTCCTGCTGCTGTTTTAGAGCCATCATATACCAGATTGGGCCTTCATTTTCGTCAGGTTTAATATGTCCTTCACATTCACTGGCTTAGGATACGAAATAATGAATGTTTTGTCAAACAAATGCTTTGGTTTCATAATGTCAGTACTCATACTGCGTATCCTAAGCATTTTTTTTTTTACCCAATGTGATTTACTTGCCCAAGGAGCGGAACTTCAATTTGATGCGTTAACCTAAGGCATGCCCCAAAGGCTGTATAACAATCCAGATGTGTAAGAGGGGCATTTGAATAGTTGCAGTGGTGTTTGTTCTCAATGTCCCTGTAATGCTAATGCAAAATACCCTTTCCAACCTGCTTAACTCATTTCTGCACTGCCTTAATTGTAACTCCTACCCACTAATATAATGCAGCACGAGAGAAAAGAGAACTAACCATTGTGGTGTGCATCCAATATGTCGCTCTGGGCTTTAGTCCTCATGTCTTGCCAAATAGGCTTCTACAGGTCATTTGGCAAAATGGCTTAAATGGTGCTTCAAAGTCAGTTTCTTGTTTAAAAGAAGACAAAGGTATTTGATTTGGTATGAATATGACATAGTTTTATTAAATGGAGTAGGTTCCTTTAAGGTCCCAGCATTCCTCATTCCAGTGAAGGCTTATTACTACTATTTTGCTTGGATTGACCGAGGTTTGGTTCCGTAGCACCACGTCTCAGCTGTCCTGGGTACAGGTAAAAGGAGCTCAGCAAGAGGGTTGGAAATTTCCCTCTGAAGATGATAGCAATATTGTCCGCAAATCGAATAATGAGAAATCCAGCATCAGTGAGTTGACGCAGTAGTCCGTCCACCGCCAGGTTCTAAAACATAGGTGAGAAAACTCCTCCCTTCGGGAAGCACCTAGCAGCAGATAGATCTAACGTCTTCCCAAAGATGATCAAGGTTATTTCACTAATGGTTAACATGAAACATATCCAGGTACAAAAAAAAAATCTGTGGCACGGCATGCTTTTGAAGGCCTGTCATTATTACGTCACAGGGAATGACGTAAAGACACAACTACAATCTCTTTAGAGGAAAGCGACTTCTATACAGCAGACAGTGCATGACGAAGCGCTGTTTCCGTCAATTTCCCAGATTGATACAAAACTTGGTTTCCAGTGGGACATTTCCCAGTACATTGTCTCTTAAGTTTCTATCCATTAATCTCCCTAAAAGTTTAAGGTGTGGGAGAAAGAGAGTCTTATTGGACGTCATGCCTTCGTCTCGGCATACCTGGGACGTTTAGATTTGGGTGTAAACATCGCTCGAGATTGCTTCTATGTCATGTCCAAAGTCTGTGCAACCACTGTATACATCTGCAGGGCAGGGGCTGAATGGAATCAGTGACTTTTTGCAGCAATGCAGGAAAAAGTCCATCAGGCCCTGCTAATTTAAATGGATCAAATTTATTTATAGCTCATCTGATTTTAGCTATGATGATCATCCCTTTGATCAGGTACCAGTCTTCTCGAACGACACGCGTGTCACAGATTGTTTTGCCCCGATCAATTGGTTGGTCACTGATTAGATAAGTTTTCCTCAACTGAGAGTCCCTATCGCTCCTTTTTAGATGTGTTTCCATAAAGGCCCCACGAGTACCTGGAAAATGTAGGTCATCCAACACAACACCCCAAGTATCGCCTAGTGCCTGTTGAGATCGTTCACGGCACTGTCTTTAAATAACTCAGTGGTAATCATCCATCGGCACGATGCATTTTCACCTTGAACTAGATAGACTAGAGCCCATAAACAGTGGTTCTGCAACAGGGATCCCCTAAGTTTTGAAATAGTAAGCCGCTTCTTTATCTGATACCTCCTCTCTAGCCTCCCTGGCATGAATAACTATTGGCGATATCACCACCAGTACAGCTCACAGGTTCTCAGGTACACGGAAGCTACACCACCAACTACAGGGTCCTGCGGCTTCTACGGGAAGGGGTGGAAGGGAAGTCATTGCATTAATTTAAACCAGTTACAGATCTCATTATTTGGATTAAATTTTGTGTTTCATTTTTGCGTGAACATTTTCTGTGGAGATACTCTTAAGTTTTTCGAGAACATAAAACGCATATGCTGACAACGTTGCAGAGTAAGGGACCAATAGCTGGGAGAAGGGGTGGCACTCTCCCTTCCAAAACCATAAGTAGGTCACTGTGTAAACAAACATAACTTCCGCTTTATATTTGTTTGGATTAAGGATCGTATGGCAAACAAAACCGCTAGACCTCACCTCCCAGTTCAGGCGTGCTGTATTGTTTATCATTTGAGCCAGTTCTGACATGAATAATTATTTCAAAATCCTAAAAGATGGCATATGGTTACTACTGAAACTAGGTCAAAAGTAGTTTACTCTACACGTCTTACATCTAACGAACTTATGATCTTCATACATGCTCCTGCAGTAAACCATATAATTTGGAAATAACACTTATTTTCTTTCTTTCTTTTTCGAACAAGGCTAATCACAGTCAAAATGCTATTATACATTTTTGTTTGTAATGCGTCTATGAAGTACATATTAGAATATGAATGTAAAAAATTCTCTTCCTGAATAAAATATGCATTGCTTGATTATATTTCAAGTCCTTCGTGATTCTGAAAATAAAATCAGATTTTTTAAAGACGCAAACACTTCCAGCGCCAGCAGTTCAAATCGCAGGATATAGCTGTGTAAATTCCTATTTTATGAAAATTCCATGCGCAAATGTCATTGCTGCTGCTTGCCGTGTTCACAAAACCGTATAATCAATAAGCTAGCCCTTTGCGGGAGGTTGCTATAGTGTTGTGTTGTGTGCAACCGCTGCCGCTGAACTCTTGCGCGGTTTAATTATCAGGATTCTGCTGTTCCATGCGCATTTCAATCAATACATCACAGGCTCTCCCGTCCTGTTTACACGGTACTGCGGCGACATTCCCTGCCGTGCCGACAAATATGTGTACAGCTTGCTTGAGAATTGATCTAGAAAATGGGTCATACGCACAGGCGCCCGCACTTTTTGACCCCCAAGCTTGTAAACTTACCAACGCCCCCGCATTCATTTTACTGGAAGGTCCTGGCTCCGCAAATCCCAAGATAGATCCACATTAAACAAACAAAATATAACAAAAAATTATGTGTTACACTCACATGACTTTCTCTAGCTGCTCTACAAACTTCCTACAAAAAATTATTCTTCTTTCTACACAATGCTAATCGATATAAACACTAGCAGAATGCTCTTATTACTTAGTTCCTTATAAGTAGAAGGGAACTAAGGGAATGCACTAGGCTAAAGTGGTAGTCAAATGTTTTAAAAACTATCATTATGTGATTGTCATTGCAAATAGCTTCTTTGCTTGAAAAAGAACAAAAGAAAAACGAACACCTTCTGTCTAAGAAAAGTTTAAGCACTTCAAAATTGAAACCAATAACAAGGAATATCTCGGAAACAGTTACCTCCATAACAAAAACGTAAAGGACATAAATTATGTGTTTTGTTGTGATCTACATTTTCTGTGTAGTGAGTTTTTGTCTATCTCTTACGGTTTAGCAGTTAAATAAAATTTGGCAAACTTCATCCAGAATAAAGAGGTCTTCAGAGGCTATTCCCAGAAAATTCGAGATATACATTTTATTTTGGATATAAATACATTTAATCAAAATCGTTAGAGCCATTTTTAACAAAATCAAAATTTTCGGGAATGTTTCCATATAAAGGGTAGTTTGTGACAGGGGGACTTTTTTGAATATCTTCGTGTCGCATCCTTGGAAGATACTAAACCTAAATACCAAGTTTGGTATTTAAAGGTGTTTTGGGGCTATGCTGTCCACACACACACACACGCACGCACGCACGCACGCACACACACACAGACACACACGGGCCTTTTTTTTTTTAATTTTTTTTCGGACTCAGGGGACCCCAAAACATATATTTCCGGTGAAATGTCGACATCGAATTTTTGGGTGGAATAAAATACCTTCTCTGTCTCTATGTTCATTGTACATATGAGGCTAGAGAAAGTAAAACTAAATAAGCAAGAATAACTGTGTTTCATTCTACCTATTCTGCAACAAATTATTTCTACAGAGGCCTATTATTTCTCTCTGCTTCACACTAATCGAGATAAAAATAACAATATTTGTCTTATTACCTATTCCCTTGTAGGCATGACAGAAATAAGGTACTACACTAGGCTAAAGCGATAGTCAAATATTTTAAAATTTAGTCGCTAAGTGATGACTTTGAAATTCCGTTCCCTTTGAATGGCCAGGAACAAAAATGAGATACAATAAAAAATAAAAAGTAGAAATGACATTCCACTTGAAAAAAGAATTGAAAAATTTAAGCCCATAACGAAGAATATCTCCGAAATGTTTGACCCCCCCAGAAGCATTTGACATGATATAAAGTATGTGTATTTACGGGGGGTACATTTTTATGCAGAAAGATTTTTTCTATCCCTTGCGGTGTACCGGTTATGAAAAGGTCACCAAGAATGAAGAGGAGTTAAGAGACTATTCCAAGAAAATTCAAGATTAACGTTTCATTTCCCATGAAAATATCTCAAACATATAGTATATCCATCAAAAAAATTAGTCATTTTTGAGAAATTCAAAAGTTCTAAAGAATAATTGTTCCATATAAAGGGTAGCTCCAAGTGGGGGATTTTCTAAAAATCCTCGTTTCGCATCCCTGGAACATACTGAACATGATACAAAGTTTAGTACTTAATCGACTTTTCGTTTTTGGGTTATGCTGTTCACAAGCATATGGGCCTTTTTCTAAAAATGCTTTTTATATTCACGGGTCCTCAAAACGTGCAATTCAGGTGAATTCTCAGTATCAATTTTTTCTGGAATGCAATACCCTCTCTACCTACTATGCACATTGTACATGCTCAGAGGCGTATGCTGCTATCAAGCTTTGGGCTAGCTCGTTTTACAAGGTCCGTTTTTTTTTTTTTTTTTTCAACTTCCGATAGGCTATAAATAAAAGACAAGTTCATAGAAAACAATTATTTTATTGCTTAAAGTTTTGTACACTTGTGGTTACTTTTCAACATAATCACCGAAAAGATTGAGACATTTATTGACCTGTGCACAAGCTTTGCAATACCCGCTTCAAAAAAAGTGCCGCCAATGATTTCAAATGAGCATTGACGTTGGTTTGAAAGTGCTGCCCTCCTAGCCACGCCTTCAGTTTAGGGAAAAGGTGAAAATCGCTGGGTCCTAGATCAGGACAGTACGGTGGATGATCGAAAATGTACCTTTGAAATTGTTCAAGAAACCGATGGATTGTGCCAGCAGTGTGTGGACGAGCGTAACCTCCGGCGGTTATTCCCACTATTGACACTACTCTGGTGCTGCAAGAATTGACCTCTCTGGGATATTCACCGGCACAGATGACTCCAGTTTACCATCCCGTCACCAAGGTGAAACTACCCCTCTTTTTCTTGGATCTAAAACCCAATCCGCTCAACGACGACATCTACAAGTTTGATCGTTTGTATTACACGATGGATAGAGTGGAGCCCCCAAACCCAAACAGGGTGTTATTCAGTGTTTGAATTGTCAGGAATTTGGGTACAGTCGTAGTTATTGTCACAAACAACCCCGATGTGTCAAATGTGTTGGCCACCATCCCAGTGCACTATGCTCAAAGGCACCTCACGGGCCCCTCTGTGAGTGAATCACCAAGATCCGAGCTGTCTACAACTTCCGCAAGCATTCAAGTTGGTTCTTTCTATTTTGCTCCTCAAAATCATGCCAGTCTCACCGATTTCTGGGGTATTGTTCATGCTTACCAGGCACCCTTCTTAGTCGGCGGCGATTTTAACTCCAAACATCCTCTTTCGGGTTCGAATCTCTCTAATCCTAGGGGTAAACTTTTACACACTGCAATCCATCAGTTACACTTAGGTGTACTCTCTCCTGTGGAACCCACGTTTTACCCTCATGTGCTGATATCTTCATCGGACGTAATATTTCCCTTCATTGTTCCCGTCTCTCCGTTTTTCATGATGAGCTCCGATCATATACCAGTCCCGCTTACTCTCTCAGATGGTGCGAAGTACAAAGACTTATCCCCGTCCCTGTTACGGCATCATTTGCACACCTCTTTGCTTGCCGACCTCACTATTACGACTGTGCCGCTTTAGTCACCCATATCCAGTGTGTGGCCAACCTTGCCAACAGTACTCTCCAGGATCTCCGTCCTCCTCGTTCTGTGCCTTTCTATTCTCCCGAGATCCGTCTTCTCCACTCCATCAAGAGGGATTGTAGGAAACTCTGAGAACGCATTACCCTAAAATGAAGCTAATTTGACACTTAATGGACTACTTTGACCCAACTTTGGAAACTATTATCTTATAAATATACACATATACTCGTATTTTATTTTATGTTGTATCCAATGTGAAAATTGGATTTATTGCTCTCATACTACATAGAGAAGCTCAGCATTTAAAGAAATCCATTAATTTTGGGATTACGAAAATTCAACAGCTTGAACACAATAATTCTAGAAATACCAGATTACCCCAAATTTCGGCTCTCCTTCTATACACAATTAATACTTTATTATATATAATTTTGGATGCAGTATACAATAAATTGTATAATTCCCAAATATACTTTTCATGTTATTGTTGCATCCAATATGAAAGACAATACATGATTACTTTCCTATAATAGGAGACTCAACATTAGGGAAATCTGGTATCTTTCAAATTATGATGTTTATGGTGTTGCTCACGGTATTGAACTTTCATAATCCTAAAAGTACTATATTTCCCAAAATTTGAGCAATATGTGAGCAATAATTCCGATTTTCACATTGAATACAATATAAAATACATAAATAAATGTATTTTTATAGGATAGTATATTTTCCAAGACTCGGTCAAAGTAACCCACTAAGGGCCAAATTATCTCCAGTTTATGGTAAAAGGTTAACACTATTATGGTAACCTTCCTGGCTATAATTTATCAGATAAGAATGGTCCTGAGTGAGAGTTGAATAAAATATTCAAATTCGAAGGTTAATTTAACCAAAAATGTACCCAGAGTTAATGCCACTACTGTATTTTCATGATCATGTCATAGAAAAACTTACCCAAATAGGAGAAAGGAGGACTCTTTTGATATACAGGTGAAGTAGGCAAGCAGCATTTTTTTTTTTTCTAATGCTATTGCGTACGACAGTTCGGCTCTACTATTAAAGAGCCAATGAAATTGCCAAGGTTAGTCAAATTCAACCAATCGCGGTCATATGAGTGGAACAATATTGTCGAAAAATCTTATCGCAGCTGCTGTTCATTTCTTTGAGATTTTTCGCACCATCGTGTGTTTCCATTTCATGTATTACTTATTAAAAGCTGAAATAAAATAATGATTCCCTGTTTCTATTGTTGCTATCTATATTCGTATATTGGGTGTAGCCACGGTCGGCCATATCATAATTCAGAAGGCAGTGAAAAAAGAAAAACAAAACATTCGGTAAATAAACATGATCGAATGCATCTATTGTAAATATTACAATCATAAACCTGATATCATCTCCCTTCCTATATACTATACATATTTCCTGAATTGTCTTATCAAATACAACTCGTTTGTTCATCTCTTAAGAGAATTCACGACCGGAACGAACTAAAGTAGTATCGCGGTAGTCCACAACTGCTTGTCCCCAATGAAAAATATTACCACATGCCATTGCTCCTCTAACAAATTTACCCCCTTTGGCCAATTAGGGCACAAATGTATACACTTGGCCAGCAATAAAGGATTTCCTTACAACCTCCAAATATTACCCCTCCTCATGTTTCCCACCCCTTAGGTACGAGGGAAAATAAAGGCTGATCACGACTTCCAAAAACTAACAATGCTGGCGAGGAAACTATTTATCTATATGGTATCAAATGTCCTTATTAACTCAAAACGTAGTTAAAAATAAAGCCTTCAATTTACTGCTGCAAATAATTCACTTGAAGCATAAACAATTTATGGTTGCACACCGTCCATGTCTCGCGCTCCACCGCGCGCTAACTCCACTCACAACTTAGTACAACTCAAAACAACTGCAATGCCCTTATTCCTCCCTTTATTCTGAGAAGATGACGTTACAAGCTTTCTGGAAACTTCTAGAAGGTAGTAGAAACCGAAGCTTAGAGAAACATCTCGAATATCTGGAGGGATCATTATGTCGCGGGAAACTTCGCGTTCCGAAATATCCTGTTGCGTCGCGCCGTTGTTTACCATCGAACTGCGATGTTTCACGCGCCAGCTTCACTAACGCATACCAGAGCGAACATCAGAGCTATCACATTCCGGACGAGGTTGTTGCAATATATAAATGCAATGTATAATTTGTAGTAAGTTGTGCGCTAAATTCTGATACACAATTTGCTTGTTAGGTATAATTAAAAATCCAATGCGTTCTATTCACATGACTTTCTCCACCTGTTCCTCAAACAAACTATTCTAACGAAAGATTATTCTTTTATCTACATCACGTTAATCAAGATAAATATTGGCAGAAATTGTCTTATTTGCTTCCTTGTAAGTAGGTGGGAAATAAAGGAGTACACTATGCTAAAGCGATAGTCAGGTCTTTTAAAATCTCTTCGCTCTGTGAAAAAGTTGAAATTCGGTTTAGTTTCTATAGCCAGAAAATAAAACCAAAGAGACGTGAATTGAAAGATGAGAAAAACACGTATATTAAAGATACTTACATCCCAAATAAAATGTATATCTTGAATTTTCTGGGAATAGCCTCTGAAGGCCTCCTTATTCTGAATGAATTTTGCCGAATTTTGCTTAACTGCTATACCGTCCAAACTTACAGCAAAAAAAAATGTAGATCTCCTCAAAACACACAATTTATATCCTTTACGTTTTTCTTGTGGAGGTAACCGTTTCCCAGATATTCCCTGTTATTGGTTTTAATTGTAAAGTACTTATACTTTAGTCAGACAGGAAATGTCCGTTTTTCTTTTGTTCTGCTCCTGGCCTAGCAAAGAAGTGATTTGCAATGACAATCGCATAACGACAGCTTTTAAAACATTTGGCTATCACTTTACTATAGTGCATTCTTTAGTTCCCATCTACTTACAATTTACTAAGCAATAAGAACATTCTGCTAATGCTTAACTCGATTAGCATGGTTTAGAAAGAACAATACTCTTTTGTAAGAAGTTTGCAGAGCAGCCACAGAAATGCATGTGAGTGTAACACATCAGATTTTTAAAGATTATTGGCGACATTGGCCTTCAAGGGCGTTCAAATTTGTAGGCTATAAACATAATCGATATATCCAGCCTCCCTTCTGCGGAATACGCAAATAATAATAGTTATGTAGATCAAATTAGCCTGCTAGAAACATTTTTTTGGGATGCCAACCATATTTAAAGGAGCAAAGAACTAACTACATAACCTGTTTGTTGCTCTGCAGCAACTTGGATTACAAATGGTGTGTAGAAATCCCTGGCTCTGCACATTCTCTTGCAATATTAGAAGCAAACTTGTGCTCCAGCCAAGCGTTTGCCGAATAACATGTTATTAATCTGCCTGAGCAAGGAAAGTAACTCATGCATGCATTTCTCAGTAAAAACACCACCTTGCATGCAGCGCGCATAATAAGCATGTGTTATATAAATGCAATGAAATGCACTTTTTGTCGGAACTTGAGCTGGGAAACATTCTTTCGATTGCAGTGATGGGTCGACCCAGATTCTTCGTGGGAACTGCTTGTGTAACTCTCACTCCATATTGGGAGTCATTTTAATTTGATTCCTTCAAAGCACAGACAGAGCAGTATGCGGAATTCACAATTTGTTATAATCACCGCACTAGAGTTTATTGCGCTCGACCAGTACCCGCCATGTTAACAGGAGGTAAACAGTTGAAGCTGTGAGGCTGCTGTACACATAAAAATGGAATGATGGACTCATGTGTTTATTCGCCGGATCGGATTGCACAATGTTCACAGTGTGAATGCTTCGTAACCTCTGCTACTAAGATTAGTAATACAGTATTGAATATTATTTTTAATCAGTGTAAGGTAGTCAAATTTGCCACGATGATTACAAAAACTGCTAAATTGCCAGATTATTTTTATGCAATACAGGACCGTGTTGCAAAATGTAGACTTTAGATAAATAACACGTACAAGAAGAATCAAACAAAACATATTCAGTATATGCTTATATTTTATACTTCATGATATTCAAACTTGTTGAATAAAACACAAACTCTTTCTTGCATTATCTGAATTTCTTGAGGGGGAGAAAATTCGATCTTTAATTTGTCCTCTTCCTTGACGTTCTCATAAACATTAGCAATAATTTCACGACTTTGGAGGTTTTCCTTTTAGTTTTGACATTAAAGGAGGCATTGGCACGTTAGTAACTAAGCAGTTCTGGCTAAAACCCTGGCAATGCTATACATCCCTACCGTGCAAAATTTTTGCAGTCAACTGTACTCTGCGTACTTTCGAAATGTAGTATAAGGAAGCAGAGCTGTTTGTTATCATAACATAATTATTTGCTGACCTGTTTATTTAAGGTAGGCTACCTCACGTCCCTTGGCATTCGTCCAGAACGAATGAGTGGCTTATACTGCAAGACTCGCTAACGCCCAGGGTAACTCGAGCTACGTCCTCGAACGAGAGTTTGGACAGCATTAGATTGTAGATTACATAACGCTCAGTAGGTGACTCGAGATAAGTCCACGAGTGAGAGTATGGGCATCAATACATACTGATAATTAGACTCGGCAACGCTTGTTGGGTAACTCGATATACGTCCTCGGTCGAAACACATACCATAATAGATTCTACTTGCTAGACTCGGCAACGCTCCAGATAAGTCTTTGACCAAGAGCGTGGACAGCAATAAATTCTACTATCTAGACTAGGAATTTTTCGGTGGGTGGCTCAAGATAGCTCCCCAGGCGAGAGTGAGGACAATACTATATTTTATTAGATAAACTCGGCAGCTCTCAGTGGGCGATTCGAGATAAGTGCCCGAGCGAGAATATGCACAGCATTAGATTGCACTGGTTAGACTCGACAACACTCATTGGGTGACTCGAAATGGATCATTGGGCACACTGTGGATTGTACTAGGTTTCACTGGCTAGATGGTGAATAACTTTACCAATAAAGATATTTTGAAGATGTAATTCATTCATGAACAACTCCCAGTATTGACAACTATTAGTGGTCAACTCGAGATAGGTCCTCAAGCATGAATAAGGACAGCACTAGATCCTACTGAATAGACGTCTGCAACGCTCAATGGCCGACTCGAGGTAGTTTCTCGGGCGAGGTTGTGGACAGCACCGGGCTAAACTCGTAGCGCTCCGTATGCAACTCGAAATATAAGCTCGAGTGAGAGTTTGAAGTGACTAGACTAGCTAGTACTGAGTGGTTGATTCGAGATAGGCACTCAAGAGAGAGTGCAATCAGTACCAAATTTAACTGACTAGACCCAGTAGCGCTTTAGGGTGACTCGGGTTAGGTTCTCGAGCAAGAATGGGGATATAGCATTTGGAATACGTGCATATTTGTAAGCTATTTAGGAATAACACCCAATATCAACTACACTAATATTATTTATAGGATGACTATGAGTTCCAACTATAACACTCATATATTTTACAACGGTAACTATTATCAGGAATAAAACATCTAAGAAAATGGCTTTATAATAACCTTAAGAAACAAACAAAAATAAATAAATAAAAAAAACCAAAACAAAGATTTTAGGCATTTTAATAAAAATAACAATGAATTTCAACCCTGAGTGAAGATGCTAGTTCAAAGAATCAAATTGCATTAAGCTATGTTTAGTTTTCATATGCTAACTTAAATCCTAGGATTTAAGGCTTTTTATAACAACTAAATTGTTTTTATGTTCTAGGTGTCCTTCAAGTAGAGCTGACAGTTTTAACAGCCAATAACGACTAGAGAGAAGATTCAGGTACAACAAGAGATTGCTGGTTACAACCAAAGATTTTGAAAAGAAGACTTAAAATCCCACACGATATGTTTGCCTTTTAACATTCTGAAAGTAGACAGCATAAAGAAGCGATAAAGGTAATATTTTCACCTCTATTTATGCTATACCTACTAATATAACATTTGGCTATGCTACGTCGTTCGTTAAATGCACTGCATTACTGATCTACCACAGCGTTTAAACAGGTAACAAAACCAAATGCTGCAGGTACCCTATGTTGAATTACAATTTCATCGTCTAGTCTAGAGCCACGGGTATTCTTGACCCCATGTATTACCGCCTGTCAAGCGACTTCCAACACATCCTTCCTAATTAACTGTTTGCAACACACAAGCAGTATTCCACTCAGTTGCGGAACTCTCCTGTACGCAAACACGATATGTATTCCACAATAGCTGGTCAGAAATACAGGGGGAAATGGACTCATCCATATTTTGTAACCTATAAAGTTGCTGCAATGTAGGTATTTATTCATGAAATATTTCTTATCAAATTTCCAAGTGGAGGCTGCCATAAACAAAGCATATTAAGGAATAAAAGTATATAGAAAATACACAATTAAAATCATAAACAATGCAACTTACTGTTAAAAAAAGCTACAACTATATAAACCAAAGTGAAATAATTGTAATTTATAAATATGTAATGGAAATGACCCTTGTGTAAAATACACACATTTGCTTACCTATAAGAATACATTAGCTAACATACCATATAAATTATTTTAATATAGCTTTTGGCACTTTAATTACACTGATAGCCACTACTTTAATAAATGAATTGTCTCATTTATATTTTCGAATAAATGTTACAAAAAGCATGGGATGGTATCCCTGCCTCCAATTTGTAATTTAACAACGTCAACAGAAGAATGTTTACTGTAAAAACTGTTAAGTATTCAGTATTGTTTTTAATTTTTCCAGCGAGTTTATAAAAATAATATTGTGGTTATGTTCTAATTTTTCATTGTGTACTGGATATACATAAGTATATAACTTTTTATGGGTCGCTATTAGACCTAGGAATTCTGCGACCTAAAATAAAGATATACATATTACGGTTTCTTCTTCAATTTGACAAGAAATTACATATTTTAATTTTATATCTTGCATTTTAATAGTCATTTTTAAGTTTTCAATACTAAGAAATGCACTACGCTACTACTGCTCCGATGAAGGGGCAGCGAAAGTTACGTCACAGCACCCCTTTATTCCTATTCTTACTGGGATGTGAGCCACGTTAGCCCCTGCTTGCTGGACCTTACCGAATTTAAAGAAGTGGGTTTCCTTATTGATTTTCTTTACTTTAGCAGAACTCTCATGCATTGCCCCTTCAACGAAGAACATTCTTCGTGCTGTACATCTTTTAGATGGCTATCAATATTTGCTTTCCAGTCGGCGCTGCTGGGCCAGTTGGAATAGGCCTGTTGATGCATTCAGCGCAATTTCAGAAACAATTCAGTCAGTTTACATATAGTTATTTGCAGTAACGAAAATCTCGTTCCTTGATAGAAATTAAAAGTTGCACTTAATTTGAACTGGTAGTAGTGTCAAAGTAGTTTTAGTGGTGTCAAGGTTTTTCATATTGTAACAAATATCATTATTGACTCAACGGTTAGTTATAAATACAATCTTTGATTCAATGCTTCAAATAATTCACTCGACGTTTCGACGCGTAGACAGTTTAAGACTGCACGCCATCCATGGCTCACGCACCACTGTGCGCTAACACTCCATTTCATCCTGACTCCGTAAAATTCACAACAGAACAACACTGCACTGCAATTCTTCCTCCTTTTATAGCTATAAAAAGACGTCACAAGCTTTCTGAAAACTTGTCAAAGATAATGGAAGCTGAAGCTTGTAGAAGAATTGAGAGTCGCATTCCCGAAGGTTCCTGTTACATCGCGTCGCTCTTCCCTGTTGTTTATGCATCCTAACTGCGACGCCGTTATCGCTGAAGCTGAACAGAATTTTGAACAGTACGATAGCATACCAACTGTGGAAATATCAAGTGAAGTGTCTAGTGATAGTGAAAAAGTGCAGCAGACTATGCAAATAGTGGGCGACGTAAATGATTGCGCAACTTCGTAACAAATTAATGATAAAAGTGAACCAAAATGGACTGCAGTAGTGAAGAAAATAAAAGAAATAAAGCAGACACAAAACCTGTACTATGCGGTGCTATCCCCATTAATAAACTAAGTGTGGCTCCCCGATGTTACTGAAGCAGAGTTAATTGATTACGTACAAAGCTATAAGATAAAATCGGCAAAAGTAACAAAATTGAAAACTAAATACAGCAGTTTTGGCGTGTAGGTGCATTTGTTAGCGAATTTTTCGGTAAACTTAGGCAGGAGCAAATTTTAGGTTTTAAAATACCGGAAAATTCGTCAGAATGACTCAATTCTCATAAAAAGAAAGTGTTTTAAAATTGAATTTTTTTAGCTTAAACAATCAATCATTGAGAAATAAGCTTAATGAACTTGACGCATTTCTATCCACGGCCAGTTATAACGTACTTTTAATCAGTGAACATTGGTTATGTGAAAATGAAATGCAGCTGTATAATTTTAACAAATACTTTGTTGTAAGGTATTTTTGCAGGGAACGTATCTTACATGGTGGTGGTTGTGTGTTTTTAACAAATAGTCTAAAGGGACATTCAGCGAGTAAGGTTAATGACCAATCAGTGGAAATTCATGCGGAATTCGCGGCAGTCAAATTGGAAGAAATAAACACTGCAATAGTTTCATGCAACCGCTCATCCAATGGAGATTTTAATATTTTTATTCAAAGGCTAGTTAAAGTATTGGAAATTCTTTTAGTTAATATGAAAATGAAGGTAATTCTTAGTGGAGATTTTAATATTGGTGTAAATATACGTTGTTCCTTTGTTAACCAACTAAGTAATATTTTAACTCAATATGGTCTTTTAATTGTAAACAGTGCTGTTACACTTAATGACGCATGTGTAGATAATATTTTTACAAATTTGCACACTTCTGGATTTACTTGTAGTGTCTTTGATCCTGTATTTTCTGATCATATGGGAAGTAGGTTTGAAGTAAATTTTTCAAAATTAAAGAGTAAACCAACTATTTCAAGAGAGATTAGATTAATATCTCAGAGCGCAATACGTAAATTCTTAAATTGTTTGAGTACCATAGATTGGAGTTTGTATTTGTATCACAATGAAGTGTGCTTAAATTTTAATGCAATGTTTGATATTTTATTATACTTTTATGACTTATGTTTTAAAACTGTCAAGGTTCGTCAGCAGTCAAATAGGTCAATTCCCAATTCTTGGTTCACGCCTGCTCTTAAGTTAATGCGTGAGCATATGGTAATGTTGCATAAAATAAATAGCATCCATAAAACTGAAAACAGTAGACAAATGTACTTAACTGCTAGGAAGGTATACAAAACAAAGGTTTCTGCAACTAGAGTAATGTATAATGCGTTTTTAAAAGATAACTCTGGCAAGAAATGTAAAAAAAAACACGGGACATAATTAATAAGACGGCAGGGAGGAATATTAATAAATCCGAAATTAAGATAACAGCAGAGCAATTTAACACCTACTTTGTTCGGTCTGTTTCTGAAATAATAAAAAAAGACAAAAACTACTGATAAGTCTGCTATTGACTTTTTAACTAATATGACAGATCACTCTGAAAGTGTTACTTGGAAGGAAGTGACGCATGAAGAAGTTTACAAAAAAATTATGAAATTTAGTAACTCAAGGAGTCAGGGTTACTACGGTTTTTCTAACTATTTATTAAAATTAAGCTTTTCTTATTTATTGGATGCCTTGGTAGTTATTGTTAACCAATGATTTAACCAAGGTAGGTTTCCTGACCCCTTGAAAATATCTAAAGCTATTCCTGTTCACAAAAATGGAAAGAGACAAGAAGTCTGTAACTATAGGCCGATATCCTTGGTGCCAGTTAAATCTAAAGTAATTGAAACTGTAATTTTAGAACAGTTAGTTTCACATTTTGAAACTAACAGAATATTATGTGATGAGTAATATGGTTTTAGGCCCAACAGATCTACTATTTTGGGTATTGAATCCCTTATAAATGAAGTACTTTATTCCTTTGTAAGCAGGCAGAATGTAGCAGCGTGTTTATGTGATTTTAGTAAAGCTTTTGACTGTTTACCCCACGATCTTCTGCTAAAAATTAGAATATTATGGAATAAAAAATAAAGAAATGTCCCTAATTCAATCATACCTTAGCAATAGAAAGCAATCAGTCTCAATTAATGACCAAATGTCTACTTTTCGAGATGTAACTACGGGAGTGCCTCAAGGATTTATTCTGGGTCCTTTTCTTTTCATTGTTGCTGTTAATGACTTGCCCGCTGCGTGATCTCTTATGCAGATGACACCACTGTGCTAAATATTATTTCTGCAAATACTTTTGATTGGTCCAATACTTTAGATCACATTCCTGATTGGTTTGACGCAAATGGCTTGCACATGAATAAAGAAAAAATACAAACTATCTTATTTTGTTTAAAAGATAAACAAAGTACAGAGCAAAAGGTTAAACTTCTTGGAATATGGTTGGACAACAAGTTTTCCTGGAAATTCCACAAAATGGAAATATGCAAAAGCTGTCAAATGTTTTATTTGTCTTAAGAAGACTTAGGATGTGTGTTTCCACTAGCACTTTATTGACTGTTTATTATAGTTTATTTCATTGCCATTTAAACTATGGTATTTTGCTTTGGGGTAGCAGTGAGGAAGCCAATCAAGTATTTTTGCTCCAGAAGAAGGCTCTCAGAATAATAAAAAATTGTAATTCTCGCCAACATTTTGCACCTATTTTTAAAGAATTTGGAATTTTAACCGTGGCATCTTTGTATGTATGTGCGTGCTTGAATGTTATTCGTCTCCAAAAGATAGATGAGTTACTTTTTTCAGATATACATAACCATTATACAAGGTGTAGAAATAATATGGTACCTCCTAAATTTCGGATACAGAAATCTGTTAACTCTCATCTCTATCTTGGAGTGAAATTGTATAATAAACTAACTTTAAATGTAAGACAAATTGTAAATACAAATTCTTTTAAAATTAGTGTAAAAACAGAATTAAGGAACTTAATTTTTACAACATACGAGAATATTTAAATATAGACGCATTTTAATGACTTGCTGACGAAACCTATTGCATTGTATGTGTGCCAAATGGTGAAATAAATAAATTATAATTATCATTACCACTGCGAACACGAGAGCCATTGCATAAGACACAATATGAACTAATATGCTCCTGATTTGTTGTAAACTATGCCAGTGGGTTCATTTAGTTTCATAATCGGAATAAGTTGTGCGGTTTAGAATACGCAAATTGAAACGAGGGAAGGATGAACATAGTGCACAATTGTGAATTCAATAATTTAACACTAAGGCTCGGAACTTAGGATCTGGTGCTTCCTGCGGTCGACTCGGCCCACAAGTTTAAAATTAAGGATTGCACAACGTGTGCTCAGTGATAGTGCCTCTGTGCTTGTAGGAGGTGTTTGTTCACATTGATTAGAGAACACGTAGCATTACTTAACGCAGTTGTTCAAACTAACTAAATTGCTGCTGGAACGAAGCATGAAGTTATTTCTGTAATAATTGACGGAGTATACAGGATGTTTCAAAAATACGGGTCATAATTTCAGGTATGTATTTCCTTCAGGTAGACAATCAAATTAGTTCATTATAACATGTGTCCGGAAATGCTTCATTTCCGAGTTATGGCCTTCACAACATTGAAATTCACTGGAACGTTTTTCTTTCCGCAGGTTTTTGTCATTACAGAAGATGTTCAAAATGTCCACCTCCTGCTTGAATACAGACCTCACATCGATGTCTCATTGATCCCAAACTCCAGGAGTATTGCGTATGTCCTCACAACTTGCCACAATTCGATTCCGAAGGGATTCCAAATCCGGCACCGAGACGAATAAACCAATGATTTTAAATGGCCCCACAAGTAGAAATCGAGAGGGTTCAGATCAGGTGAGCGTGGAGGCCAAGCAATTGGGCCACCTCTACCTATCCATCGATCAGGAAACCTTAGATCCAAGTACCGGCGAGCCGTAAGACCGAAGTGTGCAGGAGCGCCATCATGCAAGAAATGAATGTGTTGATGATTGATCAGTGGAGTGTCTTAGAAAACGTCAGGTATGGTGTTTTCCAGGAAGTTTGTGTACGCCTGCCCCGTAAGTCTGTTTACAAGTACATGGGGTCCAACTAATCGATCACCAATGATACCGGCCCACATTTGAGGGAGAACCGCACCTGGTGATGAGATACAACAGTTGCACGTGGGTTTTCATGCGACCATACATGATGATTGTGGAAATTTGTTATGCCATCTCTTGTGAACTGTGCTTCATCTGTAAATAATACGACGGCAGAAAAGTTCGGATTTACACCACACTGCTGCAAGAAGCACTGACAGAACCTAATTCGTGTGGGTAATCTGCTGGTGACAGGGCCTGTACACGTTGCAAATGATAAGGATACAATTGATACTCGTTCAACAGTCTCCAGACAGTCGTATGAGGAACATTGACTTGCAATGCTAACCGTCGCGTGCTGATAGGAGTCCTGTCCACAGCCTCCAGAATCTCCTCCTGCACTTCTGGAGTTGTAGATCTTGGTCGTCCCCTTCCCAAACCAGGAGAGGTGAATGTTCCATACTCGCACAGACGGGAATGGAGACGTACAAATGTCTTCCGATCTGGACATTGTCGCTATGGGTACCTCTCCTGGTACAAACGACGAGCCAGCGCAGCATTGCCGTCCGCCTTACCGTACATGAAGTGTATCTCTGCCAGCTCTTGATTTGAATACATGTCGCACAGTCTTAACGCCTAAAGAACACTGAATGTAACCTTCCTCAGAATGAACTATCAGAGCGCCCTCCTAATGTCTCCTTTGAGGCAAAGACCTGCGGAAAGAAAAACGTTCCAGTGAATTCCAATGTTGTGAAGGCCATAACTCGGAAATGAAGCATTTCCGGACATGAACTATTTTGATTGTCTACAGGTGGGACTTTCAATGTTGTAAAGGCCATAACTCGGAAATGAAGCATTTCCGGACACATGTTATAATGAACTATTTTGATTGTCTTCATGTGGGAAATACATACCTGAAACTATGCCCCGTATTTTTGAAACAGCCTGTATAGATACATACGAACGCAGCATTGTTAAAATGAGTTCCTGAGGAAAGGAACTTCTAATATTTATCAAGGTCGATTGAACTGCCAGCAGAAGAGAACAGTTTAATTTAATTAGCTAGATGATTAATTCTCCATCGTGATGTTATGATACTGCTATGATGAATTAGCATTCCCCAAATGTAGTCCAAGGACGCCCACTCATGATTCTCTAGTGACCGAGCGGGATGACTCATGTGGAAGGGTCCGCATTCGGGAGCTCTGGGGTCGACTTTTTTGGATCGGACTCCCCGTCTTGGGTTTTCTTTTGTGGTTTTCCTATGACTGTAGGCAAATGCTGGAATGGATTGTATTGTATTCTGCCAAGAACTTTTTTGTTCTTGATTTCCTCTCGTTTCATTTCCTTTCATCATGTAGCGTAGCAGGATTAGACGCGGTGACCGCTTGTGTGAGACTTATGCGGTGGATGTGATTTGGGGAGAGAACTGTTTCTTCCCTAATGTGAAAAGTTCTGCTTATACCTCTCCGTAAGATAGGGGGCACTGAAGGGTGGTCGGAGTTGTTAAATCTGGAACGCTAAGGGTCTCGGAGCATTGAGGCCATCAGATCCGGTCACCCATCTTACTCTCTCTCCTCATTCGTTTATCCCAGAGGTTTATTAGACGCAAAAAGGGCTAGCCTTGCCAGCACATGGCCGACCTACCAATAGTGCAGCAAGTCAACGTAGCCCAGTATGCTGATGACGTGCTGTTATTCTGTACAAACAAACACCCACGCAGAGCCTTCAACCCCATTCAGAGACACCTCCACCTCATCCAAGGGTGGTGTGAGCGTTGGCGGTTGTCCATCAATCCGGAGAAAAGCCACGCTATTCCCTTCACCAAGCGCCGCTTTCCCGCAAACCTCCCTACATTCACGTACCTCAACCGAAGGATGCAATGGACGAACACCATAACCTACTTGGGGGTGAAGCTTGACAGGGGCGTCACTTTTGGGGAGCACAGGGAACTGAGGTGTCGGGGCCAAGGCCTCCTTGTACCCAATGCTGAAGTCCACGATGCCGGTTCCCCTTAAGTTGCGCCTTTTGAGGGCTCTCATAGTCCCCTTGCTAATCTACGTCTGTGAGATCTGGGGCATGGCGGCAGACTCCAGTCTGCTGTTGCTTCAGCGGGTAAAGAATAGATGTCTTCGGGCCTCGTGGCTTTCCTACGAGACTTCTGCACGAAGCCTCTGGTCTACCATACCTGGAGGACGAGATTAGGCGTCGGGCAACAAAATTCAACGAAGGGTTACCATTCCATCGGAGCGCCCTCGTTAGGTCTCTTGGGGATTACAATCCCACAAACCGCCGCTTCAGGCAATACCGGCTTCCCCGCATGACTTGCGGGCATCCCCGGTAACGAAGGAGCACCTCCAACAGCTGCTACGGCTAAGCTCCTTATAATCCTTCAAGAGTTGCTTGGATTCAAAATTAAGGCCTTAAAATAAACATTTTTGAATAAACATCACACCAGCGGTGCACAAGGGCCGTTGCACCATAATAGACAACCGTCGAGGAGCAACACTTGCCTCCTCCTGTCACTCCACATCCTCAACACTCACCCGCCATCCTGCAAAACCCACAATCCCGTCAGAACGTGGTTAAGTTCCCGAGAACAGGGACACGTCTAACACACCTCGGGCTGCCCTGAACCTGCCAACTGCTCTGGTCTGATCTGGCAGTGTTGAAATCCTACTCCTTTCCGTCACTATTCCCATCATAGAGTGATTGTCACTTTACTTTCCAAAAACACACTGTTGATATTTTTGGACATATTTCAAATGAAAGTATAGAAAACTTAGTCTATGTGTGGTGGAAAACATTATCAAAAGTATCGTCCTTTCCTTGTGAGACGACTGCAGCATTTCACTTTCTTGTTCCTCCTCCAGCGAAAATGTTGGCGAAGGCGACACAGTTTCTTATGAGTGCATCCTGCTATAACCCAAATATAGTGTACTAAACAAAATAATTGTTACAGAAGAGTGAACCTAGCCTTAGATATCACGGCATATCGGGAATTGCTTTCTCAACTGCCCACTCATTGCATCCCTGCCGGTATTATGAGCTGGTGAACTTCTTGCGTTAGTTAACCTCCTTGTACGGAGCGGTAACATCACCCCCCCCCCAGGGCTTAAAAGCCATCGCCTGGGCTCAGCCGGACTCTGGGCCAGAAAGAACAGCCAGGATGGATGATAGGCCCGATGTCTGGTATGAGAGTGAGGAAGATAATATGAAAGGAAATGAAGGCGAAATGGATGATAGGAAGGTGAGGGAGTCACTGATGGAACGAATGGCGAGGAAACCAGAGAATCCGGAGAAAACCCACACAGTCGCCGGTATGTCCACCACAGATCTCACATACGGTTCCCTGGGATCGAACCTGGCCGTCTTGGTGTGAGGCAAACAGTAATTTGTGTTATTGTTTTTTCCTTTTAAACAGAAAAATTCAAAAGCGTTTGGATATTATTCGAAATAAAATGACATCATCAGACTATGACGTATTGCCTCTATGACCCAAAATTTTGCTCCAGCTTCTACGTGTATAAATAAACATGGAAGCAAGTGTGAGGCATGCTTAATGCCAAGTATTTTTTTACAGTGTATTTGGCGACACTGCTGCCTGAGGTAGACCTCTCTGAATTCTGGCAGACGATCGTTACGCAAATCTGTTTTTCCAATGTTTACTTGGTCAAGGTTAATAAGCGTCAGTTAACCGTGCTTCAGTGACCTCAAGTCTTTCACTGCCTATGCAAGACTGCGTTTGCTGTAGTTAACGTAATTGGTAAACAAAGCAAACACGCCATTACATTAACTAGCATAGGCGCCGACTTAGGGGGTGCGAGGCATTTTCTCCCCTCCTCCCTCTCCTAAATTCACAAAGCTCTTCCAACAAATTTACTGAAGAAACCTGCCCGCCCCCCAAAATTCAAAGATACTCTTTAAACAAACATAAACTTGTTTAAATAAACCAAATGAGTTACAAGGATTTGCCTTTATTTCAAAGACAAAGTTCAACTATTAAACAAAAGCAATGATGAAGCAGCCTAGGTTTTAGCTAATGTTCTGTCAGAAACGGAGCACACAAGCTTTAATATCTGTGGCCAACTTTCGAAGTAATGTGTGTTGAAAAATGTAATTGAGTTTATACACTTTGAGAAGTCTACTTCAAGGAATCGCATTGCATCCATTATCCTCACATCTAAGTAATGACAAGGTCCTAAACTTACTTTTGTAATTTGTGTGGCCGTAGACTGAAATGCCGTGTAATCCCCTAAACGCTGTTGCTACTATTCGGTGTCATCGTGAAGAAACCAAGAATTTATATCATCATTCAGTGGTGTAGGAGTTTATAAGCATAAATTAACTGTTTACTTTCTCTAGCACGTACATATGTACAATGTACTTACATAGTAGGTATAGAAGGTATATGTTGTATTCCAACCAAAAATTCGATACCTAGATTTCACTGGAAATACATGCTCTGATGACCCCTGAATAAATAAATAAACTAAATAAATGAAACATTTTAGAAGATCCATATGTGTGTGAGTGTGTCTGTGGTGAGCATAACTCAAAAAACGAAAAGTCGATTAAATAACGATGTTGGTATTTAAATTCAGTGTATTATACCCTCCAAGTATACAAGAGGAAATCGGAGAGGAAGACCTTACATATAATTCTGAAAGACATTTCAAACTTAACTCTCCAGAAGATGTCATCAACAACAGATTCCGCATTACAAGCCATTGTGAAAAAAATTTAATGTGTACCTTTCACATTACTTTCTCTACATCTCGGTAGCAAATTATTGTTACAAAACTTATTCTTCTATCTACTTTGTGCTAATCGAGATAAACATTAGCAGAAACGGTCTTATTACTTGCTTTTTTGTAAGTAGGATGGAAATAAGGGAATAAACTCGGCTAAAGTGATTGTCAAATATTTTAAAAGCTGGTTACTATGGGATTGAAATCCGTTTCCTTGCGTAGCCAGAAAATGACAAGCTCTCGTGTGAGAAGAGTTTAAGTATTTTAAAACTGAATCCAATAACAAGAAATATCTCAAAAACGGTCAACTCTATGAAAAAATACACATAAATCGGATGTTATAAGGGGATCTACATTTTTATATGGTAAGTTATTATCTATCTCTTATGGTTTACCAGTTCTACAAAATTCAAAAAAATTATCCAGAATAAAGAGGTCTCCAGCGGCTATTCCTAGAAAATTCAAGATATACAGTTTTATTTGTCATATAAATATTTTAAATGTAAGAGATTTTAATCAAAATCGTCAGAGCCATTTTTGAGAAAACCAAAATTTTCTAAATTGTTTCCATGTAAAGGGTAGCTGGGGGTGGAGGGATTTTCTTGAAAATCTTCGTATCGCCCCCTTGGAAGATACTTAACTTAAATATCAAGTTTGGTATTTAACGGACTTTTCGTTTTAGAGCTATGCTGCTCAATAACACAAACACACGGACATTTTTCTAGAGATGCTTCTTTTTTTGATTCAGGGGGTCCCAAAACATGTATTTCCGGTAAATCTCGGTATTGAGTTTTGGGTGCAATACAATACCTTCTCTATACACTATGTACATGGTACGTGTAGAGAAAGTAAACATTGACGTGGGGGGAACATGTCGCAAGACTACCGGATAACAGGTGGACGATACAAGCAACCATGTGGGACCCATACACAGGCAAAAGACACCGCGGAGGACCAAGATGCAGATGAGCGGATCTCTTCAAGGAACGAGCAGGTTTAAAGTAGTCCAGAGTCGCCAGATGCAGGAGGAGATGGAGAATCAACTATGCATTACATGAATTCAAAACACTCAATATAGCAGACAGATATCAAACAGTGTAACAGTGCATTACATAGATGCAAAACAGTCAGTGCAACAGACACATCAATGTTAACAGACAAAATCAAGTGTTCTGTGACCCACGATTCGATTAATTCTCGCGAAGTAGCTCTCTGTGAGATATAAAAGAGCTTTACCCCTCTATAGAGAGGTCTTTGCCCTCAAGGGAATACAACAGGCTTAATTTAATTTAACCTTCCAAGTATGGGACAGGAACATTTTTAAGGAAAATCCCCCTACTGCATACTACCTTTAGCATGGTATATTTTTCGAAAACTTACTAGACAGAAACTTACTCCACAAAAAATATGCATCTCGTTAATACATACAATTGACGTAAAATACAGTTTTTATGTTGATGTAAACTTTTCCGATATATTCCCTGTTATTAGTTTCAATTTTAAAATACTTTTAAATTTTCTCAAACGGGAGGTCGCCTTTCGTTTCGTATTTATTTTGTTTTACTCCTGGCCATGGAAACAGAATTGAAGTTCAATGACAATCGCAGAGCGACAGCAGATTTGATTATCGGTTTAGCCGAGTGTATTCCCTTATTTCCCTCCTACTTACAAGGAAATAAGGAATGAGAGCATTTCTGGTCTCGATTACCATGATTTAGATAACAGAATCGCAAACCACCTCAATGGGTTATAAAACATGTATCACAGTTTGTCACATCACGAGCTTCCATTTTATTCTGAATAGTATCTGTGTTTCGTAGTCGGCTTACCCTGGCCCTAGTTTGGACTGCCACCCCCCTAGGACTTACAAGCGAATTCCTGGCAATCGGAAGCCTGTCGGGCAGCCAACGACAAGAAACCACAGAATGAGAACCTGGAACGAGTGGTCCGCACTCAGCCAGACATTAGCGTGAGGAAGTGGATGGTATGAAATGAAAGTGAAATTGAGGATAGGAATGGTGATGATGGAGCAGTTGGTGTGGGAAACCGGAGGACCCGGAAAAAAACCCGCCCAGACGCCACTTCGTCCACCATATATCCCACATGTGGGCGCTTGGGATCGAACCCGGGTCGCCTAACCACTCGGCCACGGCGCATGTACTTCTGTAAATCGTTCACGCCCCATTCAGGGGTGCGCATCCCGCAGCTTGAGAACTACTGACCTACCTTTAACCATTTCTTCCCTTCCACCCTATCGACCAATAACACTTGGTGGAAATAATTCCTCCTGTTAACCGCTATTTTGTAATGGCTCCCTGATTCAGCCCATCCCAGACAACAAAAGCAACAGTTCGGTTGTAGCACTTAGAATACAAATCGCTTAACCTTGACGTATGCATCAAGCCCGGTTCTTGATATGGTATGGTATGTTATGCTGTGTATATATGGATATGCTATTTGCAAATGAATGCAAGGAGTACACGTGACTATTAAGCTTGCTACATCTTCCAACACTGGAGAAATATACATAAATCTCGCTTTTTTTTCCACCCATCGACTGCGCTGGCTGTACTGTCTTTGTTGCCTATAGTGACTCAATGTAAACAAAAGCGGTTTGCTTATTTGAGGTGTCTTATGCCCCATTTACTTACCCGTTCCACCTCATGGTACCGGTGGCGAACACTCGCACTAACTGTTAGTCACACGCTGGACAGGCGCTGTGGAAAATCAGGGTGCATTAAAAAGTGTTCCGAGTATAGTTGTATGTTAAACGAACATGTTCACTCATCGTGTACGATGCCCCATTACATTAGGTGAATTATAATAAATCCGATAAAGATTGCCTATTATCTAGTTTTAATGAGATAAATTTTACGTCAATATAAATGTGCACTGTTTATAGCACTACGTGACGGACTGTGCTATGCGTTCAATCCACGCTATGTGCTTGCTTTGCGTACGTAGAGGAAGAATTCTATAGTCTTTCCTCTATGTATTGCCTGTTGTTCAACAGTGGACGATCGCATAGTGAGATTTTACAGCATCTACTGTACATACAAGCTGCTCTTTTATTTGGCCGTGTCGCACCGTCCCTCATTTCCCTCAAGAGGTTATGCTAGTCTCCAGGCACCGCCTGCGGTGCCATAAGTAGTTAAAGCGGGCGTTAAACACTACCAAAAAAAAATAGTCTCCATGCCGAATTCTCCTTTGGTTTAATGGATGTACTCACCGTCTGCGTTTAAATTTCTTTGCTCTCACAAACCGTAAGGCGCAAAGAAATAATGCAGATTGCATTAGATGTGCAGCTTTAGCACTTTCTGCAGTTTCCATGCTTGCACTATTTTCATTATTTTGGTCAAAAGGTATTGTGTCGTCACTCCCCGAGCGTCAGTTGTATACATGTAACTTTTATAACCTATTTATTTATTTATAAAAGATTGAGTGAATTTTCTTATATGATATAGTTCGTTTTTTATTCAACTTGAAACTTTCGGTACGATTGGAAGGTGTCCGTGTGTAATTTACATATCTAGAAATCCGCGCCAACTTATTGAGTTACGCTTACTACTGCATTGTGAACGGTCTTCCCTCGCGCCTGCGCTTATGGTGCGTTAAGTCTGCGTTTGCATCTCATTGTGAACATAGCTCTACATTGCTGCTTGAAGACCAGTTTATCTGAAAGGCACGAGACTTGCGATTCGTTTAAAACAAAAAGTAGAATTACTTACAAAACTACGTCTTTTACTAAATTGTGGTGAGATAGTTGACTTTCACAGCTTGTATGCTGCATATAAATATAAGTTTAGGAAGTCAGTCAATTTGACATGACTAGCTGAGATGTTTCAGGTATTTCTTCATCTTTCGTCCCTTAATGCCATCGCGTTCACCTCGCTCCGTCCAGATCTTCCGGTCCCTACGCATGCTTCTCATTTCCATCATTGTTTTCTCCCCTCTTCATTCTCATTCTTTCAATTTATCCACTCAGTTTAACCTCGGTCGTCCCTTACTCTTCCTTCCACTCTCATTTCCATCACTTGCTTTGCTTTCCTTTCTTCGGAACATGAACCATTCCGGTTGCCTTTCTACTATACCAGTGATGGCCAATTAGTAATGCACTGAGGGCCAGAACACAATAAGGACCTTACTTGAGGGCCGGCAAATTAATAGTATAACTATATTGAAAATAAAATAACAGCAATGGCAACTTAAGAGCATGTTATTTTTAATATTATTACATGCACAGTGAAGGAAAAAGCATTACTTTTTACTAGGAACAATGAGGTATGTCAAAATCTTTTACAAGAGATTTAAAATCCACCTCCAGTTCTAATGTTGCAATCTTAAGAATATGAGGTAACATTGAATGAGTTAATCTGTTTCTGCACTTTGATTTCACTAGTTTCATAGCAGAGAAGGCAGTTTCACATATGTAAGTACTACCAAATATGGAAGTAAGTTTTCTAGCCCAGTTTCTAAGATGTGGAAAAGTTCTTTGAAATGAGTTTCCAAAAATCAACACCAGTTGCCTCTGTTGTTTGAAGAGACGAATCACATTGAAACTCACATAGTTCTAACTGTGGATCCTCGGGCTGGCACTCTACTTTACATCTCATGGCATTGTTTAAATGTTCCATCCATGATCGAAATTCTTCAAAATCTTGAAATCTACCATCAAATTCTAAAATGAGATCTATGCAGGAAGTTAAGAAAATGAATAAATCATATATTTATTCGCGGGCCGGATGAAACGTGTTCGCGGGTCCGATTAATGTTCTATACCATTAATTAATGATTTCTCTTATTTTACCTCTTCTCTTATTTGTTCATTTCGAATCCTATCTCTTCTGGTCTCACCCACCATTCTTCTCGTGTATTTCATTTTGACTGCTTTCACTTTGCTCTATGTTTCTCCTGCTTCGGTAAACTTTCCAATCCATATTGTATTATAGGACAGATTACTTGCATTTTCGTCCTCTTGCTAGCCTTCTTAGTAACCACAGTGTTATTTATTTCATAATGCGCGTTTAGTGGTTAAAGAACGAAATGTTCAAATACCACCAAGACCGTCATTTCATCCACCAAATTTTCTGTCCCCCTATGTCGTCTCCATTGCCATTTCACTCATCCTTCATCCCGTTGGCTTCTTTCAGTGTGGAAGTGTCGGCGATGGTGCTCAGCGCGGCGTGTTAAGGAAAAAGGTTGCTCAAGCTATTTCCGTTCCCCGACTTCGGCTGGTTGCCTGGATGAGGACTGCTCCTGGCGGGGGCGTTGGATCCTCTGTTGGGGGCGGGGACCCGGTCTGCCTAGTCTGCCTATAGCCGCCCTGAGTATCCTCCCAACTCATCCTCTCCTCCCGGTGGCGCCCCGTGGGGCGTAGGTAGAATAACCCCAAGTTCGGTGTCGAGCCCCCCCCCCCCGCTCTCAATCGTATCCCATCATATCGTATCAGAATGTTCGTTATTGTGTTATGCAGTTTACACACACACACACACACACACACACACAGTTTTTTCTAAGTATTTGTTGAATTCAGAAGGTCTCAAAATATGTACCTATTTCTGGCGAAATTGATTAGAATGCAGTTTTCTCTACCTACTGGAGAAAGTAACAAAGTAATATTTCAATGACTGAGTACATGACTATACATTCAGTAAATTATTAGTGCTATACTTTCTAGCTTAAATAATACTAAACACACTTATAGTTTTTGCCAAACAAGGTGGTACAGACGGTAGCGCGTGTGACTCGCATTCGGGAGGGTGTGGGTTTAATTCCCGCGGTCAAACTCCCTGACCCATGGATTTTTTGGGTGGCTTCGCCGGGTCGCCAGGTATACCTGGGAAGGTTCATTACATCCCCCGAATTTTCTGTCCTTCCATTTCACAGCAGTTCTCATTTTATTTCACCCTTATTGTGTTTGTTCTGTTTCGGGGTTGTAAGTTTCGGCGGGGTCCCAGAGTTGCATGGCAGGGAAAATAATGCTCTTGGTCACTTTCCTCCTCTGGCGGGCGGTCTCCAGTCTCTGACCCCCCCCCCCCCCAGTGGGATGTCGGGACTCCTTGGGTCGGCCACACTCTGTTTCCTCTCGCGCATCCTTTCCTTGTGGTTGCCCCGCAAGAGGCATAGGTACAAATGCTCTTCTGTGGTTTATCCTATCCTATAAAGGTATTACTCTACTACAAATTTCAATTAAAGTGTCCCCAAATAATACTCAATTTAATAATTTTATGCTGCAAGAAATGTACAAATTCATATCAATATTTCTTATTAAAATTTACATATTTAAAACATTGCGAAGTAATTATCATATCAAATTTATATTTTGCACATGAATTATCTTTGTGCCAAGAAATTTATATCTATACGTATTTTTAAGTAAGCTTGAAATTATGGAAATAGATAATTCACTCGTAGGCTCCTTTAAATCAGTATACTAACTCTTAAGATCTATAGAGACAATACTGGCTAAAGCCACGGTAATTAAGAAGTGTTTAGACGAGCCCAGAGCCCAAAGAACCAAAATTTCTTTAGGAATAGACTTTGTAACGGAGGGAAACACTTGCGCCCTGCGACACCATAGTGGATCTATTGTAGCTACACTCCCGGGAGACCCAAATGAAGTCAACGTGCCATAGCTAGTCGCAGGGCAGAGAGACACGCAAAAGTCCTAACATTTCCAAGCCTGAACACCCGAGCGCTATTAGGGAGCAATTCCAGGATGGCGGTACAGCGACCCTGGCAGGTAATTAGCGTTCCCGTGAGAATATTCCTAGAATACAAGCAGCTGCACTTTCGGCCCGGCACCGCCAACACTGCAGAATCTGAAAGTACACTTGAAACATGAATGGGAAATGAAATGGGAGGAAAGGAGAATTGTGGTAAATGCACCACCGTAGTATTCGCCTTGAAAACCAGGGTAAAATCACTAAAAATCTCATAGTCGGAATGGGCGGTTGCCGGGCATCGAACCCGAGACCACCAGAATGCGAGTCTTACTCGTGTCCGCGGAGACAACGGTGAGATTTCCGTAATATTTGACTTTTAAGGATATTATGGTGAAATTTTCAATCTGTAATTCTTAATGAACTGTTTTGAAATTTTAACCCCATGTTAGGAAGGTTACCGTATAAGTGAGTAAAACGCTTCATGTAGCCAGTATACTTATTTTAGCAGTTATTAATTAGTGTTTATATTTTCTATGCATCAAAGCATCAAATTACCTAAATTGGTACATAAAGTTTACCTAGCAGCTAAATATTCCTAAGATACTCAAATTGGCCTTTTTCCAATTTAACTATAAAGTTTTATTTCTTTCTTGTTCAACTGAAAATAATAAAAATTATACAATATTATGCGGGAGCAACTCTCATATTACAAAAAAAAAAAAAAGAAAAAAGAAATTTTTTGATTTCTTTATATGCTTTGTATACCTAGGTTGCAAATTTCAGAAAGTCTGGAAAAAGTGCTTTGAGAGACATTTTATGCCCTGAAAAACATCCAAAATGTGGTTTCTTTAAAAAACAGGTTTTAAGGATTCACATGCCACTATTTTGGGTTTTTCACTTCCATAGATATGAAGTCAAAACTTTCCTGCTGCATATATGTTGCCCTTAGCCTTTTATAGTATGTGACTACTACACTCTAAATGATTAGTAAATTGCAAAAACAGAAAGTAAAGTTTTTTTTTTACCCTTTTCACCAAAATCTCACCATAGGGTTACCTTAAGGACAACCTTTTCTAGCAACTCAATACAAACGATATTCAAACCCAGGCGTTTCACTGTGGAGGCGAGCGAAAGCCTTTTTTCACGATTTCAGATGTGATAGTGAAACATAAAATACCTGCCGATAACCTTGATGAGGCTCAGTAAATAACGTTGAAAGAACCTTCAAAATGATCCAGAACATTCTGAAAACCTAATGCATTCACTTCCAAGGCCTAGAAGTCTTGAAAGAAATACTGGATTTAAATGTTGTTTGACAAGATCTTGAAGCTGAATTCATTTATCATTTCCACTTGTGTCACTTAGGAACGTAAATAATGTGTAGCAATTTAAATACGGTTACGTAAAATTATTTAATCCCGTAAAAGCATCTGATGAAATGCATCTCTTTTAATGGCTATCCAAAAGCTCAAGCTCTTCATTAATCTTATTATAAAGTGTAGCATGTGGAAATGACCTGATATTCAGTATTTCCTAAGCCACGAATGCATTAATCTGTAACTTTCTCTTGCATTCCTCGGCTTACGAAACGCCTCTGGCATTCTAAACAAATATCTTAAGTAGATCCTTAATGTTCATGTGGTAAATGGTGTAGATGTTTACTGGTCATTAAAAACCAAACGTGAGTGCACTTTATAATTCCTTAAAACTTCTGAAAGTTTTCTGACGTCTATTCTGCTCTTATTGTGCCTAAAATAAGTTAAATACAAGGCCTAATATGTACTACAATAGAGTGGTTACCACATGTTTTGCAGGTAGAGGAAGTATTGCATTCCAACACAAAAGATTCATTTGAATATTGTATGAGAAGGCGCACCACCTGCCAACAAGGTCATTATCACATTTGCTTAGTAACGAGGACGCCCAGCACGTACTACTGGAGTGATTATGTATATTGATATCGAGAACTAGTATAAAAGTGAAGGTTTAGATTCTGATGAACAATCGAATACTGTGAGTTAATTACTGTACCAGTCAATAAGTTCTTTGTCATCACTCTCGACAAGGTTTAATACACATTCCTGCTATATACGGGGCCGTTAAATTATAGGATAAGTAAATTATAAGGCAACCTCTCTCCACTACGCGAGAGATCCGAGAGTCGCCGGAAAAGTGGTGCCGGCAAAGGCACATTGGAGTCCTTACCTTAAATAAATGTTGAAGATATTGACCATCTGCTCCCAAACAGGCAGTATAACAAGTTACAGATATTCTCGCTCATTCACCCAAGCCCAGCAGCAGAAATCCCTGTGTAATCTACAGAAACTTAGTGATAACATCATGTTAAGAAATCACAAGGGTTCCTGATACTAACCTTAGACGCGTGAGCGAGAGTATTTTAGCAAATTGTGCTGCCCGTATGTGAGCAGAAGCTCAATATTTCTGTAATTTATCTTAAGATGCGTATTTTAGTGCGCTTTTGCCCACAACACTTTCCCGGTAACACTCGGATCTCTGCACTGCAGGAGAGAACCTGAGTCTACGTGAAATTGGTGCGGGGAAAGGCGCACCGAAATCTTTACCTTAAAGCAAATATTGGAAATGTCTTTCTGCTCTCAACAGGCAGCATACCAAGTAAAATTGTTCTCGCTTACTGGCTAAACTCATTAGAAGTTGTCGTTGTGTAATCTACAGTAACATAGTGATATCTTCATACAAAATATTTAGTTTCATTATGGACATAACATCTTTTCGGGAAGCAGGACATTTCTTATTGTCTTCCTGAGGTTATTGCTTGTTAGAGGTTAGGAGAAAAAAAAATTAAGTCAATTTCTGTGATGTTTATAAATAGCACGATGTTGCAGATATTTTTAACGGAATGTCTGAGAAGTTCCATTTCTAAATACAGAATTGCACGAGTTTTGGTAATTAATTAGGCACGGCACTTACTGGAAGCAATTTTGAAATTGTAAACTGCTCGTGCTTTCTGACAGATCATGAATGCAGCGGGGAATAATGAAATGTATGAAGAAAGAGTGATAATTGTTGTGTGATATTCTGAATCGAGAAGAAAGAAATCATAAAAAAATATACGAAAAATCCAGCATTAGAGAGTTTGAAAACAAAAATCAGAACTAGTGTGAGACATTTTAATCAGCACATTTATGGCGTAGAATGGCTTAAAGGTCGTAAAAGTAGAGCCAAAATATTTTATTGGCCATGTTTACTCTATAAAATCATTTACTTCTTTTTATTATTGCTTCCATTCCAAAGACTCGCCGCAAACAGGGAGAGGAAATATTGTATTCCATCCTAACATTGGTATCAAGATTTGACGCAAATGCATATTTTGAGATGCCCTGAGCTCATAAAAGCAGATTTAGTAAACGAAAGGCGTGCCCCTGGCAACAGCATAACACCAAAACTAAAAGAGGAATAAATACCAAGCTTTGTATTCAAGCCTAGCATCTTCCAACGGTGCGATACAAAGATTTTCACGAAATTGCACTACTGCAAAATGCCCCTTAAACTGATAATGGTTGATTATACCTTACTCTACCATCAATGTACATATGTTCTGACCTACTTTTTGTATGTTAAGAGAAATATCTATCAATGGTTTTATTACCTGTGCCAAAATACATACATAACTATACAGTACGAAAGAACTGAAATACTTATGTACCTAAAAGTAAAGTACAGTGTAAGTGTAAAATGCTTCTATCACACGTCATTAAAACTTTTTAACACCATACCCACGCATATTAGAAATCTTTCATTTCAGTGTTTCAAGAGTAGGGTCAGGTCAATATTGATGGTTAATACTCTATACACTGTAGATGAGTTCTATAATGTAAATATATGACGTCATTTGAAACGTGTATTATTATGTAGTTTACTGACGATGTAAACTATGAATACTCGCATACTATAGAGCAATAAACAATTTTATGTCATCAAAACGGCTTTATAAAATACGATGACACCAAAAATAGAATGTGTATCTTCAATTTTCTGTGAATAGCCTATTAAATTCCTTTCATTCTGGCTGAATGTTCTATAAATGTGTAGGTATACTAGGAAACCTAAATATGTAGTTTGGGGAAAGTATAGGATATGCGACTGGTGACAAATGACGCCTCCTAATAATAATAATAATAATAATAATAATACTAATAATAATAATAATAGTACTAATAATAATTAATAATAATAACAATAGGAACAGCAAAAGAATAACAATAAAAATAGCAGTAATAAGCAATAAATTCGTCATATCAACGTTCTAAGTGACTTAACTTGTCAGAAATATATAAACGTTTATATGTAACATTTTTCCTAACAAGGAGTAATACACGATATATTGCGATTTCTATTTTCTCTGCTATGTATATTAAGAACGGGAAGTATTGCAATCAACCCAAAAATTCGACACCGACACTTCACCGGAAATACACGTTGTGAGACTCCCTGAATACAGAAAAAACATTTTTAGATAAAGATCCGCGCGCCTATGTATGTGTGTGTGGTGTGTGTGTGAGAGAGAGAGAGAGAGAGAGAGAGAGAGAGAGACAGACAGAGAGACAGAGAGGGAGAGAGTGAGAGGAGCATTACTAAAAAAATGTTAAATATCAAACTGAGTATTTAAATTCAGTACCTTCTAAAGATGCGGAACGAATATTTTAAACAAAATCCCCCACCCCAAACTAACCTTTAAAGGATCACTTCTCAAAATTTTCGATTTTCTCAAAACTGGCTCTTAAAGTTTTGATTAAAATAGTAATATTGTGGATATTCATGTGCCAAATAAAATATGTATCTTGAATTTTCTGGGAATATCCTTTGAGTCTTCATTCGGAAGTAATTTTGTATAATCTTGCACAGCTGATAAATGCTAAGTCATAAACAAAAACGTACTGCACGAAAAATATGGCTCTGTTTAAAAGCACAATTTAGTTTCAATGCCTTTTTTATTTTTTGTGCAGTAAGCGATTTTCGAGATAGCCGTTTTAAATAATTCTAAATGTTTGACTATTTGGTCATTCTTTGCTTTCGATGTTCACTTGTTTCTCACGATTGCATGGAAAGAATATGGATGTTCAAGGCCATCATACGACACAGCGTCCAGTTGTTAAACATTCGGCTACCTTTATTTTCGTTTTATCTAATCCGAAATGTGTACTGCAGCTGTTTCTGCAACCGCTTATCTCAAAGTGAAGTAAATATATACATTTTGGTGAAAAGATTTCGTGATTCACTAATAAACAATATGGGGTGTAGAAAGTCATAGGCATGTAACACACAGGTTTTTGTGCCCACTAAACCCTGCATTCTTGAGGAATGTAATTAAATTGCCAAATAGCGAGGTGTGTGATTTAGCACTCCATGCCATCTGTAGATCCCCAGAAAGCTATTTGCAAAAGTGACAGCTGGGTAGCATTTCGCGCGTGCTTTTCGAAAACTGTATCGCTAAATTTTCCACAAGTAACGTTAATGTATTAGTAATAATTAAAGTGGAAGCAATGCTTCTCTTGCTTACATAGAATACACGCCCCTGCTCCCTACCATATACTATAAGCGATACAGAAAAGCATAAGTTATACAACGAATGGGGGACACTTCGCGCACTGCGTCCTACATAGATCTATTATAACTAACAACCCACCCCGGAAGAAGAGAATTGAGGGAACCACTGAATGCTACATGCCGCAGAGGCGCGCGGAAGTCCCAACAGTTCCAAACTCGAGAACTTATTCCACCGCTAGGCTGGAGCTGCCTAGAGAGAGCGAAGAACGACCCGTCGACCAAGCAGCCCTCAAGTGCACACGGGGAGTGCTCCTTCCTTTGAGATAGCGTCTGCGCCATCTGCCCCGCACCACCATTCGCCACGATCCTAGAAACACACCTTAAAGATGATAATGAAATGGAAGAAAGGGAAATCAAGGAAAGGAAATCGTAATATGGGAAAGCACCCCAGAATTCGCATAGCGACCAGAGAAAACCACGAAACATTTCAAGTCAAAGTGGGCTGTCGAGGGACTCGAACCCGAGACCTCTCGAATGCGAGCCTCACACGTCACCGCGGAACAATCTTGCAAGATTGGAAAACAAGAAATGGTTGCCATGTGCCTTGCTGTTTGTAAGTAAGAAATTCATTTTCGTTTCCTCATATATACAATAGACGCTATTCATTTCAGGACATACACGATTAAACGTTTGTAAAGAAACCACCACAACAGAGACAGAAAATATTCTTGACAAAAGCAATTGCAATTTTACATTTGATGTTTGACAGCGCAGGTTAAAAAAAAAAAAAAAATCTTACAAAGTCTTACAAACTAGGTATTAAGTATCGTATTTCACCCAAAAATTCGATATCCAGAATCAACGAAATACACGTTTTGAGACCCCCTGAGTTCAAAGTAGTTTCAGAGAAAGGTCCGCTTTTGTGTGTGGGTTTACTTTCGCAAAACAGAATCCATACTTAAGTTCAGCATCTTTTAGGAATGCAACAGGAAGATTTTCAATAAAGCCCCTCCCCAAACTCACTTTACGTGGAGAAAATATTGAAGATGTTTATTTTCTCAAAAATGGCTCTAACCATCAAATTAACATACTCTGTTTAAGAGATTTTCATGACAAACAAAAGTAGCCTCTGAAGTCCTCTTTCTTCTCGAAGACTTTCATAACTCGTGAACCGTAGACGATAGACAAAAGCCATATGCACAAGAAATGTAGGCCTCGTTAAGGCATACAACTTATACGAATACCTTTTTTGTGGAGTTAATCATTTCCGAGATATTTCTTATTACTGGTTTCAATTTTAAGATTCACATACTTTCCTGAAATACTGTCATTATTTTCTTTTCGTGCTCCTGGTCAAGTAACGAAATGGAATTACAAGGCGACCAGTTCTTAAAAGATTTTACTATCGCTTAAGCCTGGTGTACTCCCTTATTCCTTTACATTTACAAAAAAATTGTAAATAAAGGCATTTATACAAATGTTTATTTCTGTTAACGTGAAGTAAATAGAAGAATAAGCAAGCTTTTTAAAGAATAGCTTGTTGAATGGTTGGTGAAAATAATGTGAATTTAAACACATAAAATATTATATATTTTAGTTTTGCAACAATATTTTGGCCAAATCTCAGTGGAAGATTAAAAATAACAGATTCAAAATCCTATTTGTAAATTTAAAAGCTACCCAAAAATGTTTCTTCAAGCAGTGTGTCCTCTTGAATAAGAGAATTAAAGAAGACATGTTTGATTATAGAGTGAGGAGAATGATGCAGAATGTATCGTCTTGGTTTCCTAAGGAGAAAGAGAAAACAAAACAGTAAAAACAAAACAAAACGCTCAAGTCTTCTTATGGTAAAGAAGGAATGCGGAAGTCTGCAGTGAAAGTTTTCTCCCGCCACAGAGGAGACGTTTCTTCAAGAAGATCAGCCTTCATTTACACACTGCTAGCTGATGATGAAATATTACAATAACTCGTTCTTCCTCTCCATCTGCTCACCCTCCATTTATGGAGGACTAACACCTCCCAGGAATGCAAGTTAATGCCTGTCATATGATGCCCATTGAGGATTGTGGATCTGTTTGAGTATCCAGAGACGAGGGATCAACCCAATGCCTGGTATGAAAGTGAGATATCAAATGAAGGCGAAATGAATGACAGGAAAGGTGATGATGATGATGATGATGATGATGATAATATGATGAATGGGGTTTTAGGGCGTTCAACTGCTAGGTTATCAGCGCCCTTAACTTAAATCTGGGGAGTTAAAATACCTAAGGTAAAAATATGCTAAAAGGGATCTTAATCAAAACACCTAAAACAAGAAATAAAATCAGTATAAAAAGACTAAAACCAAGATAAAATAACTGACCAGCCCTGAAGCCAGAGCTGGCGATAAAACCTGACACTAAAAGAGCTAAAACAAGATGAAGCATAAAACAATAGTGGCGAAAAGTGTCAAATGTGATAAAAGAATTAAAAACCTCACATATTACACAGTTGTGTGCGCCAAAATCAGTTAAATAAAGATAAAACTAGATGCTTAAAGCATGTCACTTTGGATAAAAATTTAAAAACCTTATCCACAGCTCCGGAATCATCGGCCAGGATCTCCGAAATACTGACCGGCAGTTGCAGAGTGGCTCGAAGTGTGCTAGATGAGCACAGTCAGATATGGCGGGCAGAAAGCGCTTCGCCGCAGAGCGGACAGATAGGTGGAGGTTCCCTTTCAAATAAATGACTATGACTAAAAATACAGTGGCCAGGAAAGGTGATGTTGGAGCAATTGATGCAATGAATGGCGGGTGAAACTGGAGGACCCGGAGAAATCCGCCCGGACGCCGTTTCGTACTCCAGAATTCCTACTTGCGGTCAGCTGGGATTGAACCCTGGCCATCTAGTTGAGAAGTGAGCGGTCTATCTAAGCACTCTGCTACGGTGCCGCTGATTACAGTGAGCCTTAAGAGATAATTTATAGGTGGGTTCAGAAAGGATTAAGTCAATCAAACTTGGTGTCTTAAGGTGTTATTGTAATTCTTCACACTTAAATTAAAAAAAAATTGTATTTAATTGTTTCTAAATGCGCAGCTAGAAAATAATTCTGTTTAGCGCGTTGTTTACAGCAGACTGTGTATTTAGCGTCACAGTGGCCATTTATAAATTTGAAGGAGCTAAAAAGAAGCAATTTAGGCGTTTATAGTTTCCATTTAAGAAGTTCTCAACTTGTGGGGCGTATAAATGTTAAGGGGGCCGCAGAACGATTTGAAGTTAGAAGGATTTTATAATTTTCCTTTGACGCAGGAGTTCTCCAACTGTGGGACGTGTAACATTCTTAATGGTTGTGCAGAATGATTTGGATGTAATACAATTTTTATATACAACCTTGAAAATAAATAATATTGCTGAGCTTTTAAAAATGACTGATAGTGGAAAATATTTCGCCAAAGTGATTCACATATGTCACTGAATGTTTATGTAGTTTAAAAATCAACTTTTTTTTCACCCAAAACTCAATCCCATTGTCCCTTAAGTAGTACTTAAATCCCTTCGATCGCTTACAAACCGCAGTGTTCAGAAACGGAGATTATCTCACTGATTAGGCTTACTATCCTCCCGGGATGTGACCGCGATAAAGTCCGGAGTTGAACAGATGTTCAGGATTTCGAATATAAAACAGATTATTGCAACTACGATCTTTTTGAAAAGCTGGATTTGTCTTTGTAGAAAAGAAATGGGGTAGAAATAAATTGTTATAAATGTAGGTTCAACGTTGACAGCTATAACAGTGAAAGTTGCTATATTTAGGTGCCAGTTATGGCTGTTTTGCGTTTTCTTATTCTGAGAGTCGTATCAAGGTAATATGAAAGCATAATAATGAGCATTCGGTAGGTGTGGTGAAAGAAGTGGTTCTAAAACTCTGAGTTTTATTAAAATGAAGAATATTGTAGTCATATACAGCTTCAAATCATCTTGCGTTTGTGACATCGCCGTGAAAAAAAAATCTGATGCGTTACCCTCACATGACTTTCTCTAGCTACTCTACAAATAAACTTCTTACAAAAGATAATTCTTCTTTCAACACCATGCTAATCGAGATAAACATTAGCAGAACTTTATTACTTAGTTCATTATAAGTAGAATGGGACTAAGGGAATGCACTAGGATAAAGTGATAGTCAAATGTTTTAAAAGCTGTCGTTATGCGATTGTCATTGCAAATCGCTTCTTTGCTTGGCCAGGAGTAGAACAAAAGAAACACGGACACTTCCGTCTGAGAAAAGTATAGGTACTTCACAATTGGAACTAATAACAAGGAATACCTCGAAAAAGGTAAGTTCCACGAAGAAAATGTATATGACATAACTTGTTAATTGTAACAAGATCTACATTTGCTGTATAGTAAGTTTTTGTTTATCTCTTACGGTATACTAATTTTTCTAAGTTAAGCAAACTTCATCCAGAATAAACAGCTCTTTAGAAGCTATTCCCAGAAAATTCAAGATAAACATCTTATTTGTGATAGGTATGGTTTTAATATGTGGTATTTTAATAAAAATCGTCAGAGCCATTGTTAAGAAAAACTAAATTTTCGAAAATTTTTCCATATAAAGTGTAGTTAGGGGTGGTGGGATTTTCTTGAAAATCTTCGTGTCGCATCCTTGGAAGATACCATACTTGAATACCAAGTTTGGTATTTAACCGTCTTTTCGTTTTTGAGCTATGCTGTCCCCACACACAGACACACACGCGCGCGCGCGGACCTCTTTCTGAATTTTTTTTTTTTGATTCAGGGGCTCCTAAGACACGTATTTCCGGTAAAATCTCGGCATCGAATTTTTGGATGGAATACAATACTTCTCTATCCTTATGTACATTGTACATACGGGGCTAGAGAAAGTAATAAAATGTACATTTAATGGAAAACTGCAAAACTAATACACGGTTTTTGAAAATAGTGGTGATTGTATTATTGCCACTTAGTTTAAAATTGCAGATTATAAGATCTAAAATTTCCTGCTCCTCTTATTTCCCAATTAAGTATGATTAAATAATGGTTATATGCTACCGCTACCGTTTATGCTTAGGAGAGTCCTCGTTTTCCACTTTTATGAATTATACACACACACTTTACTAGAAAAGGTTTTTGGTTGTGTAAAAATGAACAATAGTTCCAGTTATATAAAAAGTATAATCAGTTATTTTTGGGAAACACAAAAATAGTAACCAGCGAAAAATTAGTATCCTGCAGCAAGAGTCCAGTGAATCCTGGTTTTGAGCAAAGAAAACATTCATTTGTCCTGGTCTTGGTTTTCAAAAAATTCTAAGCCAATCAATGAGTGATACTCCAAATGTTTGTAAGAACACAAACACGTTGACGCACCTACATGTTGAATTGCTCCTTTTGTCGCTTTAACTGTAGTGCAATTCGGATTCATCCATAAATTTTAAGCACCTATAAAAATAATACAAACTTTCAAATAAAGCAATAATTTATTCATATATTTTTCACATCAATGAAGCGTTCAGCGTAGTAGGTCGCTGCCTAGACCCAAGTGCCAAGCGCATAGATGTTTTATTTACTTGAATGTCATTCTTGAAAGTCTCTGTTGCGGAATAAACCTTATTTTTAATTCAACTCAATTTAGAACGACAATTTTCGGGCACAAGTATGGTTTTGGCATATTATGGCTCATCTAAGTGTTTTAGGTCCTTTAGGAGACATGGACATTTACTGATTCGATAACCAGAAGTGGGACATGCCCTGTCCGTTAATGACAAAAGACGTCCTTGCTAAAATTCAGTGTACGTGTCAATGCTGAATAACTCACCTTAGAGCAGGAATATCTGAACCCGGATATACACAAGTCGTGAGTTTCAGGAGACAAATATACATTTACGCTGAAGTTACCAGAGAATCTACAAGTAGACTATGAAGATACAAATACGCAGTTTACTTCTCAAATTCACTCCTATCTGTTTCGAATGCAGAGCCCAAGGGCACCCAAATAAACATTGTCCTACAAAAGAAACCGCGGTTTCAGTAAATGACACATAACATTTAAATTTCATACAACATTTCCCAGAACTGGGCAGTAAGCATAACCCAAACACTGCCCATAAAACAAAACAGTAGAACCTTTAGAAAAAGATTTTGCAGCTACTGTAAGCAACACATCTCACCTCAAGTACAATCCTCCAAGCACTTCAGAATCAACAAAAAACATGCACTGTAAATAAATCTAACCTTGAGTACGGTTTCCCAGGAGCTTCAAAATCTGCAAAAACATGTGCTGCAAATATCTTGAAAGGAATCTTCTTAGAACTTCTGAAGCAGCAAATATGTGCGCTGTTAGTTCCTACGAAAAAAGCAATAGAACCTTTAATTCCTATATCCACAGAAAAATGAACACCAATGCAAGACCAACAGTGAAACACAAGTATGAAGAATCAGAAGATCACGTTTATTAACAAACAGTTTTTCTTACGAAAAGCTTACTGAGGAGGAAGCAAATTACTCAGATTCATCCCCTAATAACTTTGATCAACTTTCCCATGGAGAGAAAAAACATTTATTTTGTGTTACACTCACATGACTTTCTCTACCAGGTCTGCCAACAGACTACTTACAGGTCGTGCACCAGTTCTTGAATGAACATTTTAAATCAGAGATTAGATGCGAGTCACTAACCTTTACGGGTTTTCTCAAAACGCAATAATAAGAAAGCAGAGCTGTTTGTTATTGTAGCATAAACTACTTGTTGACCTGGTTATCAAGGATAGGCCTGGCTCACTGTATATTTGCTAAAGGTCGTTCGTCTAGAAGGAACGAGCAGCCTGTACAAAGATTATTCTTCTTTCTACTCCATGATAATCGAGATAAACATTAGCAGAATGGTCATATTACTTAGTTCCTTTAAATAGAAGGGAACTAAGGGAACACACTATGCCAAAGCCATAATCAAATGTTTAAAAGCTGCCGCTATGCGATTGCCATTGAAATTCGCTTCTTTGCATGATCAGGAAACAAGGACGACTTTCTGTTTGAGAAAAGTATAACAATTTTAAAATTACAGCGAATAACAAGGAATATCTCGGAAACGGTTTGCTCCACACCAAATATGTAAAGGATATAAGATGAGATCTTGGTTTTTTGCTTAGTAAGTTTCGTCTGTCTCTTACGGTTTATCAGTTATGCAAAAGTCATTCAGATTGAAGAGAGAATTTCAGGGGCTATCTCCAGAAAATTCAGCTGTGCATTTTATTTTTCGTGTAAATGTTTTTAATATGCGATACTTTAATCAAAGTCGTGAGCCTTTTGCAGAAAATAAACAATTTCGAAATATTCACCATATAAAGAGTAGTCTGAAGTGGGGGAATTTTCTTGAAGATCTTCGTGTCGTATCCTTGTGAGATACAAAGCTTAAATGCCAGACTTGGTATTTAACGGACTTTTCGTTTTTGAGTTATGCTGTCCATAGGGTGCACCCAGTGTGTTTTTTCTAATTTTTATATTTTTTTTGGACTCAGGGGTTCTCAAAACATACATTTTCGGTGAAATGTCGGTATCGAAATTTCTGGTGGAATACAATTCCTTCTTTTTCTGCTATGTATCTACATCGTACATACGTGCTAGAGGAAGTAAAAGGACAGTGATTCATTGCAGAAAACGCCAAGAAAAATGAAGATAAGTCCCGAATTTTGATGATCTTGTGGAACATGCTAAAGCAGTAATCGAAGAATCTCTCCAAGAATATGCACTCAGCTTCATTCAGCTAAAATATTACCTTGAAAGTCCACGTGAATGTACTAATATCCTTGAGCTAGCACTTGTTTATGGTGTTTAACGCCCGCTTTTACTACTTTGGCACCACAGGCGATGATACTGATGATATATGGAATGAAGAAAGAGTACCGATGGAATGTGGTGGTGGGGGAAACTGGAGAACCCGGAGAAAACCCGCCGCTGCGCCACTTTGCCACAAATCCCATATGTGGTCGCTTGGAATCGAACCCAGGGAGCTAGCACTTAAATACACAAGAGACAGAAATGCACTAATTGTTACACGGAAGGAATTTTACCCACATCTCACGGAACGAAACATAAAAAGAGATGTGCCAGACTTGAGCACAGTAGAATCTGTAGGTTAAGAATGAACTTCTCATATCACTCAAATTAAATAATGTATTCAACGCAATAAAGATAATATTGCAATGGAATCTTAATGCTTTTGAACACAATTTTAAGAATTACAAATGCTATAAACTCACCGGCTGTCATGTTTAAAAGAAACAAATTTTGCTAATTCTTATGTCACACTTAAACATTACACTAGTTACAACATAAATGGATTAAATTGTTCACATGGTAGTGGAGGGATGATGATGATGGTTGGTGTTTAAGGGCGTTCAACTACTGAAGTCATTAGCGCCTTTATAAAACACCAAAGGTAAAATAACAATATAAGACAAATTAAAACTAAAAGAAGTACGTCAATTAAAAAACCAGAGACTAAAACCACTGGTGGCTATAAGACACATCTGAATCTAAAATAATTAAAAACGGAGCAAGAAGCGCACAAATAATTTAAAAGACGGTTAACGGATTAAAATTAATCCGTGGAAAGACGGATAAAATAATTAAAAACCATGAATCTCCGCTCCAATAAAAGCAACGGTTATAAAGTTAAAAAGAAGACAAACCAAATCCTAATTGAAAACACCAAAGAAGATAAAAAGGTAAAAACTCTATCGACCACCCTGTGGTCGTCGGCAAGGGCCTCCGTGAGGGAGGACGCCAGGTGGAATGATGAACGAAGGGCTGCTAGAGAAATACACTCTAGGAGCACATGCCGTACCGACGATTCTGCCCCACAGAGCGTACAGATAGGCACAGGATCCCTCTTAAAAATATAACTATGCGTAAAATAACAGTGACCGATCCGTAAGCGAGCCAATTGCACCTCCTCCCGACGGGATTTACGAGAGGAGGTTACCCAGATAACAGAATGATCCTTCATTTCCCTAAGTTTGTTCCCGCGAAGAGACGCCCACTCTTCATGACAGCCGGAGTGCACCATTCTCCGGACAACAAGCCTGAAGTCCACAGCGGTTACAAAAGGAAGCGTAGTACTGGGTTGCGTTGCTGCCGCCTTAGCTGCCAAATCCGCCAGTTCATTACCCTGCAAGCCGACGTGACCAGGAATCCATGCACACTCCACATTTACACCAGATGTGTGTAGAATGTGGAGGAGACCCTGATGCGCTGCACGATAGGATGGTGGTCGTACAACTCATGAACGCTCTGAAGGTCACTAAGAGAATCGCTCATTAGAAGGCGTCACCCAAATTCCGACGGCGAACGTAAAGAATGGCTCGATAGATGGCATACGGCTCAGCAATATAAATGGATGTGCCACTATGCAAACCAAAAGTAAAGGTGTCGTTCCCAGTAACAAATGCAAATCCAACACCTGCAGCACAATTACTGCCCTCGGTGTATATACAAAGGCGGTCACTGTAGTGGGATAAAAATTCTAAAAAAAACAAGTACGGATACTAAATTCAGGCATCGCAGATTTCTCATAAACGGTAATCCCCAACTCCACGTGGGAGGAAACACGTAGCCAAGGGGGGTACTTCCTCTCTCCAACTGAAAACATGCAATATCGTGTTTCTGAAGCAACCCGCGGAAACGAAAACCTGCAGGCCTGGGACTAAGTGACAAGTTCCCGTATCGTTCGTCCAGCAAGGTATTGAAAAAATGGGGTAAACGTTGAATGCCATGGCACGCTGCTAAGTCCACAGCCATAGTTACCCAACAGGACATCACGCCGACATCGCAGAGGGGGTTCTGCTGATTCAGCGTAGAGGCTAACAACTGGGCTGGTTGGAAAAGCCCCAACAGCCACACGGATGCCCTAGTTATGGGCTGTATGAAGTCGTCTAAGCACACATGATCCTGCTGAAGAATACACAATGCAGCCATAGTCCAACTTGGGTCGAATCAGCGCACGATAAATACGCAGCAGTACAGTTCGATTTGCTCCCCACGATTTGCCACTTAGTATCCGTAAAATATTAAGGGAGCGGTTACACCGCGCTTTGAGCTGTGCTGTATGTGGTGACCAGCATAGTTTTCGATCGAATACCAACCCCAGGAATCTCACCTCATCTGCGAAGGGAAGTAAATCTGGCCCGAGTTGAAGAGTAGGTGCCACTCGCCACCTACGGCGCCAGAAGTTAACGCAGACGGTCTTCTTAGCTGAAAAGCGAAAGCCGTATTTCGAGCTCTAATCATAAGGATGGTCCAAACACCACTAGAGACGGCGTTCCAAAAACTGTGTGCGCTGAGAGGTACAGAAGATGCAAAGTCGTCCATAACAAACAGGAGAGACACCTGGGGAAACACACAGCGATATAGAATTAATCGCTATAGCAAACAGCGTCACGCTCAGTACCGAGCCCTGCGGCACTCCGTTCTCTTGAATAAAAGGGATAGAAAAACCGAGCCGACCCTTACTCGAAAAACGCGGTCTCCAAAAAACTCCTGAATGAACAACGGCAGGCGCCCACGTATGTTCGAGGTAAAAAAAAAACACCCCAACTGGCTGTTCTTAAGAAACTCGTCCATGATCTGAGTTGACAGCGAGACAAGGTGGTCAGGTTCTTGAACGACGTCTTCGAAAACCACACTGGATGTTAGAACTTTGTGGGATTCCAGTCATCACACCAACCGTCCATTGATCATGCGTTCCATCACATTGCATACGCAACTGGTGAGGGAAATAGGATGGTAACTGGAAGGAAGATAGCGGTCCTTTCCAGGTTTAGGATAGGTATGATGGTGGCCTCCAGCCAGATGTCTGGAAAAGTGCCGTCAACCCAAACACGATTATAGACCTCGAGTAGGAAATCCTTACCATCAGGAGAAAGATGTTGCAGCATTTGGTCGTGGGTACCATCTAGTCCTGATGCAGAGTATCGCGAAGATGAAAGTGCATTGTCTAGCTCTGCCATGGTGGAAAGGCGATTATAATCCTCAATTCTTCCAGAACGAAAAGAGAATCCTTGAGATTCCACCTGAGCCTTAACTGTAAGAAAGTCAGAGGAGTAACTGTCTGAGCTAGACATCTGAGCGAATGTACTGCCTAAGGTATTCGCCACGCCAAACGTATCAACAACAGCTGCAGCAGATGTTTTGAGACCGTAGGGCGACGCTGGAAAACTCTGAGAGCACGTCTGCGAGCACGAATAGCATTCCGGCAGTCATCAGTCCACCATGGGACGGGGTAGTCCAGCTGTCAGCGGAATAGAAAGCTCGTAAGCAAAAAGAATTGTCTTTGTGAGGTGTTCGGCTTAAAGGCTCACAGAGTCGTGCTCGTTATAGCTGAAAACAGCCAAGCTGGAATAGAGGTGCCAATTGGCTCTATCGAAGCGCCATCTAGGTAAAGCAGTGGAACATGGAGCTTGTGCTAAGAGACTAATGAGACTAAGAAAGTGGTCGCTAGAATGTAAACCAGAGAGAACATTCCATTGGAATGAAACTGCCAGCTGTGGAGAACAAACCGCTGTGAGAAACTATTGAAGGTGCCAGAAAGAAATGTGGGCTCTCCGGTATTCAGGAGAGAGAGGTTATTAGTGTCCAAGAATTCGGCAAGTACGTGACCTCTCGCACAAGCCCGCGGTGAGCCTCAAAGTGGGTGGTGGGCATTCACGTCCCCTACCAACAGGAATGGTGTTGGTAGCTGGAAAATGAGGTCGTCTAAATTAGAGCGCGAGAGGTCTGGAGCGGGAGGCAGGTAGATACTACAAACGGTAAATCTGGCAGATGGTAACGTAATCCTCACAGTGACTGACTGGATGTTAGATTGTAAGGAGACCGAATCAGCATAAATGTCACCTCTGATGAGCATCATAGTGTCTCCATGAGCTGGAACTCCTTCTGTCGGTGATAAATCACACCGTACAGAAGAATAGTGTCTGATGGTAACAGTATCTAGCGGACGGAGCTTCGTCTCTTGTAGGCAGACGACGAGGGGTTGAGTCTGATTGAGCAACGTTCAAGCTCTGCTCGATGAGGTCGAATACCGCGTATGTTCCACTGTAGGATAGCCATGGTCAATAGTATGGGATAAGAACTAAATGAAAAGACGTTTCTGCAGGTTCGGTTGTACTAGTCGGGTTAATTTCTTCTTTTTTGCTGTGGGACTAACGCTGTTTCCAGGAGCACCTCGAAACGATTAGACGTCGTGACCGGCGAAGATAGTGGTCGCCGATCTGTGCTCGCCCCAGAAGATTCCTCCGATGAGGATCTACGTGGAGAGTGCCGTTGACTTTTCTTTCCCTTCGATGTTACGGGAGAGCACTTGGCACTTTGTTTTAAGAAGTCGGTACGGACATAACTGGTCATGACATTTTTAGCTGTGGTACCGGTGTTGTGGGTGGAGGTCGATGGTTGGGAGGAAACGGTTGACCGACTGCTTTTTACGGTGGCGGATTTGGCAGATGGTGGTGCCGACATAGACGTAGATGTTGAAGTCTTTGGTAGCGACCTAGCTTCGAGATTTTTCTCTGCTATGGTGGCCCCATTTATATCGCAGGTCTGAGTCGCGATTTTCAGACGCGGTACCGGTTTAGCTGCTACTGAACTATACGTACCGGAGCGCGGGACAGAGGGTTAGCGGAGACGCAGGAGCTTACGGGCTTCCGAGAAAGACACCTTCTCGCGCACCCGTATCTCCTGAATTGCTCTCTCCTCTGTGAAACGGGGACAGGTGCGGGAACTAGATGGATGTGTCCCACTGCAATTGACGCAAGATGGAGTGGTGTTACAAGATCCATCGTGCGATGCTTCTCCACAAATAGCAGATATAGAATCGCCAGTACAAAAATCACTTGTATGTCCAAACCTCTGGCACTTGTAACATCTGAGTGGGTTAGGAATATGGGGCCTAACCTCGATGGCTTCATACCCTGCCCTAATCCTTTGAGGGAGATCTACCCGATCAAAGATAAGAAACAGGGTGCGGGTAGGCACAAAATCACCATTAACCTTTCGCTGAACCCTATACACAGATGTGACGCCTTGGTCTTCCAGATCTTTCTGAAGCTCCTCATTAGACAAAGCGTTCAATGCGCGGGTGGCGATAACACCGCGCGAAGAGTTCAGTGTCTTGTGCTGTTCGACCTTAACCGGGTAACTGCCTAACATCTTTGCCTTCAGTAGTTTTCCAGCCTGGCAGCCCGTAAATGCTTCTACCAAGAGTGTACCATTCCTTGTCCTAATACAAGAGTGAACTGGACCAGCAATTTTGTTAATATCCTTTTGAATTGCAAAAGGGCTAACCCACGAATTTTTTTTCCCTTCCTCTGTCCTAGTTATAACTAAGTAGCGAGGACCACTACCACTCGACTACTTCCTTTCCATTTACTAAAGTATGGTTGGTTTTGGTTTGGTTTTTACCATGAAAATGGTAAAGTATTTCATCCCTCGATGCTCCCCACCAACCATGGAGCCCAACAAAGGGTCACCCCACTGGAGTGACAGGGCTACACAGGGGATATAGCAGGCTCGCCGTCCCACTCACCCTGGAGTTCGGTATAATACCTAGTCCTGGCCAATTGACTAGGGGTGGGTTAGTCCCTAGCCTCCCGTTTAGGCGAAGCAGAAACCAAAGTAGTGCATTAGGCTGCGCACCCTCCCCAGTTACTGAAAATCAGAAGCCCAGGCCCAGGTACGCAACCCTCAACCAACCAGTATAGTCCTTATCACCGACATGGGTCTCCACGCACGGCTTACACATGGGTGGGCATTTTTACCTACTGACCCCCTCACCACTCTGAGGTTGCCCAAAGAGGGAGTCAAAGGTGGCTTTGACTCCGGGTGCGCCTAACCCGTACCTACCGTAGTAGGCCCCTGGTGGAGACCTAGAGATTTGTGTTAAGAATAATCTATCTCAGAAATAAATTCCAATCTCAACAGATCTAGAAGCTGTTGCAATAAGTACTCTCATTCCTCGTGTAAGATGCATTTGTAAAGTGTATATACATACAACAAAGAATTAGGATTCTCACATTAACAGGGCACTTACAACAATTACCAAAACCTTTTTATATTATTGGGTGACTTTAATAGCCACAATAGATTATGCGGAAGTAAGTACACTAATTTTAATAGAGGAAGAATTTTAGAGTTTTGTAGACTCCTACAACTTTATCTACTTAACTATACATATAACCCTACATCTGTTAATATTGCGCAAGGAACATTTAGGCTGAAATATTTAACATTATGCACATCTAACATTACAGATTTATCGGATTGGACAGTCTCCGAACGTTTGCACAGCAGCGATCACAATCAAGATTTACGACAGCAAAATGTCTAACAATAACTATAGTCACTTTAGGCTACCGCTGACGACAGTGTCGCTAGCATTGCTGTTGTTTAAGGAATTTTGACTACTGAGGATCGCGGGGAGTTGCGCGGGTCAAGCGAATGGCACAGTCCGTCACGTATTGCTATAAACCGTGGGCATTTATGTTGACGTTACTGTTACACACTGGAAAATAGACCACATTTATCTGATTATAACTCAGCTATTGTAATATCAGCATTACTGTTATGGGGCATCGTACACGATGCGTGAACACGTTCATTTAACTCACCACTATAATCGAACACTCGTTTAATGCATACTGCTTAGGCCACTTGCCTCTCAACCAGACGGCCCGGGTTCGATCCCAAGCGACCGCATGTGAGATTTATGGAGGACAAAGTGGCGTATGGGTGGGTTTTCTCCGGGCTCTCCTGTTTCCCCCGCCATCGCATTCCACCGGTGCTCCATCTTCAGTGTCATTGCCTGCGGTGACACAAGTAATAAAAGCGGGCGTTAAACTCTACCAAACAAACAGCAACACAGTGCCTACGTGACGTAACAGTTAGTGCGAGCGTTCGCCACCGGTAACATGAGGTGGGACGTGTATTATAGCCAACCCTGCACATGTAAATGAAATACCAACAGAGCTGATTGGCAAAAATATAAAACTATAATTGAAGGATCAATAAAATATCTACTTCCAGGTAAAGATTTTTTCACCACACCAGTCAAAATAGTAGTATCAAATGTTATTAACGGATACAGCAGAGGGCAGAGACATAAAACTACAGATCGTGAGGTCTATGTTGAAACATTACCATTTTTCTACTACCTAACTGGCCTAGGAGGTGGTATGCGTTAATGACGGTCGAGTGTTGGAAAACCCTGGGACGGTCATTCTTCACTGCCTGTTACTCTTTCAGTATTAGCTGTAATTGTGTTGTTAGCAGTTGCACTTTATTTTGAAACTGAAATATGGAAAATGTGCTGATATCTTTCACCTTCCTTGCTTCGCTGTATTGTTCCAAGCGGGTGATGGGAAACGGGGAAAACCTTTTGGGCCTTAATTTGCCGATACGTTTCAATGGGTTTCGTACCTTCGCTGCTCGGAAAACGTATGACAGCAGAACATTGTTCTTGCTGATGTCTCTTGCAAGCAGGACAACCGTTAATAAACTATGTTGCGGCAGTGTTGTATGCTTGTATGCATCTGTCACCGGTAGGACACTCTTTAAATTATTGGTAACATACCGCCAACTTACAGAACAATAGCGCAATTATTTGAATTTGTATTAGTTTTAAGGCTTTAATTCGACATTCGACTCACCCTCGTATATGCATTAGTGCTTTTAAGTGAACGATTCGCAGGTAGCGGAGGTAAAGGCCCATTCACATCGAAAATCAATCGTAGACGTAACGTAGACACAGAAGCTTGCAGCCAATATATCTATAGGCTCATTCATGATGATTACATTGACATTGGCATTGACATAACCGTAGTACGTTAACATAGAAGCTTGTAAACGCCAAGCTTTTGCGTCAAAGTTAACATTCAACGTAGTAATCAACCAATGAGAACTACTGCTCGATGTGTTATTAAAATGGCTTTGCTTTATGATTCGCAGTTCACTTGTTTTAATTTCTAATTGGTTATTGTTTACTTTTATCATTGTGAATGCTCATGGTGCACTTAATTCTACGTCTATTTTCTATGGTTAATTTTCAATGTGAATGGCCCTTAAGGCACGGACTCAAGAATGGGTGGTCTGCTGTTCAAACAACGCCAGAACCATTCTGCCAGCCTCAATTTTTTTCCAGGTTTTCCCCAATCCTCCTAGTTGGCAAATGCCGGGAGATATCTAAACTTAGGTCTGGAACTTTTTTTTTTTTTTTTACTTCCAAATTTCGTTGTATTATCATTTGTTTTCATGTACCATCACTTTACACCGCCTATGGATTTGTATGTAATAAGAACGGACGTTAAACACTATTAAAATGGCATATTATTTGTTTATTTAATAGGGTGAAAACCACTGCTTGCGAGCAAAAACAAAATGCCTTTCATCAATTTACTATCGATACAGACGTGTACTTTTATACCAATAGATGTATCTACACGTCTGTAAATAACATTAACCATAACTGTAACAACAAAGCAAATATAATAATAATAATAATAATAATAATAATAATAATAATAATAAATATAATAATATTAATAATAATTAATAATAACAACAACAATAATAATATATCTGAATCTAGCAGCATTAGTAAACCATGGCATATGTGAAATATCACTAGCAAATATTTAAATTAGCGAACAAATCGCAAACTTTGAGAAGAGTTTTAGTGCTCCTGAACCCTGAACCTTCTGTATGTCCCCTTGCCTGTTGCTATATACTTAGATGACATAACTGTTTGCCAGCGGTGATAACAATTTATGCGGCCAATATTTTTTCCCACTTCAGGTAGTTAATTTCTCTGACGAAATACAGAAACAAATAAATAATAAATAGTAATAATCCTTTCCCACAATTTCTCATTTACAAGGTTAAAAATTGCATATGACGATGCAAAAGTATATCTAAATCCTATACCAAACACAAACCGTACGACAATAAACGAAGGTAAAAAAATAGCATAGCTTCGTTTCATGTGGACCCCGCCCGAAAAAAACGGCAATTTTACTAAAGTTAAAGCTGGTAAAATCAGAATAAAGGCTTTACGGACATTATTGTAAAACTTTGATATGTTGCACTACAAAACTTCCTTGCCCTTAATAACTTATTGGTGGGTATGCAGATTATTCTTACGAAATCTTATTTACTATCTACTTCACTTTAATTGAGATAAACATTTCCGGAAATAGTTACATTACACATTTAGTTATATTGTTTCAAAATTCACCAAACCAACATGTTTGAGTTGTTCAGATCCTATGTGACAAAAAAAAACTCACGTGTTCCATTCACAAGACTTTCTCTACATCTTTGTAACAAATTATACTTGAAAAGTTTATTCAACTATTTATTTCAAGCTAATCGAGATAAAATTAGCACAAATGGTCTTATACTTGCTTCCTTGTAAGTAGAAGGTAAATAAGGGAATACACTAGGTTAAAGCGATAGTCAAATGTTTTAAAAGCTGGTTGCTCTGTGATTGGAGTTCCTTTGTTTAAATGGCCAGTTGACAAATTCCTGTATGAGAAAGGTATAAGTATCTTAAAACTGAAACCAATAACAAGGAATATCTCAAAAATGGTCAACTCCACGAAAAAAAAAATATGTATTACACACAAATTGTGTGTTTTAACGAGCTGTACATTTTTTGTTAAGTAAGATTTTGTTTATCTCTTACAGTTTACCAGTTATGCATAATTCCGCAAAATTCATCCAAATAAAGATGTCTTCAGAGGCTACTTCCAGAAAATTCAAAATATACATTGTATTTGTCATGTAAATATGTTTAGTAATGATATTTTAATCAAAATTTTCGAAAATTTTCTTATGTAAAGGGGAGTGGGGGGTAGTGGATTTTCTTGAAAATCTTCGTGTCGCATCCTTGGAAAATACTGAATTTAAATACCGAGTTTGGCATTTAACGGAACTTTTCGTTTTTGAGCTATGCTGCCCACACTTACACACACACTGACAGACACACAGATATTTTTCTAAAACTGTTTTTTTATTCAGGGGATCTCAAAACATATATTTCCACTGAAATCTCGGTATCTATTTTTAGGTGCAATACACTGCCTTCTCTATATACTATGTACATACTATGCGTAGAGAAAGTAATGTAGCTTTAAAAGTCAACAAAAGTACATAAAAAATGCGTCAGATCAGCATGGATTAGATAGATACTTAGGAACAAAACCGTGACTTGACCATACTATCAGAAATAACGCACTTAGATTGGAAAGTACCGCAATATTTTCGAAAACATACCGACATTCTGCACAATGGTAAAATAACATTGAGGGATTCTTTTAGAGAAAATTTAATATTAGCACTTATAGAGACGATAGAGGCAAGAATATTATCAGTATATTACCAAAGAACTGTAGATGTAGTTAAACAAAAATAAATCTATTTTGTAGTGAGGCAAGAAGCTTACTTCAATATTTTAACTCATAGTACTAAATGAAACGTATATTTAACAGACAAATTCCGTTTTACTTTCTCTAGCACGTATGCACATAAAATGCACATATGAGCTAGAGAAGGTGTTGTATTCCAACCAAAAAGTTAGTGTCGAGATTTCGCCGAAAATGTGTGTTTTGAGGTCTTCTAAGTTAAAAACAGCATTTTTAGAAAAAAAGAAAAGTCCATGTATATGTGTGTGTCTTTGGATAGCATAGCCCCAAAGCGAAAAGACTGTTAAATACCAAACTTGTATTTATATTTAGTAGCTTCCAAGAATGCGATACGAAAATTTTCACGAAAATCCTCCCAAGCAACCTATTCTTTAAATTGAGCGTGTTTAGAACATTTTGTTTTTCTGAAAACTGGCTCTAACCCTTTTGATTAATATACCGTGTATTAAAAATATTTAAATCACAATTAAAATATATATATCTTGAATTTTCTGAGAATAATCTCTGAAGACCCATTTACTCTGGATGAATTTTGCTGAGTTTTTGCATAACTGGTAAACCATAAGAGATAGACACAGATTTGCTGCACAAGAAATGTAGATCTCGTTAAAACAGTGATTTTTTTTTCATATACGTTTTTGTGTCGAGTTGACCGTTTTTGAGATACCCCTTGTTATTGGTTTCAACTTTACTTTAAACCTTCATCAATGGGATGTCACCTTTTGGCTAATCTCTTGTTTACTGTTGGCCATGCTCAGCGAACCGAGCTTCAATTGTTTTTCACATAGCCATCAGCTTTTAAAAGAGTTGAGTATCACTTTATCCTAGGGTATTACCATATTTCCCTTTTACCTACAAGGAAGCAAGTGATAATACCAATTCTGCTATGTTTATCTTGTTTAACATGATGTAGATAAATGAATACTCTTTTGGAGAAATAATTTGTATGTAGAACAGTTAGAGAAAGTCATGCGAATGGATCACATCAGATTTTTTTTTATTTATTGTAGGTTGTTGAGTTTAGTATCAGGATATTTAAAATGATTAGGATAGTAAATACAAGATACTCGTGATTAGGAAAAAATACATATGTTTCGCATTCAAGAGCAACCTCGAAACATTCCGACTTAAGTAGTCTTTTGAGTATGTAATTGTCTTTTGCCCCTTTACCTGAAACCTATGATGGTTTGCTGATAACAAACAATGACAGACTGTTTATTTTCAAGACGTGTGCTTACGAAGAACGCCTTCTAAGAGCCGAGTGGTTAGACCACTCATCTTTCACCCAGGTGGCCCGGGTTCGAGCCCAGGTGACCGCTAGTGATTTTTGGTGGGACGAAGTGGCGCAGAGGCGGGTTACTGTGGTTTCTCCGATTTCCCCCGCCTCCGCATTCCGCCGGTGCTCCATCTTCATTTCATGTACAGTGGCATCGACTGCTGTGCAGTATTTTTTTGTTTTTTTATTTAAAAATACAGTTCCGGAGTCTGATCAGGACTCCGACACTGTATACCCTACTTTTTATTTACCTTATTTGATTACTGTGATTACCGTATGATTACTGAATTTCTGTTTTTTACTTTTTACACACACATACACAAACATATAACACCCATGCCCAAGGCGGGACTCGAATCCACGATCCCCTGCGCCGCGAAACACCAAAGCGAGACGCTTTAGCAAGCGCGGCCATAGGGACCGGCGATAGACATTCAACACTATCAGAAAAAAACAGCCTGTAGGGTGAGACTATGTAAGCATCGCACATAGCGCGTCGTGCACTCTCTAAGCTCAAAATGATGTAATATTCAATGTGAAATAAAAGCATACCTGAAAGGGTTTCGAAGTTATGACATCCAACTCGAACTAATTCTTGTATAAGATATAAGACACTTATATTCGATCGGTGTCGTTTCGAAATAACCTGTATGTTCAAAGGGAATAGCGCTAGTCAAATGTTTCAGGAATGGACGCAATATATGATTTTAAAGCTCCATTCTCTTTCCCTGCAGTTCCGAGAAACGACTGAAAATCGACATGAGTTTAAGGGGGTTCGGAACGAGATAAATCTTGAAATTTTTAAAATTTACTTTTCCATTGATGCTTGTTCTCTAGAATGTAAGCTTCAATGTGATATATAACATAATATATGTTAAACACTAGAAAATTGTTTATTTTCTATTTTTTATACTTTGTGTGATTGCTAAAATTTCAATGAAATTACATAAATTTGACAATTCTTTGAATGAATGTAGCTTTTCCTCTATTAGAGATAATTCCAGGAAATTTTCGGTGTACGGAGGTATTTTTTCTCTCTTTCCTTTCTATTGTCTACCCTGAACCATTATGATGCTCTTTTGTTTGTTTTGTATATGTTTAATAAACAAGGTTTTTAGACTCGAAAAATTAGTAAGCTATCTGAAGTTTCCAAGTAATTATACAACTGTGTAATGCTATAAATATGCTGGATATATTCTCTTTATAGTGAATTGTTGTATTAACAATGACAAAAAGAAAGAGCATCTTTAAAAAGCGAAAAAGCAAATGTAGCTATATGTTCCCATGAAGAGAATGAAATTAGGCCTAATTCTTCCAAGAAGAAACTTTCATCATTTCAGAAAGTGTATGAACAATATGAAAAAGAAGAAAGTGAAGAATTTAAATATGAAATTTTAAATATAGTTCATTAAAATATATAGTTTACCTACATCAAATAAGTATTTACTTTCTCTAGCATGTATTTGCAGTGTGCATAGTAAGTAGAGAAGGTATTGTATTCCGCCCAAGATTGTTATTTCAGCAGAAATTACATTTCTTGTGCACTCCTGAAACCAGAAAAAGGCATTTTTGTTAAAAGATCCGTGTGTGCATGTGCCTGTATATGTGTCTGTGGACAATATAACTCAAAACGAAAAATCCATTAAATACTAAACTTGGTGTTTAAGTTCAGCATCTTTCAGTAATGCATCACGAAGCTTTTCGGGAAAATCCCTCACCGCAAGCTACACTTTACATGGACTATTTTTCGAGATTTCACTTTTCTAAAAGATATTGTATAAATTATATGTTGAAACGATTTCTGTAAGCATTTTTCGCGATAAAGAGAAGGCTTTACATGCATATTTTGTAGAATACATATTAAGTAAATGTATTAGGTGGTTTTATTTACTCAGCAGTTCATGAGTAAGCCATTAATCAGAGACCTCTCTGTTTCGAAGATGCTATGTTAATTATAATCTTGATATACCACATTTAGGAGGGGCAAAATATAAAACTCTGTATTCTTTCAAAATATTGACAACATGATCTGTGCAGTGAAGTCTTGAGAGAGTTGATCTTCGTCCATAGTGATAAGAACAACAAACATTTTAATTTAAAGCATCTGAAAATAGCACCGCAACAAACTGTTGAGCAGCACCAGCCAACCAAATGCTCCATGACGTCTCTTTCTTGCTCCCGTTTCTTACCTAGAAATGGAAAGTGAAATGCAAGGCAAGGGAAAAGATAAAGTTGCTCTTGGCGAAGGACTAGCAGGGTAAGAGGGCGCATGCTGTAATTGAACTTAACTGGTTTAAAGTCTGTCGTTCTTTCCTCAGCAGCCCACACCAACGAATTCCGAAATAGCATTGACACACGACTGTAATATTCACTTCTCATCGTGACTCTAAACGTAGAGTCATACCAAGCATATCGACGCCCATATCGTATTAAAACGCAGTATTCTGAGCTGTATGCATTATGCCCTTGGGCCTTAAATTTGTTCTTAGTATGGAAGTCTTGAATGGTTTTGTTGATATTTCTAAATACGAAGATTGGGGCATGATTCATGGCAATCATTATTTTTGTTTTCATTATTATTATTATTATTATTATTATTATTATTATTATTATTATTAATATTATTGGTAGTGGTCGTAGTCATTATTATTATTATTATTATTATTATTATTATTATTATTATTATTATTATTATTATTATTGGTAGTGGTCGTGGTCGTATTCGTGGTGGTGGTGGTAGTGGTCGTGATCGTGGTGGTCGTGGTCATGGTAGCAGTTGTGATGGTGGTGATGGTAGCAGTAGTGGTGGTGGTGGTAGTAGCAGTAGTGATGGTGGTGGTAGTGGTGGTGGTAGCAGTAGCAGTAGTGGTGTGGTGATAACGGTGGTGGTAGCAGTATTGGTGGTGGTGATGATGGTGGTAGTAGCAGTAGTGGTTGTGGTGGTGGTGGTGGTGGTAGTAGCAGTAGTGATGGGGATGGTGGTGGTAGTAGTAGCAGTAGTGGTGGGGATGATGGTGGTAGCAGTAGTGGTGGTGATGGTGGTAGTAGTAGCAGCAGTATTATTATTATTATTATTATTGTTATTAATAATAATAATTTTACTATTTTAAATTTATTATTGAGAATACCAGTACGTGTGCAAAATGTGAAATATACATACAAATGATAGGAGAGAGCATGGACGGGCAAACAATACCTCAAAATTATGCTTCATATAATATTTTTATTACGGTAGTTGACATGACATTACCGGTTTCATATTCCAAACTCATTACAATATATCACAGCTTACATACCCGCCCTAAAGGTCCTCAATGTAGTCCCTGCAACATTCACAACACGCTGCCAACGACTAATTTGTGCTCTGATAACAGTCCGTCACAAAATAAAATAGCTTTCATGACTTAGGCTCTAACTCTCATATTTAGTGGATTGTTCAGTTTGATCATTATTTTCCTCTGTTAGGTGATTTAATCTCATAAGAAATGCATGTCCAAGCAAGCGTTTCAGAAAAGCTACATGAACTAGAGAGCTGAAAATGTCTACACTTGTACAGCATATTGTTATTTAAATATCGCCACTTGTTTTACTGCATCATGAAAGTTTTGTAAGTTATGGACATATAAATTGTTGTTTTCACATTGCAAAGGGTTTCTGAGAGAAGAGTATTTGTTTTTTCTTCTTCTTCTCTACTGTTTATAAAATGAACCACTATGATAATGACAATGGCCAGTTGACGGAGAGGACATCTAACATATCGACTTCCAGCTTATACTTTGTGCTTATACTCCGGGAGGAGCGAATGAGATGAAGGAACCGCAGGAGCCGAATGGACTTCAGGCCGGCACAAACGACTGAGACGCGCAGACCACCCAGTCACGAGAGGTTCTCTCTATGACATCCCTCTAGCTTGACCGGGAAACACGCCCCTCAGTGCGGGATCGATAGGCTTCCCTCTGATAGGATCGTAAACCTCCGAGCCATCTGCAGCCCCGTAGTCAACGTGAAAAATTAAAGGGAATGAAATAAGAGGAAATGAGGAAAGCAGAATCGGGTTACAATACAACACTCCAGCATTTGGCTTGGCAACCAGAGGAAACCCACGCAAAACCGCCTGGTCAGATTGGGCGCAGGAGATCGAACCTGGGACCTCCTGAATGCGGGCCATAGACGTTACGGTCTGACCCATTCTGCCGGTAAATGAATCGCTTAACATAAAATTAAACACAAAACTCACATATTCAGAAAATATTTAGTGTAACTAATGACTTAAGCCAAGAAATATGGGGTTTGAATTTACACTCGTAGATCTGGGTGTCTCAGTTGGTTCAGGCGCTGGCCTTTTGATACCAAGGTCACGGGATCAAACGCGGCCCAGACCGATAATTTTTTTTTTAAGTGTACTTAAAAGCGACAGTCTCATGTCAGTAGATTTACTGGCATGCAAAAGAATTCCTGTAGGAAAAACCTCCGGCACACTGGCGGCACTGATATAATTCTGGCAATTGACAGCGTCGTTATTAACAAAATAGTGTTAATTTACTCTGTTTGAAATTGTCACTGTGGAGCCATGTGTTTCAACACTTATGAGTCAGGGAATCCACACAACATCCTATACAAATAGTAGACCTCTTATCTGAGAACGTTTCCCTAAATCTATGTTATCTTGCAGAAGTGTCTGACTAACGTAATTTTCTGGAAATGTTTTTTTTTTTTTTTGTGAAGCTATCACATGATTTGTACATTTGATGACGTCTAACCATGCCGTAGCTGCAGATTAAAACCATATTTTCTCTTGCTTCTTATCAATGGCTTCGGCTTCAATGCTCAATTTATGAATGAATCTAGGGGGAACGACCTTTCTCAGAGAAAACTAATTTATTTCGAATTTCTTTATAAATAGCTATTTATATTATATAATATATTTATATAATATAATTTTCGGAGGCTCCACACGCACTGCAAACAGAATTACCTGCTTTAAAAAATTGTAGGAACATAATATGTTCGAAAGAAAGTGCTTAGGAGTTATTGAAATCATTGCCTAAGCATCATTCGTTTTCCAAATTGCGATTATTTGCATTACATTTAATGGTAATGTGTGGCTCTACGCAAATTTGTCAGCAGAGCTTCACTGAAATGAATTAAATTAAAAACCAGCATCGTAGTAGACAATATAACTGTCATTAATTTGATCATTAAGAATCTACACATGATTCTTAGCAGCAGATATTGGTGGAGTTCTCCAAAATAAACCATATCACCGAAGTACAAACAAAAAAAAAAAAAAAAAACAACTAGATACTGATGAGGAACGCCTTGTGTTTACAAACATTCCATTACTCGCATAGCAGCATGCCTCAATGCTTCGCACGGAGTGGAATGAGTTGCGTCTTCTCTGCTTCTTCAGTTTGGACAGGCCTATTATAGAATGTTATGATTGTGTAAATGATCATACTGTCAACACACTGGTGCTATGAAGGTCAAACAAAAACGAAGCCAAACAACAACAGACTAGAGCCCATCATTTGGGGCATATCCGAATCAACACTGCTATTTCCAGTCAAATGTTAGCTGCATTCTTTATCACTTAATATTTAGGGGTTTCTAAAAAGTAGTACCTACATGACAACACAGTTTAAAATTATTTTATTTTTCTCATATGATTTATACCCTCGGCTTTAAGTCTCCATTCACAAACCTTTTTTATCGTGCTGTTAACGAGTATAATTCCACTGCTCGTTTAACTCTCATTAAGGGTATTCACGTCCATCACCATCGCAGTAACCGTCATATATCAATGTCCATGCGATGCTGATGTGAGTTCCAAAACAGAATTCGGGTATCTGAGTAATGCAAGAGCTCAAAACCATGCCTGGATAGTGTGGTGGTAGCGTGGCAGTCTCACATTCTGCAGGTCGCGAGTTCGAATCTCGCTTTGGATGAGTTACCCGGAGATGGCTTTTTTGGGGGTTTCTCTTATCCTGAGAAGACGAATGTCGAGTAACTTTAAGCTCCAAGGACCCTGAGATCATATGAGCATCATTTTACCAATTTCATTCATCGTCCGATATGACCAACTAGGTTAAAGGACGTTAAGCTTATAAAATAAAAAATAGAATAAAGAGCTCAAAACGTAAATAAAAGTGATTGGCCGGAAGATTTCTGATGGGTGTTGCCCTCTATTGGAAGCAGTAAAGTTTTGACAGTTCCAAGGTCTCGCATCATATACTCAGTGATTACAAAAGGTATTCATCTACATTAAAAGAAAATTCTAGTAACAAAATTAACGGAGTAAAATTCTAAATTTGAATTTGCAAAAAGATTAAATAATTAGTTACAATCCAATATAATTTTTTAAAATCATATAGAATTTACAACTTTTTTCTGTGCTGTGTTTACGAATTTTTTAAATGCGCTAAGTAAGGTTTTACTTGAAATTTGAGTTAAATAAGTTTTTGTCTGACGGATGAAAAATATCAGCCAGGAAATATCAAGTATTAAAAGAGCTTCCTCATTAACGCCTGAGATTTTAGCACTTTCAAGCCAGGTTAAGTCACATGCAGATGGCACTGTAGTGCAAAGTTGAATAACTATTATTTTTGAGCTGTAATAGGTAGTTGTTTGTATGGTTAGGTTTTACAACGGTTCCATTCTCGGAGCCGTTCCAATATAACGACTACGTTATTTTTGTCTTACCTCTGCTCTCGGTCATTTCAGGGACAGATTCATATCCCACACATCACATAACCAATGTTTACTTCACATTTTAACCTTAATTTCAATTACTAGGCACTCCGGATACATATAACTATTTCCTTCCGTTCTTTGGTAGTTTATGGAATAATGCTCTGGTTAAACTCGGCATATGCAAAAATAATTCAAATTAAAATAAGTATTAATAGCACTGATGACGAGGGTACAACAATCAAAACATCTGCCATTTTAGCACTAGTTTGCGGGTATAATTTAGCTCCTCTTTTATTTGTAGTAGAAAACACAGAAGTTCTCAGAAAAAGTTCAATTAATATCCACAGCAAACAGACCACAACAGGACTTGCGCAGGACAAGTAATACGATGCAGATATTTCAAAAGATAGTTTACTTCAATGGTATATTATTACAAAGAAACTGCGCACTGATAAAAATGAGTTGAGATTAGCATCACTCACACCTTTTGTACAGAGAATGTCAATAAAAACGATTGAAACAATGTTTTCCGTCAAATGAATTCAATTTTGTAAGTATGCTAAATAAGCACTTTAAACTATCGGTTTTGCGCCCTCTAAATTTAAATAAATTAATTTACCAGTGGTATTTAACTTATTTTAATCTGGCATGCTTATGCAAATTGTGAAAATGCCATCTCTAACATACACTACAACAGAGAGAATATATCAATAATGTACATAATTTCTGATGAATTCTACATCCTAGATTTACATTGACTCTTCTAATATGGTAAATTCACTAATAGGTTACACAGATTGAAATGGCGTGTTAGGTTAGGTCGGAATGGGTTGGGCTGGGTTTGGTTTGGCGCGGTCTGGTCTTGTCTGGGCTGGGCTGTGCTGTACTACGCTATGCTATGCCGTGCTGTGCTGTGCTGTGTTATGCTGTTTTGTTTCTGGGTATAATTGCCTTTATCTCCATAACTAATCATAGTGCAATGACAATTCCCGGAATGTCAATATCACGATTTCGTGTTTCCACCTTGTAATAAAATTATACTGGTTCGAAATAACAATAATTTCACAGTGATTTGTTGTCCCCCTCCCACTAAAAAGACTGCAAGGCACCTTTTGAGAAGCGTTAATTGTAATTATAATACTTTCGAGCTGTATAGTTCATGAACAAACTATAAGGCCGGTTTCGGTTTTACACTGCGCATGCTGATCTGTATACCGTAATACTGCTCTGATTTACATATGCGAATTGCTTAATTGCAGTTCTCTGCCTGGAATGCCAGGATTTGCAAACGTCATCTGCAATAATATTGACGTCATCGTATGTATATAGGCACTGACCTCGAACACCAACGCGAAATTTCAAACCACAACGTCAATTAGCATTAACTTTGCTATTTTAGCACATTTAATGGACCGTTACTCACAAACTACGCCACATGAAACTATGTGACACACCTCTGATGCTATCTCTTAAAGTGACCATGTTTACAGGAGCTCGAAACTAACAAGTTTGCGAACAGAAGTACAAAAATACTCATGCTCCCTTGTTATAGCAACAGACTCCAAATGCAAATGCTTCAACTATGAACTTCTGCATAAATGTTTCACCGTATATCCGTCCGTTGGGTTCTTTAACACGTATATATGTACAATGTACACAGTACATAGAGAATGCCGAAGGAAGCCATGCTACCTCCGCCGGGTTTTAGAAGCTAGCATGGTAACCACTACAACACGGAGGACGACAATTCATTCTGAAGAGTTATCCAGAGCATTTCTGTAAACATCTTTGGCAGGGCCGCAGGAAACAATGCAAAGTATCAGATATGGTCCATTCGTATGAACTTCTCTACCTATTCCACAAACAAATTTTCCGTCTCCCTCCGTGGTGTGATGGTTACCATGCTAACTTATTATACCCAAGCTCGCGGATTCAAACCCGGCGGAGGACGATGGATTTTTTTGGGGGTAAAAATCCTTAGCATGGCTTCCTTCGGAAGGGAAATAAAGCCGTTGGTCCCGTGTCGTAGATTTACGGCACGTAAAAGAACATCAAACCTAATAGAGAGGCCTCTGAGCAAAATTAAGCGGTCTTTCACGCCCAATTTAGAATGGAACGCTGAGAAACACAGTAGTTAAAGAGCGTCCATAAATAACACTCCATTTACTTTTTAACAAACGTTCCTTAGAAAATGTCATTCTTTTATCTACGTCATGCTAATGGGGGTAAATATTAGCAGAAATAGTCTTATCTGCTTCCTTGTAAGTAGGAGAGAAATAAGGGAATAATTATGCTAAAGCGATAGTCAAATATTTTAAAAGCTATCGCTATGTAAACAATTGAAATTCGGTCCTCTTTTGCATTCCCGGGAGTAAAACAAGAGAGATGAAACGAAAGTTGACTTTCCGCTTGAAAAAAAGTTCAAGTAGTTTAAAACTGAAACCAATACAATAACAAGGAATATCACGGAAATAAAAAAAAGTACATGACAAAGTGTGTGTTTTAATAAGATTTACGTATTTTGTGTAGTACGTTTCTATCTCTCTCTTACGGTTTACGAGTTATAAAGCAGTCACCTAGAATGAAGAGGTCTTCAGAGGCAATTCCCAGAAAATTTTAAGATATACATTTCGTTTGTCATAAAATATCTTAAACATACGGCATGTTATTCAAAATCACTAGAGCCATTTATGAGAAAATCAAAATTTTCGGAAAATGTTCCATGTAAAGGGTAGTTAGGGGTGGGCTGATTTTCTTGAAAATTTTTGTGTCCAATCCTTGAAATATGCTGAACTTAAAAACCAATTTTGGTTATACACAGTATAACACATCTATGTTATACACAGTACTATGTAGAGCTAACCATTTCAGAGATATTTCATGTTATTGTTTTTATTTTTAAAATACTTACATTTTTCCCAAATGATAAGCCCTCTTCCGTTTCATAACTTTTTTGCTTTACTCCCGACCATAGAAGGAGAACCCGATTTCAGTGACGGTCACATAACGACAGATTTTAAAAGATTTGACTCTGGATTTAGCTTAGTGTATTCCCATTTATTACCTTCTACTTATAAGGAACTAAGTAATAAGACCATTTCTATTAATGTTTATCTTGATTATCATTATGTAGACAAAATAATGATCTTTTGTAGAAATAGCTTGTATGCAGAACAGATGGAGAAATTGATATGAATGGAACCATCAGATTTTTATTGAGGTATGGCGTTGGAATAGCGTTTAAATAAAAAAGTATTGTTTATTATTATTATTAACATATTGGCGTTATTGTGTCCTTTTTTATTTCACTCTTAACAGTCGCATTAATGCGTAATGAGCCGACTGTGTTCTAAAGAATTTAGTCGATTTTATCGCAAACGCGAAAAACAGGTCCTAGCTATTTTTACAAGCTGCTGAGAGAATTACAACAGGAAGTTTGTCCTAGCTTGAAAGCATTCCTTGTAGCCAAACAAGAATGTCACTGCGACAGAAAAACGAAACAAAAAGATGTCCTGTATCATTGGATACTTGCGGCGCTACGTAGACCGAAACCAACCTTCGAGTGATCTATAAATATTATCCCTAGCTGTCGTTTGTTTGGTAGTGCTCAGAGATTTACAAATCTCTCTGTAAGAAGAGCTGGATCACGTACTTCGAATGAGGTTGCCATTGGCGAATATTTATATTACTAAAGGTATCAGCGACAGAAAGGGGAGGGGAGCGGATTTTGAGAGACAAATCCGAACCCTAGAATCCCAGACTAAGAAATTAAGCTAATGCGTTTGAAAAAGTCTGATATGTTTCATTCACATGACTTTTTCTAGCTGTTCCGCAAACAAACTTTTCTTACAAAACATTCTTTTATTTACACATTCTAATCGAGAAAAACATTAGCACAATTGGTCTTATTACTTCGTTGTAAACAAAAGGGAAATAATGGAATACACTAGGCTAATGCGATAGACTTTATCTTTTAAAAGCCGATCGCAATGTGAAACATTTGAAATTCCGTACCTTTTACTTGCCAAGAGTAAACAAAAGCGCCGGTCCCCATGGCCACGCTCGCTAAAGCGTCTCGCTTTGGTGCTTCGTGGGCAGAGGATCGTGGGTTCGAGTCCCCCTTGGGCATGGGTGTTATATGTTTGTGCAATGTGTCTATGTTTGTAAAGGAACAGCAAAACCAGTTATCAGTAAAACCTACGGGGGGAAATGTAAATGGGGATACAGCGCCGGAGTCCTGATCAGACTCCGGTACTGTTTAAAAAGAAAAAAAAAAAAAAAAAAATTGCCTCCCGTTTGATGAAAGTTATAGTAGCTTAAAAGTGAAACAAATAACACGGAACATCTGAGAATGGTTAACTCTATATTGTGTAGTAAGTTTTTGTCTGTCTCTGACGGTTTATCAGTTGTACAAAAGTGATCCAGAATGAAGAGGATTTCTGAGGCCACTCCCAGAAAATTTAAGACATAGTTACATTTCGTTTGTCATGAAAATATATTAAACATATGGTATTTTAATCAAAATTGTTAAGGCCATTTTTAGGAAATCAAAATCAGGGTAGTTGGTCGTGTGACAACCGTGGTAGATACTGAATTTAAATGCCAAGTTTGGTATTTAACCGACTTTGAGCTATGATACCCACAGACACACAAACAGACGCGCACCTTTTTCTAAAAAAGTTGTTTATATTCAGGGGACCTCAAATCATTTCCTGAGAAATCTCGACATCGCATTTTTGGGTGGAATACATTATCTTCTCTAGCTATAATGTGCATTGTGTGTACATGCGTGCTAGAGAAAGTAAATAAGAGCGCAAGCGAGCGTACTTCACGTGACTAAAGAATAAGGATTTCCATTACAATAACTACTTTTAATGATAGGCATACTCAGTTTATACACGTAATAATATACGTGAGAAAATGACTCTTCTTCGCACCTCGCTCAGTAATTTATGTGTCGGCTCCGCAGGTGACCTGCAAACACCAATGAATCATTTCTGAAACACAGCGATAGACTGCAAACTTTAGACTGCTACTCCCAAATAGGCTAGCCTCGAAGCCACTAACAATTCTGGTAATATTGCTGTACCTATAATTTGCTCAGTTGCTGATATAATGGAAAAATCTAATGTGTTACAGTCACGACTTTCTCTAGTTGCTCTGCAAACTTCTTACGAAAGATTCGTATTCTTTCTACACCATGCTAATCGAGATAAACATTAGCATTTTTTTTTTTTTTTTTTTTACTTAGTTCCTTATAAGTAGAAGGGATCTAAAAGAATGTGTTATACTAAAGTGATAGCAATTTTTTTTAAAAGCTGTCGTTATGCGATTGTCATTGCAAATCACTTCTTTGCTTGGCCAGGAGTAGAACAAAAGAAAAACGGACACTTCCTGCCTGAGAAATGTATAAGTACTTTACAATTGAAACCAACAAGGAATATCTCGGAAACGGTTACCTCCACAACAAAAACGTAAAGGACATAAATTGTGTGTTTTGGCAGATCTACAGATTTTGAGCAGTAAGTTTTTGTCTATCTCTTATGATTTTGCAGTTAAGCAAGATTCGACAAAATTCATCCAGAATAAAGAGGTCTTCAGAGAGACTATTCCCAGAAAATTCAAGATATACATTTTATTTGGGATGTAAATATCTTAGTATACGGGATTTTAATCAAAATCGTTACAGGCATTTTTGAGAAAATCAACATTTTCGAAAAAATTTCCATGGAAAGGGTAGTTTCTGATGGGGGAATTTTCTGGAAAATCTTCGTGTCACACGCTTGGAAGATACCAAATCTAAATACCAAGGTTGGCATTTAACGATCTTTTCGTTTTTGAGTTATACTGTCCACACATACGGAGCTTTTTCTAAAATGCTTTTTTTTTTTTTTTTTTGGATTCAGGGGATTCCAAAACATATTTCCTCGTGAAATCTCGACATCGAATTTTTGGGTGGAATACCTATGTGCATTGTACATGCGGGCTAGAGAAAATAAAAATAGGCCTTTTGGATTGGCCACATTGATATAGGTGCATACACACATAAATCATTTAAACTTTAACAACATCATAAGCACGTAGCGCTAAATCTCCGGTGTAATACAGTGTATTTTTGTGACAGAAATATAGCAATAGAATTGTGACTGACCGTCGTCTCATTTGGAATTGTCACACAAACTCTAAATTAAATCTAGCCTATTCCAGATTGCGCTCCTTCTGCATTATCCTTGCCGCCGGTCGTACTTGCGACCACAATGCATCTCTCTAGTATACCTTTTCTGTGTCCTTTACTCACCTACGACTACCTGGTTTGGCGAAGCGCGGCTGTTAGATGAATCACCATGGTGCAGCGCCTAACTTCATCGCAAACTAGACACAGTACCATCCGCAGAACAGGAAACTAACAGAAGTGCAACCCTAGTGTTAAATGGTGGCAACACGAAGCGACCACCGCGAGAGTACGCGGATTGAACTAAAGTATGAAAAAGCACGCACCCGAATGCTTACGTCACCGGTAGTTACAATAACCGTGTTTTCATACCTGCTTAGCTGTCTGACTCAGCTGATCGTGTGTTCTAATATTGTATCGCCACTGATGGCACAAAAAATTAAATACCTGAGCATTTGAGTTTTTGAAATTGCTTCTCAAGGGACTAATTAAAGTTTAGGTAAATTATCTTGATAACCATCTGTAGCAATACAGTATTACAACATGCTATCAGTGGACACCTGATAGCGACTGGTATGAAAAACACATTTTATTTTTTTCATAATTCTTTTTATTTAAAGAGTCTAATAGTTGGTACATAAATCGCGTACATGTAATAATGAGTTATGCAGAGGTTGCGGATTCGGGTCTGCTTTTAAGAATGTTTTATGCCATAATACATAATTGATTTAACTTAATCTCAAATTTTGAGACCGAAGAAAAACTTTAAGCGCCTTGCAATGGTTTTTTTTTTTTTTTTTTACATGCTTCATAGGAAAATCTTTTGTACAAAAATTGCCTCAAAGATGTGTGAACTCGCAAAGAGCTAACACTAGGATGTGGAAATTGACAGAAAAATGGGAAGAGTAACACATATTTGACACTTATTTTTTCTACTGTCTGGAGCACAGCATAATTTGCCACAGTTACATGACATTAAATAATTTTTTCGATTTCTTAGAAAGGAACTTCTGCATACATTATATGCAATAAATATTGTAACAAATGCCTTTATTGACTCAGAATATGGTTACAAATAATGTCTTAATTCACTGCTACAAATCATTCACTCGACGTTAGACAGTTAAGGGCTGCACGCCATCCATGGCTCGCGCTCCACTCATGCCACAGTACAATTCACAACAATTTTCCTCCTTTTTATAGCAAGAAAATGACGTCACAGGAAACTTGTTAAAGGTACTAGAAACCGTGGCTGGAGAAACATCTCGAATATCGGGAAGAATCATTATGTCGTGAGATGAGTCTCACGTTCCGAAGGATCCTATTATTGCGCGCCGTTGTTTACGCATCCAACTGCGATTTCTGACATTTATGCTCCACCGCCGCATACCAACGCGATCATGAGAGTGATCACTAACCGGACGGAATTGTCACAATATCATTAATAACAGTTATACATCATTTAACATTATCAGTGTCTGTATTATGACTTGAACCATTATCAATCGACACAAATAGGCACAGATTATTTCAAGTTCTACATCTATTTTCTTCTCAACTGTAGGAATACTTTTTCGAAATAATGCTCCAATTTTAGAAATAAATTATTAAATTTTGAAAATTTTTGAGTTTTGGAAAGTACAATAAGTAATCATTTTTGCCCACTAATTAGGGCTAGTATTAAAACATATAATATGACAGATCTACTTGTAAACTCATGTTCTGTTAAAGTGGATGTTTGTGTATGAATACTTTCAAAAATACATCACACGGCTCACTTTTAATAGAACAATGAATTTAGACAGCAAAAAAAAAAAAAAAAAAAAAAAAAAAAAAAAAAAAAAAAAAAAAAAAAGTAATATTTAAATAACCATGTAGCTATAATTTTGATATATGGCAAAATCTTTTATTACTGTGTATAATAACTGATATAAATTGTAATAAGATATATTATGTACTGTGGATATTCCAAATTTCACAGGTTTATCACTTTAATAAGCATGAGCCTGCCCATTTATAGTTTTAGTTAAGTGGCAGTTCAAATGCGCCAAATGGAAAATAGAATATATATTTTAAAGCTCAGAATTCATATTATAAGGTTTTTGTTTTTATTAACGCTTCAGTCAAATTTTACAACTTGATATGCTCTAAATGATTAATTGAATACAAGGAGTTAATATCTAAAATCCAAGCCATAGCTATAACATACAGTGCTTATCTTTAAATACATATAGATAGGTAACTTAGGTAACATTTTCATTGCTTGTTTCTTTCTTCCAAATTATAAGAAGTGTTAAGTTCAGTGTTAGTTTTTTTTTGCAGTGTTTAACGCCCGCTTTTACTACTTGTGGCACCGCAGGCGATGACACTGGTGATACATGAAATGAAGATGGAGCACCGGGGCAAACCGGAGAACTCTAAGAAAACCCACCTCTGTGCCGCTTTGTCCACCACAAGTCTCACATGCTTGAGATCGAACCCGGGCCGTCTAGGTGAGAGGCGAGGGGTCTAACCGCTTGGCCACGGCGCGGCCCCAATGTTAGTTAAACATTAAAGATATCGTTGCAAATGCACCAAAGCATCTTGGAATTTAATTTCATTCTCGTAAATACTCTACTTCTAAGGCCACCTTGTAAACTGCGCTTTGCACTGTGCGGCCCTCACCTCAGGCGTCAAGTGTGAATTTTCTCACCTACCTGCAAAGGAAGTTCGCTGTTGCCAAACGTCTCTGTATTTCAACGCGATATTCTACGAATCTATTAAGGATTGTAGATAAGTACTTACCAACTTTCTGTTGATATATATCCCTGGGTTAAAGGATATAGAGCGAGATGGCACCATGGTTACATGTGAGATTTACATTCCGGAGATCTGCGGCTAGGACCGTCCTCTCTTGAGTTTTTTCTTTACTTCCTTCTTTCGTTCTTTCTCTCTGATTTTCCTCAATCTTTATATTTGTTGATAAATGCTGGGGAGACAACTAACCTAAATTTAGACCTTGAAAGTTTTCTACCCAAAATTCCTTTCCTAAATATAATTTCATTGCAGTGTCCGCCGGCTATAGTACTATATGTACTAGTAAAAACGCAAGTTAACCGCTATTAAACCTGGTTTAAACGACATAATCTATACCACATCCATTCTATAGATTACATACTTATACATTCCGTGAAGAACTTAATGTTAATTTAGTATTTCTAAGCGTGCTGCTCAAAATATTGGAATATTACAATAAACAACAGCGAGCATATTTAAAAATTCTAACGTCACAAATGCTTTAAATTTTCATATACCACAATTATACGGTAATATAACTACATTTTTCCTGTAAGGTTTCCCTATTACATGACATCCAATAAGAATATATAGGTCTTGACGGAGTATTTTCAGATGATTCTAAATATACATTTTATTTTCGAGTAAATACTTCATACATGTATTATTTTAATCAGAAATGTTAGTCGTTTTTGAGAAAATAAGAAAGTATAAAAATATTTTCATGCAAATTGGTGCTATAAATGGGGAAGAATTCCTTGAGAGTTTCCACCTTGCATGCTTAATGGTGGCTGACATAGGTATGATTTAATATTATTCCAGTTTTTCGTGTATATACTATGTTATGTACAGACGAAAGACACAGGCACGACGCGTGCAGACCTATTTCTAAAATTGTTATTTTTCTATCAATGAAGATCACAACACATTTCCAGTGACGCCTCGATATCGAATTTTTAGACCTAATGCAATATTTGTTTTACCTTAACTAAATAATGGAATTTAGACCTTGGATAGGAGAGTCAGACTGAAAAAATGCAATGGCATGTTCGGGATTTGAACCACGGATCTCCCGATCTCTAGCCGGTAGTTCTGCCACTGAGCTACCAAGGCAACATGCCGGCATAGCATTGAATTTCTCAACTGACTCACATGTTTCCCGGTAAACCACAAGGTGCTCTCAAATTATTTTGAGATGATAACCCCAAATGGCGACTTATAATACTGTAAGTACTTTAGTCCCAGGATTCATAGTATGGCCAACTATTATGGTCAATTTGTATGTTTTTTTAGACCTGTTAATCTTTGTTAAGCTGAAAAATATACTTCACGGCTGGACCTGTAGCTCATGGTAGAGCATCTGCCTGCTGTGGAGGGGTCTCGGATTCGATTCCCTGCTGAGAGAAGGCATTTTCCTCTAGCTCAGATTATTCCCCATCCTCTCCACAGTCTGGAAGCATGCATGTGTATGTGTGTGATCTAATGATAAAAATTAAAGATGAATAGAAACCTAAGGGCTACAATGCACGAGTTAACCTATTGACGATGAGTAACATGTTTCTCAGAGAAATTCCGTAGGTAGGACCATACAGTTAAAGGCAGGGAATATAAAAGCATGTTTTAATGCATTCGTCCAATGGAGTGGGACTAGTCTCAAAACAGCAACAACGGAAGCGGAAATACAGGCCTTGAGAAGCTTCCTCTTGGTGTAGAACACAGATGATACGTAGAGTAGGCCACTTGTTTTATTTTAAACAGTAAACTACCTAGACCATTAGGCCCTTTAAGGAAATCATTAATAATGATTATAATGACCTAAGCGGATTGTGAAAGTTCCTCTAAAATAATATTGTACGAAATGAGGAACGCAGTGCCAGCGTGATAAACTCGTCAAATATTTGACTTTAAGTTTTTTCCAATAATTCTATGCATCAATATCGATATATCGTGTCGTTATGAACTTTGATGGTAATTTTAATTAGCAGTAACGATTTGCATCACGGAATCTCCTCGTACCAATGCTTTTAGGTTCCTAGCAAAGTACGGATAACATATTAGTTCTTTCATCCTGTATATAAAACAAAAAGCATTTTATATTCATCTATATATCAGAATTAATTTTAGGTGATAATTTCACTATAAGTGCCAACCTCGGTCGATATTGTTGGCAGGAGGTAACAAAGATATTGTGTTTTATATAGAGAATATACTGAGTTTCAAAAGAACAATCCATATAAAAGAGAAACCAGAGAAAACCCACTCCTGCGCCGCTTCGTCCACCACAAATCACATGCGGTCGCCTGGGATCGAACCCAGCCGACTTGTATAGTGAGGCGGGAACTTGTGACGTACCTTATGTACTGGTCTGCGAAGCGATCAGATCACACAATAAGACCTATATTTTTAGCACAGTACTTGTCAATGCTGTAAAAATATAGACTAGCAAACAATACACTATCTCATTCGGTTTCACTAACATCGGAGTCTTTAACAACAGAGACATTGTTTTTCATTTTCTCTTTTTTTAAACGATGGTTTAATAGAATACTTTTTAGCACATTCTGTAATCTCAAAATAAAACATCAGCTTTTTAATATCCTACCTCTCTTTTTGCTGAATGGTTTTAATGTTCCGATAACACAGCACCATCTATTGCCCTGAAGTATTTTTTCCCCAAGTCAGAAAACTTCCACGTCTTTTGACAACCCAGTAAAAGTATATTTTAATGAAATGGGAGAAATAGTTGATGTTGCTGTAGAATACATTTAAATTCATTGCTACAGGCTTTTCTTACAAATTATATTGTTGAATCGTAAAACTGTTTTGATGAATGTATAGATGAAATAAATTAAAAGGTAAAATCATATTTGGAAATTATTGTGAAGCCAATAATCAGATGTTGCCCTTTAGCATCATGTAGAGAACTGCTTGATATATTCAAACCCGTCAATTTTCGAAGCTTTGCAGTTAGCGAGTTTGCAAAAGTGGAGTTTTCGTGAACCTTAGATTCCGAAATGCAAACTGGATTTGAAAAAAGAATCCAGGTTACTCTCTTTAGCTTCGAAAGAGGAATGTTTTTAATGATAAACAGTTTCACATCGGATCTTGAGCTACCGGCACGCGTCATTCAAAGCGTCTTGATCCGCAGGCTAGGATTGGAGTTGCTTCATGTTAGGTTAAGTTTACCGACTCCCGTTACTTGAATGCATAGGAGATGTGACCAAATTTATTTTAAATGTTGTTCAAATTGTCCTCAATTTAATAAAATCCACTGATTCCAACTAACTGCTGTATGTTTGATACTCTGATACCTCTAAGGCGTCATAAAAACTGCAGAAACAATTTGACAATTTTAAGCGCATCGGTGAGACAGTAGTATGTGGGAATCGATTGTGCATTCTGTTAAATGTAAAGCAGTTTGAGCATTATCTGTAATCACCATTTGTTCACATCCCGATACATTCAAATAACGGAAGTCCAAAAACATATTCCCAATAAGGACGTTTACATTGTTTACAACTAGGATGATGCAAAGTATGAACGTTATATGATTAAATATATTTTAAGGATGTTTAAATAGGGATAGCCGGTCATGAATGCCAACTTTCCGGTTGGGAGAAGCGCGATGCTTAACACATCATCCCCGGTATTAGTTGGGTAATCGCCCATCTCTGGGCGTGAGACCAGTAGTTGGGTTGGCAGGGCCTGGCCCCCACTTGGGCTGTAGTGTCATGGAATTTGGGCAGGAATGAGCAATTTACAAAGAGAATATTGGCAGAGTTCGGAAATGCTAAGAAGATATTTAAGTAGTGTAAGAATGTATGCATCAACAAAAGACAAAGACTCTCTTAAAATGTTATGTAACATAATTCTTGTTTATAATGGGCCAACCAAGGACCACAATATTCAACTGTTGCGTGGGATGGATGTTGATATTTGCCAAGCAATCACGCATTCTCTGGCTGTGTTGCTTCTTTCACTCCTTTGTCCAGAGGGCAGGGCGGTGCCGTGACTGATTGGTTAGACGGCTCACCTTTCATTAAAGTGGCCGGGGTTCGATTCCAGGGCACCGTATATGTGATTTGTGGTGCAAAAAGCGGCGTTTGGGCGGATTTAATCCGGGTTCTCCGTATTCCCCGCCATTCATTCTACCACCTACTCCATTATCTTCTTTCATTTCATCAATTTCACCTTCATTTTATATCATATTTTCATTCCCATATGAGACATCGTGTTGACCACCCTTTCTGCTACTCTCGCTGAGTCGCCCTCCATGTTTTATGGGTAAGATCCTCTGGTCTCAAGCTCCCACCTGGCAGAGGGTGATGTTGTTTTTTTTTTCGGGCGTAAAAATCATTAGCATGGCTTCCTTTGGAAGGGGAGTAAAGCCGTTGGTCCTTGTAAATTTACGCCACATAATGGAACCTCAAGCCTGATAAAGTGGCCGCTGAGCAAAATTTAGCGGTCTTTCACACTCAATATAGAATGGGACGCTAAGAACCGCAGCAGTTAGAGCGTCCGTAAATAAAACTCATTTAATTTAATTTTACTCTCGCTCTCAGAGTAGGTCTGCTCCTCAACAAGCATCTGACCCCAGGCACAGGCATGAAGTCCTGAAGGGTGTAAATCAAAACATAAGAGGGGGATAAAAGAGAGCGTTTGTCTTATTTCGGGGTGGTTTGTCCTGGAACTTGGTTTGCGTAACCAAATTCCTCATAGACGGTCGGTCTTTTAATTATTGATATTGATTCTAAAAGACAGTGGTACGTTAATGATTGTAGTGCTAGGGCAAGAGAAGAGAAGAAAAAAAAAATACATTTTTGTTTGTTATATACGCTGCCAGTTGTCAGGATCAATCCAGCGCCGCCGGTGTGCCGGAATTTTGTCCCGCAGAATTTTTATACATGCCAGTAAATCTACTGACATTGGGCTGTTGCTTCTAAGTATACTTAAAAAAAAAAAAAACATCGGACAGGGCTGGGTTTGAACCCGAGAGCAAGAGATGAGATTTCGAGGCTGAGATTAGGAGTATAGGGATCCAAAAATCCCAGAAGGGAGGATCAAAGAGGACAGGTTTGTAAAACAGAAGAGGAATTGAAGCTCTGTACTGGAACAAAATAATGGTGGTTGTACTTAAGCCAGAATGGCTTAAAATGAGCAAAGTAATAGTATGTAAGAGAATTATTATACATCACATATTAAGTTACTATAATTAAAAAGAAATGGACTTGGTCAAAAGATTAGAACTTATAATAAATTAAATGACAATGAATGATATAATATTATGTTTTATATTTATTTTTCTCGTTATGGTTTGGTGAAGCACAAGGCGTTGATACCAGCCAAAACCCAGTTTGTAGGTATGCACAAATAAATGTGTAAATAAGTAACACGAACACGAAGCGTCTAAATGATATATCTGAGACCTTTCAAGATAAAACATGCGTATTTTTATCATCCCTGAAAATCTGCAAATAGCTTATGTAATACCGAACAAGTCGAGTGACTTGTCCTTCAAGGCCACAATGAGGAAAATGGTGTAATCTGTCCAAGTTCTGTTACACCGAGGCTGTGTTTGATTTTATTTCCTCCATCATTCCTGAAACGTAAACAAAGCTTTTTGGTACCTGATATTCCACATAGCTTCATTAACATGACTCAAAATTAATGATAGAATGACCCTCTTGTGACGATTAATTGCGACATATCTGCTCTACTGTAAGATCCTCAATGATCAAATAAGGGTGAGAGGTCATAATGTAATACTGATCTGTTTTTCCCCAATACATGGACAGTAGTTTGATTCCCTCGTGGTTCAGTGTAGTGCCAGCGGATAATGTCAAAAATTTTGGCCATTATGGCAGGGATGTTAACTGACATATTATAGTATATTCGGGTGATTTCATGACAACTTTTGAGACGTGATATTAGAATCAAGTGAAACGGCTTTTGCTGAACATTTAGCTTAACTATTAAAGCTCCAATCAATAGCCGAGATTAGGCAATTTCAACCGATCGCGGTCATCTGACTGAAGCGATATTGTGGAAACATCATATCGCAGCTGATGTTCATTTCTTTGAAATCTTATTCAACACCTAACGTTCATTCGTTTAATCTCCTATGTTGAATATTGGTAGCAAGGTGACAATCCAGCGAGCCAACTTTAACTTTTAATAACTGTCAGTTCCACAATTATACTTTAAATTAATCCAGTTACAATATTTATTTAAAGTTTTATCCAGTTCATAATGCATTCAGTTAAAAAAAAAAGCGTGAAAATAATCATTATTTGTATTTTTTTTTTGTATGAGATGAATGCAATATCTTAAATAAAATAACGTTTGTTGCTATTTCATGTATTAGTTATTAAAAGCTGAAATAAAATAAGTGTTCCCTATTTCTATTGTTACTATTGGTGTTCGTATTTTGGATGTAGACACGGTCGGCAATATCACAATTCAAGAGGCAGAGAAGAAAGAAAGAAAAACAAAATTCGGTATATAAACATGGTCTACCATTTGAGAATTAATGTAAGTATTGCAATCATAATCTGATAAAATGTCCCATCCTATATGTTATAAATTATTAATAGTCTATTTTGCTGCATTGTCTTTTCAAATACAATTTTGTCCCTTCGCTCCGGTCGTGAATTTTCGACAAGATGAAAACACTCATGGTATTAAACAGAACTCCATGGCGCGACAGTCCAAAAGGGACCTTGGCCTACCGCCCGGCCGCTGCATCCCCCATCTCGGCCCGAAGGCGTCATGAATGTTGTGCAATACTGAAGGGTGAGACGTGATCACTGCCTCGAGACCCCCCGGCCAGTTGATGCGATCTGGAGCCGCTACTTCTCAATCAAGTAGCTCCTCCCAGGAACCTCACGAGGCTGAGTGCACCCGTACCAGGTCTGGAACATACAAGTTGTGACATTTTCGTTTTTCACAGTTGCCGTTCTGTCTCTTAAAACTAAGTTACGCCCTAGAGAAAAACCTTTAGCTGTCAGCATTTGATGTCGGTAGCCAAAGACAAGGATTTTTCACGAAAACGTGGTCCCACCATTTGCTTTCAGTGCCAAGACTACCGTTACCACATCTAACTTGCTACAATAACCACCATGGCTTAGCTGTTCAACAATGGTACAAAGTTCTTTGTTACAAAGAAGGGATCAGAATTCATACAACTAGTTTTAAGTGCATTCAGCTGGTTAAATGCTCCCATTATTATTATTATTATTATTATTATTATTATTATTATTGTTGTTGTTGTTGTTGTTATATTATATTATTATTGTTATATTATATTATTATCGTTATATTATATTACTATTATTGTTATATTATATTATTATTATTTCACCTATTTTTTCCATGATGGAGTCAAAATTATACATACGTTCTGCAGGTACGATTGCTTTGCTTACAAGGTGACCACTCTCTAACATTTCACATTTGGCTCTCTAATTCGGGATAAAGCAAGGTGAGATACAGGATTTTCTTTATATTTAAATTCTAATGTTGGATCCGTTACCAGCTTACAATTTTCAGAAACAAATGTTTCCTGCATTTCTACAATCTCGCAGCACTTGACTTCGTTTATATGATCATTTAACTTGCTTTGCACAGAAAGTGAAAGTTTTTCTTTTCTAGAAAAGAAATCATCATTTCCATTAAAATAGTTAGCAAGGTGCACTACTAAATATAACCCGTTAGATCATCTTGTGTGTACAGACAATGGGAGTAGTTTAGCTGCTAAATTTGGGTGCTTTTCAGTGAGGTATTGTTTTTATTCGTTTTTTTTTTTTTTTTTAACTTTCCTGCGTTCCAGAATATATTCTAGCCCTGTAACAACACTGTTTAATTGATTCAAAATTTTCTGCCATACTTAATCTAATAGATTCAATCGTTTTATAGTCGGCCACCCTCCCCGCATATAGGACGAACACCCCCTAGGAGTTACAAGCGGATACCTAGGAGTAAAAAGTCTGTCGGGGAGCCAACGGCACGAAAGCACGGAATGGAGAACCTAGAACGAGTGGTCGGTCCGTAGCCAGACATAAGCGTGAGGAAATGGATATAGGATTCAATTTATGGCACCAATATGTTAAACCAAATAAAAATAGATTATTTCTCGAGAAACATTACGCTCGAACATATGAAAAATTCCCAAAGTTTTCCAAAAGATAAACCAAATAAATAATTTCAAAATTGTGTTAAATGCATACCAAACATGTTTATTTTTAATTCAGCAGCTTTCTCAGTTATCGTTAAAAATATAAACTCTTGTCTATGATAATGGGGCTTCCGCGCGTTTCATTCTTTCATCCAAAAATTATTCGCCCTCATTTCGAAAAATACTAGCACTCAATAATGTTTGCCGGAGCAGTGTTTACATGAACTCTTAGCATGAATTGATGTCAGATAAAATTCTACTTATTTTATACATAAACTTATTGGTTGTGTTACTAGCGTGGATTGATATATAAGATAAAATTCTACTTAGATAATTTAAACACAAACTATTTGGTTGTATTACATGAGCTGCATTACTTCAGAATCATTAGACACAATACTGCAGAATATTTTAAGAACCACAGCACCTGTTGCTGGGCCTCAGCTTTGGTTATCAAAATTACACAGTATGCGGCAGACATATTCTGAAGGTTGGACCAAATACATTGTTGAGACTTCATTAATACCATTGCCCCATTAAGGAGATGTATGACTGAAAGTTTGAAATTCCAAACTAATTGCGCTAGCCTTATTTATACCACAAATGTAATATAATCAATAAGTTACAGGGCAAATTTCATCAATTTTACTCTGATGGTGTGGAATTTATGGCCAAATTTGTTTAGGTTCTTGTCACGTCACTAAAAAAGTCCCTTCTGACAAAAACATTAAACATTTGGTCTAATATTTTAACTCTAGGTTAAAAATACTTCTAGTTTTTTAAATTTCTGTAAGTTTCTTTGTCTCTCCTTTAGTTTAGGCTCCAAAATGTTTTAAAGTTATGAGTGTGCTTTTTCTTTTTCTCATAAAAATATAACTTTTGTGTTTGGAAATTGAAAACATTTGCTTAAATACATCTGAGAGTAAAACCTAGGGCAATTCTTATTCAATGTACCTCTGTGAACATGTACAGCAAGTTTTATTTGTGTAACAGAAAAACTGCTCCGCAAGGAGCATTATACGGGAAGAAAAATTCTGAAAATATGAATAACGAGAAAACAAGGAAATGTTTGAATGCATGGCTCACATTAAAATCCACCACCAGGTTGGTAGGTTGGACCCTTAGCTTTCTTTTTCCTCTTCTGCTGGCTTTTCTGTCCCTTTCTTCTTGCATTGCTGCTTAACTTCTGCATTACTTTGCATGGTGTGAATTAGATCTCGTCAAACTGAAGTTTTTCTTGCAAAGTCCAGGTTCACCTATAATGCTGCACTGTAGCTCCAGTGACTTAAGGGATTTAAAAATGGCGGCTAGTGGCCAATAATGCTCTTTTTGTATTCAGGAATGTTTAAATTATTTTATGGAATTAAAATAAAAAAGTGAATATATTTTTTTCCATTAAAATTTCAGCTATACATAAATTTAAGGAAGCCCTATATTTAAACCAGGCGCGCAACTGTGCACTGCCATTCATAGTCCAGCATGGAAAATTTATGTTATTGGTGTCCTCCAGTTGGATAATAAACAAGAGAGCACTCCGAGATTTTATGTGCAGCCTCCAAGAATTACGAACTTTGATCTTACACTCAGTAATAAAAGATAAAACAAAAAAACAAAAACGTGCAGATATCATTCAGTAGCTTCCACATGCTTGAGAAACGGCATAATGCGAATCTTAGTTATTTTAAGTATAGCAGTTGGGCTGTTCCTCTCAGTTGTGCTGAAGTACGACTTCCTGTGTGTGTTACAGCATGGAGTACCTCCTGGAGCAGATGTTGGCGGTGTCGGCCGTGGTGGGCATGGCTTCCTACATCATCTACAAGTTCCACGTAAAAAATGTTGAAGAGTTGCTGCTTGCACAAAAGTGCACCTACGCTACAGGACCTATGACTTTGTACTTCTATGATACTTTCGAAATTCATAAAGTCATAGCTAAATACATGGTAAGTTGCTTTATTTGTGTTTTCTGCATTTTATACCAGCTTATCTGAAAAGTACACTTACACTTCAGCAGTTACGGTAATCATTAAGCTAAAGATCAAGTTCAATTTAGAATGTATAATTCACGAAAGAATTACCTTCGGAAATCGTAGGAGATCCAATTTTTGTAGCGTAGAGGTGAAAAAACAAAATCACAAAAGATTTTCACCTCTCCTTTACAATTACATGTTCCAACACATATGTATATAATTGCTCTGCTCCTCTAATATAAATATGGAGCCAATATTCTCTTCTCGGTATCGCTATCGCCTCCCAATCCCAATCAAATTAATAGGTACTCAAAACGTTACGTTACACGAAATTGTGTTTACTTCAGCGCTTAAAATAACCCCCGTTTAACCCTTATGAGTACACCGAAGTGATAAACGTGATTTTCTAAAGTACTTTAGGTAGAGTTTTAATGTTTTTGTACAGGCATTACTGGCAACGAAATACATATTCATACAAAGTTTCATTCAAATATAACTTTTCATGTCGGATATATTAATTTATTCTCTTTAATTAGCTAAAATGAAAATCTATCTTCTCCTCCTACAGATATGAGCTACATGCACCATTTTTTAAAACTGCATTTATTAATACCGTTGTAAGAAATTTTTTGGTTCAAATTTTCCTACAGCAGATAGTATTTCAAATATTATATATAATGTTATATATAATTTATATTATATATAAAATCACAAAGTTGGAAAAGTGCAAAAAAAAAAAAAAACAAAAAAAAACAGCGCCTGATACACAAATTAATTTTTAAAACTTAGTATATGACAAATATAAAAAAAAAAAATCCAATCAGATGTTTCATTACACACATTCTTCATGATTTGGGAAAATATTTCTGACCTCTAATTTTATTTTTGCGGGGGATGATAGATTTTTAATTTGGGAGAGGGGGAAGAATCTGAAAAAATGGCTTTAAAGATTTAAATGGAGTCATTTAACTAGTGCAGCGCTTTAAAATTGCTTACAAAATATGTTACATCCGCTCTAGGAGAATCAAACTTTGCAAATATATAAAAAAGTCCCAAAATCGACTTTCCTGACCAAAAGGGCTAAAAATAGAGCACCTGAGGTCATGATACGAACATGTGACATACCTCAATGTGGTGCATAGGCGAAACCTTAACCGAGATCTTAATATTCACCCAGCGATTATCAGATATGTTTTAAAATATTTCATATAAATTACTGTGAATGGAAGCTTTAGTTTCACATTTAGTAAACTTTCCTTTGGGCAAACATTTTACCTTTAAGCAGCTCTTTATATTGACAAAAATATTGCCACTGTTTCAATTTGCATTATTTTTTAAACTAACTTGAGGCATTAATGGGATATAATCCGAAAAGTTGCCCTGAAATGATCCATAATTTAGCAAGGGATAGGCTTTAGATACTGAAAGGGTGATAATTAGAAACACTTTGGGGTCACATCTCTAATCTAATCCAGTGCGGGAGACTAAAATAGTATCAATAAGCTGATATCAGAGAGCATGTTATAGCCTTTTTTTATTGTTGCATTTATATCCCGACTTAACTGCTTGCTACTAGCGGCGGCATTTCCCTGAAGAACATATTGATTGCCTATCGGCGATGGTGTTAACTTGAGTAATGTTTTTGTCGTTAGTTTTATATTTTCTGTAAGTATTCTTTACATCACACACACACACACACACTCACACACACACACACACACACACATTAGCACTTCTAGATTCTGGGGAGGATATGGAATTGTCTGGGATAGAAAAAAATTCCCGGCCTTCTGCCGTGAATCGAATCCGGGATCCCTAGCCCAGAAGGCAAGAGCTTTACCGACTGAGCTACGGGGCCAGCCGTTAAAGCATTGTTGCTCCTGGTACTGTGGCAAGAGGAGCGTGTGTTCTTGTTCTCCCTTCCCCCCGCAAGCCCTTACCAAAGCATCCCGGAAACGGAGTTACGTCACGTCACGCGACCGCAATGAATTAGATTTACTCGCGGATGGGTTCCCCAGACACTGGGGCAGAGCACCGTACGTAGGCTCTTGGGGTCCATTGCGACTAAGGTGAATCAAAGGAGGGAGGGATGAAGGGAAGAGTCCCGAAGGGCGACCAGATGATATGAGCCCCAAGATTGTACAAGGTCCCCGGGCCCAGCCCAGAGTCCCGAGTCTCTGGCTGTTCCCCGAAAGAACTCGATTGAGCGGTTCCGCGACGACGCCAGGAATAAACCTCTGTAGTGCGCAAGCCACTATCCAGTCACAACCCGCCAAACACCGTCGCCTGGTCCTTCAACCCTGATACAGATGACAAGGAAGTGATGAGAACAGGAAAAGATGGCAGTAACTTCGGAGAAGGTAATGAACCTTCCCAGCATTCGCTGGCAACTCAGCAAAATCTCTGAAAAAACCCATGGTCAGTAAGCCCGGCCACGGGACTCGAATCCACGATCTCCCGAATGCGCGCTCGCTAAAGCGCCTCACTTTTATGCTTCACCGCACAGGGAAAAGTGGGTTCGAGTACCACGTTGGGCATGGCTGTTTGTGAATGTGTACATGTATGTGTATTTATCATAAAACAGAAAACGGTTAACAAAGGAAATTTAGGGAAAAAGAAAGACAAGAGGCATAATAAAAAGGAATACAGCGCCGGAGTCCCGACCAGACTCCGGAAAAAAAACAAAAAAAAAAAAAAAAAAACGTAGCACCATCCCGCTGGGTACGAGTACGCGATGCTTACTAATGTTGACTTGGCTGAACTTGGGCTTAAGACATTATTATTATTATTATTATTATTATTATTATTATTAATGTTATTGTTATTATTATTATTATTATTGCTGCTGTTATTGGTATGAATGTAGCAGAGTATGTGTTTATGTTTACCACTGGAACAAGATTATACATTTCATCGATGTTTACGTAATTTTATTATCATAATGCGATAGTGTTTTTTTTTTCACTGGCAGAAGTAAACAGAGTAAACTAGTGACGTAACACTCAATGATGCGCGCGTCTCCCACAATGGCGGGTGGAGGGGGTGAAGAGTTAACTAGATACCTCGTCATCTAAGAGAATGGAGCAAGCTACGAGTAGCTAGAAAAGGATGCGTGAAATGTAAATCACTTTAATTCGCTGCAGCAAACGTTGTACATCACGTCAAGTAAAGATGGAGAGTTTAATTTTTCGCACCTCGCGATGTGTGATAACTTCCTCTGCTGCGTGTTCAGTGGAAAGCTGTCCGTTAGAGGAAGTACTCGAGAACATACCTCAAGAACAGGTATTTACAGATTTCCACAAATATTTATTAAAATATGGTCTGTTATGTGCAAACATGATACTTTTTTATTTTATTTTACCAACTATCGTTTATTTCTATATATGCTGCGTCTAGTAAATAGGGGAAAGATTATATTCTACCAAGAAATTCGATACCGAGATTTCACCGGAAATACACGTTTTGAGACTCCTGAATTCAAACAAGGAATTTCATCTATGAATGGCATAACTCAAAAAACGAAAGGTAGTTACAATCAAACTTGGTATTTATGTTCTGCGTCTTCCAAGGATGTGAGACAACGACACCCAAAACTACATTTTTCAAACCTTTTTATTTTTTCCAAAAATGCCTCTAACGATCTTGATTAAGTTTAACTTATTTTCATGTTAAATTAAACGTATATGTTGAATGCTTTGGGATTACCTTGTGATCTCCTGTTCATTCTGGATGATTTTTGCATAATCGATAAACCATAACAGGTTAAGACAAAATCTTACTTCTACTCTAGAGGTCGTTAAAGCAGACAATTTATGTGGCATACATTTTTGTTGTTGTTAAATTAATCACTTCCAGATATTCATTATTATTAGTTTACATTTTCCAATATTTATATTTTTCTGAAATAGGAAATAGTTATTTGTTTTGTCTCCCTGTCATGCAAGGAGAACGGAATTTCAAAGCCATCACATAGCGACCCATTGTTAAACGACTTGACAATCCCTTTAGCCTAGTATGTTCCCTTGTTACTCTTTACACTCAAGGAAATATGTAATATATCGATTTCTGCTAATGTTTATCTCGATTAGGATAAAGCAGATATAAGAATATGCTTTTGTTAGAATAGTTTATTGCAGAAAATATAGAGAAAATCAATTGAATGTAACACTTGACATTTTCTTTTCGTAGCTTCTATAAACTATCCTTAGGAACGCACTTTTTTATTGAATTCATGTTAATTAAGGTAAATGTTTGCAGAAATATTACCGAGGATTTCGTTGTAGGCAGAGGAAAATAAATCAATAGTCAGATGTTTAAGGGACACTGGGAGCGAAATTTCAAGTGTAGGTAATTTTTTTATAGATTTTTCGGAAAGTTTTACTGTTATTGTATTGTTATATTAACACGAATACCAAATTTGATTCAAATTGGATAAATCCTTTAAAACATATAGATTATTTCATAAATTGTGTTGTATAAATATGTTGTATGATCAAAATATGCCATGCGCCTCAAAATTTGAGAAAATTGGTTGGTATTTTCTGAATTGGAGCTTTGAACCACAAACAGTTACTTTAAATTGGGTCATTTCAGTAACTTTGGGTACTGAATTAATATTTACTTTTTAAAACGTTGGAAATTTTACTTTATAAAATTAGTAGTTTTTTCACACAAATATACCGTTTGAAAAGTTACTATTGGTATTAGGGTAATTTTCCTCTTTATAACATTACAATAAATATTTCTACACATTCTGGGAAATTTTAGTTGTATTAAACAAAAACTAAGACGCGTGAAACATTTTGAATGTGTGAAAATGCAGTTTTGAGAAAAACGCTGTTTAACGAAATAATATGCTAGGAAACAGGTGTATTGTTAAATGGTTATAGAACCCAAAGCAAGGGGAAGACAGCTAAATGTTGATCTTCTGTAAATGGCCAAAAGCTTCAACAACTATTTGTAGTAAAAAAACTGATGTGTTACATTCACATGACTTTCTCTAACTGTCCTACAAACAGACTTCATACAAAAGACTATTCTTCTTTCTACACCATGCTAATCGAGATAAATATTAGCAGAATCTACTCATTTCTTAAGTTCTTTATGAGTAGAAGGGAACTAAGGGAATGTGCTATGCAAAAGCAATAGTGGAATGTCGTAATGCGATTGTCATTGAAAATGGGTTCTTTGCTTGGTCAGGAGTAGAAAAAAAGAAAAACGGACACTTCCTGTCTGAGAAATACATTTTAAAATTGAAACCAATAACAATGAATATTTTGGAAACGGTCAAATCTACTGCAAAAATAAATATAACATAAATTGTGTGTTTTAGCGAGGTCTACATTTTTGTGTAGTAAGTGTTTGTCTATCTCTTACGGTTTAACCGTTATGCAAAAGTCTGCAAAAATCAACCAGAATAAAGCGCTTTACAAAGGCTATTCCAAGAAATTTCAAAATATGCATCTTATTTGTATTGCGAATAACTTTAATGCATGAAATTTTAATCAAAATCGTTAGAGCCATTTTAGATAAAAGCAAAATATTCAAAAATGCTTCCAAGTAAAGGGTAGTTTTGGATAGGACATTTTCTTGAAAATCTTCGTGTCGCATCCTTGGAAAATACCAAACTTAAATGCCTCGTTTGGTATTTAACAGTCTTTTAGTTTTTGAGCTATGCTGTCCACAGACACACATAAATATATACACGGACCTTTTTCTAATTTTGGGGGGGATTCAGAGGGTCTCAAGACATATATTTCCGGCGAAATCTCGAGTTTTTGGGTGCAATACAATACCTTCTCTATACACTATTTGCATATATAGTACGTGTAGAGAAGGTAAAAGGTAGTGCTCTACTTTTTTAACCGAAAGTAATCAACATTTACCTCGCAGTGTCCCTTGAAAAGCCAGTCGCTGTATTTTAACAGTGAAAACACACACACACACACACACACACACACACACACACACACACACACACCAGGGGTTCCCAACTAGTGGGCGTATAACGGTTTTAGGGGGGGCACAGAACGTGGTAAAATTGTTATACAAGCTCGATAACACTGTTGTACATTGTTTTAAAATGTTAAGGATTAGGGCACGTTATGTAACTAAAAACAGTGGCTCCTTGAATTTCCTGTTTACGTTCTTCTCGCAAGCCCCGACACATAGTGTGCGAGATAACCTTAGCCGTCAGAAATCCCATTGCTGTTGACAATGATGCACTGCCAGAAATTTTGCAAGCCATAGAACTGACCAGTGATACCAAAGCAAAATACAATTTTAGAACTTTAGGTCCGGAAGATTTTAAAAATAATCATATTGCATTTTATTCTCAAACAACCAGAGTCGCGATGTCTGTTATTATGCCATTTTCGTTCACATATTTACGTGAATCGAAATTCTCAACTTTAGCTGTAACAGCGTTCTTGACTCGAGTCACAACTGATCTTCGTTGTGCATCGTCAAATTTGATATTACATTCGAGGTCTAATCAAGCGAAAACAGTTTCAATCTTCTCAGAGACACGATAAATGTCTTAATTGCTAAACGGGTTCATAAACAACGTAACTTGGTTAATCAATACTTACTCTAATTTATATATATTTTGACTTAACGTCCTTCAACGTGGTTAGTCATATCGGACGAAGAATGAAATTGGTGAAATGATGCTCAAATGATTTCGGGGTCCACGGAGCTTAAAGTTTACTCGACATTCGCCTTATTACGATAACCTTATCCAAGTAACTCGCCCTTAGCGACATTCGAACTCGCGACCTGTTGAATGTGAGGCAGACACGCTACCACCACACTACCCAGGCGGGCTTGTGTGACATTGTTTGTAAAACTGTGTCTATTTAATGTTGTGCTTTATTGCCCTACTTTATATTCTTTCCCTCAAATTATTGAAAAATGGCAGGGGGGTAGTGAATTACTGCACCTCAGATGAGGGGGAGCATCAAAAGGACAAGGTTGGGAGCCTCTGCTTTACGTATTAGGATCCCTTAAAATAATTAATAACGAATGTCTTGGAATGACTGAATGCTACGAAGAATCTATTTAAATAAACTGCTTTAAAGATTCTATGCACATTTTTCTCTTTCCCTTTGGATAATACATATGTGAAAATTTCACCTGGTAGTCATTAAACGCTATAAAACTGAAATTTGGCAATTCCACAATCACCTAGATAGCTTGCTGAAATTGATACCAGTTACCTATTACGTGCAATAACAGTGATATTTTTACCATGTTTCAAAACTCTAGCTTGTATGGTTATTTAAATAATAATTGTTATTCTTTAAATACACTGTTGTAATAAAAATGCTACACACAATGGATTTCTAAAAAAATATTCACATAAAATTCAACTTATGCACTAAATGAGCTAGCAGATAGAGCGATCGCATAATATTTTTGTGCTAACCACTAATTCTTGCAGAAAAATTATTACGTTTTGCACTCTCAAAAGCTCTTGATTTTTTAAAAGGTTATAATTTATTTTTCAAAATGGGTGCATTATTTCGAAACTTTATGTGGCAGTTTTCTTTAATATACATTTGACAGTTAAAAATGTGGATAAAAATCCAATGTTTGGATTCACATGCCTTTCTCTATCTGTTAAAATTAAATTCAGTAACATGGAAAATCCTGGGAATGGTTAGTTTTACAATATATAAATAAAATAAAAAATAAAAGGAACAGAAGCTTTATATGACATAATTTATGTTTTAAAGAGATCTACATTTTTGATGCAGTAAAATTTTGTCTATCTCTTATGGTTTACCAGTTATTAAAAACTCACTCAGAATGAAGAGTACTTCAGGGGCTATTCCCAAGAAATTCAGAATGCACATTATATTTGCCACGTAAACATCTTTAATGTACGGCCTTTTAATCAACATCTTTATGAGTCATTTTTTAGAAAATAGAATATTTTGAAAAATGTTCTATGTAAAGGGTAGTTGGGGTGGGGGACTTTTCTGAAAATCTTCGTGTCGCATCCTTCGAAGATACTAAATTTAAATGCCAAGTTGGTATTTAACCGACTTTTCGTTTTTGAATTATGCTGTCCACGCACACATACACAAACACTGACATTTTTGTTGCATTCAGGGGACCTCAAAACATGTATTCCGGTGAAATCTGGGTATACAATTTTTGTATGGAATACAATACCCTCTCTACCTACTTTGTATATTGTGGATAAGTGCTAGAGCTAGTAACAAATATAATGTGTTATTTTCACATGACTTTCTCTATAACAAACTATTCTTATAAAAGCTTATTTTTCTATCTACTTCACGCTAATCGAGATAAGCATTAGCAGAAATGGCATTAGTAGTTAGTTCTTAAGTAAGGGGAATAAGGGCATGCATTAGGCTAAAGTGACAGTCAAATCTTGTAAAAGCTGGTCGCTATGTGAAGCAATTGAAATTCGGTTCTCTTTTCATTCTCGGAAATAAAACAATATAGTAATTATACGAAAGCTGAATTTTCCGTTGAGAAAAGTTTACGTGGTTAAAATTGACACCAATAACAATGAATATCTCGGAAACGTTTAACTCTACAAAAGATGTTTTTGATATAAATTGTATGTTTTAATGGGATTTATATTTTTGTGAAGCAAGTATTTGTCTCTCTCTCTTGTGGATTATTAGGCATACAGAAGTCATCCAGACCGCAGAGATCTTCAGGGGCTGTTCCCATAAAATGCAATATAAACATTTCGTCGAGTTTGTCATGAAAATATCTTGAACATTTAGCATTTTAACCATAATCTGAAGAAAAAAAATCAAAATTTTCGAAAAATGCTCCATGTAAAGGGTAGTTAGGGGTGGGAAAATTTTCCTGAAAATCTACATGTCGCATCCATGGATGATACTGACCCTAAGTACCAAGTTTGGCATTTACCCGATTTTTCGTTTTTGGGTTATGTGTCCAGCACACTCACACACACACACATACACACACACACTCACTCTGTCCTTTTTCTAAAAATGCTTTTTTTTATTTAGGGGCCCCAAAACATGCATATCGGTGAAATCTCGTATCGAGCTTTTGGGTTGAATACGGTATCTTCTCTAACTACTATGTGCGCTGTGCATAGGTGCTTGAGAAAGTAAAAATTGGTAGAGGATTTCATTGTTTGTTTATTTACTTTTATTTTATTTATTTACTTTTATTGTAGCTTAATTTCCTTTAACTTGATCGGTCATATCCGCCGATGAATGAAATCGGTGAAACGATACGCAAATAATCTAGGGGTTCATGGAGCTTAAAATTGCACGACATTCGTCTTCTCAGGATAAGAGAAAACACCGGGAAAGCCCTTACCCGGGTAACTCACCCTAAACGAGCCCGCAACCTCTTGAGTGTGAGATTGCATTGTACGGAGCATCTTGAGTATGGGAAAATGCTGAAAAAATATTTACGAATAAAACAAGGTTTAAATTTGGGCATGCCTATTCAGTTAATTAGTAGTTCAAATTGAGCTGACAACCGAGCGAGTTTCGGTCATTAATTTGTAAACCTTCAAACAAGAATGAGTTCGTGTATTTGGACGGGCCAGTTGGGTATAGCCAATGCCCTCTGGAATTTACAAACCATGATGTTGGTGGAACCGACAGCCGACAGGGACGCTTAGTTGCACTTATAAACAAACATACGTGCTTACGTTTGAAAAAATGAGGAAAGGATGCTGCTCCTGAAAATGCAACCGCTCGAGGAGCCTACCAGCGCTACCTCCTTAACACCAACACTCGAAACCTCAAACAAAACCTTAACCATCACCTCATTCCTGTGGTTAAACCCTTACCAGGGTAGGTACACAGCAACAACACCCAGGCTCACCACGAGCCTACCAGACACGCACGCACGCACGTTTGAAAGTGTGTCAGTGAGTACATACCGAAAAATTAAATTGTGTTTATGTTAAATAAAGTCCATAAGTGTTCTATGATATGATTCAGCAGTTTGAATGTGGCAGCTGATAACGGTAAATACTTTAGCTTAACCTCAAGTATAAACCCCCCACCTCCAAAGATACGGTTTTTATAACAATTTATTATTTGACCGATCAGCAAGATTGCTATACAAGCCAATGAAACAATTATACATTTAACACATTGAAAACATAACCTCTAACATGTGCGAAAGATAACAGAAAGATACATTAACAATAAGTAACGATTACGAGTAAATGCTATTAACAATTAAATTATCACAAAGTTAACAATGTATAATCTAGACTGCGAAATCACTGAAGAGGACGTCTTGAGGCAGTTTTGTTTTTAATCTTCTCTTCTGAGGGTTTCTAAGTCCAGTGTGAAATGTTCTAGCTCCTGGAACTTCGGCTAGTTTTATGAAGAATTTCTTTGAGAGCAATTTGAAATATTGTTTTATGGTGAGAATTCCAAATTCTTGGTGGAGCTGGTGATTTCTTATCAACCATGGAGCCTAGGTGATACAGATGTGTTTCTAAGGCGCTTTAAATACACTGTAGATGTAGAGGTTTAGAAACTCATGCTTATCTCGGAGCAAGCCTAATTATAATTCCTGTGTAAAATAAAATTCCTATGTTTCCATGTTTACTTTCTCTTTACGTACTATGTACGTACCCAAAAATTCTATACCGCGATTTCATCGGAAATGCATGCTTTGGGACCCCCTGAATCCAATAAAAGAATTTTTGGGAAAAAATTTCTATGTGTGTGTGGGGGGGGGTAGCATAGCTCAAAAACGAAACGTCCGTTAAGTACCAAACTTAATATTTAAGTTCGGTATCTTCAAAGGATGCGACACACGAAATTTCAAGAAAATCCCCCATACCCATCTGTGTCCTTTACATGTCGATGATTTTGATTTTCTCAAAACTGGCTGTAAAGGTGTTGATTAAAATCGCTTATATTTAAGATGTTTGCATGACAAATAAAACGCATGCCTATCATGGACTTTCTGGCAATAGTCTCTGAAGACACTTTTATTCACGATGAACTTTGCGGAATTTCGCATAACTGGTAAACCGTAAGAGATAGACCGAAACTTACCTAACAAAAAATGTAGAGCTCGTTAAAACACAGAATTCGTGTTATATAAATTTTTTCGTGGAGTTGGCTATTTTTAAGATATTCTTTGTTATTGGTTTCAGTTTTAAAATACTTATACTATTTTACATGCAGGAATTTGTCAATAAACAAGGGAACTTCAACCACATAGCAACCAGCTTATAAAAGATTTGACTATCGCTTTAACATATGGTATTCCCTTATTTCTCTTCTACTTACAAGGAATCAAGTAATAGGACCATTTCTGCTAATTTTTCTCGGTTAGCATGAAGTAAATAAAAGAATAAGCTTTTTAACAATAATTCGTTACAGAGCTGTAGAGAAAGTCATGTGAATGGAACACATCATTTTTTTTTTTTACAAATAATAATGAAATAGGTAATGAATTCTTATGAAGTCATCTCATTATTTAGAAGATTGTCGTACACTCAATATCTCATTATGTATGTAGTTATGTATCAATAGTATGTGCAGTGCGTTGAGTTGTGAGTTCCGTATTGATTTGTTTAGGGAAGATTAATCTGATGTGTTCCATTCACATGACTTTCTCTACCTATTCTGCAACACACTCTTACAACTATTCTTTTATTAAATCATGCTAATCGAGACAAACATAAGCAGAAATTACTTGCCTCCCTGTAAGTAAAAGGAAAATAAGGAAATACACTAGGCTAAAACGACAGTCAAATCTTTTAAAAGTAGGTTGCTATGTGAAGCAATTAAAATTCGATTATCTTTGACTGTCAGGAGAAAACAAAGAGAGACGAAAGAAAGATGACTTCCCGTTTGAGAAACGGGAAACCGTTAGCTCTTAAAAAAAAGTATATGACATAAATTACGTGTTTAACGAGATCTAAATTTTTTTTATGTAGTACGTTTTTGTCTAGCTGTTACCGTTTACCTGTTACATAAAAGTTATACGAAAGTCATTCAGAATAAAGAGGTCTTCAGAGGCTGTTTCCAGAATATTCAGGATATACACTTCGCTTGTCGTAAAAATATTTTAGAACTATGGTATTTTAATCAAAATCGTTAGAGCCATATTTGAGAAAATAAAAAAGTTCGAAAAATGTTTCATGCAAAGTATGATTGGGGTGGAGGGATTTGCCTGAAGGTATTCGTGTGGCATCCTTGGAAGATACTGAACTTAAATACCAAGTGTGGTATTTAACCGACTTTTCGTTTTTGAGTAATGCTGTCCACAGTCACACACACACACACACTTGGGCATTTTTCTAAAAATGCAATCTTTCCGGATTCAGAGGACTCTAAAACATGTATTTTTGGTGAAATCTTGCTATCGAATTTTTGAGTGGAACACAATACATTCTCTATCTACTATGTACAGTATACATATGCACGGTCAGAGAAAGTAAAAATGAACTAAAATCAGTAATCTGTCCAACTGCTCATGACCTCTGGCGACTAAAGGGGTAGGGTAAGGTAGGGCAGGGCAGGGTAAGCACTCTAGCTAGTGTTTATAAACATCGCTATCGTTCTAATGCTGAAGCTCTTGTGTTACCAACCTACTCTGACTTTGTACACGCTGTAATTCTCATACTCAGGTGATTTCTCACCTTCAATTATAACATATTAGAATAATGCGTTGAAACTGAGCGTCTGCTATGTCCCAAATGTGCTACATTTATATGATTTTCTATAGCTGTTCTAATAAACACTATTGTACAAAAGTGTATTCTTCAATCTATTTCAGGCTAATTGAGATAAACATAAACAGAAATGGTTTAATTACACCTTATCTTGTAGGTATAAGGGGAATAAGGTACTACAGTTGGGAAAAGTGATAGTCAGATAATTTAAGAGCTGATTGCTTTGTGATGACTAGGGCTCGAATTTTTAGGTGCTAAAACTTGGCAAATATTTGCTTTTTATGTACTAAAATGTAAAAAATATGTGCCAAAACAAATAGAATATTTTTTTAAAGATCTGAATGGCTGATCTAATAGAAATGTGCGTGGTACTTACCAGACATAATTCCTGGAAGGGATCACCAAATACTGTAGAGTTACAGTATACGACCACATGCTTCCTCAAATGTTCTAAATCGAAGATTGACGATTGTCTCGAGGAAGTGCCTTGAATTTCAAAATGATCGCTCCACGTCACAAGAAGTAAGTCTAGGCAATTAGAACATGGAATGTCACTCACACATCAATAGTTTCATGTTGCACATTCAACACATTTGAAATTTTACACATTATGTTAAATCCAATATTATTTTCGAACACTTACTTGTATTTTCTCTGTAAATTTTGTGTTACAGGACCAGAAAGAACATTCAGTTGTTTTCTTCCCCCACATTCTGAACTACTTGAACTACTTCTCTCAAATGTATTCCTATTGATTCAAGTTTCTTTATAGAATCACAGAGGAAACACAGATTTGCGAAAATGTATGCTAAGCTATTTCTAAACACTGTGTCGCCTAAAAGTTTTTGAAGAATTTTAATTGAACTGGCATCTTTACAATTGTCGCAATTTCTTTCGTCTACCTTGGAGTCTGTCTGAATTAGCTTCAGTGAAATACTTTATAAACGAGCGTGTACATACCTCTTTGAAGTTCTCTGATGCACCGGCTATGCTCATCAATGTAGAATACACAAATTTGACTCTCACTGAGGGGAGAGAGAATGACTGGGGTATGTCATACTGCGTGGACTCAAACAGAAGTACTTCACTTGAAATTCCTCAGAATTAATACTTTTATTCACCTTGGTTACTCATTTAGGCACTATTCATTCGAGCGACTCCCGACATAGTTCTTGAAGACGTAGAAATATATGCTGATAACTAGTGCTATTTTCTTCTGCTTACCAAGTTCTCGTTTTCTACGGTCATCGATAATTACCGCTCGCTTCCCTATTACGTGACATATCAGCTCATGCGAAAACTGCAATTTTTCGCGTAAGAATATCACATATTCGTGCACCAACACTACCGCCTCCACGTACGTACAACATACAGCCTACAGCGTATAGCATAAAAAGAGTATATTTTCTTATGTGCTCATCGTTTATATACCTAACATATCCAATCTTAGGGCTCATTCCTGATTGCTTGTAAAGAAGCGCGAAAATAACGTTGTCATGTGGTTAATTTTGGAAGTTAATTGTCTTGCACTCACGTGACCGCTCTTTATAATAGAAAAGTCCCAAGCTGCTAATTTTTAGGGAAAAGACCTGTGTCTATAAAACTCCCTATTACTGAGGTATCTAAAGCGCTAAAACCTTGCTCTTACAAAAGCATTTGTGTTACTGGATTAACAAAAGGAGTAATCTTGGCATATACAATAACAACTTCTCACCCTAATATTTTGTGCTCTGCAATCTGCTCAGTCTTGGCTACTGAGGCAGATATATTTCCTATGTTAAACCTGTGAAAAAATAATAATTAAAATGATAAAATACAAAGCGTGCTAGTATACTGTTGCACAATTAAGTTCAGTTATGGCAGCAGCAAAACCATCCAGGATTTCTGCGTAGTATTGAACTGCGGCCAGCCAGTCACCACAAACGCAGGAGGCAGCGGATTTTTGTTCTGAAAATTGTCAATCCTTTTAGGTGACTTGATGAACACTTTTCCCATTAGAAATCAGTTGTCAGGATACAGGACGCTAATTTCCTCACATATTCTATACAATCCATGCACAACACATGTAACATCAATCATTTTAGGATAACTAACTGCAAGTCCTGCTGCTGGCTTTTTCATATATGGTGCAGCATCAGTCAAATATAATAACACATTGTCGTATCGTACACTTTTTGGCCACATATCTGCATAGCTTCATTAAATAATCTGGCAACAGTCACATGGTTTGCAGCAGACATGTCTTAGCAGGTCAGCAGAAAATATGACTGAAATTTTAGAACCATTCTTCAATACCCTTATAACAACATTTCCAACTTTCCTGCCAGTAGAAGCTGCAGTTTCGTCTATGCTCACCCATAATTTTTCATTACCTAGCACAAATTTGGCATATATACGTCACAGTTTCTTCGTAGCACTTGGGAAGGAAATGTTTTCGCAAATTTGATTCATCAGGTGTGTCAGTATTTGTATATTTTGTCAGGAATGTTTTAATCTGAGGTTGGGTATGTCCGCTGAAACTAATGCTCTACAGAAATCCTCACAATACACTGAAAATTTAGAAGACCCTGCTGAAGTATTTGGCTCTGAATCATTAGTAAAAGATTGTTTTTTTAAAAGCGAAAAATAGCTGCTTTATGTTTGTTACCACTTAAATGTTGAATCACTTGCGCACGTCTGCCGCTATAGCTTTACCACATGGCTGACAATTCAGGATTTTACCAACAGAACCGAAGATATTCTTAAATTCAGCAGCATATTGTTGCACACAATAACTTGCACTACTTTTCACTCTGGGCATGTTTAATCCACTGTGAAGTCAAGACTGTCGATTTGTAACTTTGCAACTCAATTAGAAGGTTGTCTAAAACTTTACGGATTCACAAATGACAAAAGAGGACTAATTGGCTATATCGACAGTTTAACAAGTATTAGTGCATATACTGAAGCGATAACAGGCGTTTATTTATTTCAAGCACAAGGCAGCGGAGGAATTCCCGTTCTTATCTAGCAGCTCATGTAACTAAGGAAAGCAGGATGTTTACATTTTCTCAAACTGATGGGATACTGTAGCTGACATATCAGTTCTTCCAATATTTAACCACAAATTTTGTCGTCTGGCATGTGTAATTGAGCATTACAGAAGTGGATAGTGACTTATTAAAATAATTCTGCTGCTGCTTCTGTGATATTATGAAATGATGTGAAAATTGTTTTAAAAAGGTTTCCTTTATGCGATTATTTGTATAATTTATGTGATTATCCGAAAATATTTATTTACATAAAAATCAGGAAATATGCATTTTTATGTGCAATAAAACTTAAAATGTTTGATCTAGTGTACATATCCAGAATATTAAGCTGAGTTTAATGTTCCTATTAGGACGCAAAAAAAAAAAAAAAAAAAAAAAAAAGTATTTAAACATTCCTAAGAAAAATTTTAATTGGAAAATTCAAAATTCAAACCATAACAAGAAATACTTCGGAATATCTCGGAAGCGGTTAACTCCATAAGCAAAGGTATTTAACATAAAATTGTGTGTTTAAACAAGTATATTTTTTGTATGGTAAGATTTTTATATCTTGCCGTTTACAGTTATGCAAAAATCATCCAGAATGAAGAGGACTTCAGAGGTGTTTTAATCAAAATCGTTAAGGGGACAGTCAACTAAAAGTCCAAGGTTTTTAAGAAAATTTGTGATTTTATCTAGACAACATTGTTTCTTTCTCTATTCAAAACTGGTTTGCTTTTTTTACTCTGCGCCATTTTTAAACTATGAATGGTAATTTAAACATGAGATTACACGACATTTCCAACGATGTTTTTCCTTATTATCTCCGCTTCTCAAATCTAAATTTTTGTTCGTATAAAAGGTCATATTTGGAGTACTTTCAACAAATTGCTATGCCAATTAAAATAAAATCTCTTTAGAGCCTTAGTTTTATAACTATTATAAGAATTAGTTGAGGATTTATATGATAGTAAATTTTAAAAATACACTGTTTTAAAACAAAGTCTAAAAACTGCAGATATAAAACATTCATTAAACAGCGAAATACGATCGAACTTTGTTTAGTTATTATGAAAAGTTAAAAAAACATACATTAAACAGAAAGCTGTACTGCAAGGAACATTTTTTATCAAACAGATAAATTCTTAATTAGTGAATTAGTGATGTGGAAACTAATTGGAGTACATGGCTAGAATTTTGCAGAGAGACTACTAAAATAAGCAAATAAATATACGAAATTAGAACACGCTGTCTTTAAAAATCTGATGTGTACCATTCACATGACTTTCTCCATATCCCTGCAACAAATAATTCTTAAAAAGCTTATTCTTCTATTTACTTTATGCTAATCAGAAATAGTCTTATTACTCGCATCCTTGTAAGTAGAAGCGAAATAACGGACAACCGTAGGTTAAAGTGATAGTCAAAAGCTGGTTGCTGTGTCACTGAAGTTCCTTTGTTTATATGGATAGGAGTTGACAAGTTCCAGTATGAGAAAAGTGTACGTTTTTCATAGCAGAAACCAAAAATAAAGAATGTCACAAAAACGACGAACTCCACGAAAAAAATGTATATAACATAAATTGTGTGTTTTAATGTGCTCTACATTTTTTGTGTAGTAAGTTTTTGTCCATCTCTTACGGTTTAGCAGTTATTCAAAATTTAGTAAAATTCATCCAGAATAAACTACTCTTCAGAGGCTATTCCCAGAAAATTCAAGATATACATTTCATTTGTCAGGTAAATATATTTAATTATCTGAAATTTTAATCAAAATCGTTAGAGCCAGTTTTGAGAAAATCAAAATTTTCGAAAAAAGTTCCATGTAAACGGTAGTTGGGGGTGGGGGATTTTTCTCAAAATCTTCGTGTCGCATCCCTAGAAGATACTAAACTTAAATACCAAGTTTGGTATTTTACCGACTTTTCGTTTTTGAGTTATCGTGTTCAAAGGCACACGGACACACACACACACACACACACACACACACACACGGACCTTTTTGTGAAAATGCTTTTTTTTGGATATTGGGGACCCTAAAACATATATTTCCGGTGAAATCTCGGTATCGAATTTTTGGTGGAGTGCAATACTTTCTCTATACACTATGTACATAGTGCGTATGGAGAAAGTAAAAAATACGGAAATTATAAGCTTCACTTGAGTATTCCCTCAAAGCCATTTTTGAGAAAATAACATTTTCAAAACATTTTCCACGAAAAGGATAGTTTAGGGTGGGGAGATGGCAGCAACGATTCTTCCTCTTACTCCTTCAGCAAAAAATGGGCCCAGTTCCGAAGCAACACCGCTTGTTTAAAGACGGTTGCAACCTTTTTGTAAGCGAAACAGTCCACGGAGCTGAAAAACATTTTTTCGCGATCTTTTTTTTTTTTAGCGATTTCCCTAATTATTCTAGCGAGAATACGTATTCCAAAGTTGGCACTACTGCCCTAAGGGTAAATAGAAATAAGTGCACTTGGAATTTTTTACTGAACCACTGACATTGACACTGTGAATTCCTGCCAAGGCCCATGGGTTGTACTGTACTTTTTCGGCATGGAGGTCTCTCAGCACCAAGCAATTTAATTATCTGCGTTTATTTTCATGTAGCCAAAAATTTCAGTATATGATTAATTCGTCATAGTTGGTACAGCTTCAACCTAGAGGGCACTGAGGGCAATGCTGTTTATAGTGACAATAATGCAATATACAATGTGATCAGAATGTTAAGGACATGGGAACCAATAGGTTCTGCAACTTGTATTGTATTAAATAATTTCGTTCAGCGTGTAAATGATAAACTGAACATACCAGTAAGAAAGGGAAATGCTAGCCAGTACGGTATTAAGGTAGTGTAAATAATGTTCTCTCCGTTGGACGTCTGACTTGCCTTTTCATAACATTTCGAGATTTTATACGTGTTTAGGCTTATAATAACATAGCATTAAGAAGAGCATCTGCTCTACCGTACCGTTTTACAGCTGAACAGCGTTGCCATATGTAAGAACATGGCTTGTGAATTCCAGAGGTCGATGGTATACTAGAACTGGAACGCTGTCCCGCTCTCACGAGGCACGTTCGCGGAGCGTCTCACCGACATTGAATTAAAATTAATTACGATGGAAATGTCAGATGTAATCATTGCTTAGTGCACCAATTTTACCTGCCCATAGCGGTAATTATACATGTTGGTGAGCCTTATAAATTGTTCTATAGTAATAATAGGACAGGAAACTCAAGTATAACATAATGGGTACTCTATTCCATTTAGCTGTATATTAAACGTGTTTCTGGGTTTTGGTGTAGAAATCTGTTAAACCAAATGCAAACGATAAATAGATAAATGTTGCAGTTGCGCAGTTGGGTGCTGAGCAACTTGAATCTTCCGTATTCCAGATAACAATGCGCATATTGTCGTTTACATTTGTGTTTAACAGAACATTATATTATTATTATTATTATTATTATTATTATTATTATTATTATTATTATTATTATTATTAGTATTATTAAAATTTGAAGCTTTCTCGGTGTTGATTATTACAGAACTGACGAAGACCATAGAGTCAAGATCGAAAGCCTGGATTTCTTTGATTGCAATCTAATTCGGTTGATATCCCGTGAACTCATCTGTAATTATTATTATTATTATTATTATTATTATTATTATTGTTATTATTATTATTATTATTATTATTTTCTAAGCAATAACTTTTGTCATAATGGTGCACGGTACTGGTATTCCAATTGCATAACATTGTCACTCTGAAGCATTGATATGAGAGTGGGAACTGCATGTTTACAATACCGGGGTACAGCTTTTATTTGCGAGATTCTATTGTGCGTTTCAATTTCTGTACTTTTCTAAATATGCTGGCCTCGGCTTTCCACCCTACTGAAGTCGGCAGAGCTTTGAGGGTTAGTTTGCGGTTTAAAGCAAACCTCAAGTTTGCTCTAATGCTTCTAAAACTGTGGAGCGCGATTCTCAGATGACTTCATGAAACTTATACTTACTTAAGACTAAATTTATTTTGTATTGTAGAATTTCAGAACCTGCAGGTTCGCTCACCTTGTATTACCTAACAAGATTCGACCGTTTCTCCCTCCTTCCCTTCATATTCCTTTACCCCTATATTTCGTATTACTAGCGATCAATTTCCCACGCTTGGTTGCTACCCATGAAAAAATAATTTACAACTCATATTTATCAGCTGTATGAATTATTAAGTAATGTAAGTAAATATTAACCAATAAACGGGAAGCAAAAACCCAAATAAGCTTTATATGGTAAAATTCAAAACTATCAAATATTATATTCAATGTCAGCAACAATAAATATAAATAGAGGAATTAATATAATTCATACACACACATTCAGTAAAATAGGTAAAGCACGCAGATTGGTTAGGTAACCAGAACGTAGCCAGGAAATCCAACTTACGCCATTGTTATATTAACAAATCAATACATTTTAAGTCAATTAAAATGAATTAAGCATTAATTGCTTGGGTCGGTTGACGATGGTGCAAACTCTAACTCGATTTGTAGCAATAGCGCTGTCTCTCTCTTTCCACTGCACCTTGGTTTGCATTGGTGCGATTTTAGGCGTTTGAGAGACCCTATAGTAAAGGGTTGTTAGAATAAATAAATATGTGTATGTTTATTTACTTTCTTTCTTGTTGGCGTTGATAGTCGACAACACTTATGCTAACAATTGTTTTCACTGTTGTTGAACTGTCTGTTGGCCCTGCTATGATTTCAATAAAATTATTACTATAAATTGCACCACCACTATCAAGAACGCTTCGCACGTGGGATCCCCCGTTTTCATTATGGCCACAGTTTGTTTTCGTAATCTGGCACTTCTGCTAGAGCTTTGGTGAAGAAGGCCCAGGTTGCTGCAGCAGATTCAGGTTCAGATGATAGCTAGGGCCAGAAAAGGAACGGCATTTTATGCACTAACTCGCGATTTGCAAACATATATCAAACACGAAACGTGACTGCTGACGAAACTGAAGGAAATACAGGAAAAATAATCTGGCTAAGTGTTTCTCATGTTCCTAATGACAGTCGTCTATTGCTTGCTAATAGCTATTGTCTAGCGATAGGAGGAAGGTTCTGGTGAATGGTATGAGGCGAAGCCGTCGTGTGTTGCCAACTACTTTTTGCAATGTGTTTCGTTATTTTGAATGCATTATTAATTCAAAACCAATTTCTAATGCACGTATTCATCGTCAGCTTTGATTTCCGCTAACACAGTGGTGCAATTCAAGTTATGGCAAGGATAACATGATCAAAAATGTCAAAGCAAGTAATTTTGAGAAAACGCTCACAACTCATTGATGGCAGTAAAAATAATTTTGATGTGAAGTAAAATGTCACAAAAGGAAGATCAACTTTTAAAGCAGACGCAATGTTTTAAGGTGACGATAAAGATCCATCGCACCTATTGAAGCCATACATGGTTAAGCAATCACACACCGTGCATTTTGCTTCCGTTTCTATACGACCCGGAGTGACGCATACCAAGAATGGCTATTTACTTCTCTTAAATTATTTAATTTCTCTTGCACTATATACAAGGTAGGAGGTAGAGAAGGTATTGTATTCCACACAAAAATGGTTAACCCATATTTCAACAGAAACACATGTTTTGGGGATCCCTGAATTCAAATTAAGCAGTTTCAGAGAAAGGTTAGCGTGCGTGTCTGGGACATTAGAACTCAAAAATGAAAAATCGGTTAAATACCAAACTTAGTACTTAAGTTTATTATACTTCAAGGATGCGACACAAAGATTTGTAGAAAAATCCTCCACCCCAACTGCCCTTTATATGGAACATTTTTCTAAGTTTTCGATTTTCTAAACAATCGCTCTAACAAATTTTTATTAAAACTTTGTTTATTAAATATATTTACATGCCAAATAAAGTGCATATTCTGAATTTCTTGGGAATAGCCTTTGAAAACTTCTTTATTCTGAACGACTTTTGCATAACTCGTATATCACAAGAGATAGACAAAAACTTACTATAGAAAAAAGTGGAGCTCGTTAGAACACACAAGCTATGTCATATACATAGGGCCATTTCAGAGATATTCCCCGTTAATCGTTTCAGTTTGAAAATACTTATACTTTTCTCAAATTCGAAGCCCTCATCCGTTTCATATTTCTTTTGGTTTTACTCCCGGCCTTGGAAAAAGAACCGGATTTCAATGACAATCGCATAGCGACTTAAAGGATTGGACTGTGACTTTAAGGAATCAAGCAAGAAAACAATTCCTGCTAATGTTTTACTCGATTAGCATGATATAGATAAAAGAATAAACTTTTGTAGGAATATTTTGTTCGCAGAGCGGGTACAGAAAGTAATACATCAGTTTTTTTCTTTCTTTTCTTTATTGTTTCATTTATATAGCCCCTTTTAACATCTAAGGTCATATCGGGGGCTTTGCACTTGAAACAACTCGTTGTCAGTAGGTTCCCTACGTTGGACTTAAAATCATTTTGTTTCCTCAAACACACACACCCGTTCACTCTCACATGCATACTTCCAGACTCTGTGGGGGATAGGGAATAATTCTGACTAAAGAAAAATTCCCCATCCCAGCCGGGAATCGAACCCGGGACCTCCGGGGAGCTCGACCACGGAGGCAGTCTTTTTTGTACTTTGTTTTCGATCATAACGGCTTACCATCTTCAGCAGTTTTAAATGTTGAACTTTGATTTAACATTAACTTGAATAGATAATAATTATGTGTTCATGATAGTTTAACAAAGGGACAGAGTTCGTTAAAACAAATGGGTAACAGAAAGTAGTGAGTAACTAGAGCAGTGAGCGGAATTCGATCTGAGTGTCATTCTGTTGCGAATGTTGTGCCAATTAACCGCTAAGAGGGCCATGGCATATCTTTTCTAAGAACAGGAAATATTCATTTAATTACGTAATATTTGAATTGAAACAGAAACATATACAGCTGGTTTCGGATGCTGTCTTATATATTGCATTTTAGCTTTTTGTACATTATTTTGTTGAAAGACAGAAAGGGGGACATCTTGCCGGGGTCGGCTCGCGCCTTCGAAAACAGGTGATGGTGTTAGGAAAAACTTATGAAACCGAAAAAATAATTTTTTTCTAAATCTGAAGGTTTAGTTCATCGGTAGATATGCAATTATAAAGCGTAAGTATATATAAGAAAAATGCCTTGTAGTATTATATTACACTCTAAAATGAGTAAAGGTGATATGAAACGAAAATATTAGTCCTTGGCTTTCGAGGGAAAATAAAAAACAGAAGCGTAGGACTTCGAAAACAAAAGCGCTCGTCACCATTTAGAAAATCATGATAACAGAAAAAGGCCTCTGTAGTATGGGAGTAGCGTGCCTGCCTCAGATTTAAGATGTCCCGAGTTCGAATCGCGGTTAGGATGAATTAGATATTTTTTTTTTATTTATTTTTTTTTTTTTTTGATCCATCAGCAGTACAATGCTTTACAGATCAGTGATAACATACAGGGCAATGACATTAACATTTAGAGGAGGCTTACAGGCCACCCTATATCTACAGTATGTTATAAACGAACACCAGGTATAAGACACAGCACACAAGAGGTAAAAGAGCATATCAATCACTAGAGTTAGAATCAGAGGGATCACTCAGAAGTAGGTCTTGCGGTAGTCTTCTCTTCAAGCGGGTTGGCTGGCGCGTACGAACGCCTATGTTATAGTGCACTGCTCCAGGAACATCCTTCAATGTGGAAAAGAAACGACGGGCGATCCTCCGAATAAAGTCGTGAAGAGGTAAGAGTCCCAGTTCGTGATGGAGCTGCTGATTACGAATAAACCAAGGAGCGTTGGTAGCGATGCGCATAAAGCGGTGCTGAATGACTTGGAGACGACGTAGATGGCTTGTGTGGGCGGCTCCCCACACCTGGCAGGCATAGGTGATAAGCGGACGAACGAGAGACTTGTAGAGTAATACGGAGGACTCCAATCCAAGAGTGGTACGGCGATGAAGCAATGGCGAGAGTTTGGAAAGCCGTCCGGAAGCCAGGGAAATGAGGCGATCGATGTGAGCGCGCCAAGTCAGTCGAGTGTCCATAAGCACCCCAAGATACTTGACAGGAACAGGAGCAGGTAGCCAAGACACATGTTACTATAAAGACGCAACGGAGGAAGGGCAGGATAGCGACGTAGAGTGAAAATCTTAGACTCAGTTTTCTGAGGGTTCAAGGAGATGCGCCAAGTGTTGAACCACTGAGTGAGGCGATCCAAGGAGTGTTGTACCACTTGATAGGCGTTTTGAGGATTAGAATGACAATACTAGAGAACGGTATCATCAGCATAGAGAGCTAAAGAAGTCGGGGCCAAATCTGGAATATCAGAAGTGTAGATACTGAATAGTGTGGGGGCCGAGATAGACCCTTGTGGGACACCGTCGGTAATAGTGCGTGGAGAGGAAAGGAAACCACCAATACGCACTGAAAAGCTGCGGTCAGATAGGAAACTCTCCATTAAGAACAATAAATAATGAGGAATACCGCTGCGGTGTAACTTGAGAAGCAAGCCGGCGTGCCAAACTTTATCGAACGCCTGCGCCACATCTAGAAAGACTGCCGTGGTATATTGACGGGCTTCAAAGCCATGGACAATTGACTGGGTTAAACGCAAAAGCTGATGTGCAGTAGAATGTTTGTAGCGAAACCCAAATTGGAATGGCGGAAGAACATGGTTATGAGTAAGGTAAGAGAGTAGACGGCGATGGATCACTTTCAAACAGCTTGTAGAAGGTAGGCAACAGACTAATTGGACGATATCTGTCTGGTAGATGCTTTGGTTTATTGGGCTTATGGAAAACCGCGACATGAGCAAGCTTCCAAGAGCGAGGAAAATAGCCGAGGCGTAGACAGGCATTTAGGAGGGATGACAAATAGGCAAGAGCTTTCTTGGAGAGTTTCTTGAGAAAAATGTTGGGAATCAAGTCGTGTCCAGGAGATTTCTTAATTGGAAAAGCTCGAATCAGAGAAGACAGTTCCCGCGGGCTAGTAAAAGAAATCCTTTGATGAACTGTAGGGCGAGTGCGGTGAGTAGTTAATTCCTGTTCTACTGCAGCAACATCTGCGGCTGGCAGAGGGAGAGTGAACACCCGCTCAAAATGATCGGCCAGAATATCACACTTGGTAGCAATATCTGTGACAAGTCTTCCGCTTGCAGAGAGCGCCGGCACAACAGTCGGCTCACGGAGAACACGTTTGGTGGCTGCCCAAAGTGAATGGTCGTGAGGAGAGAGTGACGCCAGATAGCGCTCATAGGACTGAAGCCGCTGTCGCTCCAACTCCGCTTCACCCGTCGAATGAGACCGTTAAGCTGCCTACGGGGCCAGGGTTGTCTGTCTCGTTGCCACTGTCGACGAACTTGATGTTTTTCTCGGAGAAGATTTAAAATGAAGAGGGGTAAGGAAGGTGGGGAATTAGGTCGCACATTGGGAGAAGTGGAAAGACGGACACAACGGCATATGGTGTCAGTAAAGTGCTGTAGTGCAAGGTCAACATCAAGGGTTGTGGTGAGTTGATAAGAGTTGCAGAGTGTCGCATCCAGATGAGACTGAAATTTATCCCAATGTACATATCCATTTATGAGTCTGGGAATCGGTGGGAGCAAGGCCGGTGGAAGTTGAAAGGTGACAATCACCGGGCAGTGATCAGAGTCAAGTTCTCCCAGGGAGGAAACGAAGGTAGGAAGGTGAAGATTGCGATGTCCAGAATATCAGGGGTTTGAAGAGTAATAAGTAGGATCCTCAGGCGCCAATATCGAAAGGCCATAGGTGTGTAGAGCCGTAAACAGAAGCTGACCATTCGGATTGGTGGATCGGCACCGCCAGGAGGAATGCTTGCATTTAAGGTCGCCCAAAAGAAGAGTACTGTTCTCCAAAGGAAAGAGGAGTGAGAGATAAGTAGTATTCAGCCGGCGATTGGGCGGTTTGTAGGCGCTGAGAATGACGAGATCACTATCATTTGCACTGTGAAGTTTAATACCCACCACCTCCAAACTGGGCACGTGTGGAAGAAAGATTTCGCTGTGGCCCAGAGAACGTCTAATCAAAAGAGCAACACCACCAGATGCCTTTTCTGCCTCGCGGTCCTGCCGGTAAATAAGATAGCCAGGAATAGTGAAGGTCTCATTGGGAAGAAAACGAGTCTCCGTAACACAAGCAATATCAACATTGTGCTGAATGAGAAAGGCAATAAAGGAGGAGCGTTTGGCACGTAGGCCGTTAGAGTTCCAGTTTAGGAGGGTGAGCTGACGTAGAGACAATAGATCACGGTTGGCCATCAGAAAACACAGGAGAGAGTAGGGAGCGAAGAAGCTGCATCAGTTGCGGCAGAACCGGAGAAAACAATGCGTGGAGAAATGTACCAAGCTGTGCAAGCAGATCTTTAAGAAAAGCCCAAGAGGTAGGAGCCTCCGGTAAAGCGGCGGAAGGACGGTCTTGGAAGGCAGGAGAACGACCACTCAATACATGAGAATAAGCCCGAGAGGGCCTTGTAGATACATGAGGGGATGAAGGACTCTGTTGACGTTGTGGTTGCTGTTGTTGTTGTTGTTGTGGTTGCTGTTGAAGAGAAGGCGAGGGTGGCCGCTCTGAACTGTGGCGTGTAGGTGCTGCCGGCTGCTGGGAGCGCCGAGACTGACGTTCTTTCAGCTTTAAGTAATGAGGACAGCCACGATATTTGCTGGGTGGTCCTGTTCACAGTGAACACACTGAGCCGGTGTAGTAGATGGTTTTGTGCATTTAGAGAAGTGATGGCTGCCGATACAGTGAACGCAGCGGGGCCCTAGATGACAATAGTTATTGGTGTGACCATAGTTTTGGCAATTAGTATACACTGGGGCAGTTCTGTATTCTGACGTCGATGTTCAACTTTCACCACACTGTACATCAGTCGGGAAAGATTTAAGATATTTCTACCGGCGGCATTATTCACGAGGTCTACAGCACAGATGGGAGTGGGTTCCTTGTTTTTGCGAAGCAAACGGGTAACTTTACGAACAGGAAAGTTCAACACACAGAGTTCGTCGTAAAGCTCTTGATCACTGAGCGAGCATGGTATGTTGCGTATAACAACGGAGAACAGTTTGTCCGACGGGTTGCGAAAAGTATAATACTCCTGGTTAATGGAGGTGAAATACGATGTAAGACATCGAAAGTCAGTGGTAGTCGTAGCATAAACTTTAAGAATAGCCCCTCGAAGCTCAGTAGAAATTCAGATAGCACACATTTCTTAATGTCTTGCAAAAATAATTGATAATTGTGGACATTGCGCACACAAATAGGAGGAATTTTCTGTTTTTGAGAGATGGATACAGTATCAGTAGTTTCTGGATCAGCAGTTTCACTTAAAGGATAAAAACGGTTGGAGGTAGGAATTGTGTACGCATAACGAGATGCAGGAGGTTGTTGGGAAGGTGGGTCAGTGCAGCGGCGGTTGTTCTGATAGGAGCTTTCAGAGTGAGAGAGCTGCGAACGTTGGTCGCGACCTAAACAGTCCGATGGGGCAAAGTCAGTCATCGTATCATCTTGCTGGACAGTGTTGTCAACTGAATTAAGCGGCCAACTTAATTGTAGCTGAGATGGCCGTAGTATAGATGTACTTACAGCATTATCTGCGGGTAACCCAGAATTAGAAAATGAAGTGTGTTGTAATGCAGAAGTCGACGGTTGATGTAGGTAGTGTTGACTGGATGGTGAAATGTGTGTTGTAGAAGTGGAGTTATCCTGACACGTGGTATCGTTATATACCGCATTTATAGCAGAATGTAAGATCTTGTCGGTATTGTCCGGCTGGAGAGCCATGATAATAGTTTAAAAAAAAAAAACAATTAAACACAAAAATGAAACACACTAGAAACACAGCGAACTGCATAACACAAGGAAGCACTAGTACAGATAAACAAAGCAGAGCGGCCAGACACGACCGTCTCGCTCGGCGTTCATTAGATAAATAAGTTTCTTTTCTCCCCGGGGATTCCCCCTATCCTGAGAAGTGAGTTACTTTAAACTCCATGGTTCCCGAGGTCATTTCAGCAGCATTACATCGATTTCATTTATCGTCCCATATGAGCTACCAGATTAAAGACGTTAAACTAAAATAAGAAAATATTTCAAGTTTATCGTATTTTCTATAAACGATGAAATATATATTTAGTAACCAACGGCAGGATACACTGAACAAGGGTTCACTGGCCCACGAGGCTTATTATTTTAGTCCTTTCTTCCCTCTGTTGAGCTGCGCAGAGCATTATTACATGTACGATGTCTGTCCATGTTTTCATCGGAGTTGATAGCAGCAGGCTGGTGAAGGCGTTATGCCGAAGCGATGGAGATGTTTCCCAAGACAGTGCTGAGTCGGAATTTTGCAGCGGACGTTCTTCTTGGTTCATTTGGAATGTTGACAATCTCAGTTTTCCAGATTTTGAGCTGTGGCCTTTCTTCCAGTTCCCTTTGGGAATGGATTAAATGTTAATAGGTCCTTTATATATTCTTCCCGCTATATGCTAGGCTGGATCTCAAGCGGGAGGATTTCCGTGACATGATTTTCTGTGATTTAGGGGTCAGAGAATGACTTGAAGAACTGCATCTACATTTGGGGATGTTTACCCTTGGAATCTACCATTCATCAATGGTATGCAGAGTTCAGAACAAGAAGGGATACACTGGAAGATGAAGACCGAGTAGGACAGCCGGCTACAGCAACAATAGATGAAAATGAAATCAGAAGACATGCTGCGGGAAGATCATTGTTGCATATATAGTCAGATTCAATCGGAAGTAGTGAAAACAATCCCGAAAGAAAAACTTGTCATCAAAAAGCTCTACAGTCGCTGGATCACATACCACCTCACAAATGAGCAGAAACAAGCACCTGTGCCAGGAAACGAATGAAAAGTTCAATGCAGGAAGATCCAAAAACATATTTAACATTGTAACAGGTGACGAAAGTGCAGGTCCCCATGGCCACGCTCGCTAAAGCGTCTCGCTTTGGTGCTTCGTGGGCAGGGGATCGTGGGTTCGAGTCCCGCCTTGGGCATGGGTGTTATAAGTTTGTGCAATGTGTATATGTTTGTAAAAGAAACAGTAAAACTAGTAAACCAGTAATCAGTAAAACCTACGGGGGGAAGTGTGAATAGGGATACAGTACCGGAGTCCTGATCAGACTCCGTTACTGTTTTAAAAAAGTAAAAAAAAAAAAAAAAATCAGAGGTATATCAGAGGTAATGACGCTCGTATACCCTTGTAATACAGTCCGTGATGATATACAAGAAGAGTGTAGACTTTTTGGGAGAATAAATTCACCTATCAGTATGCATCAATAGCCAGTTGTGTGTTTGTGTATACCCTCTTCTTATTTAACGTTAGAGACTAGATCCTTGAAGGGTAAATCAAAACATTAAGGTTGTTTCTATTATTATTATTATTAGTGTTGTTTTTGTTGTTATATATTATTATTACTACTACGCACTATGTGATAGTAGAATAAGCCAAAACATGAATTAGAGAACATGCAAACATGAAATCACGTAGTGTTTCCTTTATTATTATTGTTATTATTAGTAGTAGTATTAGTAGTAGTATTATTATTATCATTACTATTGTTTTACTATTATTATTGTTGTTATTGCTGTTGTTGTTACTATGCAGCACACGCTTAGCATAATAAATCAAAACATCGTAACAAAAGCATACAAATACGAGATCACGCAATATTTTACTGTATCTTTATCATTAATATTATTACGCAGTATGAGCTTTTCAAAATAAAACAAACACAAAGACATCGTAAAGAAAAATATCAAAATACGAGAGCACGTAGTGATTAATGTGCTTTTATCATTAATATCATTAATAGAGCACGCTTAACAGAATAAGTCGAAATATGAATACATCGTAACGAAAAACATACAAGCAGGAGAGAACATAAGAGTTTCTCTGCATTATTATCACTCGCATTACTACACAGTACAGTATACACTTAGCGACGAAAAACATCATAACGTTAGAGCACATAGAGTATCATTGCATTATTAATATTACTACGAAGAATACGCTTAGATAATAAATCAATACAGGAAGACATCGTAACGAAAATTACGCAAACATGTAGTGTTTCACTGTATTATTATCACTAACATTATTACGCGTATACGCGTAACGAAAAATACGCAAACACGAGAGTACGTAGGGTTTTTCTGTATTATTATCATTAATATTACTAGCTTAGTTACTATTATTATTATTTACGCAGCAGAGAAAACCCAAAGTGTAAAAGCGCCATAGCAAAAAATATGGAAAAAGGACAGACAGCTCGTCGTATTTCACTTTATTATTTATTAAAATAAAACATGATAACATCATAACGAAAAACTTGCAAACACGAAAATACGCAGTAATGTGAAATTTTACTTGCTCTCGTGTTTCCATGTTTGTCTTTATGACGCTTTGATGTTTTGATTCACTCTGCTAGTGTATAATACGTAAGAATAATGATAATAAATAATAAAGTGAAATACGACGAGCTGTCTGTCCTTTTTCCATATTTTTCGTTATGGCGCTTTTATGCTTTGGATTTTCTCTGCTGCGTAAATAATAATAATAATAATAATAATAATAATAATAATAATAATAATGATAAAATAATAATAATAATAATAATAATAATAATAATAATGCAGGAAACACCACGTCCTTTCGTGTTTGCATTTTATTCATGTTTTGACTTATTCTATTACTGTATAATGCGTAATAATAATAATAATAATAATAATAATAATAATAATAATAATAGAAACAATACCTGCTCTTGCATTGTTTCTGTTATAGTGTCTTAATGTTTTTGATTTACATTCAGGGATCTAGTCTCCAATGTTAAAAAGAACAGCGAATACACAAATACAAACCTGGCTATTGATGGACACTGTTAGGTGAATTTATTCTCTCAAAAAGATTAAACTTTTCTTGTATAGAATTATCACGGACTCTACTACAAGTGTTGCCTCTCGATGAACGCGATTACTTCACCGTTTTTGCTGATATGCAAGAGCTGTGCTTGGAATGTCGCCACTGACCAGTCTTTGCTTCCAATTACCCCGTAGAATTCTGCAACTCATTTGTAGCGCGAAGGATTATCTGAAAATGTGAAATACGGCGCTGTTGTGCTACCTTTTAGATTGATTTAGAATGAGGGGACATCAAAGGCCATCTATAGAAAATGTTTTATCCATATTATTTATTCCTCATTCAAAATAAAAATATTGCGTTTAAAATGTTTTTAGGAGTGAAGAGAATCTCATGAACATTTGCATCTTGCATCCATAAACCTAGTGTGAAGTATGCTGTCCAATGAATTTTCGTTTTTGAGGTGCGCTCGCGGACTTTTTCTCTTCTATCCCCCTTCAGGGAAACCAAAATGTGCATTTCCGGTAAAGTGTCCACACCGTGAGTTTGACTGCAATGTTCTCTCTCCCTTAGTACCTAAGCGGTAGAAAAATGTAAAAACTAAGTACGCAGCTTAAAACCTTAACTAAATGCAATCATGCCCATTATTGTTTTTTATATTCAAGGAGTGTGGAGCTTCTGCAGCGCGAGGATGTGGGCATTCCTTGGTACATCGTTGCTAGTTCAACAGAACATTTGTTCATCGGGTATCGAACTCTGGCTCGTATAGTAAATAATTTCTACTGCTTTTTAAGTAAGGAGCGAAAAGGAAAACTGGATTTTCTTGCTGGCGGTCACAGAGTTCCGACCAATCAGAGCTATGTGTCAGCCCCCTCCATCAGCACACAAAACACAGTATGCGCAGACTTGTACGGGAAGAGTTCAGCTACTCTCAATTTGAAGCGTGGCGTGTTGGTAGCTGGAAGTGAAGCCGTGCGCTACTTGTACTTAATTTATAAAGTTCTTATTTAAACTGGAAGCTTCTATAATGGGTGTGAAGGATAAGGTGAGAAATACTTATTACTTAATTAAATTATTTCAGTTACTGGATTTCGAATTTATCTTGTTTTTTTCGCAAGGCTGTGAATGTGCTCGACTAACTACGTAAGTTTTTTTTACTAACGCAAATACAATATGTCACTATGTGGTTCTCAAATGAAACATAGCTTTATGTTAAACCTGGTTGTCGCATATGTTACGTGTGTGTAGGAGTGCATTTGTCAAAATTGGGAAATCGTGCATTTGCAGTGTTGAAACAGACAACAAACAAGCCCAGTGTGAAAAGATACAGATAACACCATCTTGTGGCCAAGTCTGTAACGAAGGTTGGCAACCTGAGTATGTTTCGGCATCAGGCGATACTCGATCAAAACCAGAATTTCGGTCTTTAGGACCGTAGACCAATTTTTACTTTCTCTATAGGCACTATGTACATAGTGTATAGAGAATGTATTGCACTCTACCAAAAAATTCGATACCGAGATTTCACCGGAAATATATGTTTTAGGGTCCCCTTTATCTAAAAAAAAGCATTTTCGGAAAAAGGTCCGCGTGTGTGTGTGTGTCCGTGTGACTGTGAACACGATAACTCAAACGAAAAGTAGGTAAAATACCAAACTTGGTATTTAAGTTTAGTATCTTCCAGCGATGCGACACGAAGATTTTGAGAAAAATCTCCCCACCCCCAACTACCCTTTACATGGAACATTTTTCGAAAATTTTGATTTTCTCAAAAATGGCTCTAACGATTTTGATTAAAATTTCGTGTATTAAAGATATTTAGCTGACAAATGAAATGTATATCTTGAATTTTCTGGGAATAGCCTCTGAAGAGTAGTTTATTCTGGATGAATTTTACTAAATTTTGAATAACTCCCAAACCGTAAGAGATGGACAAAAACTTACTACACAAAAAATGTAGAGCACGTTAAAACACACAATTTATGTTATATACATTTTTTTCGTGGAGTTCGTCGTTTTTCCTTATTTTTGGTTTCTGCTATGAAAAACGTATACATTTTTCATACAGGAATTTGTCAACTGCTGTCCATACAAACAAAGGAACATCAGTGACCTAGCAACTAGCCTTTAATGTATGGTACTCCCTTATTTCACCTCTACTTAGAAGGAAGCAAGTAATATGGCTATTTCTGCTAATGTTTTACTGATTAGCATGAAGTTAATATAAGTATAAGTTTTTTAAAAATAATTTGTTGCAGGGATATAGAGAAAGTCATGTGAATGGTACACATCAGATTTTATGAATAAGTTTGCGCTTGAAACTGGTCATACCTCAAGTGAGTAATTCTGGCGAGCGCTAAATGAAGTGTAGGCGTCATACAACGCCCAGTTCTCTTAAAGGGGTCCTAAAAGTGAAATGTGTGCATAAATAAATAATATAGCACGTAAATTCGTGGATTGTGTACAAAACCACAGAAATGAAAAACAATAATACCGGGAAACAAAACATGGATAAAAAAGTAAGTAATACTTAAATCAAAACATATATAAAGTACATAAATATCAGCGAAATGTTGGGATTAAGGGAAACTGGGAGTGAAATTTCAAATTTATATATTTATGTATTGATTTTTCTTAAAGGTTTACTGTGATTGCATTGCTTTTATAGTAATATGAATATCAAATTTAATTAAAATTGTATAATTACTTCGTAGGATATGAATTATTTCATAAATTGTATTATGTAAATATGTTGCGCAAACAATATGTCCCACGCGCCTCAAAATTTTAGAAAACTGTTTGGTATTTTCTGGATTGAAGCTTTAAAAAAACACACTAAACTTTAAAGGATAATATTTCAATAACTTTTGATTTCTAAATTGTTACATTTTTTCAAGAAGTTAGAAGTTTTAGTCTTTAAGATTATATTTTTTTTTCATAAAAATATAATATTTTGAAAAATTACTATTGGTGTTAGGATAATTGTTAATAGATGCTTCTGCACATTCTTGGAAATGTGTTGTATTTAAACAAAAACTGAGGCGCATGGGACATTTTGAATGTTTGAGTAGTAAATCTTCAGAAAGCCACTGTTTAATTACATCATTTGTTACGAAACAGTTGTGTTGTACGATCTTTGAATACTTGTGGAGCCCCAAGCAAGGGGAAGGCAGCTAAATGTTGATTCTCTGTGGGTGCCCAAAGGTACTAACTACAGTTTGCTATAAAAAAAAAAAAAACGATTTTCGATGTTTTGATAGATTATACAAAATTTAACTCCCAGGTCCCTTAAGGATATGATAAGTTTCGTAAGAAATATTGCACATTTCTTATATAAAAGACCTTGGGGAGGGATATTCTTGAAAATCTTCGTAAAAATCGCACCTTAATATATATATATATACACACACACACACACACACACACGCTGGTATCCAGTAAGTATACTGTTCTGAAATTAGTACTTCGTTTAGCGCTCGACAGAATTAATGGACTTTGCTCAGAATTACCTTCAAGTATAGCAATTTTGTTAAACTTAATGAAATTAACTTCAGAATATTTAAATCGGTTATATATGAATGAAAATAATATGCATTGAGTTTTAAAATTTAATATGAGCTGGTTAGGGAATATTGTGCTGATAGAAAGGTTTCAATGATTATTAATTCATATTTGAAAATTAAACTGAAAATAAGGAGGACAGGCACAGGATATAAAACTCCAGTGATTATGTAAAATAAAGCTAAATATTTCATTTATTTGTAGCAAAATATATCATTATATGCTTGTATCTCCATAGTAAGCTCAGTAATTGCAGAGAAGTGTTTGTACCAGTGACGACGTACATTTTTTTTTTTTTTTTTTTTTTTTTTTTTTTTTGTGGGGTAAGCAATATAGCATTTCATATGCCAAATTAAAGGCAAATTTTAAAATAATTCTGAAAATTCTATTCATGCAAATCAATTAAATATGTGAAATTTTAATGAAAATGATAGTTTAGAGAAAATCTGAAGCCTCCACCAAAACAGCACCAGCTTGCGACTACAGAGGCATACTAGCAACATGCAACACAGCGCTGCATTCAACACAAGCTATCATTTTGGCTGAATCTAGTGTTGGAAATGGAAGTGATAGGAAGCAAATGTTGCGACATGATCTTTGCCCAGTAACATATGCTACCCCCCCCCCCCCCCCCAGCACTGCAGTACTGTTGTTTACGCTTTCTAAACTAGTCTAATTGAAACAGCTTGATGTAAGGGTTAGTTTCAGGTAGGAGGAGTTTCTTGAAAAGCTTCGTTCACATCCTTGGAGGATATTTTTAGGAGGTATACTGTCGACACCCGCGCATAGGCCTTATACTGTAGACACCTGCACAGGGCTTGTTCTACTTTTGTTCAAGGGAACTCAAAACGCATATAAACCTCGATACCGTATATTTATATGAAATACAAAGCTAAGTGTTGGGGAAAATAAAAAGGTGTTTCGTTAGACTGAAATGCGGGCGAATGGGTACTTTATTAAAGCCGCTAACTTTTCGTGTTTATAGTTACATTTGTGTACGCGCTATGCACTTAAAAACACCAGGTACTCTTTGTTACTTGTCGCACTTTTTTTTTAAAAAAAAGACAACGTAGACAATGTTTTTAGGAGAGGGGTGGAGCAATGCCGCAACTGCGGAAAGACGACAAAGCGTAGCCAAGGGATCGGCCCATCTAAGACTTTAATCAACCGCGCGACAAGTATAGGATGTACCCCAAAATGTTTTGCATTTTATTTAAATACTCTCTGTTTAGATAACCGGAATGAAGCCTATAAATTCATGTAAATATGCTTTCGAAACAGTAGACAGCGGATACAGCACGTAGGGAAATTAGGGGGCTAGGAAGTGCAATGTGACATTTGGAATTTTCTGCCTTTAATGGAAAAAACTGCGACCCCCCAGAACATACCAGGTAGCCCAACTGCCCCATATTACAGAACCCAGGTTAAAACCGGTAAGTGGGGAATGGCTGAACAACCTTCATTTTACCCTCCTTGTTTATCGTGGAGACAGGAGGGCGGTTGGCTCAACGAGAGGTTATATCGAAGGTATCTCTCGCTAGGGTCACATTGGCCGATTTTAATTTGAAATAGTCCCGTTGAGGAGTTCTGAAACTCTTTTAACGCACAAATGAATATCAGTAGACGGCAAATACGGGGCAGTTCGGACACCTGGTGTATAGTTTGGTTATTTAAAACGCTCAATTCTTTAGAAACCTTTAAATGGACTTATGGCGCATTAAACCTTTTAAATTTACGCCCCGTTTGCTAGAACTTTTAATTTCTCAATGGGTGTCATCTGGTGAAAGGGCTTCACCACGGGCGTGCACATTAGTTAGGAACTGCTTATAAAAATAGGAACATTGCAAAAGGAAGAACGTTAAATATATGAGTGTAACTAAAAACAAATGTTTCAATTATACACACACGCAAGCAGTACGTTTAGGATTTTGGAATGGAATGCGGTAATTAGGCGACATACTGTGGCATACCGCCCCTGTTCCAAGTAATCCCTCCCTCCAGGGGTAGCAGGTACATGCAGATGGCCTTGGTTGGGAAGGTTTTGAGAAAAAATGTTATAAGGTTTCAATTACCAGTTCTTGCAAAAGAACTCTCTTCATTACAAACTAAGATCAACTATGAAGTAACAACTGCTAGAGCAGGTATGTCCGAAGATAACTCTTGCGAGGTACTGACGTCAGAACGTAATTTCCCCCAACTCAAGCAGGGGAAGTGTGGTGAAACTACTGACAAACATGCTACAGTGGTGTGTAAGTGCGCGCGCGTCTAAACAGCATAACTCAGTCAAACAGTCCGTTAAAATGCTAAACTATATGTTTAAGTTCAGCGACTTTCAAGAAAATGACACCAAGATTTTCAAGATCCTCTCACCCCAAAGTACCCTTTACATGGAAACTTTTACGCAAGTTTTGATTTTCTCAAAAATGACTAACGATTTTGATTAAAATAATCATATGGTTAAGATATTTTCATCACGAACGAAATGTATATCTTCAATTTTATGGAATAGCCTCTGAAGTCTTTATCATTCTGTACGACTTTTGTGTTAACAAGACGTAGATACAATCTTTTTAAAGAATAACTTTTAGAAGAGTGAGGAGAAAGTCGTATAAGTACACCATATGCACGCAACTTTCCTTAGGTGCTCGGCTGCTTAGTCTTCATTCGGTAGGTTTCGCCTAATAACAAAGATAAGAGCGACAACATTCAGAGATGAAGTACGCTATACACCCTGATATCTAGTGAGTCATTGCTAAAGTTTCATTGCCTGAGATCCCAGAGCTCATCCAAATGCAGGCGCGCTGTGTTTCGTTTAATAATTCAGCTAGTTCGCGGTAAATTTGGTAACCATTTGAGCACTCAAGGAATGAACCTCCCTTTGGTTGACAACTGAGGAAAGACAGGCGGACGAGCCACCTTTTCCTCTCCCCCCTGCCCGGAACTCGTTTTTCCGTAAAATTAACGCCCACGGATAGACGCGCGCATACTGCTTTCGTTTTTATTTTCTGTATCTATGACGAGATTTCATCAGAAATATGTTTAGAGGTTCCCGGACACACACACACACACACACACACACACACACACACATACACACAAAAGAAGTTAAGTTTGTGAACAGTAGATTCAAAAATATGAGACTCTTTTAAGATTTCCAAGAAAATCCCCCTCTCCAAAGGACCCTTTCCATAGCAACTTTTTTCGAATATTTTGATTCTCTCAAAATGGCTTGTCATTATTTTTATTAAAGTACCGTATGTTTATGACACCTTTCTAAATAAAAACTATATTTGAATTTTCTGGGAAGAGCCTCTGAAACTGTGTCGGCCTTTCATGACCTTTGCATAACTGGTAAACCCAAAATGCTACTACACGAAAATTCTCATGTATTCCATTTCTTAAGAAAGAATATTCTTTTATCTACACCATGCTAATTAAGAGAAACAGCAAAATTGAACTTACTACTTGCTTCCTTGTAAGTAGAAGGAAAATATGTGAATACACTAGGCTAAAGCGATAGTTAAACCACAGTTGAGATTCGGTTCTCTTGCATGGTCAGGAGTAAAAGAGGTACCAAATGAAAGATAACTTTCCGGTTGAGAAATGTTTAAGTCCTTTGAAATGGAAACCAATAACAAAGAATATCTAGGAAACGGTTTAACTCAAGTGCATGGCATAAAATATACATTTTAACCAGATCTACATTTTTGTAGTCGTTTTTGTCTATCTCTTACGGTTTACCAGTTATAAAGTCATCTAAAATGAAGATGTCTTCAGAAAATTGAAGACATACATTTAATTTGTCATGAAAATATCTTAAACATATGTTATTTTAATCAAAATCATTTGACATTTTTGTGAAACCAAAAATTTTCGAAAAATGTTCCATGCAAGGGATAGTTGGGGGGTTGAGGAATTTACTTGAAAATCTTCATGTCGCATCCTTAGAAGTTATTGAACTTAAATACCAAATCTAATGTTTAACTGGTCTACTTTCCTTCCGAAAGAAGCCGTGTTAAGGAGCGTTACGCCCGAAAGAGTCCATCGCCCTCTGTTCGGTTTGAACCCTGGACCTTGGGAATCAGAGGCTAGCATGTTACTCTTAGATCACGGAATGATGACTTAAGGTCATCTAGTTTTCTTCAATTTCTGCCTTCGCAAAACCTGTAAATAATGCTCCAGTTCATCTGAAGTAAAAAAGCCCGCTTCTGTAGTGTGGGGTTAGCATGTCCGCCTCGCATTCAAGAGGTCGCCAGTTCTAATCTCGCTTAGGGTGGATTACCCGGATAAAGTCTTTTTCGGGGTTTTCCGTTATCATAAGAGGACGAATGTCGAGCAACCTTAAGCTCCATGGGCCCCGAAATCATTTGAGCATCACTTCACCGATTTCATTCATCGTGGATATGACCAACCAGGTTAAGGAACGTTAAACTACAAAAAGGGTAAATACATTAAGCTGTATTTAAGACTGTGAACGTGTCGATGTTGAAAATTGGAGTTTCGCATTCTGAAATACAGAGGTTTCAAATATAAAACGTTTTTAGAATATAATTTTCGGAAGTGTGAACATTTCAAAATTAATTTTGCGGAAGACCTGGGATCAATTCCTATCTGTACTCTCGAGTGGAGTCCTCGGTTAACCTTTCCCCGCATTGGGCCTCCCATTGTAATTACTCGGCGCACGGCTGCGGGCTGGGCAATCCCAGGTAAAAAGGGTATAGGATTGCAAGTCAGGATGCAGCTAATGATATCTACTTTCCTGGAAAGCACCTATGTTAGTCACATCTTTGAGCTTGACTTTCAACCATAATTATCACACATCTGCTTTTTTCCCAAACAAATATTCTCAAAACTACAAGTGCTACAGGTAGCAAGTTGTGTAAGATAATGCATTAAATGCGCAGAACTAGTTATATTTTTAAGTTTAATATATTTTCAAACAACTTATGTTTTACATTCGCATGGCTTTGTCTATCTCTGTGTTGTGCATACAAACTATTACGAATGTTTATATTTCGTGGTGCGTGGGATCAAGGGTTCGAGTCCCGCCTTGGACATGGGTGTTTGTAATGTGTTCGTGTCCTATCTTTGTCATTCTGTCTCCCCTGATCAATTAGTTCACGCTTGAAGGCCAACGTGTGTAAAAAAGTACTGCAGCATTTAAATTGAGATAAACCTTTGCAGAAATAGCGACAGTACATATTATATTACAGATACAAATAGAAATTCGATACTCAAGTGTTTACACCTGAACGCTATTTATAGTGGCCTAAAAATGTCGCACTCTTTCCATGTATTCCCGAGGAACAACTGAACATCGAAATTACCTTGAAAGACTGACCAAATATTGAACAGGGATGGCCTTGTACCGCAGTCGATTAAGCACATGCCTCCTTTGAAAGGGGTCCAGGGTTCGATCCCCGCCAGGGGGTTGGAAATTTTTCTTTATTCCCTGTTCTCTCCGAGTTTGTAAGTATGAGTGTGAGAGTGAATGTGTGCGTGTAAATCTAAAGAAAATAAATCAAAGGTAAACGAGTGAACACCATTGTCATGAGCAAATGTTCCAAAGGAAAAGTCGCCTATATGACCTAGATGTTTAAAGTTGTATGCAAATGGGACGGAGGGACAGAAGTAAAAACAAAAGCAAAATGTTGAACGATTCCAACCATTAACAACTGATATCTCGGAAATGGCTTATGGCCCAAAAATTTATGTGAAATAAATTGTGTGTATCACAGATCTACACATTTTGTGTCGTGCGTTTTCGTTTCTCACTTACCATTTACCAGTTATACAAGATTATACACATTTCCTTCAAGTGCAGCGGACTTAACCTACTATTCCCAGAAAATTCAGATATGCATTTTTTAACATATAAATATATTTAATATATGGCATTTTAATCAAATTTATTAGCGCTATTTTTGAGAAAATAAAAAAAACGTTAATGGTCTTCCATATAAAGGGTAATTTTGGGAATGGCAGATTTTGTTTTAAAACCTTTGTGTTGCATCTTTGGAAGATGTTGAACTTAAATTTCAAATTTGGTATTTAACCAACTTACCGTTTTTGGTTATGCTATTACAGAGAAGCGCGCGCTCTCAACACGCACATGGACCTTTTTCTAAAAAATGCTTTTATATATATATAATTATTTATTTTTTATTTGTTTTACTTGATTCAGGAAGTCTCACAGCGTCTATTTCGGTCGAATTTTTGGGTGGAATACAATTCCCTTCTTGCAGTAAATTAAAAAAAGAAAAAAATCTTACTATACATAAATACAAAATTGAGAATTTTGTTTAAAAAAGTATTTTGTAAATTTTGGGCCATTTTCTTTGTACAGCAAAATAGCTTTAGAACAGAAATACTATTGGTAGCCTAATTAGTAGTTAGTGTTATGAAGCGGAATGACTGTATACGTAGTAAAGATTTCATCACTCTACTGAATTTTACTAAGAAAAAGGAAGTTAAATATCAAATTTTGCCCTTATTTAGAAAACCTTTCGTAGCAGTATTTTTTTCAAGAAAACTTAAGAAGCACGTAGTGTTGAAAACTTAAAGCAAGATATAGGCATATATACCGAAAATAGGTAAGATAGACATCGGAGGGGAACACCTGGCGCACTGTGACCTTGCATATCTATTGCGGCTAACCCCCCCCCCCCCAGGAGGGTGTGATGAGATGAAGGAACCATAGGAAGTCGCAGGCCGTAGGCAGATAGGCCACCAGATACGCTTATAGATTATCTCACTATTTTGTTGTCAGAAATGCCACAGGAGAGAAGCTATTTAAAGGCATTTCCACGATTAAATTTCGAAAGTCTATTCACGGTTTATTAAAACGTTTTAGACATAATTCAGTATCGACGTCCAATTGTTAATAATAATAATGTAATAATTATAATTAAACATTAGGTGATGTATTTGGCTTCTGACTTAGGTACACATTCATTCAACAGTTCTTCATACCCGTTTTTGTGTTATTGTCACAAAGTTTCAAATAAAATTAAGATGTAGTATACATATATTAAAAACGTCTAAAGGGAGAGCTCATTGCCGAATTTCTCTTGTTTCACACACAAAACGTGGAGATTCTCTTCATTTAACAGCAACAAAAACACCGCATAAAATTAACCCAAAACCTTCATTTTATCTCTCGTTTTGTCTAGTAACTGAAAATTCTGAGTCACAACCAAGCTCGATGAGATGTAGCTGGGTGACTCAGTTTGCTGCCTCTCTGCTCGTGACGAGAGGTAAAGTATTTTTACAAATTTGGGGCAATGCCAAGCAGCAGTAAAGCAAGATTACGCTAAAACATAATCGGCGAAGGTTTATGGAGTGGGGTCTCACTATTTTAGATGGAGTCGTGATTTATGAGCCATCCCATTTAAATCCGTTGTTTAAACTTTTGGGAACATTCCAAATTTACGGCCTTGGAAGGGAAGTAACTTCTGGTTTGGATTGTAGCCATTTGGGCATCTCAAGATCTGAATGAGCGAGGAGCATTGGCACAGAGAGATACTGACGTAAGCCGTAGCTTGCTTACGCCAGGCGATCCACTGTCATTTATGCAGAGAAAAAAAAAAGTCAAAATAAATACATGCATATGCTTAAAACATGAAACTAGTAGTCAATTCCCATTACACTATCTTCCACGGCATTGCAGATACATTCTATAATTGAGGAGTTGGGGGGGGGGGAGAAATAAAGAAAAAGGATGCGTTGGCTTTTGAAAGTAATGAGTAGCCTACAATTTGCGCCCCTACACAAAGCGAAAATGTTCAGCTTTGTTAATTGTTGTACATTTGTATAAAAGGAGTTGAAAAAATATGGTTCTAAGGTGTCCCATAACATTTGCCAAATCGTAGCTCAAGTACATACATTTGTGCCCTGGCTAGCTAAGCGGTACGATTTCATCTATAAGGGGTTGGAGATAAGATCATGTTATATTATGTCCTATAATATGGTTGTACTATATCTTAAAAGAGGGGTTACACATTACTGATTTCTACATAACAGGTTAAAAATATGTTAGGAATAATTTTTTAAATTTGCGAGGTAGCTTGTATTTTCCTTTGGGTCTTATACTATACTTTCTTAATTGTGTTGATGTTACTAAACCACATTATGTTACAACAATTTAATTTCAATTTAGTAACAATAGTCAACATTTCATATGCTGAATCTACTTACGTCAAATGCATTCTTGTAAACAGCTGTTTGCAATACATAGACAAGCTTCTGTCTAGGTTTTAAAAAGGTATTTTGTATGTTAGAGTTTGAAAATAGGCATAGCATATAAATATAGCAGAAGTTTTTGAATGCTGCAAGGTAGTTTACCAATGTTGTCATACAAAATGTGCTGCTTCATAACAGAGTTGAGGGAATTTAGGCCTCCCTATTGAACCCTTTGGGCAGGAAGTGCCAGAAGGATCTCATACCCATACTTATCTGGATTGAAATTGGGCGATAGAATATAAAAAGCCCAATCCCCCATTACACGAAACGCAAATATTGTACAAGTCATGCATCAGGAAGAAGTCTTTTCAATGTTGAAGTAATTTATTAAAATCGGTGTGGTGTTATAACGAGACTATCTTGTAAACATATATTTTCTCTTTATAATATTAAGACCTTAACGTGCCCAAATGTGACTGTTTTATATGCATCAATTGGCTAAAATGCCTATTTTTTTAATGCAGCTTTTGTTGTCGTCATAACATATGGGCCTAAACTTCAAGAATATGCACGATTTTTGTGCCTTTTGTATATTAATCTTTATTTTCTCCGGACGTCGATGTGCTATGGAAAGTTCAGCTTAAGTTTGCATCATTTGGCTATGTTATCAGTTGCATTTTGATAGAAACGTGTAAACAGAACGCTTTGGCAAAATGGGACAATTTGTATTACGAACGGAGCTGTTCCGGAAAGAACAGCACCCTTTTCACAGCTGTGCCATTTTACGATTAAGTGTACTTTTATTCATTCGTCGGGTGAAGTTAGGTGAGTGGCTATGTACTTGCTGCACGATCTTCAAGTTATGCAGCTGTTAGCTTGGTCGGCATTTGGACGAGTGACCCTTCACCTCTGGCATAAATCACCGTGTTTCGGCTCCCACATTAAGCTCTTGGTCTTCAACGTCCGTTTGGGTACATTCTATAATTAATTTAGTCCTTCGTTGTTGGATTTTAGTAATGTTTGTTACTGTATGTAAAATTACATATTGAAAATATGTATTGGGTACGCAGTGAAGCTATTTTATACTTGTTTTCTCAACGCTTAAACCTTGGGACGATTCTGACCGCATTCTTCCGCTTCTTACGTGATTACACTATCTTAGTTTAGTCTGTGTTCCACTCAACTTGGGTTCAAATATACCTGCGTTTCTTACTGTTTTCTTTTGTCTTTTTAAGTGCCTTGTTAGACACGCTGGTGTCTCAGGGTGACTTACTGGAACCATTAGTTCTAAGAACTTTCTTCTCTTGGTTTACGACCAGAATATCCCAGCATGTAAGAACTGGGAAACCGACAGCAGGTAATGAACACAAGCCTTCTCAACCTTGAAAGAAGTATGGGGTTAAATAGGATAAAGCATTCATGGTGCCATTTTGTCGCTGTCTGATTACATAATTTTGGAGCCTTTTAGATTTCCGCGGGTGCAAATTTCTAAAGCAAACTTGTTTTTCAGCAGAAGTCCGCTATTTGCTGCTTCTTTGCTTACCACACAGTAACTAGTAGAGTAAAGGTTAGAACGCAAAAATATTTATATCTTAGCTAGAGTAAACTAGAATGCTAATAACTGTAGTTAATTCTACAGTCTTTAATAAGAAGAGGATTATGATTTTTTAAATCAAAGATTTACTATGCAGTAGAGAAGTCAAGCATTGAGAAACGTTTTTGTTATGGGTTTACAACAGGGACCAAGCAAGAGAAAATGTTGTCAAGAGTTAAAGAAACATTGTAAAGCAAGCCGGAATCCTGTAGCCTCTAGTACTCGTATATAACAATAAATATTAATCTTTCCATTCAGTTTACAGTCGCAGGAAGCAAGCAGATAGCGGGCTACGGTAAAAGGTAAAATACGTTTGTAAGGAAGTGTTTATAGTATGTGTGATACTGTGAAATGTTAATGCAAGTTAGTTTTTTTCTTTTATTATTTCATTTATATAGAGCCCAATAGGCATATCAGAGGCGTTGCTTTAGGAACAACTTGGGTTTTAAATAATTTTCCTTTCTTCAAACATACGAACATTCACTCTCTCATACATACTTCCAGACTCTGTGGGGATAGGGAGTGATTCTGTTTAAAGAAAAATACTCCGTCCCAGCTGGGAGTCAAACCCGGGACCTCCAGGTGAGAAGTCAGCTCGCTAACCATTTGATCACAGAGGCAGTGATGTAGGCTAATTATTTTGTATTTTACGTAAATATTTATAGTTATGAAAGGGTAGCTTATAAGAGTCGAAACGTTTGTGAACTAGAAGAAACTTCTTTAAAACTGATTTCGAAGTGCTAAAATTATGAAGAGAAGACGCAATGTACAGCTGAAAAGTACAGGTCTTATACAATAGCAGTGCAGATATATCACTATTTGGTGATGTATAATTCACAATCTGACAATGAATTGGTGGACCTATCGCAAAGTTCTAACTACATACGTATTGTACATATGGCAACAGTGTGGTCCATTTAACATGTGATTTCTTCTAAGGTTGAGCTGCGCTTTTGTAAATATTGACTTCCCAGGTTCATTTTGGATTTATTCCTTCCAGCTTTACAATCGCTAACATTATGGATGGTCAAGGCTACCTCCACGGTTACTTTGCTAGGGTTACATCACTGAGAGAGCTGGCTCAGGCGGTTTCGTCTGGTGCGTCACGGGTTCGATCTCTGTCAATCACCCACTCTGATAGATATTTTCGTGGTTTTGTCGCAAGGCGATTGCTGGGCTGGTTTTTCTAATACCACGAAATTTTCCGGTCCATCATTTTGAAATCACCTTTCGGGGTATGGGGCTGGACTGGATAGTTTAGTAGTGTGAGGAGGTGCGTGGCGGATATGCACAATTTAACTCTTTCCTCCTGATTTGGTACGGAACCAGGGCAGTTTGGACCTATCAGCCAGGAAGAAGTATTTCCATCTATGAACTTGAGGAATCCCGACCCCATAGTATCCCCACCTGCCGCTACTTGGTCCAGGCAACAAACAACTCTTAGAGTCGAATTTTTCATCTCCCCTTCCGCTCGGAGGTTTCATTTGGTTCAATAGGCCTCTGGCAGCAGTGCTAAATCCTCTTCTGTCCCTTGCTCGACGAAAAAGTAAGTAAAGTGACACGCAGCACTAAATAAAATTTGGGTAATTTCGCGTTCTTGAAAAAGCACGTATTCTGAATGACAATCAGAATTTACTTTTGTCAGAAACTGGTACATCATTGTAGCTACTTAACATTTCTGGGTTTCCTTTAACTGCGTTTCCATGTCAGCGTAGAGAGCATACATGTTCAGCTTAGCTTTATACATACTACCGAAGTTAAATTGCAGAATAGAAAAAGGAAAAAAAAAAACAAACAGTAAAAAAAAAAAAAAAAAAAAAAAATCTTGTGTGTTCCATTCAAATGACATTCTCTACATCTTTGTAGCAAATTATTGTTAGTAAGCTTATTCTTCTATCTACGTCATGCTGATCGAGATAAACATTAACAGAAACTGTCTTATTACTTAGGCCATTATAAGTAGAAGGGGGAAAAAGGGAATACACTAGGCTAAACTGGCAGTCAAATGTTTTAAAGTGTGGTTGCAATGGGATTGAAATCCGTTTCTTTGTGTGGCCAAGTTCCCGCATGAGAAATGTTCAAGTATTTTAAAACTGAAACTAACAACAAGGAATATCTCCAAAACGGCCAACTCCACGAAAAAAAAAATGTATATGACATAGATTGTGTGTTTTAACGAGATCTACATTTTTTGTGCGGTTACTATGCAAAATGCAGTAAAATTCATCCAGAATGAAAAGGTCTTCGGGAACTATTCCCAGAAAATCCAAGATATAAATTTTATTTGTGATGGAAATGACTTTAATATGCGGTATTTTAATCATAATCGATAAGAGCCATTTTGAGAAAAACAAAATTTTCGAAGATTTTTGCCATGCAAGGGGTAGTTTAGGGTGGGGGATTTTTTTCGGAAATCTTATCGGCGCATCCTTGGAAGAGATACCAAACTTAAATGCCAAGCTTGGTATTTAACGGTCTTTTCGTTCTTGAGCTATGTTGTCCACAGACACACATTTTTTTTTATTTCAGGGGCCCCAAAAACTGTGTTTCCGTTGAAATCTCGGTATCAAATTTTTGGTGCAATATAATACCTTCTCTATACACCATGTATATACATAGTATGTGTAGAGAAGGTAATAAAATCTGGTTCCTTTCTGTTCCGATAAAGACTTCTCTTGTATTTGTGAGGAGACTATTGGCCTGTAAAGCTTTCTCCAATTAATTCCGTAAACCTTGGCCACCAAATGCAAATATTTTAACATCTATAAAGTCGTCGATAGGTGCAAATTATAACTGGGGTGGACACATTTATAATATAAAATAGCACTCGTTTATTGATGTTGATCGATAGCAAACAAGTTTTAACCCAAGTTTTAAGACTGGGTTAACGACATACAAAATAATGGGTTTTGCAGTGTTATTATAGAAACTTTTTAAAGGATACATCTGTTTGTAGTTAATAAAGCTGGTGTTTACCACATTGTAAACAATGCATAATATTCGCATAGCGCCGCTCCCCCTCCCAAAATTTTGAAATAAGCAAATATACCGTCTAGAACAGGCTGTTCCAACTCGATTCATCTGAGCGAGAGTACACGCGCATCAGCCACAAAATTCCGAGAAGAGTTGGAGGGGAGACGTGATAGCCAATACATCACTGGGCAAAGGTCACACCGCAGGTCACTTCTGTCACTTCAATTCAACACCTGATTCAGCCGTGACGAGAGTGCTGTCAATGCTGCCCGTATGTGACCCGCTTTTAAGAGGTCGCAGGTTCGATTCCCGTCGATCGTCCACCGTCGATGATTTAGATTTTTCCGTGGTTTTTCCTTGCCACCAGGCAAGTGCTCCCGTGATTTTTCTAATACTGCAATTTTTCCGGTCCCTCATTTCCATATATTCATATCATGTTCATCGCCTTTAAAGGGCACGGGGCTTGACTGGATTTAACGTGTGGTGCTCGGTGGATGTGCGCTATATAACTGTTTCCTCCTCCTATGGTACGGCACTGCTTTCCTTGACAGCCCGCAAGCGGCTGGCCAAGGTAAGCAGCATCGGGCCTGGTCCCTCTCTGGGTGGGTGACCACTCAGGTGGGTAAGCCAGCCCGCGCCGGCTGCACAGAGGGAAACACCCTGCCCACATTACTTCGACACAGACATAAACGCTTGCACAAGACTACACCTTTTATATCACACGGGTAAATCCGCGAGAAAAGCTGATAGGTACCGTGGTGATTTGCCCCCGCCCGAGTACACTCGGGCGACTAGTTCCTGCTCCTGGCTCCTGGTACGGAACCAGGGCAGTTCGGACTTAAGACCTGTTCGTCAGGAGGGGCGCTGGGGCAAGGGGGCTGCAATAGTATATCGTAAACTTTAGGGACCCGCAATACCTGCACCAGGTACCGGGCAACAACTTTTCGGATGATCTTTCGTCTCGCCCCCTTGCTTCCGGGGTTGAATACGGCACAGTAGCTCTCTGGTCGCTTAAACCATCCTCTGACCTCTGGGGAAAAAATACACAAAAGTGATATATAATTAAACTCTTTTAGCTGTTTTATAAAAAAAAACTACAACAAAGATTAAAATATAATTTTTGTAACAGCAATCGAATTGTTTTGTATCTTGGGAAATTACAAAGTATATCAAAAACTTTTGGAAGGTTATTTTCTCTTAAGCTTCTGCTGAAAATTTGAACAAGGTGGTTAAAGCTACATCACATGGATCATTTCTAATACGCAGTAAGAAAAGACTAACAGACATTGGAAGTAAATACAGACCCTAGTCCATGTTCTCATTGTCATTAACTTGGTCACAAAAGTCTCCCAGAGCAAATGCCAGCGTATATAATTCAACTAAAGGTTCAAAGTATTTTTTGTATATAGAGCCAATATGTGGATATTTTCACAAAACACTTCAGCTATGGATACCTTTAAGTTGCCTGTTTGTCTCAATTTAACGTCATTTTTTCTGTAAATCTCAAACTTATACTGGCGTTCAAGTAATTGCTACAGCGCTCTGGGAACCTAAGTGCCCTTAGGTCTCTTTCAGAGGCGTTTGGTGGGTATAAACTCCTGTTGTCTATTTGAAGTATTTCTTTAAACGAGTTCAGGAAATTTGCACTTTTACTTTCGCTCTTTCATTCAGAGCTATAATAAATATGTTTCGGTTCGGCTGCTTCCTTTAGACATCAACAATTCTGAAGGAACTGTAAAATTGTAATTTTCAGTACAGAAATGAATCATATAGTAGATAACTATTGAAAGTTAATTTTTATTCGTGATTTCCCACCCACCGATAGAGCAAGCATGCCGTCATAGTTGACTGATGAGGCTACATTGAGGCTTTGATCATTAGCGGGAGAGAAAGCTATCACATCGACCTCTACCTAGAAAGAGCAGCGATGTTTTGCCGAAATGGAAGCAAACTATAGCGCTCTGGATGTATTGCGCTGCTAACACAATCAGTCTTCCCATGCCCCCTCCCATCGCGGTAATGAACAGTATTAAAATATTGCTCTGTTCTTTATGACAAGCTGAACACACCTTGTTACTGTCGTCGAATGAAATTATCGGTTTAATTGCAAGATAGAAGCGACGTATAAATATAATTTATGTCACTGCATAGTTATGATACCTACTCCGAACTATCACCTGGCGCCAAAGTGACAGTGTTATGGCTGAAGTCGCCTAACCAGGATGGCATCATCGCATTAAGTAAGATATCCTGCCACTAGAGAGACAGTATTCATTTCGTCTCATCACTATGTTATCACATTAAGTAGGATTTTCTTTCGCTAGAGGGATAACACAAACTCGCTGTTTCAGCGATGATATCGATTACGATATTTCTTCCGCGGGAAATCATGGGTACACACGAATCAACTGCAGGATGTTAAAACCCAACTACGAATCTCCAGCTTAGTTTTCAAAGCTTATTCACCTTTCCAGTTTTAACAAATAATTACGTTCGAATTAAGACAGAGGGATACAGCGTTTAAATATCACTGGTTGTGAACATTTTTAAGAATGGTTTAATGAGCACTTTGCCAACTTTGGTGTTGTAAGAACACCTTTGTTCGCCATTTGTGCAACACGACCTTTCGCACTTAGTACATTAAGTTTGCACAACTAATTCAGCTATTATCGTCCGTGGACGTTTTCCCGGGCAAGTGTGTGGTCGTTGTAAACTCAGAGGCTTTGAGCTGGTGAACAGACCGTCAAATCCGAAACGAACATCATACAAGTTATAGTTTAAGGTAAGGCAGACTTTTCTATGTCACTCATGTTTTACAGATATTTTGGAACACTTAATGGCTATTTAAGTTTTGACCCTAAACTGTTCTGGTTTTTCAAGCTTTCACCCCGCCCCCCACCCTCCACATATTCGCCTTCAGGCGAACCTAATTGATTTACCAGGGGATAGAGAATGACATATAGAGCACAACCACAGAAACACACCACACTAAACATGCATGCGCCTAGCGGGATTCGAACCCGCGGCCCTTTCGCGACGGAGCACCACCAAACGCGCCAACGATCAGGCTACTGGGGCCGGCAAATTTTCTTTTATAATAATGTTAATGTTTTGTTTTTGAAATCGCTTATACTTTTAAGTGCGTTAGTAAAGAAAATTGTCTTAAAAATCTGATATGTTTCGTTCAAGTGACTTTCTGTACGTCTCTGCAATATTTTTTTTTTTTTTTGCTTAACGTCTTTTAACCCAGTTGGTCATATCGGACAGTGAATGACATTGGTGAAATGATGCTCAAATGATCTCGGGGTCCATGGAGCTTAAAGTTTCTCAACATTCGTCTTATCAGAATAAGGGAAAACCCCGAAAAAACCCTATCCGCATAACGCACCCTAAGTGAGATTTGAACTCACGACCCTTTGAATGTAAGGCACACACTACCACCACACTACCCAGGCGGGTTAATGCATTTTTGTTGAAAAGTTTATTCTTCTATTTACCTAATGCTAGTCGAGAAAACATAGGCAGAAAGGGTCTTATTACCTGCTTCCTTATAAGTAGGAGGGAAATAAGGAAGTACCATAAGCTAAATCGATAGGTAAATTTTTTAAAAGCAGGTTGCTATGTAATTGAAGTACCTTTGTTTGTATGGATAGAAGTTAACAAATTCTCGAATGAGAAAAGTATAAGTATTTTAAAGCTGAAACCAATAACAAGGCATATCTCAAAAATGGTCAACTCCACGAAAAAAATGTATATGACTTAAATTATGTATTTTAACAAGCTGTACATTTTTTGTGAGGTAAGTTTTTGTCTATCTCTTGAGGTTTACCAGGTATGCAAAATTCCGCAAAATTCATCCAGAATAAACATGTCTTCAGAAGCTATTCCCAGAAAATTGAAGATATACACTTTGACACAAATATCTTAAATGTGAGAGATTTTAGTCAAAATCGTTAAAAGCTATTTTTGAGAAACTCAAAATTCTCGAAAAGTGTTCCTTGTAGTTGGGGGAGGGGGATTTTCTTGAAAATGTTCGTGTCACATCCATGAAAGACACTAAACTTAAACGCCAAGTTTAGTATTTCACGATACTTTCGCTTTTGAGCTTGCTGCACACAGACACGGATATTTTTTTTTTCTAAAAATCCCTGTTATATATTCAGGGGTCTCAAAACATGTATTTTCGGTGAGATCTCGGGATCGAATTTTCGGGTGCAATACAATGCCTTCTTTATACGGTATGTACATAGCACGTGTAGAGAAAGTAAAAACTGCGGCATAATTTTTTAAAATAACCTTTTATAGTTAAACAAATTTCGTTAATACTCTCCCTTTGATAATAATAATGATCATAATAACAATAGTAATGATAATAGGGCCGTTTAAGTATAAAATACATTGGCTATGCTATAGAGCACAAAATAAAAGGTACGTTTCTTCCTCTCGCCCTAGCTATTCAATACCGATTTAAATTAAGCTTTGGTTCAGCTGCATCTTTAACTATGAACATATTTTCTGAATGGCAGTGCACAATCAAGCAGTGCCACCTGAGTGATGGGAACCATTGAAAGGCGCCAGTGTTAGCAAGAAAATGCTATAACTACAGAACGCTACTTCGCCTCTCTTCTTGCCAGCGTAGCGTCTAATCGAGGATGATACTCGTGAGAGCTAAAAGCTACTTGGGCATCTCTGCCGCCCCCACACGCCTGTCATATCCAGCAATGCTGTAAACTACACATAACAGCTCTGACGTCATGGCATCCTACTGTAATAGTGGGAGAGTCCGGAAACGAACATTCACTACTGAATGGGAGGCTGTGAAAGTGTTGTACAATTGCTATGCCTCAGGGCAGCATAAACATTACTAAAGAATGGGAAAACTTAATATTGCACACGATAGAATCAATGTACATCAATTTTAATACTTTCGTGATATTTTTTTTTTTTTTAAAATACGATGAAGATGTGGGCGTTTTTGTGCTAGGCTTTAAATTTCATTTCTACTTTCTCTAGCCCTCATGTACAATGTACATAGTCGATAGAGAAGTTATTGTATTGCACCCAAAAATTGGATGTCAAGATCTCGCCGAAAATATACGTTTTGGTGTCATCTGAGTCCGAAAAAAATTATTTTTAAAAGAAGTCCATGTGTGTGTGTGTGTGTGTGTCTGTAGACAGCATAGCTCAAAAACGATTAAGTACCAAATTTGTTATTTAGGTTTAGTATCTTCCAAGAATGCGACACTAAGATTTTCAAGAAAATCCCCCCTACGCAAACTACCCTTTACATGGAAAAAATTTCGAATTTTGATTTTCTTAAAAATGGCTGTAACGATTTTGATTAAAATCTCGTATATTAAAGCTATTTACATCCCAAATAAAATGTATATCTTGAATTTTCTGGGAATAGCCTCTGAAGACCTCTTCACTGTGGATGAATTTTGCCGAATTTTGCTTAACTGCTAAACCCTAAGTGATAGACAAAAACTTACTACACAAAAAATGTAGATCTCGTAAAATACACAATTTGTGTCCTTTACGTATTTTGCTGTGGAGATAACCGTTTCCGAGATATTCGTTGTTATTGGTTTCAATTGTGAAGTACTTATTCTTTTTTCAGACAGGAAGTGTCCGTTCTATTCCTGGCCAAGCAAAGAAGCGATTTGCAACGACAGTCGCATAACATAGCTTTTAAAACATTCGACATCACTTTAACCTAGTGCATTCCCATAGTTCCCTTCTACTTATAAGGAACTAACTAATAAGAACGTTCTGCTAATGTTATCTCAATTAGCATTATGTAGAAAGAATAATAATCTTTTGTTGGAAGTTTGAAGAACAGCTAGAGAAAGTCCTGTGAGTGTAACACATCAGAAGTTTTTAAATTATTCACCTTTAACTGTGTGGTCTTAGCGTTGGCATTCACCTTCGGAACACGAGTTCTGTGTGCTGTGTCTTTGGATTTATTTGCCTTCATTAAATCATACCCACAGTCATAGTTCCAGATTCTGGGAAGGATAGGGGATATTCTTCGTCAGAGAATACGTCCCACCCCCAGCCGGGAATCACCCGGGACCCCTCGCACAGCAGGCAGATGGTCTACCGACTGAGCTATGAGCCAGCCATTTTAGTTTTGTGAATGCGTTACGACGTCAACCGAAAGAGCTCTGAATGTCAGCAGTTGCAGTATTCCCCATGCTGGTGCAATATTTTAACCTAATTTCAAAATATCCTAAAAGTTTAAAAATGAAAGCGCCTTTTTGCAATAAACAGATTGTTAATCAGTGTTAGATTGTTAATCAGTATAAGTGTGATCTATCCCCTCAGATATATTCTAAAATAGCTCAAATAGGAACAATTTTGTGGTTTGAAGTTGTATGCAGCACTGTTTTCATAAACGTTTCGTGCTCTGAAAGGAACTGAACAATATATTAGCTTTTAAGCAATGGAGTTATTGGCCATAAAATGCCAGTTTCACATATCTTGGTCGTTTTTCTTTACGGATGTAAATATCATATCCATCTCCTGTGAGCGCTTCAAACCCAATCATTTTAAGAGCAGTTCATAGACGTCGGAGAAGCACTCGCGGATATAAGTCGAGAATATCGATTTTATTGCTCAGTGTGTTATTATTCTTGCAAATAGACGAGAGCAGTCAAGTTGCGCAGTACAGGGAGTGGGGGAAAGAGGCGGAGACTTGAAAGATGGCCTTGCAGTATGCAAACGCACAGAATCGTGATGAACTGATGACACAACAAACATATTCATATTATTTATTAGTAGACATCGTTTTGTGTGCGCTAAAATAAGTAATATATGCATGCATTTATGCTGTCAAAATATTTATAATACACCCTTAATTATTTTCTCTAGTAGGTATGTACAATGTACATAGCAGATGCAGAAGGTTGCGTTCCACCCAAAAAATTCGATACCGAGATTCAACCGGAAATACATGATTTGAGACTTCTTGAATCCAAAAATCCAAGAAAAAAACATTTTTAGAAAACTATCCGTGAATATGTGTGTGTGTGTGTGTGTGTGTGTGTGTGTGTGTGTGTGTGAAAAAAACGAAAACAGTCCGTTAAATACTTAAATTGGTATTTAAGTTCAGTAACTTCCAAGGATGCAAAACGAAATTTTTCAACAAAATCCCCCGACCTCCAACAACGTTTTGCATGTAACATCTTTCGAATATTATGATTTTCTAAAAATCTAGCGATTTTTATTTAAAATACTTGCATGGCAAACGAAATATATATTTTGAATTTTCTAGCAATAGGTTCATTCTGGATAACTTTTGCATAACTGGTAAACCTTAAGAGATAGACAAAAACGTATCACAAAAAAGAGATAGATATCGTGACAGCACACCGTTTATGTCATATACATTTTTATGATATTCCTTTTTTTTTTTTTTTGCTTTCAAATTCTCAAACGGGAGGCCATCTTTCGTTTCATATCTCTGTTGTTTCACACAACTATAACTTAAAAAAGGATTTGACTAACCGCCTTAGTTTGGTTTATTCCCTTATTTTCCTCCTACTTGCAAGGAAGAAAGTAATAAGACAATTTATGCTAATGTTTATCTTGATTATCATAGATAAATGAATAATCTTTTGTAAGAGTATACTGGTCTTCCTTTATGAGGTTTTATGAAGACCCACATTTGCCAACTAAATAGATTCTTATTCACATTTAACTGAATTACACGTTTCTGTGCGGACTTGAATTTAATAGAAGTCCCCTCTGCCTCTCATCATAAACTGATACACTTAGCAATCACTTCTCGTGTTTGGTTGTGCAAGACTTTTATCACTTAGCAATCACTTCTCGTGTTTGGTTGTTAGCAATCACTTCTCGTGTTTTTCTCGTGTTTGGTTGTTAGCAATCACTTCTCGTGTTTGGATGTTAGCAATCACTTCTCGTGTTTGGTTGTGCAAGACTTTTATCACTTAGCAATCACTTCTCGTGTTTGGTTGTGCAAGACTTTTATCTTTAATTTACTAGTAGCCATGGTTGGCAACTCGACGGATTTTCAAGTTTGACGGGCAAAATTTAGTTTTGATGGATGACAGATTTGTCGGATATTATTAGCAATTATTGATTAATGTAATATTGATGTATTTGGAAAACTTCACGGATGTAAATCTTTGTGTAACTACAAGACAGTGTCCTGTTGCAATGTATTATACTGCAAATAGACGTGAACACCATCAACATGTACTGGCCACATGGATCCAGTTTACGCGGATGAACCTAAAAGTGAATAGTAAAACTGGCCGGTTGGTCTCCCAAATAAAACCATGTTTATATAGATATTTTAACAAAGACCTTTATTTGCTTCAAATATTTATTATAAAACTATCTCTGATTCTTTGCTGCACAAATTACTCGACGCTTCAATGTAGAATTTGTTAAACCATACATTTAAGTAAAATGCATTTTTAAAACAATTTGAAATATTCCTTGTTATGGTTTGAATTTTCCAACTTTTGCAAATTTCTTAAGACTTTTTCCTGGTAATGAAATAGAACGGAATTCCAAAGCCATCTCATAGCGACTAGATTTGATTATCGCTTTAGTCCGCTGGTACTTAAAATGAAATATGTAATGCAATTATTTCTCATAACGTGCATATCGGCTAGCATGAAGTAGAAACTAGAATAAGGCTTTGTAAGAATAGTTTACAATAGAATAGATAGAGAAATTATGTGAATGTAGTAAATATTTTTTTTTTAATTTATTATTACTACTACCTCTAGCCCGCATGTACAATGTACATGGTGCATAGAGAAGGTATTGTATTTTACCCAAAAATTCTATGTTGATATTTCACCGGAAATGTATGTTTTAGGGTCCCCTGAATCCGAAAACAGCATTTTTAGAAAAAGGCCCGTGTGTGTATGTCTGTGGACAGCGTAGCTCAAAAATGAAAATACTGTTAAATACCAAACTTGGTATTTTGGTTTAATATCGTTCAATGATGCGACACAAAGATTTTCAGGAAAATCCCCCCCACCACAAACTACCCTTTATTTGTAGAAATTTTCGAAAATTTTGAGTTTCTCAAAAATGGTTAACGAATTTGATTACAATCCCGTATATTAAAGATATTTACATTACAAATAAAATGTATGTCTTGAATTTTCTGGAAATAGCCTCTGAAGACCTCTTTATTCTGGATGAATTTTGCCTAACTGCTAAACCAAAAACCTAATGACAAAAACTTACTGCGCAAAAAATGTAGATCTAGTCAAAACACATAATTTATGTCCTTTACATTTTTGTTGTGGAGGTGACTTTCCGAGATATTCCATAACGATTTCAATTGCAAAGTACTTATACTTTTCTCAGGCAGGAATTGTCCGTTTTTCTTTTCTTGCACACTCCTGACGAAGCAAAGAAGCGATTTCCAATCGCAACACGACAGCTGTTAAAACATTTGACTATATCTTTTGCCTAGTGCATTCCCTTAGCTCCCTTCTACTTACATGGAACTAAGTAATAAGAACATGCTGCTAATGTTTATCTCGATTAGCATTGTGTAGAAAGAAGAGTAATCGTTTGTGAGAAGTTTATTTGTAGAGCAGCTAGAGAAAGTCATGTGAGTGCAACGCATCAGATTTTTTTCACAATAGGGGCTCTCCTCTACCCTTCATTCCTCTTGAGATCTTAAGCTGGTGAACGGATTTAATCGCACGCGATTTACATATATTCAGCTTTTCGAAAATACGAGTACATTTTGTACATTGCAGAACATTGAAAATAAAAGCCACAGTAACTCTGATCTCTGTACATTAATACCTACTAAATAATGACTAGCTTTACTAAACATATGTTGTTTTCTCCCGATACTCCTTTTCTGATCACCTACTTTCGAAGCAGGTTGTATTTTAGTTCCTTCAACTGTTCATCATATTTGTTTGCACACAACACTGCGAGGTTGAATACGCTTCCACCTTTCCTCGCCAACTCTCGAGGGTTCCTAACTTGGTGGTTTACTTACTAAAACTCCCATGCCTGGTTATGAGACTTTAGTTTCTGTTCTTGTGTTTTATTTTACTTGGCTTGAGCTACATATAAGTAAGACATTCACTTGCTTGTTTTCCATTCCTTGGAGAGGAGTGGGTAGGTGTTACTTTGATGTAGCCTTATATCAGCACAGCGTGGTAAGTAGGTAATTATAAATTCAGATCTTAAATACTCCATGTTTAATAATGTACAGCGTTCTTTTCTCTTTTTTTACACATTTTCGATGCTCAGAGAACAGCGCAAAAATGGTTTCATTTTTTCTATAAGCCACAGCAACACTTGTGCCATAAAGCAAATTATGTATAATGTGGAGCACAGTAACAGCCTGTTTCTGGGTTTAGGATTGTGTAAAAATCTATGTGGTAGGCAGGGTTGCCAGGTTTTCTAACTGAAGATAAAGGGAGATTTCAGGATTGATTTTCCCGACACATTGACACGGTCTATCAATTCATAACGGCCATCGCCTTAAATGATTTTACTTGCTTTATAGAGCCACAAACAAACAAAACACAACACGTGTTACTCTCTTCAATTCAAGGACGCAAGTGAACGAGACTCGTGCTACCATTGCTACCAACAGCTAATTAAAATACTGCTGCCAACGTTGAGAAAAAGGAACTACCACTTCGATGTATCGCATATTCCAAACATCCTTTTAAAACCTAGAATTCATTGCAGTGTATGAAATACGGGAGAAGTAGTCCAAAATACGGGAGCCAGGAGACTCAGTAAAATAAGGCTGAAATACGGGAGAAGCCGGGAAATACGGGAGACCTGGCAACCCTAGTCGTAGGTTACCAGGTCTCCCGTATTTCCCGGCTAGATAGATTGTCATCTAGGAGACAAAACAAGATGGACCGACCCAAATTGCTCGCACCGAATCCAGAGTCTTATTTTTTTATAGTGTTTACGCCCGCTTTTACTACAGATGGCACCGCAGGCAATGCCACTGATGATATATGGAATGAAGATGGAGCACCGATGGAATTCGATGGCGGGGGAAACCGGAGAAAACCCGCCCCTGCGCCACTTTGCGGTCGCTTGGAATTGAACCCGGGCCATCTAGGTGAGAGACGAGTGGTCTCCAATGCCTAAAGGTAGGTTTCTTAATTTAATGTGTGTTTTTAACGTAGCAATTGCAGCAGAAAGTCGGGATGTTTTGCAGTCATACACGTGGAGTTGGAAATAGATAATTGCCCTTGGCCTACACAGTAAGACTGTTGCCAGCATTTAGAAACGGAAATAAGCCAGTACTGTTCAAAGTTCTTTTGAAGGCAACAAAAATAGTTTTGTACGCTGCCGAAGCGATAAGGCTGATAGGGCTCTCGCGTTGAAGCGCCCAGCGCACTAGTGACGTCGGTCCATCCACAGACTATTGATCGAGCGCCGCCTGCTCGACCTGTCTTTCGATGGCAGGATTATTCGCAAGTTGCGCCCCTGTTGGACTACACGTGCAGAACAATGAACTCGGCAGTGTGGGGCAGAATTGCAGCTCGCAGCACCCGAAGGAGGTCATGTATTTGTAGCCAGGTGTCGCTGAAGGCTGCGCAAAAAATGTTGGTATGTATTTCAGTGCAGTGGTGAAGAAGACATTACTTAACCTATTATGCGAAATTATGCAACAGTGTGAGAGCGATGCGCATGGGTAATTCTCGTTTAAACTACGCCCACACCATTGGCCAGTAAACACTCCACCGTCGAGTATAACGTTCAAATCGATCGTATGGTTTAGGGGTTTAGTGTGCGCAAAATAAGTGCTAACATATCTAGCATGTGCTGTGTCTATTATGAAGGTAATCATTTTAACCGAATATTTTCGTTCGTTCAGAGCTTGGAAATAATTATGTAACAAATACTTGTAGCAAGTAATTTAAATTATTACAAATGAGGCGGAAGCGGTTTTGTGTGCCATATGGTAGAAACAAAGTAGTCATTTAAATGTGACACATGTGGATTGCCTGTTCTTAGTGCAATTCTGCATCATCATTTACCACAATATTCAAATTTGGGCGATGAAAACGACAAAATACATTTTTTATAAAAGCAAGCTCCTTGGTATTAGTGGATTGTTCAACTTCGAAATTTAACTTTGAGACACAAGGCTTTCAGCAAGGTCAAATGTTACGTTGTGCAGTTTTGTAAGCTACATTGGGCGAGTTAGGGCAGGTACAGAACTGTCTTATGGGCACAAGTAAACATATTGTCAGTGTCTTTTTTAAAATAACTGCACAAACCGAAATGTTCTGTTGACAATTTCTACGTTTTACATACATTATGCAACAGCTTTTGAAGTAGGGAAATCCAGATTTTCAGCAACATTTTCCTTGTTGCGTGTGTAACATTCAAGTACAAAAATGCAGTTTCTGAGGGACAGCATTGGTTCTACCAGTGTTTAATTCTTTTTATTAAAGTCCCAATAGGAAGGAATACATCAAGGCTTAAAGGCTTGTTCCCATTGGATCTCAGTTCTTTGGTGATGCATTAGCATTATAGTATATATGTTTCTTAAAATAAGATAAAATAAGCAAGCTCCCTGGGCTTTTAATCGTCTTGTAAGGCTATCATCTATGTTTAGGTCATTGACAACATAAGCAAAAAATTGTATCTTCTGAAACTTTTAGCGGGCATTGCGGGCCTATTATATAGCTGCATGCACGTCCACTTCACACCTATTAGAGAATAGGTGGTAAATACTTTTTAAATTAGCAGCCAAAGCTCTGTGGTTAGATACAACAAACATAGGTGAATTCGTCTTTTTGTGAATGTGCAAGGCTGCTATACTCTTTCTTGGCGATTGTGTATAATAATTAAATTACGAAAACAGCAAGCCTGCATGTTCCTCGATTTGCCAGGATGTGGATTATGTGCTAATGCAAGGACCTGTCTGTCTTCGTGTTGATCCAGGAAAAATCAGCGTAGGTGCACGCTGTCAGTTTAGTGCAGCATTGTAAACTTAGTTGAATGACGCCTTTCGGTTTATTTATCGGTGAATATTCGTTTAGATCCCAAGATATATCTTCACAGTAAAATATTATGACCTTTGAATAAACTTCAGCAGGAATAGACCCCATTTCTAATTTATACAAAGAGCAACAGTAATGCAAATTAGGTTTGCTGGCGATTTTCATTATTTTCCATTTTACGAATTGGGTAATTTGCAACTGCAACGATTTTTCAACTTGTGTGCGATATACTTATTATAGAAGACTTTTGTAACATCTGAAAATGTAATCGAAATATCATTTAAAGACTGATGGAGAAATAAATTAAGTTGTAAAAATGAAGGCAGCAATTAAACAGAAGTGTTAAAATATGAAACAAAAATGGGATTTTGGTTTCTCCTCAAACTTTTTAATTGGTATATTTTTAAAAAACATAAAACAGTAGCGTAGCAAGACAAATATTAAGGGGTGTTGCTTCCATGTGTGATCTGGGTTTGGTACTTTTGTTATTCTGTCATTAGAGCCATTTTGTAGTTATTTATTGGCTTTTTATTAACTTTTAGGTCCCTAAGCCGGAAAGCGTACTTGAGGGATCTGAGTCTCTTTAGAGTAAAAACCTGGGCAATATAGTAGATTTCAAATCCGGACATTTTAATGTATTCAACACTTTCAAATCCGGATCGCCTGTGGAAGTTTTACCCCATTTTTTTTTATTTTTAAACAGTTTGTATGCAATTAAATAGTATACACGAGTTGTTAGTTGAAATGTTTAAAAAAAAATATTATATTCATATACCGAGGCAGAGCAATTGGAATTAAAGGTATCTTTGCTATTATTTTAATACTTTTTCTTTAAGCAAGAAGATTCCAACCCAAAACCCCACTCCCCTGGCTACCCAATGTTATAAAACGACGAAAGAGAGCCCTCGAGTAGCCATTTTAATATACACTATTAGTGTCGCAGCCACTATAAATTTTCTCTTAGCATGTCTCGATTAAGATTCCTTTATTATTGTGTACGTTTAGTCATGAATAGAAAATAGTTGAACCACTTTTGCATATAATTGTATGTCATTGTAGAGAAGTCATACAAGAGGGAAATTAATCTTTACAGAAGTGGAAGAAATACTATTTTTAAAATGTAATTTTCTTTTATAGATACTTACATTTAAACATTTATAGAATTTCATAAAATAATTTTAAAAGTCTGAGCCTTCTCTCTTTTCAGGTTTACGCCCTTTTCTTCAGAACTGACACAAATGTGCTTTAAATTTGTCAGCAACATTTTCCAGATCCATTAATTAATGAGCAGTATCTAAACGTCTGCCGCTTTTCATAATGATAGTATTGTACTGTTACGTTATTTAGTACGTATGTACTTACATATATACATACAATGCACATAGTAGCTAGATAAGGTATGGTATTTCAACAAAAAATTCTATTTCGGCATTTCACCGGAAATATATGTTTTGAGGTCCCCTGAGCCCAAAATAAGCACTTTTAGAAAAGGGTCCGTGTATGGGTCTGTGGACAGCATAGCTTAAAACAAAAAGACCGTCAAGTACCAAACTTGGTATTTAGGTTTATTATCCTCTAAGGATACGGTACGAAGATTTTAAAACAAACTACTCGACCTCAAACTACCCTTTACATGGAAAAATGTTTGAAATTGTTGTTTTTCTCAAAAATGGCTATAATGATTTTGATCAAAACACCTATATTAAAATATGTACATCACAAATAAAATGTATATCTTGAATTTTCTGGGAATAGCCTCTGAAGACCTTTATTTTAGCGATTTTGTTGAATTTTAACTGATAAGCTGTAAGAGACAAACATTTCTTCACAAAAATGCAAATCTCGTTAAAACACATATTTAATTCTACGTTTTCATGCAGAGTTAACCGTTTTCGAGATATTCCTTGTTATTGGTTTCAGTTTTAAACTATGTTAACTCTTCTCAAAACAGGAAGCCAGTTTTCGTTTCGTCTCGCTTGTTTCACTGCTGGTCATGCAGAGGCAACCGAATTTCTATTTTAAAAGATTTGACTAACGCCCTTATTTTCCTTCTACTTATAAAAAAGCAAGCAATAAGTCCAATTCTGCAAATATTTATTTCAATTAGTATGATGTAAATAAATTAATTTGTTGTAAGCATAGATTGTATGTGGAACAGCTAGAGAAGGTCACGTGAATGGAACACAAGTTTTTTATGCCTGCCTGAAGCAGTTTGCTCCTCTAATTAACCTTCCGTCGTAATTATTCGCCAAATATTTCCTTAAAAGCTGTTAAGATGTGAGTCAGTAAGGTAATTAAAAAAAAAAAAAAAAACATACATTCATCTCGGACTGGTAGTACTATGTCCACGAATGCGAAATAATAAAATGTTAGAAATTACTATTTTCCAAGATAATTGTGCTCAATCTTGATCTATACTTTTCAAAAGGCTGCAGCATAGTTTATTTCCCATACAGATAAGCGGAAATAGCCAACACACTTTCAGAATTTCGATTTCCGATTTTTTCAATCACATTCCTTTCAAAAGAAAATCCAGGCATCAGTAATAAGGAATACAAAGACTCCTTTTATGGCTTTGTGTTAAAAACAAACTTTTACTTCTAGGTGATACAAAAACTCCAAGTATGTAAGTTACTGATTTTAAAGGTATTAGAAGTTGAATAATCTCGTTTGGATCATTGAAGAAATAGGTCACAATTTGATCGACGCCGTAGGTATAAATACCAATGTATCCCAATCGATAGTGGATGTCTTGAAACTACGCTAGATTAAAAAAGTAAATTGTAATCGGCGGGTTGAAATTGATTAACGAAGAGTATCAACTTTACAAAAATTGCATTGGAGTTGTTAGTAAAGTGATTTTGTCGTAAAACATTCTAATCTCGGCTGTGCTTAAGAAACCATTAAAACGGCGGGCTTTTGAAGGCAGTGAACCCAATTTTGGTTGTGTCATGCTGCCGGGCTTAGAGGTTTTCCAGATGATGTTTTGACATAGTTCGTGGCGATTTTGCTGTGCTGTAGTTGAGGGTATAGGCAGGTCTACGCCTTATTCTTATTAACTTTTTCTTGAGTTCACCTCCTCATGTGGTTTTCTTTAATTTGGGTATTTGGCCAGTGAGTTAACACTCAGGGATACAATCATAGTATAATTGGAAACATTGAGTAGTAAATAAAAGGCCTCGATCAAAACATGCTTAAATAAGATAACCAACATTCTACCTTGCAATTTTTCCCAAACATAAAACGGGGCAGGCATTAATTCCGAGCGAGATTTAAACTAAAGAGTGTAAGTCTCGCCATATAGAGGCGCCAGAACTGAGTTACCCATCTATTTTACTCGTACCATCCCCTCCCCTACTGCTGCGGAACAGAGGGTGTTGATCGTAATGAAATCGAGAAGACATTAAAGTCCGGCGTAAACGAAGTAAGAAGGATGTGTGTGCGTTTTAATTGAAATGAAACCCCTGGACCTCGTAAAGGCAACCGTAGTGAGATCAGCCAAGCTCTGAGCAGCAAAACATCCACCTTGTCATGTTCAACTGTTGAGTGTGAGCGAAGATTGTTTAATGAATAGCCTCATCACTGGTTTATGAAGTCTTCAGGCTTTTGTACAGCTGTGTGGCCAATTCAAGATTGAAATGTGTTAAAAGGCAGCTGCAACACAGATCATTTCGTTTGCTCTTGTGAGAAGCGCGGTGACACGAGGAATGGATGCAAATATCGATAAAAGTGGAAAAATTAATATTTAAGATGTCTTTATTTATTTTTAAAACTATATATATTTGTAGTTTGAAGAATATAAAACCAAATTTGCATTTTTGTTCATAGCTCCGTTTCTGTTATTAGTACTCCCTCTGGGGTTTTCACTAAATATACTGGATTTTTAGTGACAGAATTTAGCATTTATACTTGTGATTATTTTTCGAATAATAAAGAACGCAAAAAACTGAAAATAAAATGAATGAATGCTTTCTCGTCGTTGACCTTGTTCTGTTCATCTTCCACACAATGGTTATAAATGATTGTAGTAAAGAGATTCCCTCCTAAAGGTTAACATTTCATTTGGGTTTACTTGATTAAAACACCTTAAAAGTAGAAGGTTAGGGGGAGGGGAGGTTGTGAACCTTTTAACAGCAGAGACAGAGCATGGTTCTCATTTTAGCATCTCTCTATCTGGGCATGAGAGAAGTAAATCCAAATGCGGAGTGAAATGTAGCAAATCAAGTGTTCCGTTCAACTTCGTCATATCCATTAAGAAAATACCTTATCCTTCTTTTCTGGAAGCGAGTTGTGTGCCCAGTCTTTAGTCCGTGATTATTAACTTATTGTTACAATAACAACGTGTAACGAAATAAATGCACGTACCTGTAGCAAGCAGTGATACCCCTGATCAATATGCAGGAGAAGCACGCGCACTAACAAAGCAAATCTGTAAAGGCAAACTGACACGTTCACACCACCTAACGCTAAAACGAAGCAATAGGAAGACATCAAGATGCACTTAAGATGTTTCCATCTGGAGTAGATTTTCTAAAAGCTAGGTATGGCGGCATTACGCGACCCTTCGTTACAGCAGGTGTAAAATGCAATTTTTACGTCCTGTAGCACATATGTACAATGTGCATAGTAGATAGAAAGGGTATTGTATTCCACCCAAAAATTCGAAACCGAGATTTCACCGGAAACACATGTTTTGAGGCCCCCTGAATTAAAAAAGATTTTTAAAAAAGGTTCGTGCGGCTCGCGTGTGCGCGTGTGCGTGTGTGTGTGTGGATAACATAGCTCAAAGTTTAGTATCTTCTGAGCAAGCGGCATGAAGGTTTTCAAGAAAATGTCCCCATTCCAAACTACATGTTTCGAAATGTTTGATTTTCTAATAAAATAGCTTTAACTATATCGAATAAAATGCCGTATATTAAAGATATTTACATGGCACATAAAATTAGCATGCTGAATTACTTGGGAATAACCCTTGAAGTTTTCTTCATTCTGAAACTCTTTTACATAAATGGTAAAGCGGTATATAACAAAGCAGTTATATCAAACTCATTGATATTGATGGCAACTTCAAATGCTAATATGGTTTTTAACTCGTCCGTCTACAGTAGTTAAACATCCATGCCACGGGAAGAGCATTAAGAATTAAACTTTTCAATGCTCTTATTGCATTTCTAGTGGACATTGAGATCATTTGTATCAACTTCCTGAATATTGGGGGCATTTTTAAATGGATTGTTTTTAGGCAAAGTTTTGCACTTGAAAAGTATTTTATACTGATTATTTCGTTCATGAAAAGTGGTCATAGGAAGTGGCCAATCCAGTACATTGGCGCGTAAAATTCCAACCAATCGGAACTCATTATCTCTGCACTTTAATCGTTTTTTTTTTATCATACCCACTTGCAATTGTTTTTCTAAATTTATCGCACCCACGTGCATTTTTTTTTCTCTCTGAATATCAGTGGACAGTAATATTGCCGTACATAGTGGCGGAAGTTTCAATAGACGTATTAATTACAAGCATGCTTTACTAAGCCAAAATAATAGAATGTAGCAATACAAAGAGATCTGAAGTTTATGATATGGATGTCAAGTTGCAGTGATTTCGGTGCAAATATACGTCAAGACAAATGGGATTTTAGGATTATTCTTCGTGTCCATATGGGATAATCATTGTTATTTTATTCACGAAATAGTCTTATTGAATACAACTCGAGCTACAACTTTTCTTTAGATAAATTTATCGGTAAAAGTTGGAGCTCTCTTATATTTCTTACGATAGCACTGCATGAAGTGTTAGTGTACTTAAGCCCTTTAAATGTAGCTTTTTGGATATGGTGGCCAGATTGGAGAACATGTACCGTTTTGGAGTATTTAAATAGAACTTTGTGACTGTTTTTAAATAAACGGGCTCGAAATATCTCAAGGATTTTTCTGGGTGATAGATCCCGATTTTATGCTTTGTATATATTTTTAACATTATTGAAACCATTCTACATTTAAATGTGCAGCAGCGATAATTTTAGATAAGTTATAATAAAAGTATATCGTCAATCTGAAATTCTTTCACTGTTTTTCCCACTAAGTTCTCGCAGTCATGGGCTCTGTAATGATATATGCAGCCGTTCGTTGTTGAGCAGCTATCATCCAACAACGCCATTGCCCGTACAAACTCAAAGAAATAACTGGAGGCCAGTTCCTCTTATTACGGATGACGTGTAATAAAAGGCAGCTGACAAAGTAACGGCATTTTTACATTAGGAACAGTGTTCCCATTGTAATTATGCTCAGGTAGCGATGTTCTGTTAGCGAAATATCCCGACCACACATTTAAAAATGCCATACGTTCGTATGTTCAGGTTTGCGATGTTCTGTTAGCGAAATATCCCGACCAGACATTTAAAAATCCCTTCTTTACTTAAAAATGCCGTACGTTCGTATGTTCAGGCTTGCGATGTTCCGTTAGTGAAATATCCCGACCAGACATTTAAAAAATCCCCCACTTAAAAATGCCATACGTTCGTATGTTCAAGCTTGCGATGTTCCGTTAGTGAAATAACCCTACCAGACATTTCAAAATCCCTTCTCCACTTAAATTCGCCTTGAATGCTACTATTATTCCCTTGTTAATTGATGGCATTTTAAGCAAACTATTTATAGTTTTATCTGTATAAACATGTGTGCGCGCATGCGTGAGAGAGAGTATTAAAGATTTTTTTTTTTTAAAAAAACCACCGGTCCTCCAATGAGTTTGACCACTTGGGCCCTGAATACAATATTATATAAAGTATAACTTTTAAATGATAAAATAAATGATTGCTCGCCTCGGTAGTGTGGGGGAAACGTTTCGCTTCACATTCAAGAGGTCGCGAGTTCGAATTTCGCTCAGGCTGGGTTACCCGGGTAAGGTTTTTATTGGGGTTTTACCTTCCTGAGAAGACAAATGTCGAGAAACTTTAAGCTCCATTGACCCCGATTTCATTTATCGTTCAATATGGCCAACGAAATTAAAGGACTTTAAGCTTGAAAAGAAGTAATTGGCTATTAGCAATAACATTACAAGTTTAAAGGTTAACCAGTACTTAGGTGTTATTAATCAATGTACTCGCATTAAACGTACAGAATGTCGTCGGCCTCCTCACCTCTTCAGCTGTTAGAAGACTGCTCATTTCTTTTCCCTACGTTTCCCTTTTACTTGTGCAACGTACATAGATGGAGAAGGTATTGCATTCCACCCAAAAATTCCATACCAGGATTTCACCGGAAGCAATATGTTTTGAGACTCCCTGAATCCAAAAAAAAATTAAAATGATTGGTATGTTTAACGAAGATGTTCAAGAAAATGCCCCACCCAAAACTACCCTTTACATGAAACAAATTTCTGAAATTTTGATTTTCTCAAATGGCTAACGATTTTGATTACAATACTGTAAATTAAAGATATTTACATTGCAAATAAAATATGTATTTTGAATTTCCTGGGAATATCTTTAGAAGACGTGTTCATTCAGGATGAATTTTGCTGAAATTGCATACTGGTAAACCATACGAAATAGAAAAAAAGCTTACCCAACCAAAAATGTATTTCTTATTAAAACACACAATTTGTCATATACAGTTTTGTTGTACAGTTGACCGTTTTCGAGTTAGTCCTGGGTATTGGTTTCAATTTTAAACTACATACGTAACGAATAATTGGAAGGTTTCACGGCCGGAGTCAGAATTATAACTATAGAGTCGTGGTCTGCTGGAGTTTTGATGTCCAGACGTTTCGTCCACACCTGTGGTGAATGTCATCTCGCTCTTCTAGGTGAAGTTCAGGCACCACTGTTTCAATATTGCCAACCATCGACAGTTAGAAAACCGCAAATGCATATAAATATGTACGTATTTCTGAACTGAAAACAGCACGGTGCGAATTTTAACAAAATATTTCAAAATTCGCATTGTATAAGTAATAGATGAAGGAAATATCAATTATCAAAAAACGTCAAATGTGTCAATAAACATAACATAGATTTTCCATAAGTAAAAGGTGTTTAATCATCCAGTGACTGTACAAAGCCGATTTCTGTGTCTCACTTTTATATTAAATGAATTTGGTAAATATACTCGAAATCAGCATTCGAGTGCCGCAACTTATGGCCGAGAAAGTAAGCTGGGGTAAAAAATAAAAATACCGTTTTAAAATGTCAATAATTGTCACCAAAGCTCAACAATTTCATTTGAATTAGTCATGTCTTCGCATCTGAGGAAGTGGTGTCAAATGTCGGTATTCGTTGTCGATTCTCTCCCCACTCTCATCTCCCCATCATTGTGACTCGAGGGCTATAATGACCCACTAATGCAAATAACATGTATTTCTTATGCCACTCCTCCATATACAATGTACATAGGTAAAGAAGGTATTGTATTCCACCCAAAAACTTGTTATATTATGTTGTGAAAAGAATTATGCATCTTGAAGTAACAAATAAGAAATCTCTATGCTTGCATTTATGTAAGGTCCACAAATCTAGAGTTTTTTCGTTTTCCCCTGAAATTGCTATCCTTATTTGTATTTACTAACAAAAAGGTAACTGACACAACTTTGCCGAAAAACAATGGAGCTGGACATTTTTACTTTATTCAGGTAGAAAGGAAAGAAAAGGAAAATTTAAGATAGCACAGTATTTTATTAATTTATGATGAAACGCAAGTGCAAACAACTCGCCTAGATACCAGCTTTCACCTTTGAATTAAGCTGCAAATTGCGATGACAGTGCCACCATTGTGAGGCAGAGGAAGCTTGTAAGGTCTGACGTCATGATTTCATGCTTTCCGCGAAATGAGTCCCTCTCTTATAGCCCTCTTGTTTTGACTCACGGAGACAGTCATGGGTAATTGTGTGGCAGAGGTATGAGTGAATTTCGCTCTACTTTCTGGCGTGAGGAGAGCAAGCAATGACAATAACAATGAGTCCCCAAAGTTGTCATTTCTACATTCCAACAGCTTAGTTGTAAAAATGTCTATATCGGTAGTAAGATGGGGTAGGGATAAGCTAGGAATAAGAATCGTACAATGTCAAAAATTAGCTTACTTATGTCGTAGGACCGTAAGTAAACCATAAATATACAGTTTAAACCGTACGGTTGACAACACTGCCAGGAGCCAGGAGCAGGAACTAGTCGCCCGCGTGTACTCGGGCGGGGGCAAATCACCACGGTACCTATCCACTTTTCTCGCGGATTTAACCGTGTGATATAAAAGATGTAGTCTTGTGCAAGCGTTTATGTCTGTGTCGAAGTAATGTGGGCAGGGTGTTTCCCTCTGTGCAACCGGCGCGGACTGGCTTACCTACCGGAGTGGTCACCCACCCAGAGAGGGACCAGGCCCGATGCTGCTTAACTTGGCCAGCCGCTTGCGGGCTGTCAAGGAAAGCAGTGCCGGCTAGCGGGGAGAACTGAAAGGATGTAGGTACGGGGTGTGGGAAAGCCAGTGTTGCAGATCTGTCCGGAGTACAACTGGACGGTTACCCGTCCGAGTTGAGACCGGGCCCGATGCTGCTTAACTTGGCGGGTAGTACTGTAAAGAAGGGAGAGGCGGCCGAAAAACTACCATCCCAAGGCGGTAGCTTACGCGTCTCCTAGGCAGCGTGTGGTCGTAAAGACCGAGTGTGTTCACCTGGGGATTTGGGTGAGGAGCAAGTTTAGTGTATATTGTGCGAGCTCTTTCTCGCACAACGTCCACTATGTAAGGGATTCCGGAGTGGGAATGGAGAATGTGGGACGGGAATCTACGGTCTGTGCCATATATCATCCTCAATGCCCTGTTCTGCACGGTCTGCAGTCTGCGGATGGTGGAACGAGCCACCGAACCCCAGACCTCGCAGCCGTACAGCATCAGGGGCGGGATGACCGCGCGGTACAGCCGTAGTTTTAGGTGTGTAGGCATGGCGGAGCGGAAGATGGGAAACAACTGCCGTAGGGCAGCGTGTCCCATACCGACCTTCTCCCTGACATGTGGAGTGAAAGTAAGGCCGCGGTCGAGGAGGACTCCAAGGTATTTGGCGGTGCGGACCCAGGAGATCCGCCGCCGCAGCAACCTCAGCGACCTCTCCGGTCGCCAGCCACGGACTTTAGCAAGCAGTAGAGCTGAGCTCTTCTGCGGGCTGATGGCCATCTGCCTATGGCCTGGAGCTGTCTCTGTAGCGGGAGGAAGCAATATCGGGCGTTCTTGTTACGTGCCATTATGAGGACATCGTCGGCATACTGGCACGTAACTACTGGGTTCTGTGGGGAAGTCTGACATGTAGGCGGCAAAGAGTAACGGCGACAGCACGCTGCCTTCCGGCACTCCCGCCGCTATGGGTCTGACTGTGGAATGCCTCCCCTCCACCCTCACCCTGAAAGTGCGGTCCCGAAGGAAGCTACTAAGCAGGTGAAGGTAGGGGGGAGGGATTTCTGCGTTCTTGAGCTTGTACAAGAGTCCCTGATGCCACGTGGTGGCGAAGGCCTTTTCCACGTCCAAGAGTACCGCGACTGTTTTGAAGTTGTCCTGGAAGCCCAGGGCAGCCTTCTCAGCCAGTCGCAGCAACTGCAGGGTTGTGGAATGTCCAGTACGGAAACCAAACTGGTGATCCGGGAGTAGGAGTCTCTCCTCGAAGAGAGGGGCGAGGCGAGGTAGGAGTAACTGCTCGAATACTTACGAGACGATCGGAAGTAAGCTAATAGATCTATAGCTTGACGGGAAGACCGGGTCCTTGCCGGGTTTCAAAATGCATATTACCCTCGCCTCCTTCCAACTCGTTGGAAAGTGACGTAGGTGTAGGCATGCATTGTAAATCCGCGTCAGGTGGATTACGGCCTTTCGGGGTAGGTGCTGGAGCATAGGCGCCATGACGCAGTCATGTCCAGGGGCTTTGTTAGGCTTAGGTTGTTGAGTTGGGAAGCCACCTCTTTCGGGGTGACTAAAGGAATGCGGATCTCCTCGTGGGGCGGCGGGGGCTCCTCGTAGAGGTAGTCTACCGTCGCTTCCACGAGCTCAGTAAAGTCCTCGTCCTGGGGACAGCCAGTGATCAGATTCCGTTACTGTTTAAAAAAAAATGCTGTTCGTATGAGTCACCTGATTTCCGCAATATTGTTTACACGGTAACAATAGAATCAATGGAGGAGGGTCGCCGTGAGTTGTCTCTTGTAACTTTCGAGTTACATAAGGGAAACGGCTGGTAAACTGTTGGCTAATGGTGAGCAAGCTACGATGTTGCATGTTTATTGAAGTTTTGTGAGAAATGGTGAAATTAGCACCTGAGTTCACCGGTATTTCGGCTACACGTATAAACAGTGCCCATAAAGAAAAACCTGAAGCGGAAAAAGTGGTTGCACCGGTGAAAGAAAGAAAGCGTGTGAAATATACGATGCAAGAATGTGATGATTTTGTGAAGAATGCAATTCGCGTAGTAGTGCACAATATCTTTTTTAAAAAATGAGCCGCCAACAGTTAATAAAGTGCTACATGTAACAAAAGAAGAAGCGTGTTTTGGGAGATGGATAGTTTAAGTGACACCATTATTGATAACCAGGTTAGCAAACTTTGAGATGAAATCAGCAGCAAATATTTCAGACGATGATTCTGATCTGGAGGGAATAGAGCCGCTTCCGAAGAGCGAATAAATGTAAGTTATTGCATACATGATATTTATTTTTTCGCTCGTGTTTTTTAGGTTAAGTTTGTTATGACTATCAATATTATACCTAACAGAATATTTTAGTCACTGTTTAAGTTGTGGGAATAAGAGCTCTGTTCGTTTTACATTAGAATAGGCTACGTGTACGCGCCGAGCGGTCGTGAAAGTATGACAGCATTTCTGCACTGGTCGCCTGGGTTTTGTTTTGGCAAGGACCAACTTAAGGCTGAATAGTAGAGATGGGCCGCGAATGGTGTTGCGAAGAATCGAACACTTTAACGCCCGGGAACCGATACTCTCGGTTCTGGAGTCGACTCCCTCTTCCGCACGCCATCTGTTATTAAAACAGATATAAAACACGTGTCTGCAAATGAAGTACTGTGTGAAAGAATATGCTGTGTATATATACTTAACGTATTGTGAACTCATGCTAAAGGTGTCTTACCTTTTCTACTACGCACAGAAATGGGGAGGATATTGTATTCCATGCAAAATTCGATACCAGGATACCACTGGAAATACGCGTTTTGAGACTCCCTGAATAGAAAAAAAAATCTGATGTGCTCCATTCACATTACTTTCTCTAGCTGTTCCACTTATAAAATGTTCTTACAATGGATTATTCTTGCATTTACTTCATGATATTAGAAATTGTCTTATTACTAACTTCCTCGTAAGTAGAAGGGAAATAAGGGAATACATTAGGCTAAAGCGATACATTTTTTAAAAGCTGTGTTAAACAATTGAAGTTCGTTCGCTTACATGGTCAGCAGTAAAACAAGAGAGGTGAAACGAAATATGACTTTCCGTTTGAATAAAGTCATATAGTTTAATATTTGAAACCAATAACAAGGAATATCACTAAAACGGCGAACTAAAAACTTTGTGACAAATTTTGTGTTTTAATGTTGTAAAATTTTGTCTTTTACGGTTTACCAGTTATGCAAAATTCGTCCAGAATAATCTTCAGAGGTTATTCTCAGAAATTGAAGATATACATTTTATATGTGATCTAAATATATTTAGTATACGTATTTTAATCAAAATCATCGTGCCATTTTTGAGAAAAAAACATTCTCAAAAATGTTCCATGTAAAGGTAGTTTGGGGTGGAGTTTCCCGAAAATCTTAGTGACGCACCTCTGGAAGATACTAAACATAAATACAAAGTTTGGTATTTAACGGTTTTTTCGTTTTTGAGCTATGCTGTACACACACACACACACACACACACACACACACACACACACACTGAAAAGTACATAGACTCTCAAATTCAAGAGGTCCCGGGTTCGAATGTCAGTTAGGGTGATTTAACTGGATATGTGCTTTCTTAGGATGTTGCCTTTCCTGAGACGACGAAAGTCAGATACCTAACTCTTAAGCTCCAAAGCCAACAGATCTGTTTTGAGCACTATTCAAATCCAACCATTTCGTTCATTTACCATGCGATATGAGCTGCTCAGTTAACGGACGTACAGCTAGGTCCGGTACCTGAAAATGGTCCTTGGTCCTATACCGTTTGCGTGACATGACCAAGTTTGCGTTGACTGAGGTACTGCGTTTGTTTAGAGCGCGTTCTATGACGTCAGAGCGAAAGCAAGACTTCGCGATAGAGTCGACACCAGTGTTCGGAGTCGATGGAGTCGACAGTCTCGACTCCGGGCTTCAATTCAGCCTATCTCTACTGGATAGGCTTTATATATGTATACTGCACCGCAGGGTTAGGGAATCCGGTAGACGCCGGCTGCACCGAGCGGTCCCTAGGGTCTTTGTCTGAGCGTAGCAGAGGATTAACCTGTGTAGCAGGCTTGAAGATGGTGTTGACATTGCGTGGCTTGAGTAGACGTCCAATACTACCCGTGACATTTTTCAAGTATGGCAGGAAGGCAATGCCATTGCTTTTGGTCGGAACCTGTTGGAGGTTAGGAGGGTGAGGCGTATTGCTCTGCGGAATGCTTGTGCTGTGTAACCTTTCGAATATTGAGCAAGTTCAGGATGTCTGAGTTCCTGTTGTAATAAGGCAGGTTCGCAGATCCGGATAGCGCGGTCAGTGAGAGTCTTATAGTGGCGCGTTTCTACCTTACTCTTATTACGGACGTGATCATTTACTACGGGAAATAATATAAAAATTCCGATCCTGTAACAATAAGGTACCATGTTGGTGTACTAACGCTTTTCTGTGTGTTCTATTTTTTATCCGTCTTCAGAAAAAAGTTTGTATTATCAAATCAAAGAAAACTATTATAGATAACAGTGGCGGCTTCCCTGTAAGAACACAAGAGCACATGAACACCCTAACTTTTGATATCTTGTGGATTTATTTGTTTTTTGGGAGGGGGTTGTATTAAGTGTAACGTATATGCAGCGATTTAAAATATACGGCGTTTGAATCTATCGCGTTACTCCTAAACTAGATAAGGCGTGGCAACATGCACCTGGCGTATCTGGAATTGTGCATGTTTTTAGGAGCTTTTGCGCATGCGCAATTGTTATGACGCAATTGCCCTATGGGTGAAATACATACTATTTTTGCACAGCTGAAGACGTGCTCGTCTTTAAAATGCATCTTTCAACTATATTTTCACGTCAGTTACTATAGTGCATTGTTAAGACAGTATGAGTCAAATGGGGTGCGCTGTTGCCATATGAGCTGATGCGCTGCGAGTAACACAACAATAAGTACACCTGTTTAGAAGATTATATAATCAACTGACTATTTTGATGAGTTATGCTGCTTATGACCATAAAAGTTGGCTATACTATGAATCCTGGGATTTAAAATACTTACAGCATTGTAAGTCGCTATTGGGGTTGTAATCTCAAAATAATTTGATCACCTTGTGGTTTACCTGGAAACATGCGAGTCAGTTGAGAAATGCAGTGATATGCCGGCATGTTGGCATGGTAGCTCAGTGGTAGAGCAACCGGCTAGAGACCGAGAGACACGTGGTTCAAATCCCGGCTAAGGCATTGAATTTTTCAGTTTGACGATACCTACCCAATTATTATTGTTATTATTAGAGCAACTGCAATTGTGCTAGTTCTTCAATCCTTTATGGTCATAACTGTTATGTAGTAGATCTATTTCACACTTTCAGCGCTGAAGGAATCTACAATTTTGTCAACACCCACAATCTTTACTCACGAGCCGCCACTGATAGGGACGGGTTTAGAAGGTATATGAAGTAGTACTAAGAGAGGCTCGTCTGCGATGTGGTCTAATTCGGGCGCCCATGGCTCAAGCGTGAGAAACAGAGTTTCTTCTTTTTCATGCGCTCTAAATTGCTACTGGGAATGCGACTTATGTGGCTAGGTATGCGTGGCACACATTTTTAAGCAGCTTGTACAAAGACCATGCTTATATGCTGGATACTTCTCGAGATATCGTCTCAGGAATAACACATTTTTTACTGTCTTTTGCTACATTCACAATGAGATGCAAGCGCAGACGCAAGGAGACACCATTCACAATGCATCGTAAGCGCGACGCAAGAAGTTGGCACGGGTTTCTAGATGCGGATATCTTCCAAGCGCTCCGCTAGTTACAAACTGAATAACATAACCAACAATACCACATAAGAAAGTTCACTCAGTCTTTTACAAATAAACATGCTATAAAATTACATAATAACTGACGCTCGCGGTAGTGACATCACAATAATTTCTCATTCAAAATTATTGAAAATAGTACAAGCATAGAGACTTCAGTAAGTGATGAAGCTACACATTTAATAAGTCCGTGGCTGGCGACCGGAGAGGTCGCTGAGGTTGCTCCGGCGGCGGATCCCCTGGGTCCGCACCGCCAAATACCTTGGAGTCCTCCACCGCGGCCTTACTTTCACTCCACATGTCAGGGAGAAGGTCGGTATGGGACACGCTGCCCTACGGCAGTTGTTTCCTATCTTCCGCTCCACCATGCCTACACACCTAAAACTACGGCTGTACCGCGCAGTCATCCCGCCCCTGATGCTGTACGGCTGCGATGTCTGGGGTTCGGTGGCTCGTTCCACCATCCGCAGGCTGCAGACCGTGCAGAACAGGGCATTGAGGATGATATATGGCACAGACCGTAGATTCCCGTCAGAAAATAAGCTTTCCTGGTGACCAACACCTAGAGTAAGTACTTATTTGCCTCTAGATGGCCAAATTAGTAGTTTTCCTCCTCATTCAATGTTAAGGTAGTACAACAGTTTATCGAGATAATAACACAACGCAGCAGTGAAATTCAAATACATTTTTATGTATTATCTGTCCTTTCCTTACTCCTATCGTTTAAAATATAGTGGTATTTTTCCTCCCCATCGAATGTTAAGGTAACGCAACAGTTTATGGAAATGACACAACGCAGCAGCGAAATTCAAATACATTTTGATGTATTAACTGTCCTTTCCGTACTCCTATCGTTTAAAATAAATAAACTTTCCTGGCGACGAACACCTAGAACACGTAGTTATTTACCACCAGATGGCCGTAGTACCTACTGCTCTAGTTTTCTTCTTCAATGCTAAGGGAATGCATCCGGTTATGTAGATGACGCAAGATAACTGTGAAAATCAAATATATTTATGTATTAACTATCTTTCCCTCGGTCACATCGTTTAAATAAATAAATACGTATATTTTTGTTGTAATTCTTTAAAATGAACAAGCTATACACAATGCACATAACCATTAACTCTTCTTGGAATCTGAAAATGGCGGTGAAATAACAGGATCTGTTTTAGGATTAACTTCCTGTTGCAGATGTTGGTTATTTGACGTTATGTGGTACATGAACTAGCTAAAGAACATGAAGATACCCGCGTTACCATCACACTACAATTGCAGTGCTCTTAGTACATTTGATCCAGTAATATTTTGGGTTAAATGGAGAACTTTAATACACAAAGCTATCATCAAATTAAAACTTATCAATTGCTCAACCAGATCTACTTTCTCTTTAGTTATGCCATTGTTAGTCTTAGAAATGACTGTTTTTGACATAGAAGAAAATAAAGAAAGAGGTGGAACACATTAGGAGTAAAGGAAAGAAAGAGATTCGGAAGAAGCATGAATGTTACTTTGTGACTTTCTCCTTAATGTAATTCATTACCTATGCCAGCGAATACCAGACACACAATGGATGCGCTGCCATTACTGTTATTATGCCAACGACATCTTGGTTGCCCATGCTGTTAAATGTATATGTCATCCTTTCCACACTACCTTATGGGTGCTCTAACTTCGTCCTTTTCGCAATACCAAGTATATAAGCTACATTGCGCATCATTGCACTTTTCAGATGTAAAGGCAGTATTAGACATTGGTAATGGGAAAATTCCTGTTGACACTTTTACTGGCCTCATTTCATTTCCATCAATTTTTTGTCACTTCACAACGTCAAAGGAAGAATTAATATCGAAAGTGTTTCCAAATATTGGTGCCAATCACAAAAACTGTGCTTGGTTGAGCCACTTTAGCAACAACTTATAAGAATGTAAATGATTTGAATGAAAAAATTCAGGGTAAAGTCATGCATTCATTTAAGTAGATGAGTTCCATTACCAATCCAAATGAAGTCGTTAATTATCTAATTGAATTCCTAAATTCATTGGAATTGCCAGGATTCCCGCCACACAATTTACAGCTCAAGGTTGACTCACTGGTATTTATACTATACAACGCAATATCAATGGAGTGGAACAAAACTCACTGTTTAAAAAATTATGACAAATTTGATTCAAGTTACTATAACATAGGAAAGTTCAAAGGCGAGGATACAGTTATTCCAAGAATACCACTAATGTCTACCGACTTTCGTTTTGAATTACAGCGCGCCTTGCATTCGCAATGACAATAAATCCAAAGATCAATCGTTAGAAGTGGGTGTAATATACCTTGGATTGTGTTTTTCGCATGTTGTATGTTGCGTGCTCGAGAGTCTGCAAACTATCGGCGCTATTTTTTTCTCTCCGGAAGGAAAATTGTACATTACAAGACATTACAATAAAGTATTGTCAAATTATTTAATTACAATTTTATTTCATTGCATGGTTTTACTGTAAACAGAAGATTTTTTTACGAGTTTTTTCATAGGTGCACCATACATGTGAAGCCGGCGTGAGCAGCTAGTATCGTATAATGAAGATATTTACATGAGAAATAAAATGTATATCTTTAATTTTCTGGGAATAGCCTTTGAAAGCATCTTTATTCTGGATTAATTTTGCGGAATTTTACGTAACTGGTAAACCATGAGACACAGAGAAAAGCTTACTTAGCTAAAAATGGAGAGCTCGCTAAAACACACAATTTGTTATATGTTATATACTTCGTGTAGTTGACGGTTTTTGAAATTCCCTTGTTATTGATTTCAGTTTCAAAATAGTTTTCTCTTACGGGAATTTGTCATATCCTGGCCATACGAACAAAAGAACTTCAATCACATAGCAACCAGCTTTTAAAAGATTTGACTATTGCTTTAGCCTGTGGTACTCCTTTACAAGGAAGCAAGTAATAAGACCATCTCTGCTAATTTTTTCTCGATTAGCATGTGGTAAACAGAAGAATAAGCGTTTAACAATAATTTGTTGCAGAGATGTAGAGAAACTCATTTGAATTGAACACATCAGATTTTTAGAATAAATTCCTCGCGCGCATGTTGGGTATGTCTGGACAGAATATTCCAGAAATAAGAAGTCGGTCAAATGCCATACTTGGTGTTCATGTTCAGTATCTTCCAAGGATGCGACAGGAAGATTTCCAAGAAGATGCCCGCACCGCGAACCACACTTTATAGGGAACATTAAAAAAAAAAAAAAAAAAAAAAAAAAAAAATTGGTTTTCTTAAAAATGGCTCTAACGGTTTTGATTAAAATGCCATATGTTCAATATATTTTCGTGACAAATGAAATGTACAGCTTGAATTTTCTGGGAACAACCTCTGAAGACCTCTTCATGTTGGGTGAGTTTTGTGTAACTGGTAAACCGTGATAGACAAAAACACACATTAAGTATAAATCTCGTTAAAACACACAATTTATGTAGTATACATTTTAAGCTTTAACCGTTTCCAAGATATTCCTTGTTACTGGTTTCAATTTTAAACTACCTACTTATATTCTAGTAAGAAAACATTTAAACGGAGATGAAGAAAAAAGAAAAGAAAAAATAAAACTCACCACTCACAAAAATTTCCGCCTGGCTTTGGCGGTAGCAAACTCATTCATCAAATCTTCGTAGTTCAGACGGTCATCAGTCAGGATGTGAAGTATGGACAAGGTGTACACAAAAATATTCTAAGAGCAATGTCAACGTTTGGAAACATGATCCGTAATCCCTCTTTTCGTAGAAATTTACTCATTTCGATGGGTGCATCACTAATCCCATGAGACTTCAAAACTGCCGCGAAGTGTACACTTTTCGCTAAGGAAAGTTGGTTCCAAATCTGTTTCATATGCTACTTCGAGTTTTGCTGCGCGGTCATAAACAACTTCTGGTGAATAATCCTTAGGTTTGCTGAAAGCTATGGAGTCTGACAGTATTTTATAACTTTACTTTCTCCTAGCTAATTCAGTGGACAACTTGCCAAGTATTGGGAAAAACGTTTCGACTCTAAATTTCTCCATACCAGTCAGAACTACTTCAGTGTCTGTTCTTCATCAGCATGAAGTCCAAGTTCTCTTGATCGTTTATAGGTGCATTCGTAGTCCATATCAGTCATCTCCATTGATTTTTGTACATAATAGTTGAACATGTCACGAATAGAGCTGATGAACTCTAAAAGTGATTTAGTATAATCAATTGTGAACAATTTCAATATCTATGTTTACACTTTGCAATTTAACATTTACACTGTCTCTAGTTTACTGAACTGATTTAGTAAGCCTGAAGCTTCATTTCGCACAAGTGGTTTCTCACAGGCGTTATTGACAACATGTGTGAGAACCTTGATAATGCTATCCCAGTTTTCATTTACACTTACGGACGCTTCCTGTCTTGCTGACCAACGCGTTTTTGATAAACCTTTTATTGTTTTGCTTCATTACTCCATGAAAGAAAAAAAGTAGTTGCCAGCGTAATGTAGAACAGGAGGGAAAAATTAGATATTTTGCACTAGATTGAAGAATGAACATGCTTCCTGACAACAGCTTGCAGCACTAGTGCCAACTAAATTCAAAGAATGTGCAGTACAAGGCACATAATGCGCTTTCGGATTTCGTTTTGTAATTATGTGCCTAAATGTAAATGGCGTGTTATTTATGGACGCTTTTTATCTACTGTGGTTCTCAGGGTCACAGGGTGAAAGACCGCTTAATTTTGCTCAGAGGCCCCTATCAGGCTTGAGGTTCTTTTACATTCCGTAAATCTACGACACGGGACCAACGGCTTTGCTTCCCTTCCGAAGGAAGCCATGCTAAGGATTTTTACACCCGAAAAAATCCATCGTCCTCCGCCGGGTTTGAATCTGCGACCTTGGGTATATGAAGTTAGCATGGTAACCATTACACCACGGAGGGCGACCATTATGTGCCTGTAAACCTATGTAGGATCCCAACATATTGCTTGCATTGTCGTGAAATGAATTAATTCCGCAGTGTATAAGAATGTCAATTGTTGACTCATTAACGCACCACTCCGCGAGATCACCACTAATAAGAATATTAGTGTTCTTATTACCGGTACTTTTGCAACGTCTGACTCGACGTGTTTTTCTATGTGTATCTCAAATTCAGAAACCTTTTGATTTTTATCTTGAATCACTTTCGTTCGCATTTGGATTTACTTCTTCCACTACGGCTTCAGTGTTTTCAGTACAGCTTGAACTAGAACCAGCAACATTTCTCGTGAAAAATGTGTTCACTCTACCAAGCGTTGTTAGTACTTTAGCATCCCTATTTCGCTTTTCCTTAGCTAATTTTCGAAATGCCGCCCCACTTAATTTTGAGCGTTTCTTTTTGTAACTCATGACACGACTTAGAGTAAATTGATAACGTGATTCCGGATTGTCAACTACACAAAGAAAAGGAATAATCATTCTGTGACATGTATACTTACATAGACTTTTAAGAGTAGCCTCTATATAAATAGAAACTGCCTAGCTATATCAAAATAGTACAACACGATGAGTAAGCCTTCAACTGTAACACAAGCACTACTACTGCTTTTTTTGGCAGCGTTTAACGCCCGCTTTTACTTCTATGGCACCGCAGGCGATGACGCTGATGATACATGAAGATGGAGCCCCGGTGAAATATGATGGCGGGGGAAACCGGAGAACCCGGAGAAAACCCGCCCCTGCGCCGCTTTGTCCACCACAAATCTCGCATGCTGTCGCTTGGGATCTAACCTGACCACTCGGCCACGGCGCGGCCGCACTACTATTGACCAACACACTTGGTTTATTTTGCGAACTATAAAATAAAATCGTTAAGAGCACGACAGTAAAACAATTATTTAAATTCAATTATTTAAATTCAATTTTGCGTCTTTATTCTTTCAAGTTGTGAAACTATACCAAGATCCTAGGCGGGAAGTGATTGCTGAATTAAGCCTCAGAAACCGACAGTAAGTTAGTAGTCGTTTTTTAAAAGTAGTGTTGTCGTTTGTTGCCCACACGCTAAAATAATGTAATAATTTTTGCCAAATTTTAAATTCAATTACAAGTATACGTGCCTATACGTAAATCCGCCTCTGGTGAATGGAATACATCAGAATTTTTATTTTTATGTAGGCACGTTGAAGGCTGAGGTCAAGAAAGTTATCTGAATTGCTACAATGGGCTATTTCGTTACCTATTAACATTTCATGGGACTTTTACGGGTTATTCGCATCAAAATCGTTTCCATGCATGTACTTAGGGGATTAATTTATACATAGAAATGTTTCGGATAGGGAACAGATAGCTTGTTTTATGCAGGACCATTGATACTAATCAGAATTATTTTAGGCACGTGGAAATATTTTATGAAGCATAAACTTGTGCGAAGCGGAATAATACTTAACAATACCAAACAATTTAATCACCACGTTTCCATTGGTAATTGAAATCGATTTGAGAGCAATTCCATCTCAATACCCGTTTTTCACATGCTAAATTCAATACGAATTGAAATGTTTTGAATACGCAAACTTTAAGAATAATTTATTCAACGTTTTATATTGGTCAACTTAGAATTGCGTTGGCGAACCTGTTAAACATTTTGTTATTCCGTCATTATAAGCAGATTTTGAAGTTAAATGCCTATATTTGATAACATATTGCAAATTATAGAAACCATAAAAGTGGTTTTCTTATGATCTACCACCACATAGCAATAAATAATACGTTGGGTATAATGCAACAAAGCACAACAATGGAATGCACAGAAAGGCGCGTTCTAGGGTTGGCAATAACTCTTAAAATAGCCGTGAGGTGACACATACAGTTCATAGGGATTTGTTGTTGGTCGTGGATTTGCTTGTGAGGTTACATTATATTCGAGTGCTGAAAATGGAGCGGCTTGCGGATCTACCTAATAAGGGAAGGCAGATACTAATCTTCGATGGATATGATTTCTTTAAACGGGCTGTCTTAAAAAAGGGCGAAATCGTCTGGCTGTGTAGTGCAAACGCGGCATGCAATGCCAAAGTGTACACCGTTACTGACAGAAATATTATATATTCTGTGGATGCACGCCATATCCATGCACGTGATCCATCTAGAGTGAAGAAGTTGATGGATGGTCATACAAAAAGATCAGGAGCAAGCGGTGTATTGAATAAAACAACACCTTTGACAACGTATACAACTGACGCAGGGATTCTAGAACGGCGTGGCTATATTGTAAGTAAACAGCAAAGTATGAATTTGAAAATGGCAGTACTGCATTGTTTTAATGCGTGGTAAGAAAGAATCCGGAATTGTAGTATCTGGACAAAGTCAACCCTTTCAGTCTCCTTAAGTTGCTGGTGGTTATTGTCATTGAAATTATTGTTGAGCAGTTCATCTCCGGTTAGATGGGGGGGGGGGTGTGTGGGTTTGTACCTCTTCCCCATTCCCGAGTCTTTTTCCCAAGGGGGAGAGAAAGATTGAACGTCATACGAAAGGTGGCGTCCCACACACTTGTCTTGGCCGGTATTATTATACTATAAGCACCCATAGTTTCACAACTTAACGTAAATCGGGCGTTTTTGTTGTTGGGCACACCAAACTAACCTCGTTATTACGGTTGATAGATCGAAATAAGGGAAAATAAAGATGGAGGAAGGAAAACTAAAATAATATGACGAGGTAGTGTCTAAAGTAACGTAATAAAATGTTACAATAAGTGGTAAAACTTCCCATCCCTCGGCTACGTCATGTCACTCCGCAGTCGTCACTACTCGTTATGGCTGCACTCCTCTAAAGCACCCCTTGGCTATGCCTTACGGCTTAGGACCCTTATATTGTAATATATCGGTAACTACAAAGCTGCTCTAATGGTAGAAAAACAAAGTACCAAATCCGGATCACATATGGAAGCAATGCCCAATAAGTACTACTATTATATTCTTTAAATTCAGATGCACATAATTTGAAAACAAAGTAAATTATTAGGATTCTAATTATGTAGACACTAAACCCAAAGGCAACGTTTTATCATAATATAAAGCTAAAATTGGCTTGAGATAGATCTTGACCCACATTTCAAGATCATTTGTCGTCTTTGCATGACTCGAATGTAATTTATCTGAATCATTAATTTTAGTTTTGAAAGTTTGATTACCGATACATTTTAGTTTAAATGTTATGGATATTCAAAAGTATTATATGACAAAGCTGTCAAAAATGCATTTAGTTCACGAGTAAGATTAGATTATTGTAGTTTACGACTTTCTGCTGACACATCATAGCATTAGGTAATGTAATATTATTTATGCAAGCATAATGATGAAGCAAGCATCAGCCAATTGCAGATAGACCCTGTCTTTTCTCTTCCTGGAGTTGGCAAATAATTGGGTTGCATTTAAAGAAAGTCATGTGCTAATATAGTTTCTTGTTTGATAACCCAAACTGGTGTGATTCTCCCTAAAGTTTGGGCTAAGAAAGCATCACAATACCAATCAAATTAACCAATAGATAATGTGAAGCTAAAAGTATTCTTTTACCTAGATATTTCTACTAAACCAGTAATATGTAAAGGTTTCTGGGTTTGTAGGCTGTGGTCGATTAGATGAAAGTTCACCTGAAGTTTCACTGGTGACTCGGTTGGGCACCTTCAGAGGATGACTTATATGCAAGTTGGGCGCTGCTCATCATGCCACTCTAGTTTCAACCAACAAGAGTCATCCTCTGAAGATGCCCGCCAGAATCACGGGACACTTCTAATCAACCACGGCCTACAAACCTGGAAACCTCTACATTTTACTGCATTAATGCCGACCCTGAGAACCTAAGCATGTCTATTTCTACTAGTTATTTTTGCATTATTCAAACTTGTTGTCCATACTGATTTATGAAAGAATATGGATATTTTGCTGAATGATAGATTCAGCTTGAAAATAATTTAATGCAAGTACATAATTGCAACACTGTATGATTTTTATCATACACATCATTTTGCAAACTGCTACATTTGATTCGATGGTGTGGTGTGATACTTGATGCAAGTATCCTAGTCCAGTTCTTTGGTATGTAAGCACTGTGAAAAGACTATGCACTAGTCATTTAGTGCATCATACTTGCTTACTTGCTTGCAATCGATTGTATGTATATAAAGCATTATAAAATAGCATATAAAATGCCATGACACTACTTTTTCTTATCTTCCAAATTATGCAATGCTCACCATGTGAACCCTAAATGAATAGAAAATCATGGAATAGACTCAGTTTAGCATACCTATAAGACCAATGTTCGAGTTTTTAAATACTACTATTAAATTTTAGTGAGAGGAAAACAGTTGAGCCAATTGTCTATTGTTTCTGGCATGAATAAGAGTTCAGCAATGCACAGTCATTTAATAAAACCTAAGAATACATTACTTTAATTTCTTTACATTTCAGATTTTATATGTATTTAACATTTCTTTCATTTACTAAAACCTTGGTGGAAGTTCCAAGTTTGCATATAGCATTGCATATCTACTTTAAGTCCTCATAAAATCTATAAAATAGTTCAAACCAATTTCTTCACTTTATTTTATAATATTTGCTATGAAAGAATCCAATTGTTTTCAGTTTTTCAAAAATTTAATGCCTTAATTGAAAGCGGTGATTAGTAATATCTAATTTACTAATTGTTTTCCAAAGTAATATTTACAAAGTGCTGGGTATCCAACCTATAAGTATTACGAATACCAGTAAGCAGCAATTATGATAAATGTAGGAATTCAAATCGAGTAGCAAGGAAGAACAATCCTCTCCCAGTATGTACTCTTGAGTTAGATAATAATAAGTCTTGATATATGGTGGACTTTGAGACAGTGATGTGTTTTAACAATTAAAATTTAGTTGAGTCGATTTTGTAACACTACATCACTTACTTTTTTATTTCGGAAAACATGTTTCAGAAGCCATGTGCTTCCATTGTCAATTCCTTTGGTCGACTGCCGGCATTGCTTGCTATGGTGGTTGTCTCTGTCCCTGGTGGTGGTTTGATGAACCTCTGAATGAGTAGATCGCCTGGCGGGATTTCAAAATTGAAAACCCGGTTCTTGTTTTTCCAAATATATATGTTTTCCCAAACTTTTAATTCTGTCTTCCTTGTGATGTTTTTGAGGATTTTTGGGCTTCTATTTATAGTGTGTTTCTCTTTCCAAAAATGCCAAGCTACTGTAGATTTTTCTTCTTGTTTGAGTTTAATATTTCTGTGGTGTTCTTTTGCCCTGGTTTTTATATTTCTTTTTGTTTGGCCGATGTAGATTTTTTCACAGTCATTACAGCTGAACTGATATATTCCTGGTTTGTTTTCTTGTGGGATATCATCTTTTAATTTAGAATTTAAAATGTTTTTTATAGAGTAATTGTTTTTAGGGGCTAGAGTGATGTTATGTCGTTTGAAGATCCTCTGGAATTTGTAGAAAGTTGTAGGGTGGTATGTAAACTTCTTGTAGATCTTGTTTTCTTTCTGGTTATGAGTGAGTGTGCTGACTTCTTTAATTCTCTTTCTATTTTTGGCTTTATTAACTTTTTTGTACACCAGTTCTGCCCGAAATCCATTCTCTGTGGCTATGTCCAATATTTTAGTAAGTTCACATTGGCACATTTACCAATCTGTGTGTAAGGCTGTTGAGTAAAGCATGCTGATGGGGAATGGGATTGTAACTCTTTTGTTTTATATAGCTGTTGGTGTGGGTAGGTTTTCTGTAGATGCCAAATGTAAGGTGATTATTAGTTTTGATGATTTTTAGGTCGAGGAATGGTAGTTGTCCCTCACATTCCTTCTCCATTGTGAACTTTATAGACTTTTCTTGCATATTTAGGAGTTTTAGTGCATCTTCTAGGTGTCTTTCTGGGACTATTGCAAAGATGTCGTCTACATAGCGGTACCATATTTTGAACATCCAGGGGAATGCCTTTTTAATCCTAGTTTCCATAGTGCTCATGAAGAGATCTGCTAATATTGGTGACAGCGGGCTGCCCATAGCTAAACCAGATGTTTGTTTGTAATATTTCCCGTTAAATGTGAAAAAATTTTGATATATGCACAGATTCGTTAATATGATGTATTCTCGGACTTCTTCTGTTGTTTTTCCTATTGCAAGTAACCAGGTTTTGATGTGGGATTGTATGCTTTCTGTAGGTATGCTTGGAAACAGAGCAGTAACATCAAAGGAAACTAACATATCGGTTTTTTCCAATTTTATGTCTTTAATTTTATCGATCAGATCTAGAGAGTTTGTTATACTTGCTGTTTCAAATTTAGGGAAGGAAGAGAATCTGTTTGTTAACCATTTTGCTATATTATATGTAGGTGCACTTATATTGTTTATAATTGGTCTCATTGCATTTCCCGGCTTGTGTATTTCTGGAAGGCCATAAATTTCTGGGCAGAACTGGATTATCAACTTTTTTGCATTTTTCTTTTTTGTCTATTAGTTTACATTCTTGAATACTGGCATTTAATTTAACTATACATTGGCTTAGAGGGTTCTTTTGTACTGTAGAGTATTCTTCTTTTTCTAAAAGTGTTTCCATTCTTTCTACATATTCAGTTTTGTCCATAATTACTATTGTGTTCCCTTTGTCTGCGTTGCTATAAATTACCGGCTTGCTTTTTAATGCTCTTATTACATTTTTTTGGGGGGTTAGTTTTCTTTTTGCTTTCTATTGTTTCGATAATTTGGCAACATTCACTTTTTATTATGTTTTTATCAATATCATTTATGTGCTGGGTGGCTATTTGTACGTCCGCAATGTAATCGTCAATTTTATCTGAAAAATCAACGCAAGTTTTCATCCCTTTGTTTAAGAAATCCAGTTCTGATTTGGTGAAAGTTTGGTCCGATAGATTTTTGAAATAAAAAAGTAAGTGATGTAGTGTTACAATATCGACTCAACTAAATTTTAATAATAAGTCTGTTTTTGGTTTTATCTTCTTCTTTCTTGTTTCTTTCTTTCTTTCTTTCTTTCTTTTTTTTTTTTTTTAGCCCTCTTCAACTACTATGGTCATATCAGAAGCTTTTAAATTGTGAAACACACATTCTTAAATAAGTGGCATACTTCACCTATATTCTATCATTCAACCCCCTGGAAAACAAGTAATCCTCATCTGGGTACCGTGACATGCAAATATCGTTGGAAATGAAAATGCTGATAAAACTGCAAAGGAAGTCACCCGGCATCCTATCAGTGATCATGGAATAACTTCTGCACATCAAGACGTCATTAGATACACCATACAACTTCTTATAGAAAACTGTAAGACGACATGGACAACATCCCACAGCAAACTGCTTGATGCCTGTGCTGGATCTGCCAATTTCTTTGAACCTCTCCAAAAATTAGAACGTTATGAGCAAACAGTAATTACCCGCCTCAGAATTGGTCACTGGCAAATTCCTTCATCATTAATAAAGATCCAGAAGCAAAATGTGAGACCTGCAACACACCGCTTACTGTACAATATATTCTGCTGCAGTGTCCGAAATATACCAAACAGACTTCAGGCCGGCTTCAGTGACTTACCAAGTGCTCTACACAACCATGATACAATTAAAAAGACTATAATATTTATAAGACAATGTAAACTTTTTGATTTACTTTGAAGTGTAAATGTAACCATTTTGTATTTTACCATTATGCAAAAAACTATTTTATGTACAATTTGAAAGGTTGTGATATGACCATGCTGACCCAAAATCAATTATATTGTAAAAAAAAACTCTATTAACTGTAGGTTATTGATATTAGATTAATAATGTATGTCATTAAATAAATGCACATTCACATTCATAGTTATAGAAATGGGGAATCAGTTTGGTTAAAGAAACATTCCCTACCCCAGCTGGGAATTGAACCTGGGACCACCGGGTGAGAAGTCATTTTGCTGACCACTTGATCACAGAGGCAGCCTAAATAATACCAGTATTGATTCATAATTAACACACAGTATGTTGGCAGTTGTTTCCATATGTTTCACTTGAAGTCTCTCATGCTACTCTAAATGCAACACTTCCATTCATAGATGTCATTTACTCAACTTGTATACAAAATCTTGCATTAAGTTCAGCGGTGGCTGCTGTATAGGAGCACAAGAGCACATGAACCTCCATTATTTCGTAGTAAATCTCCTCTTTCTCTTTCAGGAAACATTTAATAAAATGCACTATCCGGTGCCACTTGTTTAAATATACCGCGCTCTGCTTTCTTCAGATTGAACACAGCCGAGAACCTGAGTATGTGGCAACAACGCTTGTAGCACAGGCCTCGTGTGCTAGTGTATAACTAACGTTTAGCAGTTCTGCGCTTGTGCGGGCAACAAAGCAGCCTGAAGTTTTACAGCCAGAAATGAGCACAATGCGCCGTGCACTTCCGTTCTCATTTACGACTACAGGATTCTGTTTATCGGCTGAAGGTGCTGCTATATTTGAGATTTAGTTGAAACTATCCGGAAGAGCAACTGCAGTCTTTGTGAGATGCGCTATTTTTCTTAGTAATTTGCATTTTATGCGAGAGTTAAGCAGTTCATAACAGAAAACAACCTCAACAAAGAAAGTTTTCCACAATTAACTGAGCTACCAAAGATTGTTACATTACGACCATGACTAATTTTCAGAACCAGAAAGATGCTTTTCCACACTAAAAAGTATTAAAACCTTTACTAGGAATACAATGGATGAAGACCGACTTTCAGCACTGGCAATGCTTGCTATTGAGAAGAAACTGGTCAACAGCATAAAATACTTTAATCACAGAGTGATGGAGAAGTTTGCACATTTGAAAAACCGGGCGTGGAATTTCTGTACAAATAAGTTTGGTGTCAATTGCGTAATTCAAACAATGTAAATATTATTCACTGCAAATACCATTCCTCACATGAACTGCATCAAGGGACTTCACCCCTTCATCACCTCATATTGCTGTTAACTCTCGGAGACTAAGAAATTCAAAATCTTTACAATACTGGGTGGGTGAGGATTTCTGTAACAAATTTATAGTTCTTGTTATTAGGCACTATCATTGTTTCTAATATTGCTGAATTTGATGGTGCGGCGACAGCGGTAGCAGTAACGGCTGCAGCGGTGGTAAATTGCTGATTTTGTGAACACCTAAACTTATAATCCACGAGCCACCACTGATTAAGTTGTTAGTCATTAAACTTGCTACCTGAACTGCATGCATGCTCATCCTTCCATGTTATTTTGTGTGCAACCAATGGGAATGAATGTGCCTTTCCTCTGCTCTGCATACGTCATCTCTGGTGTTATACTGACTAGCTTTTATGCAGAGCTTGCCTATGTAAATGAGGATTTACCCACACCTTTTGCATCTACTTTGCATCATTTATTTGCATTTTTTTTTCTCTTAAATTACTTGTTGGCTATACTTACTCGCTTTGTAGTTATTTACTAGGTCTGCTGTTCATATGTAGAAGCCGCCATAAATTTATAATAAAACCCCAATGATCCCAAGAAGAAGTTAATACCTTGGCAATCTTATCAGATTTCAAATCTGGATATCTTAGGGAAGCTGTACTCTTAATGAATACAATTAATATCCAATGGTCCTTAAACTAAAGAAATGAGAATGAGGTAAGTGGAGTTCATTAGGTCATCAAAAACCAGACTGAAATACTGTAAGAGATAGACAAAACTTACAGTACAGAAAGTGCACAATTTATGTCCTATGCATGGTCCTGTAGTTTTGAAATTTAAACTGAATTTAGGTGTAGGCTGTAAAGCAGCTGAGCATGAATTTTAGACCCTCATTTAAATCTAGCACTTAATGATGCATTGCAGTGGGGATGGTGTGAGTAAAACCAATCAATGAGTAAACTGGTTGTGGTGCTTCAATCCTGGCTGGTAAAATCGTTGGTGTACTTGAACAAAGCATGAATCAGATTGCAATGCCGAATTTAGGCACTAATTTTGAGTATTTTAGCTCATCTTTCAGAGATGGTTTTACTAAAAGATTGATATTATTTTTAAATATGGCAATATCTGTGTGTTCAAACCATGTGGTTTCTTTGTTTGCAAATATGCAAGTGTTTGTATTATGCATTTTTGCTTTGAACATTTTCTTTTCTGTGAATATCATTTACTGATATGAAGGCCTGTTTTCTCAATCTATTCAGTTAAATTACATTTGAGGTTGATAAAAATAACAAAGGTTGTGGTGAAACTACTTTAGGCTTAAAATGATGGATGGATATTTTTTGTTGTAAATTGTGAGATAAACAATCATGGCAATAATCATTCTCCTTAATAAACAAGCTTGCTATATAAAAGTAGATCAGTGAATTTGGAAGGACTGTATCTACATCCTGTAAAAATTCAGTCATAATATCTTGAATAGTTACAGAAATAATGATCATGAATTTAACTGATTTAACATTGTTGGGATGAAGTATTGCGTTTAATAACTTGTTTAAAAACTATATTGATTTTCTAATGTAGGCACATAACTTTTCACTTGTTCATGCTCCTAAATACTGTTGAAACTCATTATACATTATTCACTTTAACATTTTTCCCAAATATATGCTAAAATTTTAGGGACCAGTCATTCTCCATTAAAATTTTGCTCAATTCGTTTTTAAAAAAACGTATGGTGGTATGCTTGCTGTGTATAGCCTTGGAATTGCCTGGTTTGTGGTTTTCATTGACGCTTATCATTTCATTGTCATCATATCGTTCCAACACCCTATTAACCTTGGTTCCAACAGTCACTTCTCTGCTTTAAGTCCAATACTGCTAGTGTGCTGTTTTCATTGTTATTTATCCTTTCATTGTCGTCGCATCATTCCAACAGCCACTTATCTATTTTATGTGGAGTTTTGAGTTACAAACAGGAGAAGAAACATGGTGTGAATATCAATCAGCAAGGAAGAAAACAAGAAAATCATTAACTCTTGATGAAAAACTAAAAATTCTGGATGAGGTCTATATCGGAAGAGAAAATCAGTTACATGTTTTCTCATTTATGCAGTATTTTAGTGGTTTCCCTTGAAAAAATGTACAAGTGAGGTTCCACTGTACTATTTTCATATTTTAACATAGTTTAGTATTGAATTTGCACTCCATAAATGTGTTATTTTTAACATCCTATCCATATAACCTATTGAGATAGTTATGATTAAAAGTATGATTTGATAATCGTTTTGAGAAAATGATGGTAAAACTTGGAATAGCGCAATCTTTAAGAAGGAAAGAATAGGCATTTAAAACTGAATGCTATGGGAATATTTTATTCATTGTCCAAAAAAGAGAAAAGCTCTTACTTAGGGAAGTATCTTTTATGAAGTCAAAGAACCAGTATTAAAATTGAGACTAATCTTGGTTTTCTTAATGTTTCAGATGTCCAGTGACTGTATTGAGATGAGAGAAATGGCTGCTAGAATATGCAGAGATTATTTGAATGGAACTTGGAGAACGATCACAGCTAGAGACATAGTACTGAAACGTATAAGGTATGCACATTGATGTCTAAGATAGAACAAATCAAATAGCAGTGACTCTGGTTTGAAGCTGGCCCACTGAGAAATGAGGCCAGCCAGGACAGAGTGACATCACTAACAAGCAGTAATCATCACCTATCTGTGATATAAAACACAAGATATCAGCTCTTCTTTCCAACATGTGATACAGGATTTTTTTCCAAGCCCAACATGAGTGGAATATTTTTTTGAAGTATGGCTTTACATTTTATTATCTAACATGGATTTGAAATCATTTTTTATCATGACTTTATGCTGGAAAATGTTTTGTTAACATAACTTTAAGGTTTGTAATTCTTTATTTACTTAAGCACATGCAGCCATTCTGAAGAATGCAGTGCAGCCAAATTATCCATTTTGAATCTCATAATGTAAGGCAGCCAACAGTCCTATATCATCATAAATTACACAAGCTATACAGTTGGTCACTAAATTACACAACTCTCTATTGCACTATGTAACTATGTAGACTGTTTAACCCTAAATTACTAGCTTTGTACACTAACTCAGTCGTTAACTAAGCCTAGCCTAAAGCTAGTCTCTGCACCACAGGGTACACCTGTCTGATGTCTTACATAAGTTCCTGAAAAGGTTCTGCTAAATGATTTTTGGTGTAGGTCTACTACAAATACTTGCATATGTGAGCATCAAAATGTTTGTGTCGAATGCCACCCTTGGATAGATGATGCTGTACCTGCAAGATTCAACATTATTCACGTGCACTTGTCTACAAAATGCACTGAATGATTTACTGTCAGGTGGCAAATCTTCCAGCCAGCAAGTCATAGTAGCCCTTCCAGACATCTGTAAGTATTCTGTGTGCCTGGTGAACTCTTAACGTGCTCTGCAATTAAATGTTCGTATCCCTATTATTATTTGGACATGTTCTCATCCACACCTCATCGCAAGGATCCAGTTGCCATCTATGATGTTCTCCTAATGGAATTTCTGTCGTCCTACTTCACATTCATCAATTTGGACGTGGCCTGGACCTCCAATTTTCCGTCTCAAAGTGTATGTGGTATTGTTAGAAACCCTGCACTTTGCGAAAATAACTGAACCAATCAGATATTGTCCGCAAACTTAAACGTTGCTCTCCAACCGAACATTCCATTATTGTTACCTTGTATGACTGCTTATATGCAAAGCAGTGTATAAGGTTAAGAATTTGTCCAGGCAATAGCTTTGCCTGCTCAAACCATGTTCCTTTGCACACAGATATGATGATCAAGTTACATACTAAATTTTATTAATAATAAAAGTCACAAAAGTAGGGTTCTATTTAAATATTCTCCTACCTGCAGCAAAACTTGGGATTTGTATGGTTCCATCTCTTAATGGGGTGCAAGACCGCATTGCATTCAGAACAGAACATCCTTGTTCTCAGCAGACTCTCTTCAAATAATAATTGAGGACAGACTTCTGAATCATTGAGGTAAACTGACAGACCTGGCTTGATAATTGGAAGAGTCATTTCTAAAAGTATTAGTATGTAAGAATATCACAAGTAACATATAACCTTACCTTCTTGCAACTACAATAAATTCTGCTTGATTGCATCCCCATGTTTTTAAAGCAATAAAACATGAGAGAAAGTATGGTCAGGACTTTTAAAAAAATGAAGGGATTGTTTATGGCTTACAGATGGTGCTACAGAGGTTGTGCAGTTGTCTGGGGGTTATTTGCAGAGGTGGCTATGATTGTTACACATGATATGCAGGTTGGTAGCTATGTGAGATGCAATGTGGCTTACAGTCTTCAGTTGGTTTTGTCTTCTTGTGCAAGCTCTTTGGTGAACCTTCAGACTCGGAAAAATTTCTCACCATCGCTCGTCACATGTTGTAAAGTATGTACCAAAATATCTAATTCTAAAGATGTGCAGCAAAGGTCTGTTTTAGGTGTGATTGCTACCACTGAACACCTATTCTGTGGTAGCAATTTCTCTTTCTATCGGTGTAAATGAATAACCAATCACAGCAGATATAGAGTTGTGATTTTCTATACAGCAATTTTAAGACAATTTTTCGGCATGATTCAAAAGGCAATTTCCATAGTAGCACCATCCTGAAAGTTTACAATAAATTTTTGGATATACTGCACAGAGTTAGAACTTTGTACATAAGGGTTGGAAGAAAGTTTTACAATATGCTCAGTATTTGATATTAGTACAGAATTCAGGGGAGCTTAGATAAAGAGCCCTGAAAAGCTTTTACATTCTTAGACAAACCACCACATGTATGGAGATGAAGTTTTATCTGCAAAAGTTTGTAAAAGGTGTTATTACTACATTTAAGCTTTCTCCTAATGTGAATGTGGATAGATGTCCAATATAAACTTATCCTGAGAACATGTACGGATGTGTAGCAAAGTGTGTAAATGTAATAATTTTCAACCGTTAATTGTTTTAATACTTCTTTAAAAATTTAGTAAATTCCACAAAGTAGTTTAACCTTTCCTTAACAGTGGTCTTAACCTTGCCACCTACATATCATGCATCATTCTTAGGAGAATATGGGCCATATGGACAGATGGATGAGCCCCTCAACAGTTGCAGACAAATTTCTGATACAGGGCACTGCTCAGAATCACTGTATGCATAATACATACACATCTGCAGTAGTATTTCATTGTCATAATGTGTGTAATACACTAATAAAGCATTTACAACAAGCTTTTCACTTTTGTCACTTATACACATCACACACACCTCTTTCCAGGCATCATTGGAGCATTGCTTCTGCTGTTCTTATGTTGCTAACATTGGCGAGCCAAAGCCTCAAAGCATAGCTGAGGGATTTAGGGCACTAAGTTGAGAAGGAGAAGGGTGTGTAGTTATGGCCAAAGGCTACAGCTGTGGAGAGATGACAGGACATAGTCAATTCTGTGAAGCTTAAACCCCAATGAACCCTAACATTTAGCATCGTTTTCATTAGGATTTCTTTTTACTATGTTGGCTATGCTATACATCAAAATGGAACTTTTTCCCTTTATAAGCGAGGTCAGCATAAAGGGTGGGTGGGTGGGTGGATAATACAACTTTGTTTGAGCAACATCTTGTGCTTAGTACCTTTCTTATTCATTTAGGACTACATTGGGTGTACTTTTTACTGGATTCCATAAGTAATTCACAAGTAAAACATGGAGAGCCACGACATTTTTAATGATAATTGATAATGCCTCAAAGCATGGATAGTGTCATCAGTGCTTACGGCCACATTCTCCTCAGACTATGCTGGTTTCCTTGATATACCCCTTTTGTGGCATACCACACTTCTGAAATTGACACAACTTTTTATCTTTACAAAGTGTTTCCCAACTAACCTGAAGGTGGTAGGTTTTTTACACTCTTTACCCTGTTTGTACAGGCCTCTGATTTTGGTAGCATACAATTAGGCTGTGAGCAAGTGAAACATGGAGTTCAAATATTTAATTTTTTTTGGGTTTAAAGTACTTCTTTTTTGATTTTTTGTTTACAGTGTTTTTGTAAAGAGGGATAAAACTACAATTCCTGTTCTACTAACTTGACACCACCTATGTGCGTATTGTATTCATGTATGATATTAATCTTGAAAGTGTTATTTTGGTTTTGGCCTCTAGCTTTCTATATCATTCATGCAACTACCTTCCTGTTGTGCCAAGTAATGTAGGGCAAAATACAGCTGATGCACCTCCATTTCCCCTCTTTTTTTGAGTATGTACATTCATAAACCTTTGGCAGCATCAGCATCATCATCATCACTTCACAGTTCAGCAGATATCTCCTGTTCTCGCCTCATCATTTCACAGGTCTTCCTGTATTTCTATAGACTAAAGGTTTGTACAGTCATGGAAAAAAATGATCGAGTATGTTCTGATGGCAGAATATTTCTAAGTTTCATTTCATATTGCAGCTCAATTTACACTACTCTATATCTCCAGTATTCAGCTGTCTCTGTGGTATAGATATTTTCTGTTGAACACATGCATACACCCTGTGTCTTGAACATCTCAAATTTGTATTTGTTCTGATAAAGAAAGAGGGGTGGTATAGTCCATTCCAGCTTGGGCTACTGCTGATGGCGGTGTTGCTGTTGACTAATGAATGTACTGAGCGGTTGCGAGGAGTTGCGGAGGTGACACACATTGTACAGTCTGTCACATAATACTGGGCATTTATGTTGATGCTACATTTGTCATTAACACTAGACAATGAGCAAATTTATCAGATTTATTATAACCCAAATTACTGTAATGTCTGCACTGTTGTAATGGGGAATTGTGCATGATGTATGAACATGCTCTTTAAGGCACTTCTACACTCATGTAATTAACACTGATTTTTCACAGCACCTATCTAGTGTGAATGCAATCGTTAGTGCAAGCATTTGCCACTGGTAACATAAGGTGGGAAGGGTATTTAACATAGCAAATAGATGCTATATTTTCCATTCTTCGTTTGCCAGTGTATTAACAGAATGCAAAAGTATTGTGTCTGATGCTCTGCGCATTAGTATTTATACAAATGGGAGGAGCAACCAAAACAACCAATGACAAGAATTATAAGCTGTCGACTATCCTGAATATGATAATGTTACCATTAAAACCATAGGTGCTGTTATAGTGCCTTGTATTAACTGGGTGTGGCAAAAGACCTTTTGAAGTCAAAAGTATATACAAGCAGATAAGTTGAAAGGCACTAAGTGGTGTGGTTTAGCACTGTTTTGGTAAACATTCCAATATGCAGCTCAGTAGTTAGCTAATGTTAAGGGATTCCTTGTCTTATAAAACCCTGCTAAAGAACCTATACCTCCAGCTATTTGCTTATTCTTCCAAATTAATTTCGTCATAAGTCAATGAATAACAGGAAATGAAGGGGAAAATAAGCTGGGATACATACTACTCTAATACTTTCTTCTAGAGGCAATTAGTGATCTTGAGAATGGAGGTAAGGAATTGATGTAAACAGAGGCAAGAATACTATCAGAATACTACTAAGGATTATAGGTGAAGTTAAATTAAATCCATTTTGGAGTGAGACAAGTTTATTTTACTATCTTTAACTTGCAACATTAAATAAAGCATTTGTAGATTAACAGCAAGCTCTTTGTTTATATTTACAGAAAGTTGTTGAGAGTTTGCTGTTAGGATAATTACAAAATAATTAGGACAGTAAATACAAGATAGGCATGGTTTGGGCAAAGTGTACATTTTGCATTCAACAGCAATCTCAAAGCTTTGTCATAAGTAGTCTTTTAGTTTTTTACTTGAAAGCTAGGACAGGTTTGCTGGTAACGAACAAGGGGAACCTGTTTGTTTTAATGACAGGTGTTTGCAAAGAACCCCCTCTGAGTTGTGAATATATGGGTATCACACTCTAGTGCTTTATGTGCTGCCTAATCTCAAAATGATGTAATTTTGAATGTTGCATAAAAACATACGTAAAGGATTTAACATAAAGTTAAGAGTCGGGGTTGAAACACGTACATCACTTAAACTAATTTGAACCTGACTGACTTCAAGAGCTGGAGCTCTTATCTTCAGAGGAGTTTGATTGGATGTTGGTGTCCATAGTGTGGTGTTTGTGCTGACATCTGGTGGTGGAGCAACATACTTCCAAAGTTGACTTGGTGGTGGCAATTTAAAATTCATCATACACAGCAGAATTTGATACTTGGGAAAAGATATTCATTATAAAACATAAACATCAATTGATGAATTTTGAATTTCCACCATCAAAGTCAGCTTTGGAAGTACATCACACTACTACCAGATGTCAGCACAAATAACCACCACACTATGAATGCCAACACCAACATCCTGTTGGCCTCCCCTGAAGATATGCGCAACAGCTCTTGAAACCTGTCACAGTACAAATTAGTGTAAGTGATGTATGTGTTAAAACCCTGACTCCTAACTTTGTTAAATTTAAATTTCGCATGTGCTTATTAGCTTTTTTAAGTATTATACACAATACCTAAAAAGTTTCAAAACTGCAACTTCAAACTTTGGACTGGTTCAAGTACAGGGTGGGCCTCGGGAAATGGTACATTTTATATTGGTAATCCTAAAGTTAATAATGCATTTGCCTGTCAATTGATTTTATAAACAAAACATCTGATATTGCCATTTTGTTAGCCATGAACGTTTGGTCACAGGAGATCAGTATCAGGGTAGTGAAAGCTTACATTTGAAGCAATGATATAATTTTCATGCATTGTGAGTTACAACATTGAGAGAACCATCATCACCACATTCCAGATAGGGCGATATCCAGGTGGGTGAATGAAAGGGAAACAAATGCTTTAGTTATGAATATGAAACATAAGGGGCCACAGAAAACAGTCTGTATGCCTGAAAATATCCAACATTTCTGTGAGGCTCTGCAACAAAGTCCATAATGATCAGTTCATCACCATGCAAAAATATTGTGCATGTCTCACACTTCCCTGCATAGGATTGTGAAATCTGACTTGAAGTTCCATCCTTATAAATTACAGGTATTTCAACAGCTGTGTCTGTTGGATAAACAGAATAGGGTACAATTCTAAATAACACTTCTTGAAAGAATGCAGCAAAATGAATCATTTTTGTCTTCTCTGGCAATATCTGATGAAGCAAACTTTCATCTTAGCGGGTTTGTGAATAAGCAAAATCTTTGTTGCTATTCAGAGAGAAGCCCATAGTTTCTTCATGAAATCTTCTACACAGCAAAAAGGTCACAGTTTGATGTGGTACAGGAGTTTCCATTGGCTTTATGGGACCTTAATTTTTTTAAAGATAATGGTGAAGGTTCACTCACTGTCAATGCCGAGTGGTATACACAAATGAGTGAACTTTATTGTTCCACAACTAATGAAGAATGAATAATCTCAACACAACATTTTCCCAACAACATGGAGCTACAGCTATAACACAATGGCTATGCTAGGTCGGTTGTTTCCAATTTGACTGATCTTGTGACCAGGAGATGTCTCATGGCCAGGGAGGTCTACAGATCTGTCAGCCCCAGACTTTTTTCTTTGGAGTTACCTCAAAGAAATAGTTTACTCCAGAGGTTCCAAACTATTCCTGATTTGAAAATGGCAATCCAAGAAGAGATTCCTGCCATTCCCAATGACATTATGCAGTGTATTATGAGAAACTTCAGAGAGCAGCTCCATCAATGTCAATGGAGCCTATTTACAGGTTGTTATATTCAAGAAAGAGTAACAATAATCATGGCAATTCATGAACATCTCTCTGCCATAAATAACATTTTTATAGTTGTGCTTATGTTCTGGCATTGGTAGTTTCATTTTGTGCTATTTCCTGAGATCCACCTGTATAAGCTATAAGAAGTTATATTCATTCAGTGTTATTTTGAAACAGCCACAGTTTAGAGGTAATGTGCATGCTTTGAGCACTGGCAAACCTAAGCATGACAGGACTTTTGTATCCCTTTATTTTGACTTTTGTATCTTTGATATCTACTTCACATTCTTAATTCAAATATTTGTTGTACATTGAGCATTAGATGTGTGCAAATATAGCTGTCTAATAGTCAGGACTTCCAACTACTGGTGATAAGCTTGATTCTTTTATCATATTTTGTTTCGTTTCTTTCTGGATGGGTGATACACTTTTGCTTAATTCTGTTCATCACTGAAAGGGATTCAGTTGCTACTACTACCCAACAACAGCACCTGCTGTAGTGGTAGCGTGTCTGCCTCACATTCAAAAGGTGCTAGTTTGAATCTCGCTTAGGGTAAGTTACATCGATCAGTTTTTTTTTTCTCTTTTCCAGGGTTTTCCCTAATCCTGAGAAGATGAATGTTGAGTTACTTTTAGCTCCATGGACACCGAGATCATTTGAGCATAATTTCTCCAATTTCATTCATCGTCCGATATGTCCAATGAGGTTAAAGGATGTTAAGCAAAAAAAAAAAAAACACATTCATTCATACTTTAGTAATGGCAATAGCCCTTGATAAGGTGCTGCTGTTGTCACTTTGGGTGCAGTGTTCCACTGCAAGGAGGTGGATGAAACTGTATTGTGAAAATGGGCAGGCGATACAAGGTCTTGGCAGACATTGAAAGAGCTCGCTTTCTAAAGGATGCTGAATACAAGGTTTTGTTTTTATTCCCAGGTAGTGTGCAGACAGTCATTGTAAAGATGCCAGAATTGGGCATAGACATACAGCAATAAAGGGAGAGCTAACCAATGCCTACGCAGTTGACAGACTGGCATTTGTTGTATCCTATGAAGACTTCGATTGGAGAGGAATAATTTTCTCTGAAAAAGTTACTCAAGTGGCAATTCTACTGTGTTTGTTTACAAACCCAGTGAGCCATATGCATAAAATGTATTATTATCTGTTGCTTTACTTGCAGGAAAAGCCCAAAGCCAATTTTCACATTAATATAATGTGAAATAAGTGTGTGGGTGTGGATGTGGGTGTTCTTCAAAATGTTTAATAATGTATTATGCTAAAACTTCCTGGCTATAATTTTATCAGATTAAGGTAAAGCATTCTAAGAGTTGAATGCAATGTTGTAATCTGAAAATTAATTTAACCAAAAAGTATCCAGAATTAATGCCACTACTGTATGTTGGGTGTGAAAAACCGCTCAGTTTTTCTCAGAGGCCTCTTTTCAGGCTTTAGGTTCTTTTACATGCCGTAAATCTATGACATGGGATCCCTAACTTTATTTCCCTTCGAAGGAAAGCATGCTAAGGATTTTTAACCAAATACGGAAGTTGTACTTATGCTGACAGTCTTGGATATTTTGATTTCCTCAATGCTTGAAGGAAATTTAATCCACACGTAGCTTTTCTGCAATTGTTCTTGTTACCGAAGGTATTGTTCTTGAAACACTACTGTGTATTTCTTCCCCAGAAAACCAGGATGTTTCAGATACCTTAAACAAAATAAATAAATTAAACAAAAATTAAAAATCTGATGTGTTCCATTCACATGACTTTCTTTATCTGTTCTGCAAACAAACTATTTTTACAAATTATTAGGTTGATTGGCCTTGGGGGTTTGAATCCAAGACTTCCGAAGTACGAGTCACACACATTACCATGGCACCACCTCATTTAATGTTGAGTGATACATGGTATCCAATTTGCCATAAATCATCAGAATGAGTAATAGAAAACTAGTACAAGAGGTAGAAGTAATTGGGGTACTGGGAGGTAATTTAATAAGCTAAAACATGTTCCAGGAAGTAAGGCAGAGCCATAGTAGGGCTGATTTTACAGGGTTTAAAATTCTAGTTAATGAAGTATAGGGCAGTACAGGAAGCTAAAGTAAATGATGTATATTTTTTTCATTTAGATTTTTTCATCTTTATTGTACATGCAGATGCAAATGTGTTTCAAATTTATCTGTCTTGAGCTTGCAGCAGGCTTGTTATAATTTGCTTAGTACTGGGATGGGACCTCTATTCCATTGGTCTCGATACTCAATAACAAAGTATGTTTAATACTTTGAAATAAACCTTTTAAATTTTGTTGAGTTTTGCACTATTGAAAATTGTTGCATTTCACTTGACTCCTTTCATTATCTAGTATAAAGGCTTCCTATTATTGCCTTGTATGTGACCCCAAAAAGTAGCTGAGCTTATAGTTCCTGAACTATGGTCCAGCTTCACAGAATTTCCTATCGGTGAATGAATGCAACATTCCATAGACTTTGTATCTGAGAACAATGAGGGGAAGGAGTAGATATGCTGGAGTAATATGCATACTGAGTTTTGAATGTCCATTCTGGTGCACTGGATAATGTTTCTTTAATAATTTGCTTACATTTTCTTCTCTGGTGACAAAAATTTGTGAATACAATAGAAACAAATCAGAACTAGACTTGAAATAATACTGTTCATGGAGATATGTTCTTTCCTTCTGTCTGTTAGGTTGCATTTATGCTAGTCAAACTTGGGTCAAAAGTATATCTTGCAGGCACAACTAATTTCCATAAATATTTTGTTTTTCTAATGTACAACAATGATATGGAGTAAAACATTAGGAAATTGTGGAACTATTTCAAATTGGGCAAGATCAGTGTGTAAAATGTGCAGGAAAACCATTTCACATGGCAGTAAGTTGCACAATACAACAAATAAAGAAGCATGTTACATTTATTCACTGAGTGAAGTTTTGATGATAAAGTAATATAAGAGTTTTCTGTCACTCTTGGAACATTTGCCACAGCATTTGAAACTCTGCAAAATGACAGTATCTGTATATACTTCTGTAGCTTCAACACCAACCAATCAACTAAAATAGTGTAAGATACTCACCATAATGGTTACGTACATTTATATAGAAAACCACTACATAATTCAAAGTAAAGCCATGCTTTGCAATTGTTTTATAAAGTATCAATTGTCAAGTTTTCAAAAATCGGAAGTTGCATCATCCCATTATTACTTAGTACCAGAGTTTTATCATTAAATGAATGTACGAACTTGTTATAGCTTCAGGTCATGGCATGGGTTGTACAATCTTGACTGCTCTATCTTGAAGAATTAGTACCAAAGGGATTTAAATGAAATACACATAGCTTGTATGTGATTATTCTTGATTTAAACTTAAAACTCTTGTCTTTGTAAATGCGATTCAATTAAGAATTAGCTTATCTGTGTGCTCTGTGAATGAAGACAAAACCTTGAATTCAGTAGCCATTAAAAACAGAACCATAATATCAATGACAATTTGAGGATGCAAAAGTTGTTTTTAATGTGCATTTAAAATAACTTGGGTCAGAATGAAGACCAGAGGCTTTGCATGTAGTCCTGTCTTTTGATAAAATATACCTTTCAAAACAGATGATGGACAAATACAGATTTATCATAGTTTTATCTGAATGTTGATCCACAAAAATCATTTCTGTTGGTATGCAAGCAATTAAGATTTCAAAGAAAACAGACTACAGAAACTTGTTGGAGATCTGTATTATAGTTGCTGGTATGCACACAATGTAAAGCAATATTTGCAAAAGGTTCTTAATAAGGCTCAATCATGCAAGCTGAATTCCTACATTCTTAAAAAAATTGTTACATTTCTCCTTCTGTTGGTCATCTTTGGCTATAAGAATGTTAATTGCAGACACCTCGTGTAGCACCTCAGTAGGAAATTCAAGTGTCTTCCTAATCTGGCAGAGATTAAATGCCACGCTTCAGTTTAATTGCCAGATAATTGTAGGTGCAAAGCAGGATATCAGAAAAATCAAAGCTCTCCATTTTTTGAAAAGCAGTTGAAAAATTTCCACTGGATAACATGGGGAATTGATAACTTCAACTGCACGAAACGTCAACAATTCAGTCCGGAAAATTCCATTATGGAAAACAAATGCCTCATTCACAGAATTATACCTTGCCAATAAACTAAATTTGTCTAGGATGGTTATTCTGTTAATGATGGAGTATTAATAGACTTCTGGTTTAATGTGGAATAGTAAATACTTGTAATTTTAATGTTCATTATTTAAACACTACTTATTATTTTATGTCACACAAACTTAATTAGAATTATGCATTTACTTGTTCCAGTGGTGGTCTCAGCAATTGGCTGTATCATGTATCCTTACCGGAGACTCAGCCACCAGAGTCAACAGAACCATCACAGGTGCTTCTGAGATTATATGGACAGACCCATGGAACAGAAAGGGCATTGGAGGGTCTTGTAACTGAATCTGTCATATTTACTTTATTATCAGAAAGGAAACTTGGTCCGAAATTGCATGGGATTTTCCCTGGTGGTCGTATTGAGGAGTACATTCCTGTAAGTATACAATTTGTTTTATAGTTAATTATCAAAAACCTTAGCAGTAGGTCTAAAAGCCTTTCAGCTGTGAATTTGTTTATCAAGTGATTATATTGCCTATATGAGTAGTGGTGAGGGAGAGTGATTCTACCAGTGGTATTATGAAGAAGTAACCAAGAATTCACTTATTGCAGTTGATTCGGTTGCAGGAGATTGCATTATTAAATTCTAAGACTAGTTTGGTGACAGCAATTGAACTATATTAAAAGATTTAAATTTGGCTGTCATTCCCTTCAAAGTAATCTGCTTGGGTAGTTATACACAAGTTCCAGTATTTTTGCCATTTTTGTAATGCCTCCTGGAACACTTTCTTGAAGCTTGTTGAGTACCTCAGATTTGCATTGTACCTTTCCATATCTCAACACAATGACTTTAGTTTCAACTTCATCTTTTGGAAGGAAAGAGTTGCAGGTGGCCAAATCTGGTAAACATGGAGGTAAAGGAGTGTATTGTAATAAGGTATGCTTTAAAAAATCAATGTTAAAAATATTTGATATCTAACAGTTAACAACGCAAAAAAATCTTGTGTGCTACATTTGCATGACTTCTCTGACATAAATGGCACATCTACAAGCATGTGGAAGTAAGTTTTTTTTTTTTTTTTTTGGTAGTGTTTAACACCCACTTTAACTACTTATGACATCGCACGTGGTGACACTGATGATACATGAATGATGATGGAGCACCGGTGGAATGCGATGGTGGGGGAAACCAGAGTACCTGGAGAAAACCCGCCCCAGCACTGCTTTGTCCACCACAAATCTCGCATGCGGTCACTTGGAATCGAACCCGGGCCGTCTAGGTGAGAGGCGAGTGGTCTAACCACTCGGCCACGGTGCGGCTGTAAAAGAGAGTGAGAAGCTGCAGATATGTATTAGAAAATTTAAAGATTCAGCCACTCAAATCAATTGGTTTTGAGCTGAAAAAATAAGTGTTTTATCAGGACACCTGCACCTTGTATAACATACAGCCAAACAAAAAACAAAACAAAAAAAAATCTAAGTGATATGAGTATTATTTTAATGTGGAACAGTATGCACAAACAGACTGCTTATGTGGTTGCAGAAAAACCTCAACATTATACAGAATATTATTTTCAAATGGAAAAGGTACTTGGAACAGTTCTTGGTTCGATGACATGAATTTGCTAAAAACTATGCAGCATCACCAAGAGTGCAAAATCATTGTGACATTTGGGTCCTCAGTAATTGACTTTCAATTAGACCAGCAAGTTAAGCAAGAATCACCAAGTATAATAAGTAAAAAATAAACGTCTAATGATGCTGTTATTTTTATGGCCTAACAGGAACTTTGTTTCAGCTTTCAGAGGGCGCAAGGAAAATGAAAATTCTGCCAACAGAAGGAATTACATTGAGTTGTTACTTTTGAGGTAGTCAATGAAATTCTAAACAACTATTTTCAGAAAGCCACAGTTTTCTCTGGATTATCGAAACATATTCAGAATGGTTTGAGTGAAAATATTTTCATGGTCATCGTGACTGAAAAGAATAAGCAAATAGAACTTTGATTGCATATATTGTGAAATATATGGCAACTTGTACAACTAAATTGAAGTTTGATTTTGGAATCTTGACAGTTTGTATTTTGTTCGGCTAGTTGATGAGAAAACCAAAGAATGTATTCCAAGAATAGGTATTTTCTTGTTTGGAGCAAAGCTATGGCCAGCATTTTGATTTTTCGTGACTCAGAAGTGAACTAAATGTATAAGAACAAAGATTTATCTGAGGATATCTCTAAACTACTTTTGTATTTAAATAGTACTGGTTTGTCATTGTGTTTAGGGCATTTTATAAACTTTGCACTTTGGTTAACACCATTTCAGTTAAAAATACCACTATTGAATGTTCTTTTTCTGCATTTGTGCAAATATATACTTGTAGAAATACAGAAGGGCAAGATAGACTTTCACAGTTGTCTCTCTTCTCAATTGAAAGAAAATTGAGTGCCACAGAAACAAGTCGAAAATGAATGAGTTTTATAAGCTGGTTATTGATGAATTTGAAAAGAAAAGCTGAAGGATTGATGTATATTTCAAGTGAACTAAAAGTTGTGCCAGCTGTTGTGTGTGCTACAATCAAAATTCTACAGGTGAGCAATTTTTTAAGAACATTGCTTACCTTTGTCGAGAACCCACTGACTGCCATTGGTTGTATGACACAGTAGATTTATAAAGTATTGTCCCGCTGCCTAATCACTGAAATAAAAATCTTATTTATTTATGAAAATTGCTGCTGCAGATAGGCAATCAGCTGATTTTGAAAAAGTAAGATTGTCATGATTCTAATACAACCATGGGTCTGTGTGGGTTGGCCTCGAGAGGAAGTTGACGTGCTCTGTGTTCACCTGTGCAACGCTAACAGTGGTATGACACTGTACTGAACATGCCTACTACACCTAATTCAAAACTTAATGTAAAACAGTTGTTCTGGTAACTAAGTGTGAATCAACTACTCATAGCAGTGATTTAAAGGAGTATTACATTCTTGTAAGTTATATATTGCTCATCTGCATTGTTTTCTACTGACAAGGTTACCTATATTAGATACAATACTGTTCATAGAGAGACGTGAAGTTGACAAAGGATGATTGTTTATTTATTTACTTATTTAATTTGTTTTTATTTAATCTGTATGTTCCAACTACATGGGATAGATCACAAGTTGAGCAATACACCAAATGTATATATAACAAAGATTGTTTACAAATGTGTTTCTTATAACCTTTATGTCCTTACATCACTTAATAATTACTTCATATTTCAGCACACATAATTACTTTGTGGAGGTAATCAGGGTCATTTTCAATGTTTTCAAGACAGCAGTACACTTGATATTGCTTTTGCTCATTTGTGAGGATTCTGGCACCAGTGTAGCACAAACCTTTTGTCATGCCCAGATCATCGTACAAAATCTGTCTAATGGTTTCCTTATTGATGCAGACAAGTTTTGATATTGCTTGAATGCTCAGACGGCAGTCTTCTCAAACTATTCTACATACCTCCACATTCTAGTGGAAGGATGGCCTGATTTCGGATCATCTTCGATGTCTTCCCTACATCTTTTAACCCACTTGAAACTTGCATATGAGATAAGTCACTGATCACCATAAACTTGTTTCAGTAAATCATAGGTTTCTGTGGCAGGTTTTCTAAGTTTTGTGAGGAATTTTATGTTATGTTCTACTTATTATAGAGCACAGCATAATTACAACAGCTCAGACACACAATCTGTTTCTAAGAAAGCTCACAGCCAGACTAATCACCTTAGTGGCGTGAAGTTTTGTATGCAAGTCCTAAGGCTAATCCCCCACTCTTCTCTTTATCATAGACGAAGCCAGAAATGGCAGAATCAGTGGAGCTGTGGGGTCAGACCCTCTTACTATATCATTCAAGACATTTTCTCGTTCTGATCCTATAAAACATAATTCAACTATGTTGATGCACTGAAGGATTCTTTGTAATGATGCATGTTTAATAAATATTATAATTATTATGAAAGTTATGAAACTATGCAGTTATTTACATTTACCTTAAGTGCATCTGCACCAAAATTTTTTGCGAGTATGTTTGAAATGTTTTATATTATAGTGCCTAACATATCCAATATCAATTGAGCAGATGGAGGCAATGGGTTCATCTACTCATTCTACAAAACAACATATTCATGCTCCCAAGCTTATTGAAAATTACAATGTATCTTTATATATTGCAACATGTTGATTTTATGCACATCTGATATTATAAACCTTGAGTTCAACTCTGCACTGTTACTATACCCGACACAACAGCAAATGTGGAAGGAGTGAAAGGGTGGCAAAGTTGACAGAGCCCACACAGGCACATAGTCCCCATATCTGATGTAATATAACTGAAACGTGTAAGTTTCAGAGTATTGTTAGACTCTTATAGCAAATAACATGTCAAAGGATAGTTTTATATATAAAAAAATAAGTATTTTATGAGGCATGTCTGGAAAGTAAGTACCATTTTGTTCTACTGCCACCACAATCAGGAATTTATAAAATGAGTTGTCAACACTGCAATAAGTTTTATATTGGGAAGACAAAGAGACGTTTGTAAACTAGGATGAAAGAACACTTAAGGAGCATTAGATAAAGTACATGGGCAAGTCTGCAGTGCCATATCATTTTTAGTCTGAGAACCATAGTATAAAGGAAGAAATAAGAGTTTATAAAAAATGCAAAGAAACCTTTGAAACCGCAAATTTGGAAAAGTATCATCACCAAGAAACAAGATACTCTTATGAATTTTGAAGTTCCTCCCATGGATGATGTCATCCTACTGACAAGAAGGGTAGAGGGCAGCACAATACCAAGCTGGATACAACCAACTGGCAGTGTCAGTTGACCATGGAACTGAAGGTAGGGTAGAGATACCCTTTAAACTGGTCTTCCCGAAGGAATGGGAAGAGTAAAAGGTGACTCAATTTTATCAAAACTCAATACAATGAGTTCCAGTGGCATTGAGACCTGTTCCAGCAGCATCCTTGTATGACATTGTGTTAGCAGAACTGTAATTTTCAGATAAGTTGTTAGTAACAATTAGTTCCCATATTGGATTGCAGTTTTCAGGTGTTTCAGATTCGTGATTAAGCTTTTGCTATAAAATTGGCGCTTTAAGATTTTTCAGACAGATAAGGAAATTGTTGATAACATTGTATTAACTTTTAACAGAATAATATTGACTCGTATTTTTTCTTTTTTATACATGACTTCTTTCCTTAGATTTCTCTTCAATAATGAATTGAGACATTTTGAAAAAATGACATTTCCTGGACATTTTTTCACATCTATCTAGATAACAATTTGGAGATGGACTTGAGCAAAACATTTTATATTAACTTAACACTGTTCATTTCACTTTTGTCATGATAACATATATTTTGCAAATTTGTTAATATCAGTTTTGTGTTTTCACATATGCTGTACTTGCAAACATTGAGCTCTGGCTGCCCCCAATAGAGCACACATTTTAATCTGAGGGGTGTGAAAATACAATTTTAATGTCTGGATCTTGTTCCTAGCCTTGTAAACTCCTTTAGGATTGGCTAAGCCAGCTGATTTTTTCACTCTCTTATCTTCTCTTTGACTAACTTAGTCTTTCATGCAAACTATAATTTAATTTAAATCGTTGTCTTCGTAAAAAACTAACAAATTTAGTAATTCCTTCAGATACATAGGAATAATATTTATTAGACACTGACGTTAATACCTTCCTGTTTTGGGTAAATTTTGCTGTGCAATATACATTAAAAGTTATGTCAAACTCGCACATTATGATGTTCTCAGTCCAGCTTCTAAGAAGGCATGCAAGAATTATTTATCTTTAACAGTCGCAAATATTCCCTTGAATTGTGCAATCATTTTCCCCATCATTACTGTCACTGCACACATTGAACACTTCATTAACAGCTTTCTTAACAACAATGACAGTCTTACAAGCACATGGTTGGTACAAGAGTGTTTTTATTTAGATGTATGTGAATTGTTGAAAGGAGCTAGAATTTGATTTATTAGTGATTGTTACCTCCACTTGTGTTTCAGTTATAGGTATTCTTCACTTGATTTTATTGCTTCCTCTTCACTTGACTTTTTTTTTTTCCTCGTGTATTTTAGCTTCTTTCACATTAGCAGATTTTATATACCTTCAAACAACAGCAATCACAGTATATCGCCTGCTGCTATCTTAAATAATATTACATTTCTTCCATTACATTTCTCTTTCCTATTTGTTCAGTATGATTCTGAAGACTGAAAGGATTGGAACACCATAAAGTGTTAAACTTCTCATTATTTGGATATTTTGAAGCATTCCAGTACAACAAAATACCCAGTGAAGCCAGTGGCAGCTTGTGCCATGCAGAGTAGGTGAAGTTCACTTAGGCATGCTGAAATACAAAGTATGACTACCATAAAATAAACATGTATAACTCGCCTATTTCTTGTAAATTAGCCAACCATCCTGTTTTTTTAGAGTAGAAAATCTGTTGGTAATGCTGTCAGGTTATTTTGTTGCTAAAAGCCAAGCAAAACCAACAGAATAGCAATTGCAAATTATGACTACTGCTAAAACAAGAAAAGTTATCAAACCAGAGTTTTTCAATTTAATATTCTACAAGCTCCCGATTTTCATATTGTCTCTTTCAATGGGTATATCAATATCAGAGGGCTGCCTAAAGTTTAGAATATCTGTGTATTCATCTTCCCATCTAGAAAATGGAGTTTCTAACAAAGTACAAACTATATTGTGGATGGGATTCGTTAGAAAACACTCTCATCATTCATGTTGCTAAATATTACAACCACTGGGGTTTAGTAAAATAGTAAACTAATAGTGCTCACAGTTTTATAAAACATCACTTTTACACATTGTGCACTAACACATCAAGTGAAACAGTGACAGCTGTGATTATTTGTTAGCAAGAGAAAATAGGAAACATCCCTTCCAGCCTAAAGGCCATGGCCAACACGTCTTTGCTTTGCTATTCCCCTACAAGTGAAAATATTTGCTGTTTGCCGGAAACACATGCAAGAGGGATGGTGTCCAGCTGGGGGACCATCTTAATATTTTGTTTGGTGACTTTATGTTGCCATGGGAACCAACCTGTTTAGAGAAGCAATTCCTTCAAAAATCCTCACTACTGCACTTGATTTGAAAGTCAACTGTTTTTCACCAACTCCCACCAATTCTTTCCCTGCTTAGGTTAAAGTAAGGTTGGGCATTGACCTTAGTGCAGGCTGCTCGGTTTAAATTTGTGATTAAAGTTTTAGGTGGTCAGAACATTGCCAATATTATAAAAGTGGAATCCTGCAATATTTTGGTGAAAACTTCACCTACTTTAAATAGCTACCTCCCTAACTGAGTCTATAGATAGGACTGTCAGTATGGTAAGTCATTATCCACTGTAAAGGCACATGATATTCTGTACTGATCTCGAACCAAGAGAAAACCATGGAAAGAATTTGTAGGCTTTCACTGTTGAGCATAAAGTGATACACACTTGTGCAGTTATCATGATTAATGATTACCTTCCATCCACTGCATTGCGTTGGCTGCAATTTTAAACCTAGTGGAAATTGTCCTTTATAATTTAATACCTAACAAGTTTGACTTGTTCCATTATGAAATTTATATGGTAGCATTTGCAAGTGTTTGTCTTATAGAGAATTAATTTATTAATGTTTGAAAGGTTTGCATTAGAAAATATAAAATATTTATTTGTTTTAACGTCACTTTTCACCTGTACCCTAAAATATTATTTTTAATAATGCATAGTAGATTTTAAATGTACACATTTTTCTTTAGATTTTATAATTGTTTTATGTTTCGAAAGTTTTATAAGGCCATGGCAAAGTTTTCTTTTCAAATATGCTTGGCAATGCCTTTGAACTCCCTCCCTTCATTGTAGCTATACCACTGTGTTACATCTTTATATTATGCATTTTAGCCTTACTCTATGATGGTGTTGACATATTAAAATTCAAAGGAAATCTGGTGCTTCCCTGACAAAAAATATAAAATGTGTGAAATAACCCAAAGCCCTTAACACGATGTTAACTAAAATTTAAAATGATGTTGCAGAAAACAAAAGTATGTTTATTAACAGTGCTGTCAATTACCAGGATCACTCAGGCTGCCAGTGTGCCAGAATTTCATCCCAAAAGAGTTCTTTTACATGCCATTAAATCTACGGACATGGAGCTGTCACTTTTAACTCATTTGCCTCATTTGATGACCAGGGCTCGTGCACACAATTTTTTGCATATGAATTGTATGATGAGCTCAACTCTCAATGCTGCATTGTTCTATATAACTGCATGTAGTTTAGGTTCATTTTCACAGATGTCATTTGTATACATTTGGAATGAAGGGCTGACATATGAAGTTTGTAAATCCCCAGTATGGCCTCGTCAAGGAAAATAATTTTATTCTTTCACTCAGGTCAGTAGCATTCATGGCCATGAAAAGAATGACAGGATAAGGAGGGTTTGAGAAAATGGAGACAAAAGTGTGTTAGAGAGCAACAGTGAACATGGTGATTTTTCTGAGTAAGAAATAAAGTCTGAAAAGACAGTGATAATAAATATTACAGAAAGCTGTGAGGAAAATAATTGTGAAACCAATGATGTGCCAGAAAAAGCAGTGTGACTGAAATCAGACTAAAACTGATAATAGCCATTCTCTACCCTTTTACTGAGCAAGCAAGTTTTGCAGATGCCATCTGTGCTTTTGGAATGCATGAAATTTTTATTTGACAAAATGTGCGATGAAATTGTTTGTAACAAAAAATGTTGTCCCAACAGAAAAATGTTTAAAGCCAATAAAAAATAATTTTACACTATAGTAGATGAAATAAGAACCTATAGGTATTGCTTTAATTGTTTTTATCTCTAAAATATGAAAGTCATTTTTTCAATTGTACGGAGTAAAACTGATGCCTAGACGCACCATTTTTCCAAGAAACAAAGAGTAGGGAGAGATTGAAATGTTTGAGATGTGTTACACAGAACAGTAGTACTAGAACAACAGTACTAGCGAGTTTATGCATTTAGTATTGTGTATGCAGATTTTTAGCAAAAAATACTTCTGGTTCATCTTAATTATTTTTTAAAGCATTAAGTTATCACCCTTACCACTAGGAGATTTAAAACAAAGCTTGCGCTTGGTAAATATATCACCTGATATTTACAGCCTGTATGACACTGCACTTTTTAGACAGCTATTTTGCGAGCTCATCAATTAGGCATAAATTATTCATTTATAGCCCTATAATTTATCTGAGATTTCTTTGTTTTAGGCCCGCCCTTTGAAAACCAGAGAGCTCTGGGATGTGGAGTTCAGCAAATTAATTGCTGAAAAAATGGCCGGTATACATCGCATGAACATACCAATCAACAAGGAGCCTTATTGGGTGTGGAATACTATAAGTGGGTAAGTAAACATAATTTTAAATTTGGCTGCCTAAACCTAAATACCTAATACATTGGAAATAAAAATATTGTGGTGTATCTACACAGAAATATTTTGCCCTTGGATAGTTTTTATTCCGCAATGTAGCTTTATACTGTCTCATAATTCAGTGCTTCTGCATTTTAAGAAAGAAGACTCATTGCTGGGATACACAACCTGGGGAAGGTGACTTTTCTTTCAGTTGGGTCTTGTAATTGATTTTGGCGGGTATAGTAAGTTAAATGAAAAATTATTATGTTTAAATAATAAATATGAGTCTCACACACCCTTTTGCTTCACTTAATAATTTGTTACATGTTTTGTATGTCCATTTTGTGCATTTTAAGTTTTGTAACTGCATTGTAGTGCTTCCTGTTGGGTCTCCTGTTGTTGCAGATTCTGGTGGCTCCTCCCTTGATGGTCCAACAAACTTCAAATTTGGATGCTCATCCAGAGGCATGCAAAGTTCATTAGTTTATCCCTAAATTTTGCCAAAAAACCGTGATTAAAAGTTTCAAACATATCAGGGTCAAGGTTACTTGACCACGATGCCACCCATCTTGATTGCAGGCTCCCTTCGGACTTACAAATTTGAAGTTTGTCAGACCACCAAGAAAGGAGCCACCAGTGTCTGCAACAACAGGAGGTCCTACAGGAATAGCTACAAGGCAGCAACAAAACTGAAGATGCACAAAATGGACATGTTTAAGATATTTTTGTTAATAACTTGTTATATGAAGCATAAGAATGTGTGCGATTCATATTTATTAATTAAATATAATTAAGTGCTTCATTGTGAGAAATTGTCATTTAATTTTATTTTATGAACAATTATGTTAGTATCATAATGGTTAACATTTTACAGTAACTGCATTAACAGTTACAAGTAATGATTAGAGAGATACCTCTATGTATATGACATTATCACCAGCTTAGTTTGTAATTGCTTAGCAATCACTATGCCTAGTCTCATTACAAAGAAGTTTTACCGGATAAATTTATACTAAACTGTATATCTCAGCTCATTCCATAAATGCACACCAGATGGGTTTCTGTGTGTTGCCTCTTACCTGACTGGCTAAAGCTACTTTTGGCTTTCCTAGCATGTAGAAAATTCGATGAAGTGAGCAGCATGCCATTGCCGTGAATAAATGTTGTTATATCCATGCAATTGAAGTGCTGGAAGCATGCTGTTGCATAGTATTAAAGATCATTTAACTCTCAGGCGTAGATGTCCTTTCCATGTTGGGGCATGATTCTATGATGTTGGGCTCACCAATTTAACCATATTATACCTTTGTAATGCAAGGTGTAAGCACTCATTATGGTTGTTTCAAAGGTACAGCAAACCATATGGGGCTCAGTTTTATTGCGAGTAATAATTAAAATATTTTGAGATATCATGTGTCCTTAAGTAATCTGTACGGAATACATTTGCTGAAATTTGGTAACTTGGATCACGATTTGCCACTCTTAAGGTTTTATTTATCTTTGGCAATTCACTCATCTGTGCTTATGCTTGGGGATGTTAGTTAAAAGAAATAGAGGCAGAAATCTCTACCTCATTTGGTAAGTGAATTTTTCTGAGACCCATAGTGCTGCAAGTATTGTAATCAAGTTCCAACTGATAAGTACATGTGCATTACATGTGATGAGATGACTGAAGTTTAAATTTTGGAGATAACCTCCCATGGATCTCCTGAACCATGATATTAGACTCTGATTTAGCTAAGGTGGTGGTCGGCTGCTAGATGCACACTGAATCAGAAGGGTCAGGCGACTTCCTCAACCAGTGTGCTTCAGTTTCGAGCGTAGGCTTGCCAGCAGAAGTGTGCATTATTTACAATTTTAAGTTGTTTTTTTTTATTGGTGAAACATAGTGCTAATTTGAACCTTGATGGAAGATAAAATAGTAAATCAGGTATTTCATAGATGAGCAAGAGTGCATAGATGTGTGTACAATTATTTCAGAAAACTGTTGGAGTAGATACATGTGAAGCACCACTTGGTTCTGCCTCCTGCATTGCCACAGCTCAGGAGACAGTAAGTAAATATGGAGTTGGGCTATGAACAGGCAGTGTATTTCTAAAGAAGTAAACAGTGATGTCCCAAAATTCAAATCACCAGGCAAGCAATGCGATCACAGTAAGGATAATACTGGTTTAGATGACTTGAGCAAAAATGTTCTTTGTTGCATAATTTTGGATGTATATGAGAGTAGAAAATTTGGTGGTAAAAGTGAGAGAGCTAAAAATTTTTGGGATGAAAATTCCTCAATGCTGCATATTTTAAAAGTCTTGGGATTCATGGAAAAACATACTAATGATGTCAGGAAATTTGAAATAGAGTGATATCATTGCAGTAAGGTATTTCTACACTCATTCCACAAGATAAGGAAAGAGGAATTATCTGCTATATCATCATCTAGACGAGACTTGGATCAAGCAGAACCATGGCAAATCTATCTATTAAAAGATGGTTCTGAAGCTTAAAAGTTCCCATTGCCAAAGACTGCTGGCTAATTGTGCTGCATGCTGGCTCAACAGATACAGGCTTAGTTCCTAAAAGCAAACTTCTATTTAAGCCTAAATCCAAACACAGCAAAAACTATTGCACAAAAATGGCATAGCAAGTACTTAAGCAGTGATTTGTGAAAAGGTTCTTGATATGTATTGTACCAAATTCACTTACAAGTGACAGATGATGCCTGCATTCATTCACTGCAATTACATGTCATATGTCATTATGTGCACAGACATCAGAAAATCAGACCCAGTTTTATGGCTCACTTCTAGAGATATACCGCACACAAGCATACAAACCAGGGTAAAGCTATTACTTTTGATTCAGATGCACACACTTGCACAACATGTGAAATGATGAAATTGCTAAGCAACTGGATAATGCATAATGCAGTTACCTCCATACCACTGCAATTACATCCCCATAGAGCTGGTATGGTCAAAGTGAAGGAGTATGAAGGAAGAAAAAATAGCACACACAAAATTGCTGATATGGAAAAGCTCGCACATGAGGTGATCAACAGCATCAAAGTTGAAAGGAAATGGGAAAAGACAACCTGATAGAGCTCTTCGTAATCAATCTGCATGAATAATCTTTCGCATCTGATCTCAGTGATGGCATTGATTGTGAAGAATTACACTGAAAGATGTTAGCTATCTATGCATTTATTACATATTATAAATGCACAGACATTTTCTCCTTTATTTTGTTTCTATTAATTTTATCTGGCCACTGTTTAATCTCTATGAAGATATAGAATGCATTATTTTTATAGTGCTTGTACTCAAACATTCAGTAATATGTCAATATCATGCCTGATCAGACCTCTATGAGCAACTGAAAAGCAATGCCTTATACATAATATATACAAGCTATACCTTCTCAGCTGAACGTGAGTCTAATATACAGCATTCAGTAATGTTGCATGTTCTGTCAACCAGTATAGTTCTAGATAAGGGTATGTTAGTAACTAGCTCCCAGTAGGTCTGTTAATACAGCAATGGAGAGTGAATAAACAGTTACTTCCACTCCCCATTATTTTTGTAACATATACATTGGTAATTGTCTTCATGCAAACTGGGTGTAGGTTGGGGTTGGAAGGTAGAGTCATTCTGAAAAGTTCAATACCAATGCCAGATTAAACAGATACAATTTTTCAAAAGCAGATCATCTGAAGGAAAAAAACCAGGACATTTTGTAAAAGTAATTTTGTAAAAATAGCCTGATGACACATTGAATTGCTTTTATTCACTGAGGACATTAAAAACTATTTTCTTGTGAAGTAAGATGTTGCCACCTGAGAGGAAGATGAACTTCTAAAGCACATAATATGTTTAGTAGTTTAAAGGTGGCAATTCAAATCCATTCATCTCTTGATGCCACAGATAGGCAATGGCCACACCATGCATTTTGCTACTGTTTCTACACTACACAGAGTGAAGCATGCCATGCATAAATATTTACTACTCAAAATCATTGTATTTGCTGTTAGGTTTCAATAAAAATGGAGACAACTTTTTACACATTTTGCTCCACCTCCCATTCGTTTTAGGGTACCTTAACCTTATCTTCAGTTATGTGATTGTCCGATACTACAACAGGTGGTTGTGTCCATCTCAGCTGAACGTGAGTTGGACACGTGCTGCCATCTACTCTTCTTGTCAATAGTATGCCACCCATGTCAGGAACTTCAACTGAAGATAAGGTTAAGGTACCCTTCCCAAAATGAATGATAAGTGGAGCAAAAAGTGTAAAAAGATGACTCAATTTTTATCAAAACTCAATAAAATGGTGCTCCACTATTTAAAATACTCCTTATTGTTTGATATCATTGTATTTGCTCTTTCTTTCTTTTTTTCTTTTGTTTGTTTGTTTGTTTGTTTGTTTGTTTGTTTGTTTGTTTCTTGACCATCACTGTGTACCTTTTTCAGTATTTTTAAAGTGAAACTTTAACGTAAACTTGAAGAATAATTACATTTTCATAATTACATAATAGAACAATTACAGTTCATTGAAAGTAAAGTAGAAGGCATAATTTGATCTTAATGTCAGATTCTATTGAGTACTATGGCAATTAACCCAGAGCTGGATCATCACATGTATTTTTTAAACAGCAAAATTCTCTTTAAAATTCATAGTCTTTATATTGTAATATGAAACATGAACTGTTGATCTCAGATGTCATGTTATATTGTGCATTTCAACACTTGATATGTTGCTTAAAGACAGAAGGCCAGACATTTTGGCTTTATCAATAAGGCTGGCAACATACTTCTCTCTAGAAGTGTTTCAGGAGGGGGTGGGTCAGCAGTGCCTCAAAACATATTTCTGGTGAAAATATGACATCTATAGGTAATTTTTGGATGGAATACAGTAATTCCCGTACTTACTATACATAATAGAGGAAGTAAAAGGTAAATTTGGCCAGTGAAATGTGGAAAGTTAAAGCAAACTTCATTAAAAGTGTGAAGAGAATCACAAAAGAGAACCTAATCATCCTGCCAAGCCTTGCAAAAGCAAGAGCTGTATACTGTATCTACTTCTTTGGTTAAACCTCCAGTGTTAAGTAAAAGACAAGACAAAAAGAAGTTTCTTCATTTCCTTTGCCTTCAGCTGGGATACATCAACAAAACCAAAGTGACTTAAAGGTTCACTATTGATTATTTTGCCTTGTGTGATACATAGAGCTATGCATCTAGTAGTTCATGTTATGAAAAAAAAAAAAAATAAAATAATGGCAAAAGTACCAAAACTAGCAATAAGAGTATAAAATAAAAAAATAGAAATTAAAAAAAAAAAAAAAAAATGAATAAAAAAAAAAACGTTTCTGTTGAGATTTTGCAAAAACTGTTGTATAAGCTGAATTTTTGGTGGAGGAAATGCAGTGAATGTAATCTTCTCTTAGGTAGGTGTGGTGCTTATCCCTTTCACTGATGCAAGAGTATTTAAATGTCATTCCCTATTCTGGCAGCCTGTTTAAACCTCAAATCCTTTAATGCATGCAAGTAATAGAACATAGCTTCCTTAAGCAAACATTATTTATTTTAGCCATGCAAAGCATCAGTTTGGCATGTCAATTTTTAAATCGGAAATGCCACTAAAGAGGGCTAATACAAGCATAATATCTTGGTTTGTTCATGCAGTTACATGATGGGCACAGTAGCCGTGGTGCCATTATCTTTGTTAATGTCATTGGTGGTATCACTGTTTAGTGTAATGTTCATTGAAATTTGGTAATAGCATATCAGCTTCAATGTCATTGTGTGCAAAAATCTTGCCAAAGAAAAGTTCATCCTCATCTAGTGGAATGTGCAAACATGTGAAACTAAAAAAATGTGCATGCCATTTCCTGCTTTTATTCACTTTCAGCTCATAGCTGAGAGGTGAATGTGAGTCACAAGGTCAATGGAATGTTATGTGCATGTAACATAAACATAACATAAAATAAGAACTGAAGCTTTCCTGGTGACGTATTAATTCAAAATCTTCTCGGGCTTCTAGGCCCGAGAAGATTTTGAATTAAACATAAAATATTTTTTACTTTGAGTCAGCAGGAACTGTAGAGTAGAAGCATGTTTCAAGGCATAAAAACATGCCAATGCCAGGGAACTAACAGCAGTGCCACTGAGTTCTCATGTCATTGCCAGGGAAATGGTTAAGAAATGGAGTTGTGAGGGAATGCCAATAATTTAGCTGGATGAAACATGGGTAGATAGCAACCTCATGTTTAGAGAATGTTGGAAATGATAACATTATTATTGTTAGTGTTAATAGAAATGCTGGTAACAATAACAGTTTCTGCAGGTTTCCAAGCAGTTTTCCTGAAAGAAGCAGTATTGAGTTATAAACTGAGTGTTTAGTAGGTGATGATGATCAGAGGTAAAAGAACAGTACCAATTTTGAGAAATGGTTTAAGAATAAACTAGTACAATCTTTACCACCGAATGCTGTAATAAAATGCTATACTCAGGAGCATAATGTTACAGGTGATGTCACTTGTTACCTATAGCTTAAAGGATTAGCTTTGCAGGGACTTGAAGTTGTGACATCATAGAACTGGAATTGTACCCATGTGAAGAAAGTGGGATTGTGTTGGATATCATAGCAACATTTGAGATTGAAAATCCTAATGTCACAAGGGAGGAGAAGAGAAATTCACTGAATAGGAATAGAATCCCTCCGACTCTTTAACTTGCTCCATCATTATAAAATAATGCTGTTTGCTTATCTGATATTAGCGTTTGGTATAAACATAACTCCATGGCCTGACAGTCCACAAGGGACCATGGCCTATCACCTGGCAGTTGCATCCTCCATCTCGGCCCAAAGGCAACATGAATGGGGTGCAGTGCTGGAGGGCAAGATGTGATCAGTGCAAGTCCCTCCTGGCCGTTTGATGCAATCTTCTCAATCTGGAGCTGCTACTTCTCAATCAAGTAGCTCCTCAATTGGCCCCCAGGGACCTCATGAGGCTGAGTACACCCCTCACCAGGTCTCCGAGCAGGGGAAAATTCCCCACACTGGTACTGGGAATCAAACCCAGGTCTCCTGCTTGAGAAGCAGCCGCACTAAGGAGATGACCAGTGTTTGGTATAAGCTACTTAAATTATATACTTTTCAGTGTTTAAAGCCCACAGTGACATGTGTGCATATCAGGCATTGCCAACCAGCTTGATTTTGTACTGCAGCAAGCAGACTTGTTCCTTAGATCCTACTTGCTCTGTGCAGGTGGTGGGTAAACATGTGACAGCAGGAATTTTCTCTCTTCCTTGTGCAGTGGGTTGTGCATCAGTTTATGTTGGGAATAGAAAGCAATTAAAACATACATGCCAATGACCCCTATGTTTATGCCTTCCTTGGAGGAACGTTATTTATAGAGAGTGGCAAAATGAGTGTAGTTTTTGGCAAAGTTCTGCTCTCAGAAAAATCAATTTGCAGCATCATTATGCAGCCCATGCAAGCGATTGCACCAATTGCCAAGGAGAAGAATGCGTTTCGAATTATGTTAAGATACCAATTAATGACCAAGATGCCTATACATATTCACTGCTATAAATTTGAAAGTTTTTCATTACAAGTTAACTGTCATACTGTTGGCATTGTAATGTGATTACAGGAACTAGAACTATTTGTTAATTGCATGTGATTTTCTGTCTTTATATATGATATTCCAACTCCCTCTTTTACTGCATAGACAATGCAGGCAATGTCTTTATTTATGATTATACTATTCATTTTTATTCAAATTATGTTTTGTCTTTAATAATAGTTTGCTTTTAGTCTTAGCTGTTTTTTTTTTTTTTCTGCTTACTAATTAAGCTAAAACTTTTATATTTAATATATACTCATATTAGCTACTGTAATTGGAGCATGGCTCTGTTTGGCACTAAGTAAAATAAATCAAATAAATATTTTGTAATAAAATGAAACATGGCAAGTGTGAGTCATGATCTGCAAAGAATGTACTGTTTGTGAAACTGGAAGGATGATAAAGATGTTTATTTCCCATCAACGAAATGTGAAGCTGCTGATATTACACCAAAAGGCAAGCAGGGAGGAAGGGAAAGTCAGATCAGACACCCAGAGAGGAGGTAAAGAAACCAAAGGGTCCCCTTGAGTACTAGAAGTGAATGGAGGGATACAGCTTTGTTTCCTGTAATGCAATGCTCAGCCAAGGGTTACAGGAAAATATTTTTCAGCTGTTAGACATATGTGTGTTCAGTTGTTCCATTGCTTCTCAAATTACATGCTAAGAAAAAGACCAACTACAGAGACTTATGTGTAACACCACTTAGAGTTCGATATAAGAGGTCAGATCTTTAGCTGGGGATGTCCCAATGAGACTGCAAGCTAAAACATGCATTCCTTTTCCAATGTAAATTCCACCCACAGGAAAGACAGGTGGATTGAAATGGAACACACAAGTTTTATTATAAAATAAGGGGGGGTGGAAGTGGAAGTGAAAGTGAAAATGTGTGGCAATGCAAAAAAGGTTATCTTTCTTTTGGAGAATTGTTAAGAGACCCAGTTTCTGCCTTAAACATTGGTGAATATGGCCTAGTACTTAACTCTTCAAAATAACTGACTTTTAATGTTGTTTACTCACTCAGTACTGAGTGGAGCACTATACCCTTCCCAAAATAAGAAACATACTTAAGGTAAAGAAAGGCAAGAGGTAGTCCCCAAGCACATGGGGTGCAATTATTGCATTCATTGGCCTCTGACCATAACACACTGCCTAAGAGCAGAAAATAGATGCTGTTACTTTTTTGAGTTATTACTTCTATGTACTAATGGTTAGTTTAATGATTTCTTTGCAATATCTTACATTTTTCTAACATTTGGAAATAGAAACCAATCAGTTTGCTGAAACTGGTTAGTTTTTGCATGATGAATGTATATGATTTGTACATGTTGCATGAAGTAATACAAAAGTGTGATAGAGCCGATCAGGTATTGACTAGTATGAGAAATACAGCTGTGGTTGTAAGCACTCTGAAACAGATATTTTATAGCATTAATTACCTGCCATGTTACTTGAAATTAAGATCTGTTAAATACTGATTAATGTGGGAGATACATTTATTTTAGTTTATTGTTTATTATTCAATAACAAACTCTTTAACTTTGCTAGCGTTCAATATTTTGAACATAATCAATTTGTATGATTCATAATGAGTGTGAATGAGTGAAGAGGTTCATAGAAATGGAACTAATGAGATTCAGTCCCTAATTAAAATGTTGGTTGCTTAATGTTTCCTTAAATGATAAATTGTTCCTGTAACTGAAATTCTTAGGTAGGCTTTGGTGTGAAATATTTAATGCTTTCTTTGTTAGTCTTGCCAAACTTTTTATCGCATAGGGTATAACAAGATGTGGGAAAGTATGAGAATCATTTGGTATTGACCCACTTTGTTGGCTGCAGGAATTTCTTTTGGAGCAGCCATAGCTTAAGAACTTAGTCACACACAGTAGAATTATGTTGCAACTTTTGCTGCAAAACTTGAAAGGTAGTAAGTATGGCATATTAATCTTAATCATCAACATTGCATTCAACAGAGGGTAACTTTTAACATTAGAAATCGCAAAGTAACTTGGATGCCCCAGTCTATAAGTAGTGTTTTGAGGTTTAGGAATGGAGAACACATATCTGAAAACATACATATTTTAAAGGAGAACCAAAATGCTTCACAATCTCTGAATAATTGATCCAAGGATCTGAATTTAGGCAGTTAGACATTATTGATTTTAGGTTCTAGATTTTCATTTTGACACATTGTATTGAATTAGTACCATCTATTCACTCACAAGTTTTATGGGCAAGGATAATTTTTTTTCCCCTGAAAATTAGTCTTTTATTAAAGCTTACACTAGAGTATTACATGGAAGTTTTTTTTTATTTTTTGCATAAGAGTTATACAGGTAATTTGTATTATAACCAAAGTAACATAATATTATACTTATATTTAAAGAGACATGAACATTCGCACTCCATTTGAATATGACCAACTTTGAGGAACTTATAATACACTAACATTTTGTACAACAAAGGCATAGCAGAGCATTTGGTATTTCAGAGTTGTGGCTGTGAAATGTACTCAGAAAACCAGCTACATTTTGCTTTGTGTGCGCTCAGATTATGTACTTTGTAATAATGGCAGGCAAGTTTTGTTTTGTAGTACAGAGACTATATTTTAAATGCAGATAGAATTTAGGAGTTTGGAGTTACGGTTAATTTGTGGCATTTCTCAGTTGTTGCTCATTCTTTTTCTTTCCTTTCTCAATTCTTTTGTTTTATGTCTGTTATCAATATTCTTTGTTTCGTATTCACATCATATGTTAATGATCTTTTCTTGAAGCATATAATCTCATATTGTCTCTTTCATTATGGGGACAAATGTAAATTGACTAAGCACTAGTCTCTTGATTCTCTTCACATTATTTATTCTTGTATTAGTATTGCCTATATTGGCCATAACTGACTGAAAACCAAGTTGTAGGCTCTAGATAAAGCTTGTGGAGGGTTGCAATATATTTTCTGCAGTTATGTGAAGGAAAATTTGACTCGGAATTCATGCTCTCTACTAGAAATGCTGTGTCTGATATCCTTGGGGAATCCACTTCTTTCTTTCTCTTGATAATTTTGAACTTAAAGCTATGCCACAAACTGAAGATTTTACCCAACGATGAACACTCCCACTCTATCTCATATTGTCTCAAGCTTCCAGCCAGATCATCAAATATTGAAACTGAACTGACTTTGAAATATTGGATTTCAGCACTTCACAATTTGTCTGGAAGCCTGAGAGCAATAGAGGGTGAATATTCACCAGAAAAACCTTGATTCCTATTTTATGCTTTTGCTGACAATGATTTTGTTCCATTTCTCTGTATATGAATGTATGCAAGTTCCACTCTGCCTTGAATTCCCTTCTATGTTTAATTTCTGTTTGATTGTGTGCAGGACAAGACAAAAAATATATATATACACTCACTTTCCATTGGTTCCAGTTCATATATTTTAGAAATGCCTAAAATATTATTTTTTTAATTTCTTCAGAACACTGCCAAACTTTTAAGCTTTTATGTACATCTATGACACATGTCAGTCCTATCTTCTTGGCACCTTGCTGTGCATTTTGAGTGTGTTTATCATGTTTTTTTTCTACGAAATCCCAAATAGCTTTCTCACTTTTCAAGAAGGATTTGATTCTTGTTTCCATTCTACTGGTTTTGAATTACCATACCTCATTGTGCCTGTAGTCACAAAGATTTCCTCCAGTATGTATCTTAGCCTACTCTTTTTTCATTACTGGTACCACATATCTGCTCGGTATCTCTCTTCATGTGTTATGTTTGTATTACTTTCACTACAAAGCAACCAGTCAGGCTCATGAGGTTCATCATCAAAGATCACATTCAGTTACGTCCCAGCATTAGATTCATTATTCTGTTTGCAATTATCAACTAATTTCCCCTTGTCTTAATCCAGGTTCTAAGTTTTATTTTGTGAAATAGCAGTATCACTTTTATCTGCATTATATTTAGAGGAAATAACAGAAAAATAGTTGTCCTCTTCAGTATCTGGCAAATTAAGAATAGTATTATCCATATCACTGAAGTCCTCTGCTTCAATTACTCCAGGCAGTCTTAAATTGTGATCTACTAGAGGAAAGCAATCATAAGATGTAGGCTTGTACTTGTATCCTAAGGAAAACATTTTGGGATATTATTTCTATATGGGAATCAAATGTATTATTATTTATATATTTGTCAAAAAATAGGTTACAGCAAAATCTAAGGGAAGTCTAAAGTAATTAGCAGTAAGCTTGATAGAAAGAGTAAATAAAACTTTTTAAAATGTATGTTGGTCGAAATTTGTGTGTTTGGGCATAATTGGGAATATACACCTGAATGTACATGGACTTTATGTTCAGAGGTTAAATTGTATCCAGTTTGCTTTCGTTAAGGGTGTGTGTGGTTCTGTGATTATTAGCTAGCTAATAACAATCATGTGAACATGTAATTATGTTAGCATGGGGTACCTCATCTTTTGTAGCAATATCCACACAAAAAGTAGCAAAGAATTCAGTTTTAAATTTGTTTCTGAAAATTCTTCCACAAAACATGTGTTCTCACATAATAGTAGCTATCAAATGCCTATGTTTGTGACATAAACATTGCTTTAGAATGCTCTCATACTATAAGTACTATAATAATGAAAGAGGAATTTCATTTTCAGGTGGCTTCAAAATGTGCAAGCAAACTTGGAGGATCCTAGCATAGCTGAAACGGGCAATGCAGAAATTATAAACACATTGAAATCATATGATCTTGGTGAAGAAGTGACTTGGCTGAAGTGAGTCATAGTTTATACCACCAAACAGGATGGATGCATTTAACTATTAAACTGTTATATAAGTAATTCTTTGTTTATGTTTTACATTAAGGAACAAGATGCATTCATATTTCTAACCATTAATTACCACAAATAGGATAATTATGAGATAATATTGAAATGAATAATGTAAATTGGATGATTTTTTTGTGGTTTAATGAATTAAATCTTTGTGAAATGTATGTTATGTTTGTTAAGAAAATCATTAACATAGTTATAATCTTAATTGCATCATATCTATTCTTAACTTTAATTGCAGTTGTTAAAATTATTAAAATATGGATCTTTTGGAGGGGGGGGGGAGGAAACATGCCAAGGTGAAATGTGTCCTATCAAAGGAGCTGTTATTCTTGTTATTTTTAAAAATGCTCCCCCTTTTCTTAGCATTTAACATTGTCATCTCATGTCAAAGGCTGAAGTATTATTGTGTAGGGTTGAGAGAAAAATGGGAAAATGAATATACCATGCTCAGTCAGAAATAGGAACTATCAGTCCCAATGTGAAATAGATAGTGATAGCTTATGACAGAGTGAGGTGACAAATTTTTAATGCTTTTCTGCTAGTGTCATTGATTAAAGAACAATGGGTATTTAAAAATTTATAGCTGTTCCTTGATTCTTGATGAAAAAGATGTTCCCCCAAGTGCTTAGTTCTAATGGCTTCTCTACACATTTCATTATTTTACCTCCTGTTTCATGTTGCGGGCAATGCCATGGCCAAGTTGATAGACCACTCTCCTCTCACCAAAGTGTCCCAGGTTCAATCCCAGGGGACTGCATGTGGGATTTTGTTGGGCAAAGTGGTGTCTGGATGGTTTCGTCTGGGTTTCTGCTGCTATTCATTTCCCCATTTGCTCTATAATCACTTTTCCTTTCATTCATTTCACTGTTATTTCTGTACTCTCATACTAGGCATTGAGCTGATCGTCCATCCTGGCTACTCTCCTTGATCCAGAGTCCATCTGCTCCTGAGCAGGTATATGACCCCAGGAGCTGGCATGTCAGTTCTTCGTACAAGAAGGGTTAATAGTGAAAAAATAGTAGTTTCATATTGTGATTTGATCAAAAGTGATTTTCTATTACTGCAGACTTGTTCATTCAATTTGATATTCCTCAAATACTTTCATCCTGACCTCCAACTCTTGGGTTTTCATTGCACATTTTTCTCCCAAAGGTCTTGGCAATCCATTTTATAGATACCGGATAATTTAGTTTTTGGAATGCTGTTTTGAAGCAGGTGGTTTAATAGGTTACTGATACTATATTTTATGGGTGCTAATTTTATATCAAAATCCTTAAAAAACTTAGTTTTTTGAAAAATTTTTCGGATGAAAGGTGGATTTAGGTTTCTGTAACTTTTCTAAAGTGGTGATTTTTTTCAGCCTCTTCTGTGTTTTGTGCTTATCAAGCAATTTGGTCAGTGAAGTTAGTGTTGACATTATTCACCTCAGCAATTTTATTTGAATACATGCATTCCCATTAGTATTCTTGTAGAGTTGGAGGGGTGTAAACCAACCTGTGTACCAGGCTGTGAAATATGGTATATGTCGTGGTTTTTTTTGTAAATTCTGTCTTCTAATTCTGTTTGGTTCCCTGTGATCTTAACTCCAAAAATTGGTTAAGAGTCCTTGTTCTTTTCCTTCATGAATTTTTAAATGATGGCAGAATTTACATAACATTATCTGAAATTAGCCTGGCCAACGTTGAAACTCAGTATGATCATCAAAGATTTGTCAAAAGCAACTTAACTGTTATTTTTTAATTTTTGCTTTCTTAGTTTTTTTGTGTTTAATACCCATTCTTACTATATATAGCAATTATAGGTAACGCGCACTGTTGATACCCGGAATGAAATGACGGTAAGGAAAAGAGATTTGAGAAAGAAAGCTCCAGTCGTATGTTTAGGGCACCTTTCAGAATTTGCCAGTTATGAGGACTGAGGAAAACATCTGGCAGGGAAGAAGGACCTAGTACGATTTAATCCACAGACCTCCTTAGGGCTGGTTCATAACAACCAAGAACAGTAACCCAGAATGAGAACAGCAAAGTTGAAATATAACTATTTTAATGGGAGCATTCACATTGGGATGGGAAGTTTTCTTGGGCTCAGGTGTGGGAAAGAAAACTTGGTCAAGTTTTCGCCTTCTTGATTTGTTCCTGGGCATGCTATATTAGAACCATTTTGTGTCTATTAGATTCTTTGCTGTAGAGATTATTCTATGCAATAATATGGAACAACCACTAGAGCTCAGTATAGTCCAATTGTTTTGAATTTTAGCATTGGCTAGCTCACATTATGTTGGCTGAATTCGAGGCAGATGCAAAAATATCATTGGTCAGTTAAAAACAAATGAAATCCCAGTGTGAAAAATCAACTTTCCACTTTGGGATTGATATGCATTCCTAATCTCATTACTGGGCTATTGTGAACCAAAGTCTTATATCCTGTATTGCTTCCCATTATCATTTCCATTTTGTTATTGTTAACCAGCAATTTAATGATATCGACCATTCATGTTGGTGATATGTTTTTATTCTTAAGGGAGCAAATGCAGCTTATGGCAATAAAATTTGAATATTATAGTCTTTTTCTCAAGAACGATAATATTTACAATAATACAAATTTGTACATGAGAAATACACGCTTTATTTTACAAGTTCAGGGTATGTATAGCATGAAATCTCATTGACCTAAATAATACCAGAGTTACTATTGTGTGTACTCCAGTGTACACTAAATATCTTAATTTGTATTAATGTATACAACTCCAAATTCTAGGATTAACACAAATTAAATGGAAATTAAAACTGGTTTTAAAATGTTGTTTCAGAAATTATATAAGCAACATACACTCACCAGTGGTGTTCTGTCACAATGATATGCAGGAGGGAAACATTCTGCTTTATTGTGATCATATGACCGAAGAAGAAGCCATGAGTAAACCTGAGCTGGTGCTGATTGACTTTGAATACTGCTCATACAATTACAGGGGGTTTGATATTGCCAATCACTTTATTGAGTGGATGTATGACTACACATATAGTGCACATCCTTATTACAGAGTCCACAAGAACACCTATCCCTCACTGGAGCAGCAGGTAGGTGTCATCAGAGTGCTTTGCTGTGTACAAGAGCAGAGAATGAATGAATGAACGAATGACAGCTGAGAGAAAGGCCTTTTGAGTGAAATGGTGAATGAATCTCTTATTTTTGGTTTCTGAATGTTGCATATTTTCTTTTGATTGTTTGTATTTTTTGCAGGATTTCACCTCAAAAGTTGAATGCCATTCATTATGTTTAGTGATTTTTGTTTGGTGCAGGGAACAGAAATTATACTCATTTTATTGTGTCCTATCTAGTAAGGTTGTGTGGTATCGTATTCAGAGCTCAAACACAAGAACATTTCTGTTCCCTGTACTCAAAACTATGCTGTCAGTCATTTAATTGAATATTAACTCTTGGTGCCATAAATTTATTTCATTGGTGACTGATAAATGACTCACTAGAGGGGACATATATATACTGAAAACTTAGAAATTACATTGGGTTGCCATTCTTGCAGATAGTAATTTTATTCATTGTCTTAATGTGGCAAATTTACAAGCAAAATAAGGTTGTTTAAATTAGTGCATCAGTTACTGAATTCTTTAAATTAAATACCTTTAATGTCATTCATTAAAAGGAGAGAGAGAGGTGAATGAGTGGTGTAAGAGTGTTTACTGCTTAATTGTATGTATTTCTATTTATGTCTCAAAATTTTCCATGGGCAAGGGTGGTGAACATACTAAACATATTGATCATAAATTTTATCCTGGAATCCTCTTCAATTTTTATTTAAGGTTTTGTATCTTTTTGTTCTTTTGCACGACCTGACTAATAATATGCTTCCTAAAGCAATATTGCACAGTTTGCCAATCCAATTTTTTGTTACAGAATTTATGTTTAATATTTCATCATTACTCACAGAAGTTTTCATTTTTGTTGTTTAGCACTCCTTAAGTTGTTTCTCAGCTTTTGGAAACACCTAGTTTATTCAGGCAAATGAGAATGTCCTTTGGCAGTTTTCCTCAAATGGATAGGCAAATTCAGTAGTAATCCCAACTAAAGTGACAGTAAACTATTGAATCAGATGAGAAGGGATTAAATGCTTATTGTAGTTGTTTTAAGGTTCAGATAGAGGAATGCAGCTAGTACATCAGATCTCACCCCCAAATGTGCAGCAGAGGAGGTGACAATAGGCACATATTAATTTTATGTCTGTAAACCTCAGTTCAAGTATAGAAATATAGATTAATCATGTATAGTGGAGTGGTACACAATTATTTTTGGCATGAGTCAATGTTGACAGTGGTACATATTGAAGGTGTTTTGGCAACAAGTTGCATGCCACATTTTTCTAAAAATTGATTTTTCTTTATTTCTATTGATTTCATTTATCTCCATGTACGATAAAGGATTGCATGCCACAAGTAACAAGAAATGGATATTACTAAGGATTGTGTTAGTGGTATCCAATGTCATTTTCATGACCAAAACTGGTAAAAAGTTGTAACCGATTATTTTGTGGAATACATCAACATGAGAAGAAATACCTTGCATTTCTAACAGGCAAAATATTCTATCCCAGTTTCATGACAGAGTAATTAATTCAGCTAACATAGGAACAAAGATATACAGCTGTGTGAGAAACACAGATATTCTTCCTGAGAGTGAAGAAACTGCAGTGCTTTTGAATAAAATGCATAAAAACTGGCTTGGTAAACTTAATAAAAGAATATGTAAATAATTAACAATTTTGCTGAATTATTTATCAAAAAATAATTTCACTTTCTTATCATTTATATATAGGTGAATTTGGATAATTTGAATGTTTATAATTTGAAATCATCGTTAATTTGAAGATTTCTCTTGGTTATTTGAATTTTGTATTAAAGCAATGTAAAACATATATTTAATTCATATTTCATTTTCCGTAATTCAAAGTTTTTGTTGAGAAATTTCAGTTGAAAATGTACCTAACATAGAAATTTAATATGATAACTTTGTCCTTGTGTTTCTGCAAAAGAGGTCATCACTCCGGGGTGTTTAGTTTTGTCTGAATGCCGTTGGAATGTGGTTTGGAAGGGGGGATAGCTTACTTAGCTGCTGACATTGAGCTTCTATACCTGCTCCCACATCCCCTTGTATAAAACACGTGCATCTTGAGTATTCACTTGAGCTTCCCTCTGTTCAGTGTGTTACAAATCAATTCCACTATGTCTCTTAGTAAACCATGTGTCCAGTTCAAGACTAACTTTTGCGGAAAAAATTGCTGTCAGTTGAGACGTTGAAAAGGGTTTGAAGAAACATCATTGGAGGCACTTCATCATTTGTAAAATTTGTCGGTATATCTAGCGACAGCCAGTGTAAGTGGAGTTGTTTTTTCAGTCACTAAATGTGCTTGAAGAGTTTGCAAACCTTAGGGTTTCAGTTTTTGTACATTCATTAGGGGTGAAAAAAGATATTGTCCTGCTAAATTTAGTATCTCTAGATACAACATTTTTTGAGGTATTAGCATTTTTGGTTTAAAAATATGTAGTTTTCAAACTATTTTGTCATACAGTTGTTGAGTAAACTGACTAAACTTTTTTGAAAATATAATAGAAATATATAGAAAAGATGCAAGCATTAGATTTTCCATATCTTGGTTACAATGAGAGAAAGAATAATATCAACTGTAAGAGCAAAATATTTAAACCTTTTAGTGTTCCTCCACTCATTTCATTTTTTGTTTAAAAATGGATGTTCTAATTAAAATAAATATTTGATCCTTTTATGGAGAACAGCTTTGGGAAGATCCAGGAAAAATTTTCAAATTTATAGTGTGTATTTTGTGGATTACATTAAGAACTGAATGTTCAGATACACTGCAAAAATTGAAGTGTTGTAAAATGACTTCCCCCTACTAAAGGGCATTTAGAGAGAGCTGACCTTCAAATATGATATAATTAATATAACTTGCAAACATCATAAGACTTTGAAACTTAACACATATGTATTTTAAGTTTTTAGCATTTTCTCATAAAAATGCATTTTGACTGAAAGTGGTTGAAATTTGACCCAATCACTCCCTTAAAATGATGTAAAATATTCATGATTAGACAAGTAGTATCATTCAGTGAGGTATGACATTAAGTTACTGTTTATTTATGCCATCATTGTAAACTCTTATAAATCATTTAGCATTTTCACAGGTGATTTGGTGGCTGGTCAGAGCTCAAAGACCAGCCACTAAATTACCTGTGAAGAGGTCAAGTGTATTCACATTATAATACAAAGATGAAAGGAAGACAGGGGTTAATGATGTATGTACCAAGACTAATAAGCAAGATTAGGTGATTAAATATACTTTTTATGCCCTTGTTAGCAGTCTTTTGTCATTGGCTCAAAAGTTAAATAAATGGGAGGACAGTAACTCTGTTTATAGCTTTGAGTTCTGTACTGTAATATGATAGGTGACTAAACTTCACACATTTGCAGATATGTGTAGTGCAAATCCTATTCCTTTGTTTATAATTATATCACATGATATTGATAAGGGCAAAATGTAAAAATGTATGTCACAGTATTGCCACAAAATCTAACCATCACAGATAAGTATTAATAACTTTTAGGCAGAGGTAAAGTAATATACAGTAATTTTTCAGTACACAAGGGGATTATCCCAATTTGCTTGTATACTGGAGAGAGCTAATTACTTTCTACAAGAGGCCTTACTCCTAAGAAAACTTTTGGCTAGTCATTGTCCAGATTAATTCAATTTTTTATTCTTGATGTGAATTGTTGGAGTATAGTTTACACTAAATATCACCACCCCTAGTAATGGATGCTTTAAAGGAATTTTTCTGTTTTATGAGAAATGTACATGTGGTTTTACAGTGAATGGTTTTAGCATTTGTGGTTCATCATAAATGAAAATTCAAGCAGGTATACACTTCTGTAGGTACAACAAACTGTTGAACATAATTTCTGAATAGTCAATTCTAGAATGCAGAGTTTATGCTTTCTCAAGGGGAACTATTAAGTTACAAACAGGGGCTTCATTTAGCGGCAGAGTCTGAATAGTTGCATTCAGTATATTGTAGTTCTCACTATAATATTTAATTGGAAATTCCATAATTTATTACTATTAAAAATGTAAATTAAATCCCTTTAAAACCCTTGAAAGAATAAATTCTTGTATAATTCTAGATTTGCTCAGATTATGGCAGTGCAAGAAGCAGATTTAAAAAAATTAATAAATCAGTAAACACTCTTTGTGCAAATGCTCATTTTTTTGGTTAATAGGCCACCAAATGTGTTTCTTGTCATACACAAACACTGAGGAATGTTGTTTTAAGCTACATGAATGCATTTGGGGAGTTACATTAATGTCTGTAGCTCTTAAAAGTAAATGGAAATATTCATTGCATGACAATTTGCTTGTTGGTCATTTTCTGTTCATATGAAGTTTTACTAGAAATATTTCAGCATGATATACTCGCATTTGTATTAGAATAAGTCATATATGCCCTCATGATATCACTGCTTCCTTTATTTTCCACAGCAGCATTTCATTATTGCATGAATGGATAGAGCTGCAGGTATGAAGCAAAGTGAAAAAGCTTTCTTGTAGAAGGTAATTTATGAAGTTGCAGAAGTGTAAATAAATATATTTTATGTTGCTTTCTTTTATATTTTCATGCATGTATAAAGTTAAACGTATATCTGCTACCATAGATATCAAAAGAGATATTGCATGAAGTTTACAATTCTGATTAAAGATATAAATATACATCCTAATTTTAAATGTGGCTGTATTTTCCCACAAAAATGAGACTGTTACAAATTTGCCAACATTGAACTCATTGTTTAATCTCTATGTTAACCCACAAAAATATTCAGTTTTCTCCATTTTTTATTTCTTTTCTCTTTATTTTTTAAATTTAAATGAGTAAAAGTACTACATTACCATACCTCTGTGGTGTAATGAGTAGCATGTTTGCCTACTAATATGAAAGGCCTTAGTTGGACATTTGGTTGGTATGTGTTGCCTATATGAGAATTTCATTTTTCCTATCATAAAACAATAAATTTGGTTAGTTTGAGCTCTTTAGACCCCAGATTCATTTGAATGCTCAAAATCTTTACATTTATTGTCTCTGTAGAGAGGGATGTTACAGAGGATACTAAAAGCTACATTTTTGCCTTCTCATTAAATGTGGTTTGCTTTCATGTTACAAGACTACCTTTACATTTGGTGGCTTACTTAATCATTCAGCCAGCATATGTGCATGAAAAATATCCTTACGAATGTGTGTGCGAGTGTGTTATCCAAAAATTTTATTAGTTACAGATTGGTAAGTTCCTGAGGTAAGAATTAAATTAATCAATGCATGAATCCTTTATCATAGTGGTTTCATTCCTTTTAGTATATGGCATTTCAAAGGCTTATATCACTTTGAAAGTTTTGAAAACGGGAGCTTGTTATTCCAGAATTTCATCATCTCTTTTTCACATATACAAACACAAGGAGTGCTTCAGTTGTAACACACATATTGAGCCATTTAGTGCCTAATAAATGTGTGCATTAATTGACATTTAATTACAAGATTATTTTTGTATATTTTGTGCTAATTTCAATCCTCAATGAGTGATTTACTTTCAATGGGTTTGTTCTTTAAGAATCAGAGAAATATAGTGGTGCAGTGATGGAAATAAATAATATTGGCCAGAAAGAATGTGATGGGCTGTGTACACCTTGCTCAAAAAATGTCATGCTTGCTCAGTGATGAGTTAACATTCAAGTTTAACCCCCCCCCCCCAAAAAAAAAAAAAAAAAAAAGGAAATGGGAGTTGTGTTTATGGACACTCTTTTAACTGCTGTGGTTTTCAGTGTCCCTTCTTTACTGGGCATGAAAGACCATTTATTTTGCTCAAGAGGCCCCTCTTATCAGGCTTGAGATTCTTTTACATGCTGTAAATGTACGACATGGGACCAATAGCTTTACTTTCCTTCTGAAGGAAGCCATGCTAAGGATTTTTATGCCCGAAAAAAATCCATCATCCTCCGCTGGGTTTGAACCCATGACCTTGGGTATATGAAGATAGCATGGTAACCATTACACCATGGTTTGCTTGCAGTGCCATATGTAGTAAAAACTAACAATTACAAATGGAGGGCAACAGTATACACAAAGCTCTGATGAACTATGGGCAACCTTAGGGCAAGAGTAGTGCTTGTTATTATCTAGGATACTTTTGATTTGTACTGACACAACCATAAAGCAATTATCTGAATTAAAAAAAAAAATTCTTTCCTTTTCTAAAAACGCTTAAATCTGCAAAGAAAACATATTAGTGCTTCAGAATTTGAATAGTCAGTTTTAGTATTAACTCTGCTTAAAATGTAACTATTTTGTTTTCAACATAATTCTTATTACAACATGCATTTTTAAGAGTTTTAAGAAATGTAAAATGTTGGAGCACTCTTTGTAAATTTGTTTTGCTGCACAAAGCATGGTAAAGCAGCTCTTAAAAATAAGTTTTCAGGATCTAATTTGATACTGTGTGAGCTACCTTCAAGCATGTTGACAGTGTCTGAATCCTGTGTTCCTTTCATTTTCAAAACTTTCAGAGGGATTATAACATGGATAATTTGGTTTGTGTAAGGCTGATGTTATGTCTATAAGAATTAATGTGGTGGTTTTGCTGTGTTTTTAAGTAACTGAAATAAAAGCTTAATGCAAATTCACAACTTATAGTAATTTGTCATATATTATATAAAATATATTTGTTTGAGAAATAATATGTAAACCATTCATCTTAAATAAGGTGAACTAAGATCAGTGTTGCCACAAAGGAGGGGAAGTATAATAAAAAATACTATCTGAAGTTTGATGAAAGGAAATCTCATCTAATATTGCATAAAACTATTAGATTCTATTGCCTAATGAATTCAATATCCTGGTAGAATTGTGGTATTCTGTTAAATAAGAAAAGGTAAATTAACTATGACTAATGTTGAAAATCTGTTTCTTCTTTGTTTCTGTGATGCTGTAACATTGAACTTGCAAACAAAATGCTACATCTCTGCATTTTTTCCTTCATATATTTGTTTGTTGAATCCAGGCAGACTGGTATATATTTCAAAATGTTTAGGACTAGCTTTTATTGGATATTGTTAACCTAGGGGTTTTTCTAATAAAGAATGTTCAGGTAATTTTAACTCATTATTTTATTTCATTGTGCAAACATGCAACATTAAAGTGAGAAATCTTAACCCTATCCATATAGAACTAAAAGCTGCAAGCAACTCTTCTGTGTATGACGAGCACTCAGTTGAAAAAGGCTCAGGCCAAAATAGGAATTTTCCAGAGGAGAGGGAAAAAATCTTTCCTAAAGTTTCAATCATATCTCTGTACTATTTTGAGAAAACTTGTTTTTTATTTTAATCATTTATATAGCAAAAAGTATTTAAGATTCCACACATTTTGAACAATTAAGTGGTAAAAGTTTCTCACAGGCATTAAAGAAATGTCAAAAGATTGTATTTGATCATACTTTTGTTCTGCAACTACCAAATCTAAAAACTGCTTGCTTTATTTCATTAAATATGTATATTTCTCTTCTATCTCCTTTCTCACTGTCACTCTCCCATCTCCCTCACTTTCACCCTCCATTACTGTCGCCCCCTCTTTCCTCTCTATGTAACAAACTCTAGTAAATACTATATTAAACAGAACAAACATAAGCATAAACCAGAACACAAAATTATCTGAAAGTACGGGTAGCCATAGACTTACACTGTATAAAAAAAAGCCCTTTCTACTCTGGTATAAAGGTTTATAATAAACTACCAAACAAATATAGGGAAATGAAAGATAATTGTGTTTCTTAACACTGTAAAAAAGTCCCATAGAGAAAGCTTATTACTCTGTAAAAAGATAAATGGAAGATAGTCTTATATTAGTAAATTAGTTAAACATTAAAAATGTATGTAAATACTACTGTATGTGTCATCTTTTACTGTATTAGCTTGTAGTATTAACTTTTACACATGTTAGCTTGACGAGTCATCAGTTTACTGGGCTTTAGCTCAACCTATGCAAATGTATGTAACAAACAAATGATTTATTATTATTCTTATATAACAGTAATGTTATAAATGACGTAACTGCATAACAACTACTGTTTATAACACAAGTAATAGGTTTAAGAGTACAGAACTTGTGGCTGCTCCTAATATGTTTATATGATCACAACTTTACTGTTTCCCATGGTTTGCACATACAATGAGAATGAAAAAATGGTGTAATATTCATCCTTTAGACATTTTTTACCAAACAAAACTTGTCAGAAACATCCTGCTAAAGCACAGTGTATCCTGTTTGTGGGACCTAAGGTAAAAGCACCCTCCCTCCTAAAAAAACTAACTGAAAATGTGTGTGATTAATTACACCTGAAATTCAGATATTCCATGAGCTGAAGGAGCCAGGTTTCATAGCATGTGTCCAATATCTTGCACGCGCTCTGTTCAAACTCCTTTGGCTGCTGTTTCTTCCTATATCATCAATGGCCTGTATGTCATAAAGGATGCATATGGTAACAGAACTAACATTACATCAGAAGTGTATAGAGAACAATTTAATGAACATTTTCAGGGGGAATTACAAGCATTTTGTTTAATCAATTTGATGTACATAAATATGTGTTTAAACAAGATAGGGTGACCTCCATATCATGAGAATCGGCAACTACTCCAACTGTTTCCTGGTTGATCAATTTTCAGATACCTGTTTTTGATAAACTTCACTGTCTTGAATTTTCATTGTATGATGCATTTTTGTGGGTGAAATAACAGTGGTTCCAACTCATTTCTTGTAGTCTGCAACCTTTACGTAAACAATGAAAGTGTCTTGTGCAGCATAACAGAAAAAAAATGGCGTTTTATTTATGGACGCTCTTTAACTGCTGTAGTTCTCAGCGTCCCATTCTATACTGGGCGTGAAAAACCACTTAATTTTGCTCAGAGGCGCCTCTATCAGGCTTGAGGTTCTTTTACATGCCATAAATCTACAACACGGGACCAACGGCTTTACTTCCCTTCCGAAGGAAGCCATGCTAAGGATTTTTACGCCCAAAAAAATCCATCGTCCTCCGCCGGGTTTGAACCTGCGACCTTGGGTATATGAAATCAGTATGGTAACCATTACACCACGGAGGGAAATAGCATAACAGAGGAGCAGCGTTATACTGTTGTTGCTAATCTCTGCTTTTTTAAGCTTACCCAGCACATAAACACACCTAAATGTATTCATTTGCATTCCCTTCTTGTTGATTGCCTGAAAATGTTCCCACTGTAAATATGGCTTACATAGCACATGGAATGAACAGACGACGTAGCTTAAATGGAAATCTAAAACAAAAAAAACCTGCATGACTCATACAAATTAACTGTTGTAAACATGCAACAAATATATAAAGAAATCACAGTCTGATTTCACAATGTCAGTTTCACTGTCCGATGAACTTTCACAAAGTTTGACACTCAATCATCACACTTACCGAGTATGGTTTTTCCCCCTCTTTTCCTCTCTTATCATTATGCATGATTTTCTCATGCAATAATAAATGTCCACTTCTTACTGTCTGTAGGTAACAACCACCACTAATAAACTGAGGCTTCGACTCAGCTTGGCCAGTGAAGAAGCAGTAACATGTCCTGCTGTTATAAACAGTCCAGTATAAGCACAATATACTACAGCTATTTCATTGGCTTGAAAGAAAAGTAATTTGACTAAATACGCTGAATGCAGAGAATAAATTACTTTAAATGTGGAACTACTTTCTATGGCATTACTCAGTTATAAGTCCAGCAGCCAATAAGAGACAGCTATAAGTATGCGATATTGTTGACATGCAGGGTAAGGTAAGCTAAACCAGACGGACGATTGTCATGCACATTATGGAGGACATGTGGGCACACATTGTAAAGGGTGTGCAAAAATGCTACTATCTATCTACAGGGTTCTTCATTTAAAATCTGAGCACATGGCATTTCGCCTCTCCCGAGACCTTGATGGATTCCCCCATTACTGACTGCCTTTGTGCACATGGGCTAGCATCTGCAGTATTGTACCGGCCACCAAGATGAACGCATTTTTGTGTGTAAAAGTTATTATAAATGGGAATCACCTAGCCATGTTTACACAGAGTATATTCAAAAGTTCCAGATTAACAATTCATGAGATTGTGAAGAAATTCGAAACCACTGGTTCTGTAGCAAACAAAGAATGAAAATGTAAATGTACAGTTTTAACTGAGGAAAAGTTAAACGACATAGGCACAAATTTCGAATGTTCACCAACAAATTAGTACAACAGGTGGGAATTTCAGTCACATAGAGCAACTAAATTATTAAAACTACAACCTTATGTGTACAAGTGTCCCATTCTTTAAAACAAGGTGACCAGTAACACAAATGATTTATTGTTAATGGTGTCTTTCATCAGTGAATGACAGTTTAATTGATCTATAGCTTCTATTCTTTTCTAACAAGTTGTGGTTCCACCTAAACGGTCGTACCAACACTCATAACACGGTACTGGGTCTCTGAAAATCCACATCATGTTCAAGAAATCCCTCATTATAAACGGAAAGTTGGATTTGGTGTGCTGTTAGCGCTAGAATGTCCAATATCTTACGAGCAGACTGTAAATGCAATGTGTAATACGTGCTTTACGTGTGGAGTTTATGTAGGAGCAAAGCTGGCTGTGGCACACACCCAATCCTGCACAGGCAAAATGCTGTGGGCCAATACAAAGTTTCTTGCCCAATTTGATACACATGCATCACACAATTTTGTTCCTGTCACCTAGAACATGGAGCTTTTTCTGAAACAAACAAATTGCAGATTGATTCAGCATTGTTAATATACAGCGAATCCATATCAAAGCAAATTTCCACAGATGGTCTGAACATGCTTTGGTTCATGCTTCCATGTTAATAGAAGATAACTAGAATGCTAGTCTGTATTAAGGTTTAATTTTTTAAATAATCAGTGATTTTGATAATTTTATTATGGAGTGTACTGCATTATTGCTATTTAAGTGCTCCATATTTATTTAGTTAAGCAATCACTTGCATGCTATGAAACCTTTACCTGGGTAGATATCTTTAGCTCCTTATATTATTTACCATGGTTTTATGTTTGCAGAAAAACATTACTATTTCAGTATAAAAGGGTTCAATACAAAAACCTTAAGGCATAAAAATAATTTATCCTGTTTTGAGAAAAACAGGATATACCTGAAGTTAATATTCCAATGCATAACAGCAGCCTTACTGACTATTGTTAGCTGACCTGTCTTAAGAATGTTTACTTAGATTTGCCACATTAATTACCAGTAGGTTTAGTTCAGGAGCCAGATTAAGACTGTTTCTTTCGGGGTATGAGGTATTTGGAAGCACAAAACATTTTTGTTGGCAGCCATGAAAGTTTTGTAGAGGCACCATGATGTCTCGATTCGTCTTGTTTTTTGTTGTGTGCTTCAATTTCCCAGTTCGGTGTTCGCTGAGCGAATGAATGAAAGTTGCAACGAATTGGTCGGAGCAACTGACTCTCTGCACTCGGTTCATCCAACCTGGGACTTCCAGAGTCTCGAGAGCATTCTAAGGCCCCCTCCAAGCACTGATGAATACAGTAACATATATGAAATTACTTTTAAACACACAAGTGGAGTATTATATTTCATTTTAAAATATAAGCTTTGGGATATATTCAGAACATGGTAATTATCACTTTCGTGTTTATAATGATTTTAAAAATATTTCTAAAAAAGTGATAATTAAAACAATCTGTGTATGAGTATGTCCCATCAATTGTAGAACAATTGAGTTTTGGCCTGTCAGAAACTAATATGTATATTGAAATAAAAAATTCAACTGATTCAAGTGTTTTTCATAGCATTTAAGTTTACAATTTTTATAAGTTGCTACACATAAGCTGTTAACCATATATACTGAAATTCAGTTATTTCCATCACCTATTATAAAGCTAAAATTAGTCATAGGATTCGTGCACCATAAAGGTTTCTACTGGTTTGTTTCTATATTTCTTTAACTAAAATTATATTCTATTGTTTTGAAATTATAAGCAAAAACAAAAAAAAAAAAAAAAAAAAACAGTTTGCTCAATTAAAGCTCCAATGTACATTATTTACAAAGGCCATTATTTTCCCATAAACAGTTGTTTTTTCCCCCCTCAAGATTTATAACGAGCTATAATAGCTAGAGATGGCAAAATATTCTTCAAATCCTATTATAATTGTTGAATTGAGCATTATAATTAGAGTTAATTTGGATCCAAGCATTGCTTATTATGCTGAAAAATCTTCTTTGTGAACACACTAAGCAAATGGCAAAAGTATATGTCATAATACAAAACTCCTTTTTTAATATTGTATCCCATAACTAGCATGCAGATGATTTACCTAATGATGGTATAATTCTTTTAGTGTTTTTGGTTATGTTGCTTTCTGCATATATCAAACGCAATATTTATCTTTCATTTCCTTTGTTTGTAAATTAACATTATTATTTAATTAGCTTTCACAGTTCCCTTATACTTTAGTTGAATGTATATATAGATTTTTTATTTTGCTAATCTGATTAATACACATGATTAAAATTTACCATTTTGATGTCCAATAATAAATTATTAATCAATTTAATGTCAAAGAGAGAGAAGAAAAAAGGGAAAGAAACAAATTTACATATTGTAGGATAAAATAACGTTTAGAAATTAAAGTGAAAGTAATTCAATACATTTGCAATACGCATAGGCTTCTCTCAATATGACATTCTCTAGTTAGATCCTTGCAGTAGTATAATTTACTGAATATTTATCTTGTATAGCTTGCAATTTGAGTCTGCATTATTGTTTCTTCTCTTGACAGCTGGTGTTTCTAAAGGATTATCTACGCACAGGGGAGCGAGAATTGACTCCCTCACAGGAGAAAGAGGAGTTGAAATCTCTTATTCGGGAAATTGAGGCCTTTTCACTTGTTTCACATCTTTTCTGGGGCCTGTGGAGCGCTGTGAATGCTAAACTGTCTCAAATACCATTTGGATACTGGGTAAGCCAAGTTTAAAGTGGTTAACTGCAGAATAGATATTTCAATTCATATGATACAGTACAAATCCTTAACTCTTAATAATATGTACAATATGTGGAACCCTGTTTTAAACAGTTGTTAACAAGTTGTTTGGTTTATTCCCTCATGGCAATATCTGTAATTTTGAATCTACTAAAGGTAAGAAAAACAATTATGCAACATCTTTTATATAGTTCCAAAATAAGAATCCACTAACTTTTCAGTAACAGCATTATTAATGTGTTTTATAATACATTCCAAAAGTAGTGCTTGGATTGTTGGAGGTATGTTGCAATGAAGCTGTGTACCTAATGGTAGTGAGAGGGATGATTTCATTGTTTTTTACATGTACTGTGCATTGTGTACAATGGGATATAGGTTATACATCATTGAAACTGTCTTGGTTCTTAAGTTGGCAATTCACAGTTGTTTACTTTTCACTTTTACAAGTACTTATGTCATGGCCATAAGGGAAAAAGTAAGGAATGGAGTGTTTACTTGTCTCTCCCTCTCCACCTCTGACCATGACTGTCTATGCACAGAAAATAAATTTGTAACTAAAATATTTAGGTAACTATACTAATTTTGCTGCCTAATTATTACAAATTTGGGTGAGGTCAACCCAGAAGCTGAAGTTCCCCCTCCAGAACCAGAAAAAGGCACCAGCTGAGTGGCACTCCTCTCTGTGGAGCTTTCGATTAGGACAATACTTTATATCTAAACCCCTTTTCCCCTTGCAAAGATGTGGATATGTCACTTACATGGACTCCCCCCCCCCCCCTAAAGGGGAAGACTACTGAATGACCTCTGTGAGGGCAAGAGTGTCTAGTACCATCTACTAACTTGCCAGGTTGGTGCCAGAGAATATTGAGTTGCCTTACAACCCTGCCTAGGCATCATCAGTGGACATACCCAATTTTCCAAGGGTTTCATTAACCACTGCTCTGCTGAGTCCAACACAATCCAAACAACTCCCTTTTGGGAGGGACTCGAGACATTTGGCCTGATGTACTTCTAGTAATCTCAGAAGTACCACAGATGCTAAGGGTCTACAGCACCCGCACCAAGGCAGATTAAGGGGGCGGAACACCTCCATCACAATTTTGGTTTATGAAGCCATCACCTGATTAATTCTGGTCATGTCAGAAGTATCACAGGTACTGGAACTGTGCAGTGCCTTTCCCAAGGCAACTGAAGGAGTCAAAACTCCTCCCCTACAGGGGCCTGATTATTACAGTAATAGGTCTTTATATATTTATGAACATGTAATTATTTGTTCTTCTGTTACAGTAGAGGGTAACACCCACTAGAAAACTCTACAGTAATTTTATTTAATTATGCTATTGAACTCCTGCAATGACAAAGAAAGGAGGGGCCATTTAGGATTAAAATAGTAATGGAAAAATAGTAGAATAGGCTGGGACAATCGCATGCCTTTTGTATTATTACATAGTTGATTAACAGAGCAATGGCAAATTTGTCTGTTTGTGTGCTTTTGCATTTAGCTACTTTTAGTTGTTCTTTTAATTTAGCTTCTGGATTTCTTTTAGTTCAACTTATGTATACGAGGGGCATACTGAAAGTCATGAGCAACACTGTTTTACAATCTTAATATTTATTTTTAAGCCAACCCAAATACATCATCATAATCTACAGACTTTCTTTCACTTTTCGACATAGTCTCCATTGTTTTGCACACGTTTTTCCCATCGTTCTACAAATTTGAAAATGCCCTTGTGATAGAACTCCGTTCCAGCTGCCCGCAGACCCTGACGCACTGCTTTCCGAATATCCTCCAGCGTCTTGTAGCGTTGGCCACGCATCTGCTCCTGAAAAGATGGTAGTCGGAGGGTGCCAAGTCGGGACTGTAGGGAGGATGTGGAAGATTTTCCCACCCTAATGCCCTGATCTTCTCCATAGTGGCACGGGCAGTATGCGGACGTGCATTATCCTGTTGAAGGATGATCCTCTTTCCAGGGCGTTTATCACGCAAAGCCCGACGGAGCTTCAGAAGTGTCTTGATGTAGCGGGCAGAATTTATGGTTTTCCAGGTTCAAGAAAGTCAATCAGAATGCAACCTTGTGCATCCCAAAAGACACTTCCCATAACTTTTCCTACAGACTGCACTGTCTTCGCTTTCTTCTTCGATGGCGAGTTCAAGTGGTGCCATTCCATACTCTGACGTTTCGTTTCTGGCTCATAGTGATGGAACCAGCTCTCATCTCCAGTCACAATACACATCAAAAATTCATCACCTTCATTATGAAATCTCTGAAGAAGGTTTTGTGCAATGGTTCTTCTCTGAAGTTTGTGGTCTTCAGCCAATAAATGGGGGACCCAACGGGCACAGACCTTTCGATAACCCAAGCTGTGGATCATTTCTTGCACTGCACTATGTCCTATTCCAAGTTTCGCAGCAATTTCATTCACAGTGAAATGCCTATCTCCTGTAATGAGCTCATCAACCCTCTCCTTGTTGCGTTCTGTAGAGGCAGTTCGAGGATGCCCGCTACGAGGCGCATTTTGCAGACTCGTGTTTCCATCTTTGAAATGTTTCACCCATCTTCTAACACTGCTGGCACCCATGCAAACACCTCCATACGCACGTTGAAGTCTGAGATGAATTTCAGGAGCAGATTTTCCTTCTTTCACAAGGAATTCAATGACAGCACGCTGTCGAAACGAAACATCAATGTCAGCCATTTTTCAAACACTGTCTGTGGTCATGTCATAGACGCTAAGGACGTCACAATATGTCAACATGTGGCTTAAAGTCTGTAGATTACGATCCTGCAATTCGTTTCGTTACATTGTTGAAATTTAAATTTTTACAATGGGTTGCTCATGACTTTCAGTATGCCCCTCGTAGTTTGTTGAAATCTGGAGAGTTTTATTATGTAAATACTGGACTTCTGATGTTCCATAATGGAATGCTTTAGGTTGGTGCATAGTATGACTAAAATTATTTTGGGAAGCTAATGTGACCGCGTATTATTAAAAATGTGGGGGTGTGGGGAATTAGTGATGTTGATTAGGATGGTATGTAGTTCTTGAAGTTGAATTTGTGTTGTTTTAGCGAATTGTGCATTAACTTGCAACTAATTTAAAAACAAAAATTAAAGCTGAAGCACAAATCTAAGAGAGAGAAAATATAAACCCAATGTCAAGAATTTTACATACCATCCAAAGCTATGTCACACAAAAAAAATTAAATTAAAAATTATTAAATAAGTGCAAAATTACTTTAACTCCCCAAAATAACTTCAGCCTACAAAAATATTATATACTAAACTAAAGGATCCCATCCCATAACACCATAAGTCCAGCATTTACAGAACAAATTGTGCAGATTACCATAAACTATACATAGGAAGGGGTAATAACAAATCTAGAAGAAGGATTAAAAGAATATCTAATAGCAGTCAAAGACAAATTTACTAAGTTGACCATATCTGGTCAATTGATCATGAAATGACATAAAATATATCCCATATAAAATCTGCCAGGTAGGCAACAGTGTTACTCATTTGGAAGAAGTTTCACATTTTAAAGAACTAAGACAGTGTATTGAATTTAGTTTTGCTGCCATACAGTACTCCTGGAAATTCTTCACAATCACCAAACAGCCAAACACAATGAAGAATCAGTCTCAATTAGTCTCAGTGAGTCTCAATTATTAAACCTTAATATAAAAACAATGATAGCTGTCCACAAATATTATTTTTGATTTTCAGTAATTTGTATGGGTATCTAGGCAAAATTACTATGGTTATACAAGCACATAATAACTTCAATAAAAATGATTGAATATAATATTGTGTAATGTTTTTTGACATATCTGATTTATTTTAACTTTAGCTAGTCATAAGATTGATATAATCTTGCATCTGTTGAATTACCTCAACCTAAGCGTTACCTAATTTACTTGAAGAGTTTAAAAAATAAATAGTTTTTGTACTTATTTTTGTTACCTAAAAAAACAAGAAAAGATTACATTATATTGGCATTGACACCCTCCTTCTTATTGTCCTGCTTGGCTGAACTGCCATTTCTTTCCTGAGCTTGTCATTGTAATACATGACTGTTCTATTAGAGAGGTGGGTAAATCAGCTCAGAATAATGATTTTAAAAATGTTTTATAGATACTGTTTTATTATAAAATACTGCTGAGGCACAGCTTATTAATAGTCTTCCATTTCTTATGATTTATTACAGGAGTATGCAATTGAAAGACTCGGCTCGTACTTCCAAATGAAGAAGAAGGTCATGGAGAAAATTGCTATGGCATCCATCTTGTGTGAAATGGGAGTCCAGAGGAGAATCAATGATGTAGAGAGCTGAGTCAGGAACTGCAACTTGTGGTAAAAGAGAGAGCCATTTAATTGGAAATGTGTGAATTCATTCCAGAAGAAAAATCACTTCTGATATGAGGCATGCATACTATACAACACAAGTCTGAAATGGCACACAGACACTTCTTAGAAAGTATTATAGATGCCGATCACTTCAATCTTCACTATATTATTTCCACTGATCTCAGTTTCCTGTACTTGCTTGTACACTCAGTTTTAGTACTTCATGTTAATTTCATATAAATTTTTCCATTCAGTACTTACAATAGCAAATCTTTTTTCATATAATGTGAAAGTGTTCTCAAGAAATCCATAATTTCTGTATATTTTATACTGAATGAACTTTGGATAGTGTTGTACAAGCATTTTAAAGTGTTTGAATTTGTCAGATTTTCATTGAAATGATGGGTTGTGACACACAAGTGATGCTTACGTGTAAGCATGTACTTATGATGGTGCTAGTAGCTTGTATGCTCATTATGAATCAGATTTTTCCATAATCAGCACTCGTGCATAACCTGTAAGTGCAAGTAAATGTTTACCTGAAAGGAGGGATACTAAGATTTTCGTTGATGTTTTCTACTTTAACTTTAACTTTTTTTATATATATATGTCTTTCAGAATGGAAATAATAGTTAACTTATAAAAGTCATAACAAAGGAGAATTATTGTGTCACATACAAAGAAGTGTAGCTTGAAAGTTATTTTGCATCGTAAATTGAAATAAAGAAATGCAAATATGAAAAAAAATAGATTTGTTTTCAATACTGCCTTGAGCAGAATCATAATTGCACTTAAAAAAGCCAAGCATTAAGCCGTTTCAACAAAGTGCAAAATGTTATATGGAGTATTAATTTCTATATTTTACTCAGCTCTTGCAAATGGACTGAGTATAGCTCAAATATTAACCTCAAAATGTTCATAAGTTTTCATATCAGCACAACAGAAAAAAATATTTATTATTTTTGCACATATTTTTCATGATTCTCTGCTGGCTTGTTAAGAAGGAAGGGAAAACAAAATAACTTGTCTGAAGGCTAGTCAGAAATACTGTGTAGTGAATCTAGATAACTGTAACATTCATAATCCCTTCAGTTTCGTATAAAGGTCCAGAAAAGATTTTTTTTATACAATTGGAAGTACTTAATATAATCTATGCATTCTTAGAAGAAAAAAAAAAAGAAAAAAAAAAAAAGAAGGGAAAATGAAATCTAGTATCAGTTTAGTTTTTCTTGTTGTTAATGTAATATAAAATTTTCCCATATTTTGGCACTATGTGCTATGTACTGTACATTTTAAAGACTGAAACTAAGTCAATATTATTTTGTTCAAATGTTCTTATGTATATCATAGTACTTTAGTAGATTCTTGATTTCATGTTTGCTGCTTTATGTTAATTGAGAAGTTTTGTAGCAGTAAGTTTTAAGAAGAATAAGAAGATATAGTGCTAAAAAATTCTGTTGTATAATAATTATACCTATTAAAGATTTGTTTCTATATTCATCATTTGCTTTTTTTCTCTTACAAGGAGCAAAGTTGTTCTAGCACAGTGATTCCCAATCTTTACCAGGAGGTAACATCCTTTTTAACCTCTTTTCCAATATAGACATCCAATGTAAAATGGGCGTGAGTGAGATGGATGTGTATAGATGTCCCACATGAAACTGTAATATGGACAAAATCCTATTCGTTATGCATTTGCCAAGACTGCAGTTGATAGCATGTCACCTGTAGAGCAGTACATGTCTAAAGTAGGTTTATGAATATCTCCCATTAAAATAATCATACCAAGTAGCATGTAAATCTCATTGTGTTACATCTGACCACTTCCGAATGCTGCTCTTATGATCCTAATTTGCATATTGAAGTCATATCTTCATGCACTTCATGCTTGTATTCATTTGTTAATTTGAAGTAATTGATCTAAGTGCCATTTTCAAACTTTCTAGGAAAATTAATTTCATTGTATTTCCCTTGAAAGTATATATTACATTATTCTTAATTTTGTTCCCAAATACATGGAAGCATAAATTGCAAACATTGATTCGAGTTATACACTCTTGTGTTTCACAAACTTTGTTTACCGTTAGGACATATGGTTTCTCATCCTTGAAGACATCATCGGCTAGGGTCAAATGGTGGAATTTCCACATTACCTTTGGTCTTGGCTAATGGCAGTATCTGATGTTGATTGCATGCATACCAAAAGAATGTTGTCATCTGCTGGCTCATCAAATTCAGGTTTCCTCCAAGTTTTTCATGTAATTTTTTTTTTTCGCATGCATTCAAATCTGCTGTCTTGTTTAGGGATTTTAAAAGATTAGATTCAGTCTTAATGTGATTTTTTTCCCAAAAATGGCACAGCAGCCTCTGATTTTTCAATTTATTTATTCCTAATTGTTCTTTTAGATGTGTGCCTATGTTTTAATTTGTTGTTTCCACATATATCTTCTTTACAATTGGAGCAGCTAATTTTATACATTTCTGGTTTCTTTTCTGTAGGTGCTTTCATTTTTTTTAGGTGTTTAATGACATCTTTGATGCTGTAGCTATTTTTGGGTGCCAAAGTGATGTTAAATTCTCTGAAGATCTTTTGAAATTTCTGGGTGGCTCCTAGGTGATATGTGAATCTTTAAATGCTTTCTTCTCTTTTATTGCTAATGGCATTGTGGTTTCTTTTACCTCTCTACATTTTTAAGCTTCATAATATTTTCGTGCACAAGTCGCTGGGTGAATCCATCTTTTTGTGCTGTGCTTACTATTTCTGTATATTCTGTATTATATTCAGTGGCGGCTCATGCCTAAAATACAAAGTGTGCCCCACGATTTTTTATATATGGGGGGCGGGAAACGGCTGCATACAACTCGCCTAGATCTTTGACACCTGCCGTAGGCCATGAATCAGTGCTTCTGAAGAGGAGGCAAGGAAAACAAAAGATTTCTGATTTCATGTCCACAGATCCAGTCATTGTTGTCATAAATATTTCTGTTGAATTTTTAGATTCAGATTTAGGTTGCCGTGCAGTTTTTATGCCAAACTTTTCATCTAAGGTTTGTCTTGCAAAGGGAGTTTTCAACAGCTCATAAACTACATTCATTATGTATTGGTTAAAGCTTTCTTGCCTATGCAATTAACACATACACAAATGAAAGTGACATAATAAATTATGCTTCACATTGAATATAAACTGAAAACATTCACTGAACAACTTCTACACAACAGAATAGTTTGGTAGAATGTGCACCTGTTTTAAGTATGGCTTGCTTCACATTCGCGGAAGTGGAGCATCATGCCAACATGAACTTTCAGTTCACAATCAATCATCTTTTCCTTTAAAGAAGCAGAGGCACGAGAATAACACTCCATTGCATGCATCAGCTTATAATTATAATAAACATTAATTAGTTATTACAGTAAAACGTAATGCTGAAATACATATTTATTATTTTCAATGAGTATTTAAACTCTGGAGCTGTGTCCCAGCATTGTTTCATCTGCTGCCAAAGTACTTATAAGGAAAAGAGCTAACACTTCTAATGAGTACGTTGAATCCCGTGTGATACTGAAACTCAGCAAGGAGCAGGTCGAAAATGTTGGGATCTGTGACTGTCAAGGAGGTAAGAGGGGAATGTTCTATGCAAGCGCAGTACTAAACTAGCAAGCTTACAGCACAAGAGATTCGACAAGGCATTCCACTTGTAAAGCTTAGTTGTTTACGATTCTACTAACATTCATTATTAGGTGTGCTCCCTTTTTAATTACTGCCATAATGCTTTGTACTTGTTACATGGTCTTTCAACATATCTATTATGCGATTTATAAAGGGGGGGGGGAAGTAATATGCTGCAGCACTTCAGCACGTAAGGATGAGCCACCCCTGATTATATTCTATTCGATTCAGTGGAACATTAGTTAGCCTGTAAGCTAGACTATTGACTATTACTTGTTAATGTGAAATATGCTTTTGTGTAATTGTTAGCCTGTGAATCTTTGCTGTAAATTCCAAAAGTAAGCTTATCTGTATTTCTAGTGATTTTCAAATCTAGAAATGGCGAGTATGGCAAAATATGTCCTAAAGATAAACAATGTTAGTGAAGCATAAGTCGAATCAATGTTAGTAAATTAATTATAGTGCTTCACAGTATGAAAAATTCCAATAAATAGTATATTATCTTTTCACATGAAGCATTTCTACATTGAAAACATAGGTTCTTCTTTCCAACATGTGATGCTCAATTTTTTCCTAAGTCCAATGTCAGCAGAATGTTTGTTTGTTTGTTTTTGTTGTTTTTTTTAAGTACATCTCTAGATTTTCTAATCTAATATATTTTTCAAATTGCCTTTTACTATGAATTCATGTCAAAGAACATTTTCTTAACCTAACTTAAGGTTTATGATTTTTTATTTATTTACTTTCTGCTCATATTGCCATGCTGAAGAATGCAGTACAGCCAAATTATCCAACTTGGATCACTTAACACAATATCACCAAGAGAATCTTATGTCCATAAGTTGCATTAACTGTGTATATACACTGTCTGTTCCTAAATTATGATGACACTAATTTACTCATTAACTTAGCCTAGCCTAAACCTAATTGCTATCCAGCTGCCCTTTATGATGTACCTTCAATGGGATTTGCATCGTTGATTTCAATGACATGACCGGGTCCACCAGTTTTCTTTCTTGCGCTGCATTTGGTATCATTGGAGACCATGCACACTTCAGGGCAATAATTGAAACAGTCAGATACTATCTGCAACCTCGCACATTGGTCTCCAGCAAAGCAATGGACAAGGAAGAAAATTTTCCCAGGCAATAGCTTTGCCCCCTTGAACCTTTTCACACAGACAGTGTGACTTTGTCCAGTTCTAAAAAGAATAATACTTAGTTCATTAGTAGATAATTATCCATACCAAAGGTGATAAAGAACAGGGCTCTATTTTAACATTCTCCTATTGGCAGCAAAACTCTGGGTATGTGCAGTGCCATCTCTTAGTGGGATACAGGATGGCATTACATTCAGAACACAACATTCTTGTTCTCGGCAGACCCTCGTCAAATAATAGGCCGCAACTATCTTATAAATTGGACGAGCCATTTCCAGAACTGTAATGTGTAAGAATATGACCAAGAACATACAATCTTCGCTTCTCAAAGTACAATAAATTCTGCTCATTTGCATCTGCCTGTTTGTGCAATAAAACCAGAGAGAAGGCACAGTCGGTATACTTTTAAAAAAGTTACTATCTATTAATCGCTTCAATAATATTTGTTGTATAGATTGACTGATGTTATTTGTAGAGGTTGGCCACAAGTGTTACAAATGATATGCAAGTTGGTGGCTCATAGTCATTGGTCATTTCTCTCTGCTTGTGCATATGCATTGTGAACCTTTGGACTTAGAAAAATTCCTTGCATCACATGTTCAAGAGTATCCCAAAAAACATTTAAAATTTTATTTGTCCAAAGTGCCAAAGGTATTATGAATTAACATGCCAGAAATGCTAACATTTAAAATAGCTTACAGACACTGTATCTTTTCCTTCACAATGTTGCTAAATCTACTTTTTAAATATTTTAAAAGTAAACAGGACTGATTGCACATTAATATGAACTCAATTAAGATAATTATTACATTGCTTCATTTGGTAGTTGGCTCTTTATAGAAATCCCTATTTTCTAGAGGAGGGAATAAAATCTCTCCTCTTTTCTTCAGACAGCTAGGAGTTGCAGGCCAACTTTGGAGGACGGGTATTGCTATTGTCTCCTTTTTTAAGTCTTTTGTGGAAAACATTGCAATCAATCCAAGGTTCATTGTCATTGAAAATGCCTTTTATTCGAACACTGCCAGGCCTGGCAGCAGAAGCTTCTAGCCATTGTGCCTTACATATATATCTGTAGTTTGCTTGGACGTAGGAATTGCAATCACAGAATTTAACCCTTTTAGTGCCAATCTGAATAAAAAATGCTATCTGAAAAGGGCCAACCAATTTTAGAGCAAAATGCAAGGTTTGAAATTATTAGTAATAAAATGAGTACCAAATGCCATAGGGAGGTGAATCTGAATCTTTTATATTAGTCAACCCTTTTATATTCTGTACGATATGTATTATATGGATGAGAACTCACTTCAGTAGTTTTAAAAAACTAAAAACAAATGAAAAAGTTATAATAAAATAGTCACAAAAAACGAATTCATGTAACCTGAAGTTTGAAGAACCTGGCTAACATACCTATTGGTTTCAGCCACCTTTGTTGGAAGGAGCTGTAATGTGGAAAAAAAGAGATAAAATCATTGGGGACAGCATTAGCCAGTATGTGCTTAGGACCTGGGAGTTCTGTTTAGCTGAATGAATGAGTCACATTGTCTGCATCTGGTTGCACCTTTGTAAATCCATTTTGATAAGTAACCTGATTATTTTCATGTGTACGAGGTGGTGGTTGTCGGATGCATTTTCATTGCTGGAGCTAGAATATATATCTCCCCTCTTAAGTGGAAGTCTTTAAACGCTTTCATCAAGGTCTGAAAATTCAAAATCGCTCTCTCTTTCTTCTAATACTTCACGAACTACAGCTCTTTTTCCTCTTAGGTTCGTAACCTTTTGCTAGAAGACTCCATTTTTCAATCAACATAAACATGGGCTAGAGAAATTAAATTTGGAGTTAATTTAGCACTTTGGAATGTAAAGTGAAGGTCATGAAATGCTCCAGATAAACTTTCTCTATGGCTATGATGTAGAAAGTACACAGACTTTACTGCTGGAAAGAGCTAAAATGTATGAAATTGGCATCACGATTAGATCATGACTGACAATTCTTGCAAAATTTTTGGATCACAATTAGAATGTGATTGGCACTAAAAGGGTTAAGTCTGTTCAAATACAGCACCATGAAACACATATATCTTTTTAATAAAAGCAAAGTTGCTATCATAATCTAGAAATGAATATCCACTTACTAGGGATTTGTGTTTCACTTCAATCAAACATACTGAATGCCTAAAATTAAATGACTCTCAGTATAAGCTATTTACATTATTTACAAATCTTTTACATCACTTTCCATATTTGAATTCTTTGATAGTATAAAATGCATTTTAAGCCCAATTTTTTTATTTTGGTTTTCATCATTACTGTTTAGTTTAAGTGCTTTGTCTCATGTAGTAATTTATTGACTAATTCCCTTCCTACAATTTCTATTGAATGATAACTCATGGTTCCCCTTAGCATTGTTCTGAAGTAATGGTCATTTCTCAAGCCATAAGAATGTATAGAAGGTCCATTACAAAAGTTTTGTGATACATAAAAACTAAACTGGATACAATCAGTCTTGTGGAATTTATCAAAGTATTAACCACCACATTTTATGCATTTTCTCATTCCCTCAAATCCCTTCTGAAAGCCACTCATTTTCACATAGGTGTAAAAGCTTGCTATCATATGCTGCAGCAGCTTCTTCAAACCTCAAAAATCTCTTTCCACGCATATGATTTTTCACTCTGGTGAACAAAAAAGAGTTATTTGGAGACAAATCAGGACTAGAGGGATGAGCCTCAGCTTCACTGCTGAGGACTCTAGAAACTGTGTTGTTGCATTGGCTGTGTGTGCAGAGGTATTGTCATGATGGAGCAGAATTCCTTGCGGTCCTGTCCTTGGCCGCAGTTCACAAAGTTTTTCTAAAGCTTGTGGTAAGCAGTGCACAGTGACTGCCCTTTGTTCCACAAAAGAAATGGTAGCTACGTGATGAGAATTAGCATAGCTGTATCTAAACATGGCTGGGCCCTCCCTACCTGGAACATTGTGCTGCGAGTTCTTTGCCATCCTACTACACATCTTTTAACACAGTGGAGCCCAAGCCCAAGTATAGCTTGGGCCATGCAAATTGTTCATGAGGCCCACGCCCGGGTATAGCTTGGGCAGATATTTCTAATGTTTTTAATGCTGTTCCAAACCTTAACTTGGTCTTGGGCTTTGTGGCAAAGAACATACGTCAGTTATCATTTAGTTGTCTGATTTGTGCTGCCATCTGTCCTTGCTTTAGTCAACTATTAGGAATTTTAGGAGATTTAGTAATATTGACTGCTCTCAGGTAGTCGCGCCATTTTCACTGAAGATGGTGATCTGTTTGTTACATCTGTGCTCTTAAATGTTAAAATGCTGCATTTTCCTCAATTTCTATGAACTAAAGCTGTAATTCAGGATACAAATGAAGCTGTAGAAAATTCTGATTCTGAGGAAGAGTTTTCCGAACTTTGAATAAATGGAGTATAAGCAGCTTTATGCAGGTTTTTTTTTTCAAACTAATATTTGATACTTGTAAATTTAAAATAAAAAATTAATACAGAAGTTATGACTATTTTCTTACTTATTGAGAAATCCTTGAATACCATACTTTTAGATTGTCCCAATACTTTTCGGCAGATTTAATTGATGTACTGTAAATAATAACTCAAAGTAGGCGCAAAAGCCCTGGGTTTCTTGGCACTTCAACTACTGAAACGCCTGGGCTTCAATGTGTTAAATGCCTGAAAACTGCCACATGTGTTTCATATTTTAAAGAAAATTGATTTATTATCTTGACACACTATGACTTTTGACTTATTACACAATGGACATTTTCTTCTAGACTGTTTTTGTTTTAGTAAGGAATGGGACAGTTTAATTAAATAAAAGCTTAAATAGTCATTAATTATGGCTTTATTTAACAAGGATTTCTGTTTACATGAGGAATTCACAGCATTTTATGTTTCTATTGTTCAATTTGTCTAAAAACACTCTCTTTGCCCTTGAATAATTGATAGTATATTAGGCCTACGTTAACTACCATATTTTTGTGCTACACAGAACTGTGTTCACATAGATATGATAAACATTCTACAGTGTATTATAGCATCTTTGATCACATCTAGCTGTGACATACTTCTGAATAAAAAGTTATGCTAACCATCACACCTTGGATCATATCTGTGATAGAAAATAAAATGGTAAAGGTTACAACCACTAACATGTCAGTGGTTAAATTAAAACTGCTCATTTCCTATTATGAATTAAATGAAATACTGTACAATTCTAAACATGAAGATTTGAAAAACAGGAACAAAAAAACTAGATATATAAAGCAAATCAGAAGCTTTTTCAGACATACATGAAGTACATACTGCAAAGGATATGAGGAAAAAAATTAAATGGATTGCAAAGCCAATATTTAGAAGAAAAATATGGATGTATTAAATACACATGACTTTCTACACCTGTTGTGCAAACAAGCTTCTTATAAAAGATTTTTATTTTCTCTACTTTGCGCTATTTAAGATAAACAGCAGAATTTCCTTATTACCTAGTTCCTTATAAGTAGAAAATAGCTAAGGGAATACACTAAATTAAAGCAATAGTCAAATATTTTAAATATTATTGCTATGCAATTTCCGCTGAAATTTGCTTATTTGTATGGCCAGAAGTAAATCAAAAGAAACAGATGGCTTGCTGTTTGAGAAAAGTATTAAAATTCTTCAGAGACTATTCTCAGGAAATTTGAGATATATCTTTTATTAGTTATGTAAGTATCTTTAATATGTGGTATTGTAATCAAAATCATTAGAGCCATTTTTCAGAAAATTAAAAGGTTTTGAAAATTGTTCCATGTAAAGTGAAGTTTGAGGATGGGGGGGATTTTCTTGAAAATCTTTGTGTTACATCCTTGGGAGATACTAAACTTCAATACCAATTTTGGTATTTAACAGGCTTTATTTTTGAGTTATACTGCACACATGGACATAGATCTTTTTCTAAAAACATTTTTATGGACTCAGGGACTTCAAAATATGTATTTCTGGTGAAATCTCTGTGTAAACATTTTTGGTACAGTATAATACCTTCTCTACCTACCGTAAAATGGGATGAATAGGATCAGTTTCTAAGATAATTGGTTTTACTGTTCAGAGACACATTTGCTGAAATCAATTACTGTGCAGTTGTTTTAATAAATATGCTTACATCCTCTCTTCATTCATGAATTTTGATTTTATTTAGATTTTCATTGTACGATCATATACATCCCCAATGTTGGGTGAATAGGATCAAGCATTTAATTCAACCTTGTATATGATACATACTGCTACTTGGGTGAATGGGATCAATCAAAAACTTAAAATAAGACATTTTACTTTATTTAGCATATTAGGAATGTTTTGCAGATATGAATACATTAAAACTGAAACAAAATCAATGCTTTATCCAAATGAACCTGTAATATTTGTGAAACTTTTAGGAAATTCAACTTTATAACATACAAAACACCTTTAGGTCCTATGATGCCAGAAAAGAAGAATGGATTTCAAACTTAAGTTCACCTCTTTTGAAAGTTTCAGGAGGGTTCAGTTTCCTCACAACTTGCTCAAATGAAAATGAACACACATTAGGGAAAAACTATACAGGATGTTTCAAAAATACGGGGCATAATTTCAGGTATGTATTTACCACATGAAGACAATCAAAATAGTTCATTATAACATGTGTCCGGAAATGCTTCATTTCCGAGTTATGTTCTTTACAACATTGAAAGTCCCACCTGTAGACAATCAAAATAGTTCATGTCCGGAAATGCTTCATTTCTGAGTTATGGCCTTCACAACATTGGAATTCACTGGAACGTTTTTCTTTGCGCAGGTCTCTGCCGTCAAAGGAGACATTAGGAGGGCACTCTGATAGTTCATTCTGAGGAAGGTTACATTCACTGTTCTTTAGGCGTTAAGACTGTGCGACATGTATTCAAATCAAGAGCTGGCAGAGATACACTTCATGTACGGTAAGGCGGACGGCAATGCTGCGCTGGCTCGTCGTTTGTACCAGGAGAGGTACCCACAGCGACAATGTCCAGATCGGAAGACATTTGTACGTCTCCATTCCCGTCTGTGCGAGTATGGAACATTCACCTCTCCTGGTTTGGGAAGGGGACGACCAAGATCTACAACTCCAGAAATGCTGGAGGAAATTCTGGAGGCTGTGGACAGGACTCCTTCTATCAGCACACGATGATTAGCGTTGCAAGTCAATGTTCCTCATACGACTGTCTGGAGACTGTTGAACGAGTATCAATTGTATCCTTATCATTTGCAACGTGTACAGGGCCTGTCACCAGCAGATTACCCTGCACGAGTTAGGTTCTGTCAGTGGTTCTTGCAGCAGTGTGGTGTAATCCGAACTTTTCTGCCGTCGTATTATTTACAGATGAAACACAGTTCTCAAGAGATGGCATAACAAATTTCCACAATCAGCATGAAAACCCACGTGCAACTGTTGTATCTCATCACCAGGTGCGGTTCTCCCTCAACATGCTGGCCGGTATCATTGGTGATCGATTAGTTGGACCCCATGTACTTGTAAACAGACTTACGGGGCAGGCGTACACAAACTTCCTGGAAAACACCATACCTGACGTTTTCGAAGACACTCCACTGATCAATCATCAACACATTCACTTCTTGCATGATGGCGCTCCTGCACACTTCAGTCTTACGGCTCGCCGGTACTTGGATCGAAGGTTTCCTGCTCGATGGATAGGTAGAGGTGGCCCAATTGCTTGGCCTCCGCGCTCACCTAATCTGAACCCTCTCGATTTCTACTTGTGGGGCCATTTAAAATCATTGGTTTATTCGTCTCCGGTGCCGGATTTAGAATCCCTTGGGAATCGAATTGTGGCAAGTTGTGAGGACATACGCAATACTCCTGGAGTTTGGGATCGTGTTCGCAGGTCAATGAGACATCGATGTGAGGTCTGTATTCAAGCAGGAGGTGGACATTTTGAACATCTTCTGTAATGACAACAACCTGCGGAAAGAAAAAGTTCCAGTGAATTTCAATGTTGTGAAGGCCATAACTCGGAAATGAAGCATTTCCGGACACATGTTATAATGAACTAATTTGATTGTCTACATGTGGGAAATACATACCTGAAATTATGCCCCGCATTTTTTAAAAATCCTGTATAACCCCTCTGTGATTTCTTGTAACTTTAGGGTCAGGAATGTTCCTCCAAAGACTCTTGCTGTTGAGTTCACAGTCATGTCTACAATCTTCCCAATATAATGAGACAATTTACTAGGTCGTCCTCTTGCTAAATCAGCAGAGAACCCTACAATTAACCAATGTCCTTTGATGGCATCTGCCTGATCAGGGACACTGATACCTTATTTCCAGTTATGTTTGCACTTAGTTCATGAACTATATGAGGAATTTCTTCATTTCTTGAATCTGACTTGTCAGAATCCATTTTATTCTTAGCATGGCTTTCTTCAGAAGGGAAGTAAAGCTGTGGGTCCCGTGTCGTAGATTTATGGCACGTAAAAGAACCTCAAGCCTGATAAGAGAGGCCTCTGAGCAAAATTAAGCGATCTTTTACGCCCAATATAGAATGGGATGCTGAGAACCAAAGCAGTTAAAGAGTGTCCATAAATAACATGCCATTTCTTTTCAGAATCCATTTTATCCTCACTGGTTGTCACATCATCTTCACTTACATTTTCGCAATCTGTACCCCTATGCTCTTTCCTGGCTCTACAGCAATTTTCTTCTTTTTCCTCCTCCTCCTCCTCCTCCTCCTCCTCCTCCTCCTCCTCCTCCTCCTCCTCGGTATTGAAGAGCCCTCATACCTCATTTGTTGCAAAAAAGGTTTTGAATGAGTCATCTAACTCTCTTTCCACAACCTGTGTCTCATCTTGACGCATATCTTCTTGCGGTAACTTCTTCAGCACCTGTTGTCCATTTAGAGGAAATATTCCAGCTTTGCAAAAACCTACTCTTAATATTTGCACCTTCATTAATTTCAATTTTATCAACAAGTTGTTTGAACAGTCTGGGAAAAACATCTTTTGATTCGCTGGATTCTTTTCTTCTAGGACCCTTCTTCCCTTCCAAAAGTATTCCTTCACGCCATTTTAAGAGCAGGAAAAATGTTACACCAGTGGTTGCATAAGATGTGTACTGCTGCTTGGCAAGAATACACAAGATATGTTGTTATTCTGACAAGGTTTTATGAATTCTTCAGAAAGATGAGATAAAAGATTGTCACTAATTATGAACTTTTTGCCTTCTAATGGTCTGAAATATGGTAAAACAATTGTTTGAATCCAATCATCTCAGCAATAGCTGTCAAACCACCTACACTTGGTATGGTTAAACCTGGCTCCTTTGGGCCACCTTCTTTCCAAGATGAATATAAATGGCTGGCTGGATACACTACATAGCATGGAAGTCACTAACCACTACCTGAAGCTGCAAACTTGGCTGAGGTAGAAGCTTTCAAATGATTCATGGGTATTTTACTCCTCTCTTCATAATTACCTTTTTCCTACCTGGATTGTCTGTTAAATTTGTTTCATCATAGTTAAAAATGTTCTTTGGTGGCACTCCAGACAATGTAATTTCAAGATTATCGAAATAACTGTGTATAGCTGATGTTGTAGCACCAGCTCTAGCCCGCTATATACTTTGACACATCCTTTCTGACAGTTTATCCTTGTATCACTTTAGAAACAGCTCTGCAAAATCTCTTTCAGGTAAGTTGTTTTAAATTTTCCTTTGCGATCTACCCAGACCCTTAACTATAAGTCAACGATCAAAAGCGTCTATTGCATAGTCCCATTCAGCACACAGTATCTCAACTATGAATGCTTCTTCTTCTTCTCTTTCCTCTTTAGATATTACAGTCTGTCCTCTATGCTTTTTTTACATTAGGGCTCTTCAAACACCTCTGCAAAACTGTATTTGGGATTTGAAACTGATTAGATGCTGCTGTAATTGATAATCAGTTCCTAACAGCTTCCTTAGCATGGTTAACTAACTCATTGTTTACAGGTGAATAACATTTGCCACGAGGATTTGGCCTTTATGTGCGAGGCATGTTGTGAACCTATTCACCCCAATTATGCAGGATTCACAATGGAAGCAATACTGGCTAAGCGACATGTGTCTCATCGAGCCACCGTAACTTTGCGCCATGGAAGCTAGCGTTCACAATAGGGCGGTACAGTTTGACATTACTGAGCGGTGCCGGTGCATAGCACACTAGAAGCAATGTTTGCGGTTTTAAACAAGTTCTTGCCTGTATCTTCTAAAAAGAAGAAACGACAGAAACAATCAACAAAGAAGACAGCAGATGCTCCATCGTTGGTGGGTTCGACGTATATTCAAGGAGCGTAGCCAACTTGGGGATTTTCATACCCTAATCCTGAATATGATGACGGATCTCAAATCATATTACAATTACATGCGAATGACACAATATCAATTTAATGATCTTTTGTTCATCATTGGTCCTCATATAGAAAAACAGTCAATTCGAAAACCAATATCTTCTGCAGAGTGCTTTTGTGTAACCTTGAGGTTAGGGATTTTATTATTATTATTATTATTATTATTATTATTATTATTATTATGCAACAGCATAGACGTGGTTTTAATTAGGTGGCAAGATTATTCTGGAATTAAAGTATAATTTCGGTTGTCCAAGATAGTTTCCATTTTCTGTAGGGTTTGTATTACCATAATTACACATTAAAAAAAAAGCATAAGAAAAACAAACAATGAACTTCGCTTCATCTTTAACAACTTGAACAAGCATCACAAAATATCAAACAACAAGAAAGCTGAGAATGATGCCATGCCGCGTGGTAAAAGTTAAATCCAATTCAACTTTCCTCGCACGGGATTCGTCACGTCAGTTCTGAATTCCTATTGGTCAATCGTTTTAGGGCGCGTACCACGTCGCCAATATCGCTCCATTATGAATCCGGCATTAATCTAAAAACTAACGAAATTTAAAATCAATTGTAATAGACAAAATAAAAAAAATATATATATACTCTTTTTCACCGCAATATGTTTCAAGAATTAAATAAATACGTTTTAAAAAAAAAATTGCATTCATATAAGGAACATACTACCAAACATCTTTCTTACTATACAGGAAAGTCGGCCAAAGAGTGGCGAAAGGGAACACCAGCGATCCTAGCGTAGCGGTCTGAAGTATTGTTGGGAGCTATATAAAAGTATGGCGAAATAGGCGTTTAGGTTTACTTCTTCTGATTTTAGGCAATGAAAACCTTCAAGGACGGGAAAGTGTGTGCAGTATTCTATTGCCATAAATACGCGAGGCAAAATAATGCCGTCTCTATGTTTCGATTTCTTCGATATAAACCAAGGAAGCACTGTTTTAATGCACAATATCAGCGAATCTCCACAAGGTTATATTTCGTTAAAGTCATAAAAATAAATGCGTATTATGAAAATAATCCAAACTGCATAATCACAACAATTAGTGGACTAATAATACATACGTAACGTGCAATAGTTGTGGCTAAATGTGTTGGTTGAATCTTGTTTTCTCTTTTAGACAATGTTAACTTTGAAGGTGAAGCGTCACAGGAGATCCAGATTTTAAAGTGTAAAGTTTAACCTATCCAGATTAGAAATCCACTATACCTACCTGTTCGTCACAGGTAGGTATACAATCCTTTTGCGATAGACTAGTAATTGCAAAAGGATAGTAATGGCAGACTAACCAAACCCGGATCGTGTGTGACAGTGTTGATACACTTGCATATATAAATTGGTAACTAAAGGAAACATTGGTTAAAGTAGCTCACAATTATACATCTTAACTTAGAAGGAATATCAAAAATGCAAGTTACAGTTTTAGATTCACGGTTACAATCCAAAATGACTATTGCTGAGAATCTAACATTATTTAATCTGTTAACTCTTCATGCTGCTGAGGAGCAGAGTAAAGCAAATTCTATAGGTTTCGTGATTAAAGTTCGATTTGAATGGTACACACGTTCGATCGATCAGGTTCACTGAGCTTTGACAAATTCTGTGGGTCGAAGTAGGTTCTTCTCCCAAATACACTTGGGAGTCCCTGATTTTTGTATTTTCGGCACAAAACATTCGTATTAGAATTAGATTTTATTCGCAGCACTGAAAATATGTAATAACTTTAAACATTAGCTTTTGAGCATATATTTTAAGTTATTAACGTTCGCATACTTCCCGGCAATGTACGCCTAAATGAAGGTTAAATAAACACTTTTATTGTGTGACCTGTGAGAGTTAACATAACCCACACTTTAAATGTATCAAAGCTTGCCTCCTTGTGTGTGACCGAAATTGTAGAGAAAACGCATAAATTGACGTATTTGTTCTGATTTTAATAGAAATAGTGACGTGTGTAGCAGCATTATTTTGAGCTAATGTGTGTACTTCAGACCGCTGGACTAGATGGTAGCACCGTTGCATGTCGTCAGCCGTTCCCGTGTTAAATTGTGGGAGTTTCCTGTATTGAACTATATATATTGTACATAGGTAGGTGCTAGATAAAGCAAAAATGTATTATAACCATTAATTACATGTTTTTCTTCTGCCTTTGTTATTAATATTCACATGTTTTAATTATTGCTCTTTAATAAATTATCTCTTTGAGGTTAAGTTATAGGTTAGGATATGTGAACATATTACAAATGAATGTAATAAAAAATTACAGCATATTCATGTTTAAATATCTAATATAATGATGCATCACGCACTATAAATGGAGCAGATTAGGGAACATTAATATAGCTGATGCTGTTTATTGTTAGATATTATTCTTATCACTGTGTTAAAAACTTTGACTAACGAAACATACCGAAAGGCTTTAAATGTGATCACATATCAAAGGTTTTATCACATTTTGTGACACAGAAATATGATAGGCCTTACTGGCAGTAGACATTGTATTTTCAATTAAAGTGTAATTCATTCGTTTATACTGATTTCATAAAGGACCTAACTTTTTCATAATTTACTAACAGTATCAAATTTGAATGAAGGTTGTATTTTGGAATACAAGATCGATTTTGTTGTTGATATTTGGTGAAACAGAACGATCGCAGATATCTTATTAGGGATGAAAGTTGAATACATTCTGCGCCAGTGGGGATTCGTGATCAGTAATTTAGGTACACCGCTCCCCTTGTCATTGATTTTCTTAGTCTATAAAATATAGTCCTCCCTCGTTATGCTCAATCTCATTCTACGCGTTTTCGCGTAAAGCGATTTAAAAATGGTTTTAACACTGTACAGTTTTTTCTTTTCATGTCTACCTTGAAATAACCCATATCATTATCACATTCACATTACGCGTTTTTTGTTGTTGTTTGTGTTGCGTGATAATTCATTAGAACCAATTACTTGCATAATGTGAGGGCAACTTGTATTGGTAGTGGTAGTGGTAGTTTCTTTTATGCAGGGGAAAACATCTTAGAAACACACCCATCGGGTGAGTTGGATTCTCACCAACTAAAAAAAAAAAAAAAACCCTGCAAGCCTAATGTGACTTCTTCTTGGAACTACCTTGCAGTATTACTCCAGGAAGAAGAATCTGTAAATATGGTTCGCATACCAGTGATAATGTCAGGTCTACACGCTGCGTTCATCCCTCACCTTAGCCTTAAGGATATTGGACACAATTTGAGCAATAATTTGCCAGTTTTCGTTTATCTACCGCATAACCGATAGAATATTGTTCACATTGACCTAAGCGTGCATAGCTTTAGCAAAGTATGTCATTCCACTTTGGACAGGTTAGAATAGTATGTTCAGGAGTGTCCACTCGAGCACAGTATGAACAGAGGTCCGTTTCAACCAACCCATTCGGTGTAATTAAGAGTTAATACGACCATGTCCGGCTGGAAATTGTGTAAGATAAATAATCCAGATTACCGTGCTTCCTAGATATCCAGGGTGTGATTTGAGGAATGAGAAGCTTGGTCCACAGAGCAGTCATCTCTTCCTGGCTCCACTTCTCTTACCACTGTCTGACGGTGTTGTCCCTGACCAACAGTTTTTGAGGCCTAGAAGTATGTATGTGTTCATAAGTTCGTTCCTGGACTAACAGATGGATAGGTAATATCCCTGCTAGAACCTGTAAGGCCTTCGTAGAGGTGGTCCTATAGGTACTACAGATGCGTAGCGCAATCTTACGCTGTACACGCTCCACCCATCTTCTGCATACTTCTTTTCCCATGCAGGTACCATATCAAATAATGGAGTTAACCACACTACTGAGGATTTTCCGGGTTAAAGGATTGGGACCTTCAGTATTAGGCATATAGCGACTCAAGGCTGCAATTACTTTCTCTGCCTTGCCAACCGCGTATTTTACATGGACATCCATATTCATATTATGGCCAAACTGGAGCCCAAGATATCTCAATTGCATTTGGAACCGCAGTGCCACTCCGCGGACATTTACGTTAACTTCCCTGAGAGATCGTCGTCCTTCCAAAATAACATTTTCAGTATTCGGCAAAGCCAACTGCAGACCCCTCTTTAACATCCAAATTTCTATTTGATGTGTAGACCATTCAATATTTTCCTCCAGCGCTTCTCTAGATTCCCCAGACACAAGAAGGGCCAGGTCATCGGCGTATCCAATAGATTTTGTGCCCACCGGCAACTGCACTCGGAATATGTCATCATAATAAATATTCCATAGGGTAAGTCCCAAAAACCGTACCTTGAGGTACTCCGCAAGTGATATCCAGATGTAGAGTATCGTCCACCAAAATCATACTATTGTGGAGAAAACTACAGATAATTTTGATGAGGTATGGTGCTACGCAGCGCCGGCTGAGCTCATCAATTATACCTCTCCACGGTACCGAATTAAAAGCATTCTTGACATCTGGGTTCACCAATGCCACATAAATAAGAGAAAATGCCTTGGCATCCGTCACAAAATTCAATACACCTTGGATAGCATCCATTGTCGACAGCCCTTGCCGAAAACCAAATTGATGGGGGGTGGGGGAACCCTCTCCTCTTTCTATCTCCACATTTAAACGTCTGTTGAGTATATGCTCTAGATATTCGCCCAAATTATCAAGACGACAGATAGGTCTATAAGACTGACTTCCTAGTAACTTACTTGGTTTTTCAATAAGAACGAGTTTCGCAAGTTTCCACTTACTGGGGAACTCGCCACAACTTAAGATAGAATTAAAAAGATCCTGCAATAACTCTGGTTTCCGTGTCGCAAGAAGCTTCACAACCTCAGGAGGATCTCCATCTGGACCATTGGCTTTGCCGGATTTGAGCCTGTTACCTGCAGCGCGAATCTCCTCAGTAGTACAGACTGGAATGGTCTCTCTATCAATTACAATTGCTGGCCAAGTTATCGTGGCATGAGCAGTTAACAATGTCCGAGCAACCTGCAATTGTGCTGCATCGTTGAATTGTAGTGGTCATCGCAAGCCAATTTTACCAGTAACAATTTTATAACCCAGACCCCAGATATCTTCATCAACCTGCGTACAAAGAATCCTCCACGCATCCTACTTAGCTCCTAGTATCGTAACTTTTAGGGCTTTACGACGATTTTTATAGTCACACGAGGCAATTTGTTGTTCAACGGAGCCAGCAGGGTATCTGTTAAGTCTAGTAACAGTACGTTTGGCCTTAGTACACTTAGAACACTGTACGTACCTTTGCGTCTAGCATGGGAATATTTCCTAGGAAGAACAAAATTGCAGGCATTATATTATGGTCTGGTCTATCGCATAAGTCTGATGGAGAAAACTGGAACATATTTGTTCTTCGATATGCGCCAATAACTGATCTCGCTTTTCTTCCTTGTATATCCAAGCTTTAGACCTATAGTAATGCTGTGGAGATGACCTGGAGGTCTGCACCTCGGCGGAAATACTTTTATGGTAACTTAAGTTTTCTTCATCACCTACACGCCAGTTCCGTTCTAGGCAGCCAAGATCCTGACTGCACATTGTGAGATCTATATACGAGGATCCTCTATTGCGCTTAAAAGTAGGCATATCCCCATCATTTAAAGTAATGCGATCATGTTCAACGGCCCATTCTGCCAATGCACTACCGAAGTATCCTGGTTTGGGGAATCCCAGCAGAGATTTAGCATTAAAATCTCCACCAATTCAACAAATACTTATGGTGTTGCTGTGTGCTTGTACCTAATGCAGACAGAAAATCATTAAAATCTGCTATATTATATGCTGGCGAATTATAGAGCGAATATACCACCAGGTCATCAGCATCTATCCAAACAAAACCATCACCGTCTCCTGTATGTCTCACTTGGAAGGAATTAAAGGGTAAATATATGGCCGCGTCAACTTTATAATCCGTCAACCATTGGGAACTACACTTGGACATGGCCTTATTTGGTTCAGCCCCAATGGCAAAGTTTAGCAGCTCAGAAAAGCATATATGCCGAACTAAGTCCATGGCCATTTTACTACGATCAACATTCAGTTGCATAAATTTCAGGGAGCAGTATGCATCTTACCCCTTGTCTCCCTTGTCTAATGAATTTGTTCCCGGTATTTGGGGCATCTTATCGACTCCACTTTGTGCCTTTCAACTTTGATTATATAGCAGTAGTGCACATTGGTGCATTCTTTCCGCTGGTGGTCAGTACCTCAACAATTGTGGCAAAGTTCCACTTCGGGCGGCAATTTACATCCTCTAGCTATGTGGCCTAGTCAATGACAATTATAGCATCGTGGCTGGTTGTTGGTTTGGCGTACTCTCCATCTCTCCCAGCCACATCCTATCCGATGCTGTGCCAACAACCGCTGAGCTGAAACCTTGTCAATTGTGACAAAGGCATATTTAACGCCGTTTTTATTGGGTTGTTCCGCCGGTTTGATAGACACATCAACCAAGGGTTTACCAAGTTCCTTTGAATTACATCGATATCTAAGAGCATCACAGTTTGTTTCAGGTTCTGTAAATTTCCCTAGTCAATCAGTTTTGCGCTTAAGTCTCCCCTGAAGGTCTGCCGTTCACCGATTCTTTACCTTTAATTTTCAAATGCATATTTTCGCCCCTCGTTTTATGTATACGTTGCACTAATACCCTATCCGTTGGTACTTCGTTTTTCATGTTTCTTAGGATATCAGTATATGAAGTCCCAGGCAATGGTTCTAGGATTAAAGCATCAGCATCCCTGGACCCCTTTGGTGGGACGATCTCCGCTATAACTTACTCCAAAGTGTTTCCTTTACGAGCCTGCCGTGTAGGGTGCAATTTTATCGGCATAGATACAGAGCGCCGTCGGCACACACATTCTATCACCTTACGGACAGTAAAATCGTCAATTTGATGAGTAACATTGCAGACAGTATTGACCCTACCTCTCTGTTTAGCAATGTCCACTATTTTTTCTAGATTTCTCTTCAGATCAAGTTAAACCTTTCGGCTGCATCCACCTTCTTTCGTTACAGTCAGGTAAGAGTAGACCTCAGTACTGTTGATAACAGTGTCAGTATTTACATTTATGCAACCTTTGTTGCGACGCTACATATCATGGTTCCCGCTTCCAGTTGGCTGGTACCCATCACATTTACCAAACATGGGTTTGCAATCTACACCCGTTGTAGAACGCAATCGTGCATATTACCATCAGGGTGCATAATAAGAAGTTGATCAGCTAATTCTTTAAATTCGAGACCATCGGGTTGCAAAGTACAACACTTATAAACTTCTTCAGGTCATTTAAGCTCCAATAGATCGAGAAATTCCTATTTCTGGAAGATACTTACCAAATTCCTCTTGCAATTTGGACTCAACTAGAGATAGATCTGTGTGAAGGCGTGCGCAAGCATGTACTGTGTACCCAGTAATCCGAAAGCGCCCAATCCAATTCACAAATCCCTCATTTTACCGTTCCCCTGAAGGGGAGATCGCACAAGAACACATAAGGGCAGGAGCTAGCGGAACAGTCCGACTGATACCTGATATGATAACTCTCACTATCTAAAAAGGAGGGCTTAATTATAATTATTTTAAAATAAGAGATTAATTACTATAAAATTGACAAAATCTACAATTTTGAATAATATAAATACTAATTATACCATTGTGTAATGTATAAAACCTGTACAAAGGATATGAATTTGTTGAAAATTGTAAATAAATGACCCTGTGAATCAAGGTTGTTTGGCACAAATTTTGCTTAGAATTAACTTTCTACTCGCTGGATTCGAGTTATAGGAAGCTGGCAGTGACGACGGCTGGTGACACCAATTCATCCCCGCTCGGAACGCCAAACGAACGTCATGCTGAAGTAGAAACAATGGAAGGAAGATGACAGGAATTCCACCAAAACAAAGGCCAATGATAAAGACATTTCGGCCATACCGACCGTCAGAATTGCGTGGGTCATGGCTTATGCGACGACCCCAAAGGACTGCTTCTTCTTATCTGCGTTTCCATTCTGCTAATCTGATAAGTTGAACGAGTCGCCGAAGAATGCTGCAATAATTTTTTTTCTTTGTTAATTGCCTAAAAGGTGTGAAAGGGAGCGAAATGATTAATTTGTGCCGATGATAGTCGCGAAGACGCGTGATATTTAAACTAACTAAAGAAGCTGCGAGAGGTAAATAGAGGTGAATGGTGAACTGTAAAATTTGACGAGGTATAGGAACACGTCGCATATTTTAAAGAACGGACAGCAGCAGCCGACGTGATTATTGTTAATATTATAATATAATAATATACCTTTCACGCATTTTACAGTAAAGAACAAGAAAACACAGATATGAAGAACAGATCCACGTGTTGCTAGTCTATGGAAAAGGCGAGTCCATCATTTCACCAGACATTTGTATAAATATATCTTTTGTTCAAGAAAATCTTTCTAATTCATGTTCATATACAGTTAGAATTGTAGTGAGCGAAATCTTGGTTAAAGCCTGTGGAAGTCAGGCTTTACGGCAAAATCGACTACTATTTGCAGGGGCATAGAGGTATCTTATACGGATTGTTTAGTTGTAATCTGAATTGTTTTTAAAGCTATATCAGACACTCAGGGAACCCCAATTAGCGTTCCTAACGACTCGTTGACTGGACAGATAGTCAATTCAAAATGGTAAAAAATTCCGTGTTCAGATTGGACAGTCGCCGGAAATCAAACCGGAACCTACCAAATGCGAGGCTCACATGCTACCGTGGAGTATCTCGCTCAGTTTTCTAAGTAGTACCTTGTTATGCATACATTTTCATACTGACCAATTTCGATATTCTTCCGAGGAGAGATTACATACATAGATGCACAAGCCAGCAATCATATTTAAAATGTATCTTTGGTTTCATGATAACCTTAATGTGTATTATTCATCCGAAATTGCCAGAAAAAGTTCATTTACAGCTTTATAACTACACTAGCAGAACCCACAACTCGCGCTTTTGTAGCAATAGTTGGGTTCCTTTCTCTCTTCCTGCATCTCTTCCACTCTCTTTATTCCCATTCCCTCTCCTTTCCCTCTTCCACTCCCTCTTTCCATCTCTCTCCTCTGCTCTCACTCTCCCGTTCTCTCATTACCTTACCCATTGCCTTCCTCTTCTACCCCTTATCTTCTTGTTTCATCCTTCCAAAATATAACTTTTCCCCAGTTTTTCCTATTCTTCCATTTCTTCTTTCGCCTTTTCTGTATAATTATGGAAATTCTCAGTGATATTCTGAATAAAAGTTACAAGAACTATTTGACGGAGGGGTTATCAAAAACCTCGACTCCAAAGAATCTTTGTGTTTACACTCCCGAGAAGAGCTGATGAGGTGAAGGAACTGCAAGAGAAAAATGGGCTTAAAGCCGGGGCCCAGACAACAGAAATGTGCAGTTCCCTAACAGCTCCAGGCTTGACTATCCGTCCACAAGAATGACCGAGGCATCCCTCTTACGGGACTGAGAACCACGACTGAGCAAGGGAAACTCGACAAGTTTCCCTCTGCCATGGCTGAGAAATTCTAATTTGCAACGCTCTGCGTTATCTTTCCGCTGCGGACCGAAACACAGACTTTGTAGTCAACCATAAACATACAAGGGGGAAATAATGGGAAAGTAAAAGGGGAGAAGATTTTTGTGGTGAAATATCCCACTTTAGCGTTCACCTTTGATAACCAAGGAAATCGCGCTTTTGTAGTAACAATTTGGTTCCTTTCTCTCTTCCTGCCTCAATTCCACTTGATCAGAGTGGGTGGACAAAGGAAATCGAACCCGAGCCCTTACGGCGGAGTCATATCGCTCGATAATATTCTGAAAGCTGATAATTAAATTACATTTTTGGACGTTGGTAAAATCCTAAAACCTAAGTAAAATGTGCAGTAGTGCACAAGCCTGCTCCGTTTCCTTATAATTGATTCTACGGTGTTTTGTGAATACTGATTTACATGTGAGTAACAAGGATAGACTTGCATAACATGTTAATATTCAGTTATGGAATTTTATACTTAACAAATCTGTTCAAAATATCCTTTCAAGCTTTCATTGTGTAATATTTTTCTGAAAAAAAAGGGAGATCGCTTCCAGATGTCCTAAATAAAAAAAAAAAAATAAATAAATGTTAGAAACATATCTGTAGGGTTTCTGCACGGGCATATTTATGTGTGAACAACATATGTAAAAACGAATATCGGATTAATCTTCCAAGAATGTGACACGACAATTTTGGCGAAATTCATCTCACCCCATACCAGCTTTTACATTATATGGGACATTTTTTTGTTTGTTTGAGAAACCTGTTATAAGTGGCTGATTATTTTTGTTAGAATATTGCTCATTTAATCTCTCTCTTAAAGTTTTTCAACACTTATACATGTTTGCAATTGCTTATTTGTTACTCCTAGTTATTACCTATCTTTTGCTTCTGGTGATATGCAAAGAACTTTCATCTAATTGCGAAGCCAACCAGAATATGGCTATGTGAATTCATCTTTTATTTCGAGGAGTTTATTGCGCGATGTTTCAGAAACATTCTTTGAGCTTTGCCCGTATTATATTCAAGTTGGGACTCCATGCATAACGTAATGTGGATGGAAGTATCACTGCTTAAATGAATATTCTGTGATGTATTACAACCTCAGTTTTCAAAGGATAGAGAAACCGTATGAATGTATTTCATCAGATTTATTTTATTTTGCACCACAATGGAACTCCAGTTTAAATGCGATTTTAAAGCTCGATTGGCCTGTTGCGTACGTTAGCATGATTAACTTATCCAAAATAAAAATGATCGGTGCATAAGGACTACCTACGTTTTTTTATGTTTATTTATTGGTTTACTATTTTTATACACCTAAACTTTAACTACCAATTATGGATACGTAAGTTTACAGCGAAGGTATATGGACTGCGGCGGAGAAGGTTCCGTGGAAAAGAAAGAGAATGAGCTAAGCGTCCCGACAGCAAGAGAAACGATAGGCGAATGTGTGAGGGACTAAGCGGCGAGGAACTAGTGATGAGATTTAGACAGGAATGGAGAATAATGGGAATAGAAAGGGAGGAAATTAGGAACAAGAGAAACTGAAAAAATCAAAGAAGAAATGCGGAACATTAGAAGAAGTGTTGAACAAATGGATGATGTGAATAGAAGGCATAACTTGGTAATGTCGGGGATAGAGTAAAAAAGGAGAAGAGTTGCGAAACGCGAAATCTGTTTTGCCAGAAGGCTAGAGTTGGAAGTGAATAAATATGAAACATGCGATGTTTTAGAAATGGGAATAGAAGAGGGAAGTGAAACAATTTGGCAAAATTTGTACTACGCAAATGGTGAGAGATGTAATAAATTTAAAGAAAAATGCCATTTTCATTAATAGATACTAACGAACAAAGTGAGCAATTAAGAAGACTAAGAAAACAAAAAAAAAAAAAAAAAAAAAAAAAAAAAAAAAAAAAAAAAACGACCCATAGTCAAGGAAAAATCATGTATATCAAACACTTCGAATTATGGATTGGAGACAAAACGGAAGGAGGGACACATGCACAAGAAGAGAAACAGAATTTGACCAAGTTGTAGACGAAGACAAGTATTCAGAAAGGATACGATCCGTCAGGGTCGGGATTTTCAGATCCTGACGGATTGTGCGGTTGGAAAGGTACCAGGGGGAGTTAAGTTAGTGGCTATTCGAAGAGAGTGGGATGCAAGACTCTGAGGCTGTCTAGGTGAGTTCTGATGGCGACGCCCCAAACTTCGCGGGCATATTTGATGGCAGGTGTAGGACTTGCTTGTAGAGGAGCAGTTTGTTCAGCACGGACATCATCAAGTCTCTGTTGTACAGAGGATAGAGTATCCTCATCCTTTTGCTAGCCTTGTTCGCAATGAAGGTGGTATGGTACCTTCACGTCAGCTTGGTTTCCAAAAGCACTCCCAGGTTGTGGACAGACATCCTCCAATGGACCTCCTCACAGGCCAATTTACAGGGTGAACCGAAAGTTGCTCACCTCCCCCCCCCCAAACATTTCAGCATGCCATTTGCTTTGCTTCTCAGTTTTAAATTCAATCGCATTTTGGCGCCCAATATACCAATTTCAAGACAACAATGTGCGTTGTATTGATTCCACTTACTGTTATTTCCATTGTTTACGCAGTGTGAGTATGACCGTTAGATGTGCTAGACGTTACTTTCGATATATGTTTTTTCTTACTGTCCGAGGGAAGCTGGTTATTGTGAAGCTTAAAGGTGAGTTAAAGAATTACATTTTGGCTGGTATTTATCTTCAAGTATCTGTGATCTGCATTCAATTAAGAAATGTTTACAGATCTGTTGATTTTCACATCACAGCATGGGTTAAAATAAACCATAAATTTCTCACTCGGGTGAGAAACTTTCGGACCCTTTAGAGTTCTTTTGTGTTTATTATTGTTAATTGTTAATTAATTTATCAGCGGTTATAGGGTCTTAAATCATTTTTTTCAACAGATGTCGCCCACAGCAAGGGAATATTTACGCACAAAAATGCAAATTCTTAGTGCACAAGGGGTGTCAATAAAAGAAATTACACGACGTCTGAAGGTTGACAGAAGCATTGTGAGAAAGTAGGCTAGAAAAGAGGAGGGTGATGTCGAGACGAAAAACGAAGTGGTAGACTCTAAAGCAACTCCAAATACAACAAGAAGGATCAGAGGGATCTGTCAGGATAAAGTTGCGGGTATAGGAAACGTTGTCAAGAAACTGAATTTTTCGACTGAATTCCAAGACAGTGGGAAGAAAACTGGGGTCACAACAGTGAGGCGCCATGTAAGGTCCACTGATTGGGGTAAAACTGCATATAAGGAACCAGTCAAGCCTTTGCGTAGTGAAAAAATGTCAATGATCGAATGGAATTTTGTGAAAGATTAATCCGGGAAGGTTTTCTTGACGACACTCCGGAAGGACATGTAAAAAGGGCACATACCCTTTTTACAGATGAAAGCCCCATTGAACTCAACCCCAAACCAAACAGACAAAACAATAGGATCCGTACGAATGATCTTTCCAGTATTTCACCAGTCCTTGTTCCAAAAATTTACCTGAAAATCATGGTCGCAGGTGGAGTATCACGGTATGGGAAAACAGAGTTGCACATTGTCCCACAAAATCAGACTGTAAATGGTGAATATTACAGACTGTCAATTTTGCCAGTATTCAAGAAGACTATGGATGACCCCTCCCAGTTTTCCAAGGGTAATATGGGTGTTTTGATGCAGGATGGAGCAACAGCTCATACTGTGAAGACAACCATGAAGGTGATAAAGGAACACTTCAACAACGTTGGGACTGACTGGCCAGGAAATTCGCCTGATCTCAATGTCATTGAGAATTTGTGGACCAAACTTCAAGATAGTGTTTTTAGACAAATCAGACCACGAAACTTCCTCATCCCCGCTCCCTCAGCGAATATTCTGCACCACATCTTTCTCCCGCTATATCCGTCCCTGAATAAAAACCACACCTCCAGAAGAGGGTCTAGCCCTGAACTAGAAAAGACGGAGGGTGGCATGCCTCCCTCCAAAGTCAAGTGTCGTTGCTGGCAAACAGTTATTCTCTGGTACATTCCCCCTTCACACTAAATATTCTAGACTTGTGGAATACATTAGAGCTGCAGGTGATAGAGTTAGCTTTGAAATGTTGCGAAGGTTAACAGCTTTATCTTTGTTAATAGAAACTTCTCAGAACGCACTGATTATTCTCGGAATTCACCGACGCTTTGCTGTGCACTAATGAACCCGCACTTTAGCAAATGAAGGTGTAAAATCACAAATGACAGATAAAAGTTAACTACATGTGGAGTAAAACACAGTATTGCAATGTCTTTGCTGCTTTCTCTCTCATTCATCTCATCCATGTAGTTTTCTTGTGTACTTCACAGGTGCAGTTGGTGTTTACTGTGTATTCTTAAATATGTGGAGACCTCTGGCCGTATTTAGCTTTGATGTTAGGAATAATAGTAATAGTGTCAATAATCTTGCTACTTTTTCTGGTGGTGTTAAAATTAGTGGTGCCAGTAATAGTACTGCTTCTACTTCTAGTGTCGCTAGTAGGGCAGCAAGTGAAGGAAGAGCGACCTTTAGGAACACTAACTAAACTGTCCCAACAGATAATACGTAATGTTTTTCAGTATATAGAAGCTATTAAAGTAGGGAAGGGACCTATCACTGAAACTGCTAAGGCAGTAGGCTTAAGCAGACAAACACTAAAGTGTCACGGGAGCTTCCCTTTACGCAAAAAAGGAAGGGCAACTGAAAACCAAAATTAGCGAAGGTTGATACTTTCACCTGTGACATAGATTGTTTTATAAGAACAAAGGGGAGTGGAGCAGGCACCAACAGTGTTAAAATTGATGCATTATCTTCAAACCGTGGGCACTTTTCCTTACAAAAGGAATTCGATAGTTGTTAATGACGTTAGGGTTCAGCTTTCGCACGTTAAATAAGAGACGCATTATTCTGGAATCAGCAAGTATTGTGGCTTGGAGATATTGTGACTTGAGTAGGCTAAACAATTTCAGGCAGGAAGGGTGTCATGTAGTTTATTTAGATGAACCTATGTGTACGAAAAGGTTGGGATGACGGTAGTTGCTCATGGTGTCTTCCAGCCCCCGAGCCACATGGAAAAACAATAATGATCTTGCATGTAGGCGGGAGCTAGGGTTGGATTGAGGACTGCTAATATTTGTCTTCTAAAAATATCCGGGAATCCTTGGCTGATTCACCTCACGAGATGAATGCTGAAATATTTGAAGCTTGGTTCAAAAACACACTTTTTAGAAACCTTCCCGATTGTGTTAGGTAATGATTAAAATTCCACCATGTCCAGCAGAAAAGGAAAATGATCAGATTCATGGAAATTCATAATTTAGATTTACCCAGTCCAGTTCCTATAAAAGCCGTGCTTTTGAAGAAAATTCGGGAAGCCAATATACAGAAAGTGTATGTAATAGACGAAATGGCAAAACGTCATGGCCATGAAGTCCTCATGCTACCGCCATGTCGGTCCTGTCTCAATCCAGTTGAGATGATTTGCGCACGCCATAAACATGTAAGAAAGCGAAATGTGACTCTTTCTATAAGTGACATTTTTTGATAGTCTTTAATGCCCGCTTTTTTTCTTTTACTATAAGTGATAGTGTGTGTAAAGAGTTGAGAGAATGTGTACCGAATATAGATTCTAGTGTATGGGAAAGATGTGTTCAGCATACCATGCAACAAGAGCGGGATTTTCACATGACAATGCTTTGTCACTCCAAACTGACGTATTGTTATCTTCTGACTAAGGAACAATCTCCCATTACGGTCTGTCGCGACCTTGGATAGAAGAATTTACATAGAATTATTAAATCTTCTTATTGAATATGTTGTTATGCTCAAAAATCACTTAAAGGAAAGCACAGTTTTTCGTGAGATATCGCATACAGTTCAAAATAGACTTAATAAGTTGCATTTCAAAAGTGACTAAGTTGCTATTAAACGGGAAATAGCTGAATCTGAATTCGTTTCATTTATTCTAGTTGAGACAACAGATTGCATTAATAATTTGCAATTGTGTACACTCGAGAACACTAATAGGAAACTCCAAGAAGGATTTTTTCGTTTATCTGATGTGAGTGTAGAGCGATCTGCGGAAGCTCTATGTCAACTTGTTATAAAAATGCGGAGGGTTTTGGTTTTGAATCAAAATTTATTGCTCAAGCCCTATGAAGGATTTGCAGTTACGGCAGAGCAAATTACTAGGCTACAAACTCTGATACAGGATATATATCCTTCAGCTACATTACCCATTGTTACAGCTATGTTTTAAATTGAAGTATTACAGCAGATTTTTTTTACGCAATCAGGGATTGTCGCACATTTTTAAAAATACTATCTGGGTTAGCCTAATTTCTTTTCAGCATCATTCAAAGGAACTCTCGCTCTAAACAGTTGATAGATGAAAAAATACCCAGGGCAACTTCTACACAATGGAATTTCTATTCAAGAAATGTGAACACTGTCCATGAAAGGAGGAATGACCTAATAATTTTGTTGAACACATTATAGAGAACTGTGACATTGGGATTGTTTGTGTATATCACAAGCGCATGGATTTGTTATTTATTTTTTGTGTCAAATGTCAAGCACAATTCTTTTGTGAAGGTTTTCCCAAGAATATTTTTCCATTCAGATACACATTTCAATGTACTTCAAAAGAAAATCTCGATATTGAATACTGTAATTAAGACATTTAAAAAATAGCTTTCGTCGCAAAAAAATGGTGTCGGAAATGTGATGAAATATATGTGTGTGTGTGTGTGTGTGTGTGTGTGAGAGAGAGAGAGCGTTCGTGCGTGTATGTGTTTTGTAAGTGTTAAAATTTTGACAATGCTCCAAGATTGTAAAAGTTTCATGAGCAATAAATGAACTGAATTGAAAATGGTAGAAATCTAGTTTTTTAAAAGCCAGTTTTGGGCTTTTTTTCACGAAATTTGGTTGGAAAATGCTTGTACTGTTGGCCACACTGCATTGCTCACAACGGATTGATAGCGGCAGTGCGAAAGTGTATAAAGTGACGTGTTCTGTTATTCCGAATAATTTCTAGGAGGATGAAAATGTTTTAAGTTTAGGTAGGTGATAGCTGATAAGGATAAGCTGTAAGCTTGCCATATAATAGCAAAGATTCAATAGCAATGATATTTGCGGATGACACTAACGTACTAGAGGAAGACTAGGCGTTGGTATTTTTACATCGACACCGGCACTTCTATCCCGTGGGATTGACGGGATACTACACGTTCTGCAGTGGTTGCCGCCTAAGTTTGTTCGTTTGATGACACCGCAAGCAACACTCGGAGACATTGAACACTCGTACAATTATGAGATATGAAGCGTAACTAATAAATCCATAACAACAACGAGATTTTTTGCGCTCTTCATTCCAACAGGTGACGCGCAATTTATTCTAAATCCAACTTGAACGGAATATTTTTTTTGAAGGTACAGCTTAAGATATTTTTTTTATCTAATATGCGTTTAAAAACTCTGCAAAACTGCCTCAGATTATCCAGATTTGAAATCAACTAAATTGCCAAGGTTTTGACTTATTTTTGGGATCATAGGGGTTTTAATTTCACAGGTCCCTCGGCTACGCCCTGTCATCGCTCCGCTCCACTAGTAAAAACATCTTAGGGCCCTTCGCTTTGGGCTATGCTTTGGGACTTAGAACCCTTAAAGTTTATAACAGACCAGTAAATAACTACAAAGTGGCTCATTATTAGTATACGATATTTTTTTATTTTTTATTTATTTATTGAATAAATGGTTCCACTGATGGGCCTTACTTCTATACGTAGGTACTTGTTATTTCGTCATTAGAACCACTTTATAGTTACTTACTGGTCTGTTATAAACGTTTAGGTCTCTAAGCTGCAAAACGTAGCCAGACATAGAGGGCCATAAGCTGCAAAGCGATGCCGAAGGAATTTTTTAAGCAGAGGAGTGTAGCTGTTGCGGCCGAAGGCCGCTACTGCAGAACGACGACAGGACGTAGCCGAGGTAACTTGAAGCTAAAAAAACCCAATGATCCCAAGAAATCAAAACTTCGGCAATGTGGCAACTTTCACATCTGGACAACTTAATGTTTTCAACACTTTCAAATATGGATCGCCAGTAAAAGTCACTTAAACTACTTAAGACTGTTTGTGTGTGTGTGTGTTTGTGCGCGCACATGCCTGTGTGTCTATATGTGTGCTGCAACAATCGTATAGCTATACCAGTGGCTTTAATGTCAGCATAAGAAAAGTACATATCTGTGTCGCACATGAAAGTAATGTTAAAACTCTTGTAACTACAATTTCATGCCAGATAATGTTTTCATAGTGTAACTTAAGGTTTAAAATTATTTATTTAGTTACTGCACATTTAGCCATACTGTAGAATTCTGTGCAGCCAAATTATCCATCATGCATCACTTAACATAAATTAGCCAGCAGTCCTTTGTCGCCAATAAATTACACTAACTACACACTATTTGTCCCTAAATTATGGTACTAGTCGTTGCACTAGCTATATAACTATATATACTGTTTGTCCCTAAATTACAAGCTATCTACATTTAAACACTAACTCATCCGTTAACAAAGCTTAATTTCTACACTACAGGGTAGGCCTGCCACAAGTTCTTGAAAAGGTGCTGGTAAATAATTTTTGGTGTTAGTATGTCACAAATATGAGCACCTAATTCGTTCCCATTGATTGCCACCCCTGGATAGATGATGCTATAGAGCTCGCCAACAAGATTCAGTATTATTAGTGTGCACATTTGTCACTGATTTACAAATTGCATAGGATGACTCACGATAAGGTGGGTAGTAAATCCTTTTACCCATCAGCCCATAGTAGCCCCTCCAAACATCTGAATATATTGTGCTGATTTGGTCTACATGTTGTGGAATTAAATTTGCATTCCTATTATTATTAGGATATAGGGTGACTGTACCAGTAGTTGAACACATAAGACATGTTTCATATTTATATTTTAACAACCTTTGAATGGCTGTTCCAAATTAATGTACGAAAAAAGTGTCTGGAAGTGCAAGTATTATTTTCAGATGATGTGCAAGTAATAGGTTTACAAAACTGCTGTTAAGAGATGATCTTAGTAAAAGAAACAAAAGCATTTTTCACCAGTAGTTGAACATCATGTTCCTTAAAATAAGCACTGATTGCACAGAAACTGAAGATGTTCATATAATCCAGTTATAACACAGAAAAGTGAGTGCAACATTTAGCTATCTTCTCATAAAGCTGTTAACAGGTCCCTGCTTTTTCTCCATCAGGAATGTTATTCTGAAATTGGTACTCAATCCTCCTTTCTGTCCCTGTGATATTACACTCGTTTAGTTTTTCTGTAATCTGAGAATTAAGAACTATACATGTATCCTCATCACCTCTAAATAATATAAAACTTTCATCTCAGTTTTAATGCCAATACTTATATTTTTTATCATTTAAAACTTTCTGTATGATGCACACCAAGTTTTGTGATCATTTTGTTCTCTGGAAAATTTATTATTTCCAGACCCTTCTTTCCTCATTAGTGCTGTCCTCTTTCTCAGTTTATTCATTTTTAGATGATAAAAGCAAGGTCAACTCATCTAAGTAGTCAACACTTTGGAGAATCATGTCACTGGTTTCTTCAATTCATCTAGTTTGTTTCCATTGATCATATTTATAGGTTATGCAGGGCTCTGTTTGGATACTTCTTATGGCTTACAAGCTTCTTCTCGCATTTAGCTGCTTTTAATTTCCTCCCTTTGCTGAATCAACTCCAATCATTTCTTTAATGACAATAATGTAGTAAGCATAGCATCTTCAGTCTGAAATAACCGTTTTTTTCTTCTGTGTTATCTCTTGTCTTTGTCAGAGGCATGATTTTCATCTAATCCATCCATTTCATTTAACTATAGAAGAAATAATTTGGATAAAAGTTTGATTTACTGGAAAGCTATAATTCATTTTAGCGTGCCAGTACTTGAACACCAAAACCAGTGTTCAGCTATTGAACCCAAGTAACAAATGTTTATTCTAGTCTCAAATTATGATTTTTCATAATTTTTGCTATATATCTGTGTGTGTGTTTGTGTGCGTGCGTGCATGCGTGCAATTCAGATAACACAGCACCTCTTCAAAAACACCAATAGATGAACAGTTTTTCAACTACTGGACTTTGCTTCTTATAGTGTACCAGAAGTTGAACATCATTTTTTAAACAACAAAGCAACAACAATGTTCGTAATCATGATAGTAACCAGCTTTCACAATCTCTAAGGTATCAAAAGGAACAAAAATGTTTATGAAAAACGTCACCTAACTTGATTTAAAATTTTGCAACAATAAGACTGTTACTTAGCATTTCTTAATCTTTAACCTTATTTACAAGAAGGAATGGTGCATGTGTTCACTTGAAAATTGTGTTAACAAAATTGCAAACATGAAATTCGAAAGCATTGGAGCTAACTGGCCAACCTACAGACTATTCACATATCCAGTGGAGAATACCTAAAAATTCCTACTGTCTTATTCGATGGAGCTAAAGTGTTCAACCACTGGTACTGCCACCCTATCATCCAAAGCAATCCAATTGCCCTCTACAATGTGACGAAATTTGCTTCGACAGATTTTACATTCATTGATTTGAATAACGTGGCCAGGACCCCCAATTTTTCCTCTCAGTATACTTTTGTATAATTGGAAACTATGCACATTTAATGGCAGTAACAGAGCCAATTGGATGGTGTTTGTTAGCTCACGCATTGATCTCCAACAGAACACTCATTATTGTCAGCTCATATGACTGCTTTTATACAGAGCAGTGAATAAGAAAAAGAATATTCCAGCTTGAAACACGTTCCTTTGAACACAGATTGTGTGACTTTTTAATGTCCAGTTCTAAAAATAAATAAAGTTAATTACTAGATATTTATATCAAAAGGCACAAATGTAGGGCTCCAGTTTAACATTCTTCTTACCTGCAAAAAAACTAAGTTATGTGTGGTCCCATCTCTTAATGGGGAGCAAGATGGCATTGCATTCAGAACATAACATTCTTGTTCTCAGCAGATCTTCATCAAATAATAATTGAAGACAGGGCCCCATATCATTGAGGTGAACTGACAGATCTGTCATGTTAATCAGACAAGCCATTTCTAAAACTATTATAATCTGCAAGAGCATTGCCAAGAATGTATAACCTTCATTTCTCGCACTACAATAAATTCTGCTCCATAACATCCCTGTGTTGCAACAATAAAGCCCGAGAGAAAGTATGGTCAGGATGTTTAATAAAAATGGTTGACTGATAATCTCTACCAGATGGTGCTACACAATTTGTTGTGAAGATGTTGGGATCATTTGTAGAGGCTGGCCACGGTTGTTATAAATGGTGTGCATCTTGGCTACTCTGCGAGAATAGGGGATGTAGACATTGGTCATTTTTGTCTACTTGTGCATACACAATGGTGATACTTTGGACTTAGAAAAAATGCTGCCACCTCATATTGCATGTTCAAAAGTAATCCTCCCTTCCCTTTTTTTATCATTGTGCAATCTGTAATAGAAAATTAAATTTCAAAACTAAAATTCTCAACATGCATTAATATAAGAGAAGAAATAATGAATAAGTGTAAATTATCAATATATTCAGTCTGCCACATACGTGAATATTTACTTGTTGCATGACATATTACAAACTTCCTCTATGGGTTATGGGAAATGAGTTTATAGCAATCTTTTTATATCTTTCTTGAAAATTTTATGTTGATTAGGATGGTCTAATAGCTTTAGTTAACTTGGAAGTTTATAATACATTTGTGTTGCAGTACAATAACATCCTTTTTGGAACAGTTTTAAGCTATTTGCTGGTCTTGTAATGTGGTCATGTGAAGATACTGTAATTATCTGCAAGATAGCTGGAGAAAATATATATATTTATCAGGAAGAGTAAGATTTCTTTATAAATAATAATAATAAACATAAAGGGCCTATTTAAATAACAGGGCCCAATGCCACTCATAATGCATATGGCCTTTTACTAGTACACTTTTCTGCTTTGTGTTGAATTCTCCCAACAGATTATTCCATACAGCAAAAAGGAGTGAAGGAGGACAAATATGCTGACAAGCACAGCTAAGTATTGATAGCATAGCTTTTATCTGTTGCTGAGCTCTTCATTTATTTGAAGCCCAGAATATTTTGCAATAGATACTGCGCTAATTGTTGTACCTAATTATTAATTCATTTGTTTGCTAACCTATGCTTTGTTTTGAATTGAAGTGTATTTTAACACAGCATAATGGAAGATTATTAGCTTCAAACCAAATGTTAAGTTGTTATTGACTGAATATGTTAATTGCTGATATAATTTTTGTGATAAAGCACACTAGTATCATCTGCAAAGAGCACCATTGTTGGCTGTCTGCTAGGATTGTATGGCAAGTCATTTATTAATAATAAACGTAACAAAGGGCCAAATACAGAACCATGTGGGACACCTTTAGTAATAACTGCTGGTTCAGAATCACAACCATTGACCCTAGTTTTCTGGATCCTATTTTTTAAGATCTGAACCAAACTATAGAGGTCTCATTGATGTCATAACATTTTAACTTTTGTAGCAAGGTATTGTGATTTATGCTATCAAATACTTTAGGTAAGTCCCAAAATATTCCTAATGGTTTTTCCTTTTTATCCAAGGCTGTTAATACTTCAGTAGTGAGCATGTATGTAATATTTCCGTTAATACTCTTTTCGTAAATCGAACTGTGATGTTGAGAGAATGGTTTAATTCCATATATTTTGTAATCTGTTTACATAAAACTTTTTCTATTACTTTAGAACAGGCTATTTAAGAGAGAAATGGATCTATAATTTTTTTGTCTCCTTTTTGTATAAAGTCTTAGAATTAGTGTGTTTCATTTTTTCTTTAAATACCGCTGACAAAAGAGACTGATTGCATATGTGATTAAGGGGCTTACTCAACTCATGTAGGCAATATTTTAACAAATTGTACTTATCTCATCCCATCCATGAAAGGTTTTTCTTTTTCGCGAGTTAATATTTTTTATTCCTGGGATCTGTGGAGTCCATCTGTTGATTTACAATTTATTTTGGGATATGACTTTTTCAGGAGTTTGATTGCAGTTAAGTTTGGATCAGAAATGTTTTACTTTTTGCTACGTTAAGGAAACATGTGTTAAAGATATTAGCCATGACTTCTTCATTTCCCATAGTTATTTAAGCAATGTAACTGTTTATGTTTTCTTGTTTCAGTTTTTATTATACTCTACATTGCTTTAATTTTATTGTTGGATTCATCAATAGTTAGTAATACCTTTTCTTTGATTCACTAAATTGCTCTTTTATGTATTATTTATTACAGCATATTTGTGGTATGCTTTAATGTTAGGATTATAACTTGTTGATAAAGTAAGAACAGATTTGTTTTATTTGCACAGGACTTTCTTGTGCCAGAAGTTTGACCTTTGTGATATTTGATGAGGTTATTTTCTTATGAAATTATGAAAATTCATTGTGGGAACTCTATATATTGCCAAAATTATGTATATATCCTTATCAAATTCTATTTTTGCTGAACAACATGGAAATTCTTTCTCCTAACAAATGGATGCAATATATATGCTGGTAAAAATTCTCTTGCTCTTAGCAAATATACTTCCTTACCACAACTTAAAATATGTCCACAAAAACTGGAACATAGTGTACACTTATTGAAGTTCACATTTTTGAGTTCTGCTTCTCTCACATTAGTGATCTGTTGTGCAAATATTGTAATGTCATAATTTAAACTTTGAACATCTGTGCTTAACTACTCTATTTTATTCTATAACCCTCATACATTTTGATGAGATAAACCAAATGAATTGTTCATTCTGAAGGCAAGGTATCAGTCTAGAGGTAATTAATCTCTGGTAACTTTATGTGACGACTCTATTAATTCTAGTGAGTGCTAAATGAAGTGCCACTGTCTGTCTCTCTCTGTGTGTGCGTGCGTGCGGGTGGGGGTGTGTGTGGGTGGGTGTGCGTGTGCGTGCACGCGTGTGCTTTGCTTTAAACGTTACTTATGTTTTGTTTCCTCTTGTTATTTCTCTTCATTAGTGTGTTTTTGCACACAATCTGCACACATCTGAATGTTACAGTCAAATGTTGTTATATAATGAATTTCTTGGCGCTTGGAAGTTAATTTCATTTTATTGAAATTTCATTAAATCTGTTAAGTATTACTATCTTAAACGTGGCAGAATTGCAGCTTTTATAATCCATACTATTGACATATGTTTTTATTAGTATGAATGCATGTATATATTAGGAATGGATATGAAACAAAACAAAGCAGTTCAAAATTGGCTTCTAAAGTAACTTTGTATAGTTTGTACCATTACATAATTCATGGACATGCAGTAAACATTGTATATATCTACTCATGCATAGACATGAACCATGTGTAAACAGCTTTGTCAATCTATTCATAATTCAGCCAGCAGCTCCTATTGTTTTTCATTGCACGACAGTTGAATTTGACTCAACACTTTCCTCTATTTTCTTTCAGCCCTTAATAAATATTGAAAGTTTTGATGGACTGATTATATATTTTGCTATATAAAACTTTTTTTTTACCTTTATCAACTTGTGCATGATCCCTTTTGAAGTATTAGCACAGTTCCAGTTTGTAGAAGTATACATTAAACAACGTTTATAGTAAATTAGCACTTAAAATAAATATGAATTTTAAAATTCACCCAAGCCCACATTCATCTCTGCTGCCAACATCTTGTAGGTCAATTCTGTAAGCTAATTCTTGGCAGCAAAGATGTGTTTAACAGTTGTGGGACCCTGGATTCTTATGTAGCTTTTCAAGATACTGTTTTCATTTAAAATAAATGACAAATTTGAAAACCTTTCTCGTGTTTGGATGCTTCTTAAATAAGTTTTAATTTAAATAAATTGAGTAAATTGAGTCAATTTTTTTTTTTTTTTTTGCTCCAACTTTGCCTTCGTTTGGGAAGACCAGTTTCAGGGTTTATTAACCCTATCTTCAATAATTTCAGGGATGATTGACGCTACATACAACAGGAGGTTGTGTGCAGCCTGGTGTTGTGTTGCCGTCTACTCTTGTCAACAGTATGATGTCATCAATGGGGGGATCTCAAAATTCATAAGGGAATCTTCTTCTTGGCGATAAAGATGTTTTCCCAAATTTGCAGTTCCAATGATTTTTTTACACATATAATCAACTCTATTTCTTCCTTTATGACATGAATTTGAGACCAAAAATGATGTGCTACTGCAGGCTTGGCTATGGGCAACCCTATCTCACCTATGTTAGCTAACTTATATATGAGCAACTTAGAAATCCAAATTACTAAAGCCCTCCCACAGATCTTCAAATCCTGTTATAGATATATGGATGATGTGTGTTGCCATCATTCCTAAAAAACTAGTGGACTATGTAATAAAATTACTGAATTTATAAGAAAAATCTTTAGTCATCACCATGGAAGAGGAACAAGATGGATTGCTGCCCTTTTTATATTTGAAAATCATGAGAGCAGAATCAAGCTTAGAATTTGGCATATACAGAAAAGCAACACGTGTTGACAGTTACATAAAATGGAACCAGTTTAACCCAGTACATCAATTGCCATCTTTCATAGCCTAGTTGATAGGCTTATCAATGTCCCATTGAATAAAACAATACGAAAAAGAATACACACACATTCTTCAGGTTGCCAGACTGAACAATTACAATACAAACATCATAGACAGATAATGTACAGACACAAAAGAAATAAAAGAGTACATGAAATCACCACTCTGGAAAAACAGGATAAACCATCAATGAAATTTTGCAAATTAAATGATCTGGAAATTCAAAAGGATTTTTAAAGACTTTGATATAAAGCTGGCCCCTCGAAAAGATATAATATCCGGAACTTATTGAATCACCCTTTCAAAAGTACCACACTGAACATAAAAAAATCGGAAATTTATAAAATGAGTTGCCGAGACTGCAATAAGATTTATATTGGAAAACAAAACAAAATTTGAAAACTATGGTGGAAGAACATTTGAGAAGCGTTAGGTACAAGCACGTAGGAAAGTCTGCAGTAGCACATCATTTTTTGTCTCAAAATCATGACATAAAGGAAGAGAAAGAGTTGATTGAATGTGTATAGAAACCATTGAAACTGCAAATTTGGGAAAAAATCTTTATCACCAAAGAAGAAGATTCCCTTATGAATTTTGAGGTCCCCGCCATTGATGACATCCTGTTGACAAGAGTAGAGGGCAACACAATACCAGGCTGCACACAACCACCTGTTGCATGTAGCACCAGTCATCCCTGGAACTGAAGATAGAGTTAAAGTACCCTAAAACCGGTCTTCCCAAATGATGGTAAAGTTAGAGCAAAAGGCAAAAAAAGGTGACTCAATTTATTTAAGTTATGGTGCTCCACTGTCTAAAATACTTCTTTTTATTTGAAATTTTAATTTGTTTCATTATTAAAAATAACTCTCCACAGAGGCACTGGTGGCAGGAATCATCTCACTACATCAGCAACAGCTACTTCCGTAAGCATCAGTTTAGATTAGCTGACGAGAAAACTATTCCTTGAAACATGTCCAAGTAAAATAAAGTGAAACCTCAAGCGTCTGTGTAACAACTCAAATTACTCCAGCATATTTGAAAATTTCATTGTTCACAACACTTCTTAAATTATGTGCATTGAGAGAGCAAAGTTTAGTAACTTCAAACAATGCTACAATTAATCCAGAATATGTTAGGAAATAGTTGCCATGTCTTTCAAATAAAGACTCTGATGGCCGTAGAGGGAAAGAGGCTGTGTACATTCAAACTTTTCAAAATCCAGAAGTGCAAGAAATTGCATCTTAAGGAGTGTAGAGAGGTGGTTATTTATGAGCCCAATGACTGCATCCAGTAGTTCATACTATAGCCTGCGGTATGATTTCCTTTTACCATATGCAATATTTGCAATACTTTGCATTTTAACTCAAACTTCATCTTCATTTGTTGATAAAGATGAATAGTCCTCTAAACACTGCTCCCAAAATAAAAAAAAAGATTATCACATCTTTCATTCAGCAATCTCTTGAATTCATCAACATTTGCAGTACAATACCTTATTTCATGATTTTGCATCGTAAAATGTTAAATAAGATTTTAGCTTGAGGATAAATTCAAAAGGAAATGGAACTCAAATCGTTAAAGATAAAAACCTCATTAACAGACTATTTCCTCATGTGTCATTAAATTGATTGGAATAATTTCTTCAGGTCCTCTGTTGCTTCCAAAGTTACTTCAGCTAAAAGTTCTGAATATACCCAGTGTGTTGGTGCAAATGATGGCAAATGTTTAGTGGTAAAAGCATCGAACATAGCCTTTCTCTTTGAAGATCTTGAGAAAAAAGCTGAAAATCCAGATAAGATTTCAAAGAATATACCTTGCATTCCCTAAATCCATCAACTGATTGCTTTAGTACTAAGTTCAGCTTATGAGCATAACAGTGTGTAATAATTAGGGCTTGGATTTTTAGGTGCTAAAAACTTTGATATATTTATTTTTTATGTACAAAAAATGTTAAAAATATGTGCCAAAACAAATAAAATATTTTTTTAAATATCTGAATGGCTGCTCTAATAGAAATGTACGTGGTACTCACCAGTCATCATTCGTGGGAGGGATCACCAAATAATGTATACAACCACGTGCTTCCTCAAATTTTCCATCCCGAAAGATTCACGATTGTGACCAAGAAGTGCCTTGAATTTCAAAAATGATCGCTCCATGACCCAAGGAGTAAGTCTAGCATAATTATAACATGGAA